>CM038145.1:122257521-122995550 GCA_021437245.1 Aegilops speltoides
CAAAACATGAACACTGAGCTATCTCCGAAACAACTAGAACATGCTCAAAAAGACATGGGAAGATTGCAAATAATAACAGTTTCAGACTTTGCAGAAATAATATCAGGTTGCAATGTTTAGAGCTATCAAACAACATGTTACAGGAACTTATAATGGCAAACAAAGGCATGGCATGATACTACTAAATGCATAGAACAACAGTCCCTTACTAACCATGAGCCAAAACGGCACGGAAAATATGATGGCACCCATGTAAACATGGCAAGTTATATTACAGATTCATACATGGCAGGAACAACAATAAGTAGGCATGTTGGTGAGCTTGAACCACTCACCACAGAGCAATACATGGCATGGCAAGGCAATCAACAGTAAGAATACATGTTTATGAAGCTAAGCATGGCAATAGCAAGGTCATAGGGTGCATGGAACACTAGCAAAACACATGGGAACTAGTGAACTTAATGTTAACAGGCTGATAGCAACATTATCAAGCAACTTTGGAGCAAGCTTACAACAAGCTACAGGAGGCTATAATTGCAACCAAGGGCATGAATGGATAGAGCAAGACATGTAGATCAAAACATGTTTATAGAACATCTCCATATTATGCATAGAATGATTAGTAGAAGCATGTTTACAAAGCAACAAAATATAACAGAATCTGTCAAGAAAAACAGCAACAGCAACTACCCTACTTAACAAGCTTGATGCACTCAACACACAACTCACAAAAATACATGGTTGGCACCACTGGAAAGATGGCATAGCATAGATCAAAACACATGTAGACATCAACCTCATAGGATGCACACATCAATCATGGCAAAAATGATAAATGAGCAAGTTATAACAGTTTATTGATTAACATCAACATGCACTCTTCCAACAGCATTTGAAGCGCCAAGATGAGCTCAAATGAAAATGATGCAATGGAATGAAATGAAGTACTCGTCGAGGCGAACAATTTGACATATTATACGCACGAAACGGAGCTACGGATGCAGAGATACAGCATGATGAACATGGCATGATTATGCAATAATTTTAGGACCTGAGCGTTTTTGAAAAAAAAAACGGACGAGCGCCAAAAGCTAAATGACGCCCAGGGCGAGGATTAGGTGTCCTGCTCACCTAGTGGGCTCGGCCTAGGTTGCGAGGAGGGTTGGCAGGCCGAGAAGCTGGGCCGGCGGCCTGGCGCTGCTAGGCCGGGGCCCACGCAGGCGACGACGGGTCGGGCACCTCCGATCCGCCCGGACGGCGAAGCGGCGGCGCGACCTCGGCGAGACGCCGGCGAGGCATGGCGAGGCGGGAAGGGCCCGGCCAGATCCGGCGGATGGGGTCCGGCGGATCCGTTCAGTGGTGGCGAGACCGGGCGGCGACGGAGCTCTGGCGGCGGCGCGCCGACGAGCGCCTTGAAGACGGGCGGTGCTCCGCAGAGGCGGCGGGAGGCATGAGGCGTGAGGGCGGCGAGGCGTAGTGGAGCCTGCGTCGGCGGCGAAGCGGAGCCTGCTGGCGGCGAGGCGGAGGTGCACCGGCGGCGAGGACTAAACGCGGCGGCGCGGAGGCGGCCCGATGCGGCGCGGAGGTGCGGCGCACTGGCGCAGCGGCGGCGTGGGGCTGGGCGCTGGCACCCGGGAGCGCAGGCGGCGGCGGGCGGGCTACGCTGGCCCCACGGGCCAGCCGCGCGGACGGCGGCGGGAGAGGGACACGCGGCGGCCTCCGATTGGGCGAAAACGCTGCGGCGGACGCATCCGGCCAAGGCGGACGTGTCTGGCGCGGAGAGGGAGGAGATCTAGGGTTTCGGGGGGAAAACATCCGTGAAAATGGAGGGGGAGGACCTATTTATAGGTAGAGGGAGCTAGGAGAGTCCAAATGAGGAGCAGTTTTCGGCCACGCAATCGTGATCGAACGACCGAGAGCATGGAGGGGGTTAGGATGGGTTTTGGGCCAGTTTGGAAGGGGTGTTGCGCTGCACACAAAAGAGGCTTTTACGGTTACCCGGTTAACCGTTGGAGTATCAAACGACCTCCAAATGGCACGAAACTTGACAGGCGGTCTTCCGGTGCTATACCAAGGCCGCTTGGCAAACCTCGGGCCATTCCGAGAACGTTTAACACCCGCTCACAATAGGAGAGAAGAAGGGGACGCCGGAGGACATAGGAGCGCCGGATTGCAAAACGGACAACGGGGAAAATGCTCGGATGCATGAGACGAACATGTATGCGAATGCAATGCACATGATGACATGATATGAAATGTAGATGATGACATGGCAAAGTGCAACACGCAAGCAAATGACATGGCAAAGACGGTGAATAACTGGCAGACAACTGGCGCATCGAATCCGGGGCGTTACAACCAGAATGAAAATGAGGTTGATTCACTCAAATTTTTCAAATGACATAACTTGGTTTTTGCATAAAGATGAATAATACACTCCTATTAACATCCCATAATTTTAAAGGAAGTTTAAAAGAAATATTTAAATAGGTTGTAGTGCAAAAGTGCAACTGGACCAGATTCAAAAACTTGTGGTAAAACTCAAAATCTCCAAATGGCTAAGGAATATTTTTGCATAAAAGTGATTTAGGGACATCATATGTCATCCCCAAATTTTGGTGAGATTTTTAAATGAATTTATCAAAGGGTTGCCGTGCAAATGGAACCCTAAAACTTATGAAAAACCCTTTTTGAGAATTAAAGCTCAGGCAAAAATAATTATATAAATAATCCCACTCATAAAAGAATTGTTTTATTTGAGAGGGTAAATATGTCCAATAATGATTGAAAAGTTTTCAATTGGGGTAAAAACTCCATAATAATAAAGAAAAGAATGGTTCTGAAATCAAAAGGAAATCCAGAAAATAAAAGTTTAAGTTTCCTGGCAAAATTTTAATTAATAAAACAAGGTTAAAATTTCGGGGTGTCACAACCTCCATCAACACAGATGACTTTAGTTGCCTTCTGAAACTCATGCTCGGTCGACTCGTCATCATCGTCATGATCGTCATCTCCCTATTTCTTGTCGCGGCCTCAGGCAGGCCTCTCTTGTTTCTTATCCATGTCACGGCGTCCCCCTCGAGCGCCACGCTTCTTGCCGGATCCCTCAGTGCCATCTTGGCCCTTCTCTTTGTCCCATTTCTCGTACTCAGCCCTCTGCTTCTCCATCAACTGCTCAACTTGACGACAGTTTTGGAGGTCGTGGCCCTTGGTACGGTGAATCTTGCAATATTGCTTGTTGGAGTCCTCTGGCTTGCCGGCAGCCGCCAAGGTTTGGCAGGTGTCGCACCCGGCAATCTCCTTGCCGGGGTTCTCAACCTTGGCCTTTTGGGCAGTGCTGGGGTCGCCGGATTCCTCGACAGCAAGCACAGTCTTGCATTTACGCTTCCTATTGCGTCCTCGACCTTTCTTCACCGGGGCGACGACATCCTCATCTTCAGAGCCACTTCCCGCGTCGGCGTCCTTGATGGGGTACTTCCTCCATTCTTTAGCTCGGGCACACCTATCAGCCAAAACATAAAGCTCGGAAACATCCGTAACCTTGTTCATCGCCAACTCTTCACGCATCTTACAGTTGCGCACGTTCTGATGGAACGCGCTGATGAGAGCGGCGGGATGAACATCAGGGATGTTGTACTGCACAAGGCTGAACCTTTGTATGTACTTATGCAAGCATTCGCCGTCCCTCTGAGGGATCACATGCAAATCACTTGCCTGGCCAGGAGCTATGTGGCCGCCAGTAAAGGCACCAAAAAACTTGTGGCACAGATCCGACCAAGAGGAAATGGAATCTACCGGCAGGTGCATCAACCATGACCTGACGTTGGGCTTGAGCACCAACAGGAAATAGTTGGGGAGCACCTTGTCGTCTCAAGCTCCTGTGGCTTGCATCGTGATGGTGTAAATGCTCAGGAACTCAGACGGATGAGTATTGCCATCGCACTTTTCGGGACCTCTGGTTTGAACGTGCGGGTGGTGGGCCACTCGAACTGCCATTGCTCACGGGTAAACGCTAGACAGGTTATTGCATAGGGCAAGTCATCAACATCCTCCGGTGCGGGCCTGTATGCAGTGGGCCTAGCACGCCTATCAGATTGGTGGCGCGCCTCCCATAGTCGCTCGATGGTGGTCTGGGAAACCTCCTTGAGCCATTCACGAAGAACCCGACGTTGGTTGCGACGTGCCCGTGGATCATACGACGCCATGGACACGTTATCACTGGCGTCAACCCGACGAGCCGGCGACCACCGCTGCCGCGGCAGTGGGGAGTGCACTATGGCTGTAGCGCCTCCACCCCTTCCACTGTCAACGCGCACCGGCTCAGTGGCGCCACGAGGGACTTGCCTCCTAGTGGTCGTCCCGGTTGGCGTGCCCAATAAGGCTTTGGATAGCAGCCCTCCAGTCTTCTTGCTTCTCCACAGCAGGAGGAAAGTCGAGGAGTAGCTGCGCTCGTGCCAACACTTCTGCTCGCGTTGGTGGTAGTGACAAGCGCAAGGAACGGGAGGATATCAGACTTCTAACTATCTTAGAAGGAGTTCCGTCACGGTTCCGCAGCCACGCACCTTTTTCACCAGCATCATGGCGTGCATGTCAGCCCTACACATCTTGAGAATGATGCTGAGGGTTCTTGCCGCGATGACGCCCGGGGTCACCAATGTCGAGGCGTTATTCGTCGCACACGACCTGGGTAGGCCATGGTGCCTGCGTTGGCAGGGTCATCTTCCTACCCTTGGAGGTCCCTGCAACGCCCGTGGGCAGCACATGGGTGTCCTCGGATACATCAGCGGGTGGGTCGTCGTCGCCGCTACGGAGAACGCCGCTCGCCTGGCTTCTGGTATCAGGGTGGCATGGATGATCTTGCTCTTCATCGCCACCAGCGTCTGCCATGTTGCCCATTCGTGCTGGCATGGGCAGACCGGCTACAGACGAGCCGATCGCCATGATCGTCTTCTTCTTCGGAGCCGCGGTGATGAAGAAACTGACGTACTAACAACCAGACCAAATTTTCACAGCTTCCAGCCCCTACTTGGCGCGCCAAAGATGTCAGGGAACTGACTCCTATGGGATCACGAGGATCCCTTCTACGGTTGGCGGGGAGAGAGCTACGCAAGGAGCAGGTCTAGTGATCAGCACGGGGAAATTTTACCCAGGTTCGGGCCGCAATGATGCGTAAAACCCTAGTCCTGCTTTTTGGTGTATATTTTGTGTTCTTGAGTTCTTAGACTAGCTGCGGTGCATGCCCAGTTCAAAAAGTCTGAATCCTTCGTCAGTATGCCTCGGGCCTCCTTTTATACGTCAAAGAGGTCGCCACAGTGGCACACATGAGGTGGAAAGTATCTACAGTGTCCAAGTTTATCCCTGGCATCATAGGACAAACGCATTAAATGCGCTGCCTATGTGCCCTTATACTTTATAGGGGATGGCAACAAAACCTGTCCCATCCGTCGCTGCCTCACCCCGATTTGACACGCATCCAGGCTAATGAGGCATGCAGCGCCAGGCTGACTGGCTAGCGGCTGCGCTGGCACGGTGGCAGAGCCTTCACGATGATCTACATGCCGCCACGCAGGCGTCTGCCTAGTCGTCAAGCTAATCGTCGCACTGGAATGGCCATGAGGTGGCAAAGCCTTGTCAGGTGTGGGCCTAGCTATGGCCCCGTAATTGTCCCCAGCAATGGTCTTGCCGGGGGCCTCGCAGTCGTCCCCGGCAAGGGTCTTGCCGGGGGTCTTCGCTCTTTGGTCTCCATGTAGACTGGTAGGCTACCAGTCTTCATGAAGATCTGCATGCTACTATGCACGCGCCCCCGAGTCTTGGCCTTGACGTTGTCGATGGTGTCAAAGTTCTCAGCCTCAAGGGTGATGACCTTGATGGTGCTTCGCAGGCTGCCTCGGCAAGGGTCTCGCCGGGACTACACAGGCCGCCCCGGCAAGGATGTTGCCTGGGGAAGTCCAGCTAGTCTTCTGGTCTTTGTTTACTAGCTCGAATGTTGTCTTGGTAGTCTTGTATCTCGCCTTCTACTGCCCTGCCAAGCATTGCCGCGGGCGTGGCTACGACTGCCCGTGCACAAGAAAGGGGTACAGAAAAGCCCATACTTTTGTACACCGACACCCATCCTTGCCACACACACAATCCTCTCTTTGCCCGCATCGTCGACGCCGCTCTCTGTCCTCAAAGCCGTGAGTGTATGAGGATGCCGCCGAAGCGCCCCATCGGAGGGAGTGGCAACGGCAGGGCTGCTGAAGCACCAGAGCACGACGTGAGTATGGAGATAGAGGTTTCCGTCGCCGCCGACGAGGTGGAGAACAAGGCTTCCAACAAGAGGAGCGGGTCAAGAAAGAACCTCAAGCAACTCCAGCAGGCCTGGACTTCATCAGCAGCCTCCCCCGATGATATGTTGACACTCATCATATCCCACCTCCCAACCAAATATGGGGCAAGGACAACCGCCCTTTCCCGGTGGTAGCGCCCCCTATGGCTCTCCACCCCTCTCGACGTCCTCGACGCCCACGAGCTCTGCCATGGCTATCTCAAAATCTTGGATGCGCTCTTTGAGATCCTCAGCAGTCACCATGGCCCAATCAGAGGCCTTATCATGGGCAAGTTCCATTCCAATGGCAAGGACCGAGCCAAGCTTGACGAGTGGTCCCCCCATAATTATGGGCATATGCGCTCCCTGCCAACGTCTGTGGTCCACTTCGCACCCACGCTGCGCCTCACCAAGTTCATTAACCACCATCCCCCCTTAATGAGGCGCCTGCTCTTTTTTCTACCATGACTGAAGAACCTCAAGCTCGTCGCCGTCTGCATCCCAAAGGATGACATGGAACGCCTGCTCCGCGGCTATACTGCACTCAAGTTCCTTCGTCTTCAGGTGATGAATTGGTCAAGTAGCTTCCACATCACCTCCAGGACTCTCCAGACTATTTATGTGTGTTGCTGGTGCTGCGAAGAGAGATCACAAAAGGTGGACCACAATATGGTCACTGAGGACACACCATCATTTGAGAGATTACTTGTAGTTGATCAACCAGGTCTAACTAGAATCAATGTCATTTCTGCGCCAAAATGGACAGTGGGCTACTCATCTATCAAATACTCCTACTTTCAGGTACAACAGCCGCCTTCTACCTCTCCTTCTTGATATCAACATTATTTCTAGTTTTGAAGATGTATGTTCGTCTATCATGCATAAAAGCTTTACCCAGATTCTGCGCATAGTGAAGGTCTTGGCACTAGAATCTATCGGCCCCAACCTGGACCAAGTTGTCAGTTTCCTGAGACGCTTTCCGTGCCTGAAGAAGATGTATATCGAGGTGATGTTCCTTTCCTGTTAAATGTTAACCATAAGGGATTTCACTTTTTTGCACCTTTTCCCAAGTTTACAATGACAATGTACTATGATTTCTGAAGGAATTTTGGACAATTTGAGGACATACACCCCCACCCCATATTGGTTGGTTGATTCATATGGTTACATTCCATAAGCATTTCACCTTTGGATTGATCTGTACTAGTTTTCTTAGGGAATTTTTCATCCACTCCAACCTCTTGTGTAGAAGGCTACATTTTTCTAGATTGTAATCAAATGCCCATGTTAATCATGTCAGATCAAAGATGGCACGTTGGTGCATTTTACAAATCCTGCAAACCAAATAGGCCAATAGTAGTGTTCAAAACTGCATGTCGGCACTAACACGTTCTATTCTTTTGACGATAATAATAGGCCCGGTGATGGATAATGTGATACAATATGACGACAATCACATCAAATGCCTAGATCCGCATCTCTCAAAAATTACTTTGAACTCCTACCGAGGGAGCTTACCAGAGATTATATTTGCCAGGTTCTTTGTTGCCAAAGCAAGGGTGCTGAAGGTAATGAGGTTGAACATGCACTCACATAGAACATATGAATGGTTTGTTGATCAGAGCCGGCAGCTACTACAGAATGGAAGAGGCTCCAAAAAAGCTAAACTTCGTATTGGATCTGCATAGGACAGAGTAATTGGACATCATTGTGTCAACCCCACACATGACTTGTCAGCGGCTGACCCCTTTGCAGAAATGATGAGGTCTCGAAACCGGCCTTACTATTGGTATTATTAGTTTGAACCTCTCTTATATCCATGTTTAGCTGATCAGCACGGGCGTTTGTAGCTGAATGAGCTGGATTTCATTTCCAATATCAGTTTCAACCGTGTAATCCTCGAATTTGAGCCATGTAACTCTGGAATTTGAATCTTGTAATATTTCGGGCTTTTGTGGTACAATCGCTGAATTGGCATCGTATGAGACTTGTAGATTGGTAGTACTATTTTGACCTTAATATGCAATAGAGTTAGATTTTATTAACAATTCACGACCAGGGATCCACCCGGAAGCAGAGCAATGGCAAACGTCATCGCAACAAGATGTAGATAATTAGATGCTCGTTTCTCCTAGTTTATTATGCATGTAATTGCTTACTTTGGTGTGTGGAAATGTTATGTGTGTAGTCAATTATGTAATTGTGTGCTTAATTTGGTGATGCAATGTTGTTCTTATAAGTATATATGTTGATGTTCTGTAGATAGAGCATATCACATCTCACACGGACCACACCAGGGAACCGTCGGTCATGAATTCATCAATCGCAGACGGTTGTATACCAGCAAGCGTTTGCCCACAACACACACGGCTTATTCCTTCACAAACAGATCGGGTGGATCAACTGTATGCCATGTATCGCACATGCAAATCGAATCTGATTTGTGCTTGATGTCTCTGACATCGCTCGCACAGTTCATCTTATTTTGCTAGGTATCACTGTGTCGGCCTCTACTCGCGTCCCTCGGTGCGCTCTGCTCACCATTAGACGCCGCAGCGTGCTTTGCTCGAGTCCGTCGGTGCGCTCTACTCGTGTACCTCCACGCGCTCGACTTGTGGACAGCTTTTCCTTGTGTGTTCAACTGCTATATACATATATATGGTTGCACACAATTGAGGCGACCGCGAAGAGCTTTGCTCGCGTCCCTGCGTGTGTGCTCGGCCAGCGGTTGGGGCCTGCGCACGATCAAGTTGGGGCCCCCATATGCATGCAGTTGCGCCGCATGCATCGCCAGGACGCAGTTACGTGTGGCACGATGGAGTTACGCGCTGCAATTAAGAACTGCCATCCGGGGGTGCGGATATTCCAGGCCGTCCAGCTTTTCCATTAATTCACATGGCCATTATAACCTTAGTCTCTTCAACCTCGCGGTCTCACCCCACGACACAACAACCACACCCACGACGACACATACAAAGAGGATATCTAGCGGCGCTCCAATGGAGTTCGGTGAGCATAAAGTGGAGACCCACATGAGGGAGACGGATCTCTCAGTGGTGTACACCAAAGACCCGGCCATGGTGGACGACTACATTAACGCCATGGAGCAGTTGCTTGCTGGAGACAAGTACAAGGTGGTCGGCATCGACCTCCTGTACACCGCTAGTCATCGTAGCAAAGATCAGAAGGTTGCCGTCGCCAAGTTGTGAGTATGCCATCATGTCCTCATGTACCACTACTACATGGCCACAGAGCCTTGCGACCGTTTCGCCAGGTTTGTCAACAACACCGACTACAAGTTCACTATGGTGGAAACCACCAACAAAGCGCTCAGGGTTACGGGGTTGGCCTGCAAGAACCTTGTCGAAATCCGTGAGCACTACAAGGTCTTGGGCAGCACGAAGGACTCCCTGGTTGAACTCGCCTCAGCCATCATCGAACCATACAATGAAAAGATGCAGCAGGATGCAAACAGAACACATCCCGCATCCTAGCAGGAGGCCTGGATGAACCTCACCTTTGGTTCACGGCCAAGAGCGTGTAGACATGCTACGAGATGCACAGGCGGATCGTTGACATGAGGAAGGGCCTCGTTACCGAATCGACGAGGCCGGATCGAGCCAAAAACAGAGTAGTAGCGGCAAGCTTCACAAGAAGTAGATGATGATCAGATGATTGTTTGTCCTAGTTAATTATGCATGTAATATATAGTTGACTTGGGTGTGTGGAAATGTCATGTGTGTAGTAGCCACCTATGTAATTGGATGTTTAATTTGGTTATGCATGTGTGTGTGTGTGTGTCTCTCTCTCTCTCTCTCTATATATATATATATATATATATATATATATATATATATATATATATATATATATATATATTTCCTAATAATAAAGCACGGATTAACTCCGTGGGTTCATCGTCACAATACGCTTCTTCCCGTGAATTTACGCTTTTAGTTTATAAATAAACGTAAGCCGGCCCATCGCTTCTTTCTCCCCTTCGTGCCTCCCTGTACCCTCACGATCTAGACTCTTACTATAACTTTCTCAAACAAATAAGAAAGGCAATTTGTACTCTGTTCCTCTAGCAAATATAAAAAAAGCCTACAAAAACGATCCGGACTCTGGCTTTGAGCTGCGAGGGTGTCGTCTATTTTTTCAAGTAGTCCACCTGAGATTTCGGTCAAAGAGACCAGGGGAACCCCATCCACGAAAACGAGTAAAAGAATCCCAGGCCAATGGTGTCCAACTGTCCAATACTCACACGCCCAAGAGCCACGTAATATATTAGTTGGAAAGAAAACGACAGGAAGGCAAAAATCTCGACGCTCCCGGTTAATTTAGCAGGATCTCATCAACCTAAAGCTGGAGACGGCCTAGGAGGAAGCACCGACAGACAAGGATCAATGCCAACGTGGCCATGGTGGCCACCGCGGGGGCGTCCACGAACGGTGCTGGAAGCTCGTCCGGACATGAGGCGCATGCAGAAGACGATCAGGTCGAGGTAGTCATGGTGGCCGCCCTGGCGGCGTCGACGAGCGTTAGATGGAAGCTGAATATCGCTTTAGAAAACGTGGATGAGAAGAGGTGCTACTGTTCGAAGAACGAACAAATACGAGGCCATTCGATGGTGCGTGCGGGACGACGGATGCTACAGCCCTGGACTCGTGATCGTCGAAGACAGAGGCGGCCACCAAAGCGAATCACATGGCGGCCAACGGCGCCGTCAGGAGCGATTAGTGGCGCCAGGCGCGCTCGGCTTCCCGTCGGTGACACGGACATTAAATTCCTCCTTACATGTCACCTTGAGAACAAATCAAATCGAATATACGAAAAAATTGAGGAATTGAGATTGGCCGGGTGCAGACGGCGTTGATCCTCTGTGTTCGGAGCACCGCAGAGCTTGTCCGAAGAAATCGACGCTGAGAGGTCGTCGAGGCCCCAGCACCGCCAAGCCTTTTTGACCCTTGCAGCAAGTCCCTGTAAAGCTCCTGCTTCCCTGCCCAACTCCCTGGCCCGGATGGCAATCACCGCCGGCGAAGATAGGCTCCACGATGAGCTCTTGATCGTATTGTAGCATCCCTGGGGGTGGAGGGCACTGTAGGATGGTGATGTACTATGCTACTAGCACACCGGCAGACCGTGCTGGCACGAACCCAGTTTGTCATGAACACTGTCGGCACCGCCTTGGTCATGCTCAAACAACGTGCGTTAGGCACAACCACGAACGAGCGCGCCCGTCTCTCCTGGTCAAGTGACACGGCAGGATGGCAATGAGAACACGGCCCTGGCAGCCACCGCTAAGAAGGCTTCTGGCACATCGGCCGTCGCGAGTTCAGAGGCAAACCGTGAAGAGAACACGGCAGAGATAGAGATGGCGACGGCGAGCGTTAAATGATGAGGAGACCTGAGGACGAGTATGGAGGTTGCGACTGAGAGGCTAGGGGAATTAGTGCTGAACGGCCGTACGTATGTATGTTGCAGATCAAACCGTAGATATGCTTAAATTCAGATTGGTGTTTGAAGGCAGCAGACGCGAATGGCATCTTCTTTTGTCAAAATCAGAGTATTTACCACTTCCATCAAAACGTTTTGAGCCTGACAGCATGCCTCTCATCTCTAAGTACAAATTATTGCCATGATGAGCACCCACAATAAGTTGCAGGCAATATGTACAGGTGTACGAAACAAATAAAAAACATGGAACTGGAAGAGGCTGTCCCATCGAATCCTAGACTTGGAACCACTCGCTTCTATGGTTTAAATTCTCTAACGGATTTTTTTTCTGGGTAGTCATAAGTACTAACCATTGGCTTCATTCATTCAGTGGAAATTCATGATGATAAGTATAAGTAATATGATTCATGTGCAAAAGCTTAGGAATTCCAAAAAAAAAGCTTAGGTTTTATACAGATTTAAATACAAAGTAGGAAACAATACTTTGATTCCAGTGGTCAGTAATCTTCGTTTAAGTCCCGCAAAGAAGGCAATCTTGGTATAGGCACCTCGCTGATAGTTTGCTGATGCCGACTCCTAGCGCCATGACGCCCCCATCCAACAAGCGTCGATGACGGCTCCCAGAATTCCGATGTCATAGGACAAAATACCAACACCATTGATCATTCATGACGCGTAGATATTGCCACCTCGCTACTGGATATGACCGCGGCTCCTGGACAATTGCGGCTTGTGACTGGTCATGGTTCTTGGCTCAGCAGCTTGACTACACGAACGAATCGGGGAGCACCAAGGCCGATCATTTGGTCGTTCAGGTACATCTTGCGTCTTGATTGTCTATTTTTCTGTCGGGTCATGTGATCAACCAGCAAGATTTACTTAGGTGGCAGTACACTATGGTTTAAATGCATTATTGACAAATGCATGCTGCATCTGTATCTCTTGTGCTAATTCAAGAACACAATCAAGGCAAGTGTACTAATAAGTGTACACAATCAAGTAATCTTGGCATAGATTATTCCCAATTTTTCATTCAAGGATCAATCTCATTTGTTTCTTGTCACGTACAAGCTGAAATACAAGAAAACTGCCCCGTTGTTTAATATTTGGACATGATTTCTTCTTCAAAATGTATTAGTTCATATGGAACTAATATCATATTTAGCTCATATATAATTAATTAAGCTGCAGATTCATGGTGAATAATGAATAGATTGTTTCAAGCCTATGACTATGATGAATAAGGAACCCATACCACAAAAAGGAATCAGATATGCTCTATGACGTTGAATGCATTCCTTGCCTTTTCAGGTCTTCCTTGCCTTTTTTTCCATCACAAGACGCTCATTTTAAGTGTCAAGGCTTAACTGAGTTGAATTGTCCCGTGATCCAGTTACTTGACCCGATCAATCGTAATTCATGGCAATTGTCATTTGCTCCGTAGTGAAGCACATGTATTGCATTTAACACAATTGATCTTATGCTATAAAAAAGTATGTCCCGTTGCAACGCACGGGCCCTTATATATAGGACAAATTTTTCCTACTACCGGGTGTAGTTACACCCATTTTTATTTTATACGTTTTAGGTAGTATCTACCATACCGGAGTGTATGTATGCGTAGTATGTAGTATGTAAGAATATTTAGGTAGTATATATACTAAATTTTAGGTAGTATATAGTATATTTTTAGCATACTTCTTTTTACGTACAAATATGTACGTATTTTCACAAATATGATAAAAACATGGGCTCACATGCAATTTTTTCACATAACTCGCTTTGGAGTATCTTAGATATAGTATATGAACATACTAAAAATGATAAAGTAGTATATGTACTACCACATATTAGTATATGAGAAATGGGTGTAGTTACACCCGGTAGTAGGATGCATTTTCCCTATATATATATATATATATATATATATATATATATATATATATATATTTGTTGTTGTTCTGTATGCAATCCCAACGCACAACACACACGTCTTATTAGCAGCAATCGTCTGTGTTATTATCGGTCTTTGCACACATTTCTGATTACATACCTGTTTGCCGCGTATCACACACATCTTGTTAAGTTGAACCATTTCTGTTATCTTGGCTCAATGCAAAACAGTTCATCTGAGTGAACTGTTTGCCCTCTATCGCACACACCTTGATCTGGCTGACCGTTTCTTTGTTCTGCCTAATCACAAACAAATCATCCAAGTGAACCGTATGCCGTATATCGCATACACCTTCATCTGGCTGCCCGTTTCTGTTCTTCTGCTTCATTGCAAATAGTTCATTGAACTGAACCATATGCCCCTCATCGCACACGTAACTAAATTTTGAACCGTGTTTGATGCATCCGTCATTGCAAATATCTCCCACGTGTCGAAGCATGACTTAGAGGCATAACCGCATTGAAAGCAATGTCGCAAGTGAGGTAATCTTCACACAAACCCATGTAATACATAAGGGAAAAAGATACATAGTTGGCTTACAATCGCCACTTCACACAATTACATGAATAAAGCATTACATCATCCAGATACAATCAAGGTCCGACTACGGAACCAAAATAAAAGAAGAACCCCAAATGCGACAAAGGTCCCCGATCGACCCCAACTGGGCTCCACTACTGACCAACTAGAACGAAACAACACAAAGGGCAAGATCTTCATCGAGCTCCTCCTTGAGCTTGGTTGCGTCACCGCCGATAACATAGGCACCGCAAACTGGTTTTGGAAGTATCTGGTGAGCCACGAGGACTCAGCAATCCCATTACCATGGGTATCAAGACTAGCAAAGCTTAATGGGAAAGGAAGGGGTAAAGTGGTGAGGTTGCAGCAGCGGCTAAGCAAGATATGGTGGCTAACATACGCAAATGAGAGCGAGAAGAGAAACAAGCGGAACGGTCGTCAACTAGCAATGATCAAGAGGTGATCCTGAACACCTACTTACGTCAAGCATAACACAGAAACCGTGTTCACCTCCTGGACTCCGCCGAGAAGAGACCATCACGGCTACACACTCGGTTGATGCGTTTTAATTCGGATCAAGTGTCAAGTTATCTACAACCGGACATTAACAAATTGTCAAGAGTGACATAACACCACCTCAAAAGATAAGGTAGAAAGAATTGCACTTTGGAATGCAAGATGAAGAATAATTGAGCTTCTCAAAACGAAACATGTGTTAAGCACCATGTTTAATTACAGTATAGCTTGGCGGATCATAACTTCAAGAGAAATCTTGAAGAACAATTGAAGAATGAAAGGAATCCTTGCTGAACCACCATGTAGAGACTCCATGGAGAACTCCGGTAATAAAAGGATGATAGAAAGAAAGGGAAGTTGAAAACACAAGGTGAAGCCTTGCAATGATTTAGGTTGATCTCCGTGATAGATTAGAGCTTGGAACTCCGAAAAAGGAAAAGATGAAACAACTGAAATCAAGAATTTATTCATCATGAACAAACTCCGAAAAAGGATTTGAATTTACTCGATGAAACAAGAATAAGAATTAAATTATGCTTATCCCTCATCAATTAAATTGATGACCCACAATGGATTTGGCATGTCACTTATTCTCGTAGAAAGGATTAAGATAGATATGGCGCAAGCTTGGGAAGGTCTTCAACGAACCACCGGTAGGATAGGAAAGAACGAATGAATTAAATGACAACGAAAGAGGTGAAATCTTGAACGAACCATCGTAAGAATTGAAAATGAGAGTAGCAAGGGCACAATTCACCGGAAAGAGTTTGAAAACGAATGAAGACACTTGAAGGGATTTAGATACATGAGAATGAAGAGACCATGAACTAATTAGAGGTTATTTGAACGATGCACCGGTAAGCTTTGGAGAACGATAGCTACATGCTGACAATGAAGAATTATGACATGATGGCCCTTGGAGGAAAGAAATGGAAACAACTCAAGAAATGCTCCGGATGGTAAGAAAAGAATTCTCACAATCGAAAACAATTATGAGAGGATGGCATCAAGCTAGAACCATGAATCTTGAAGAGAATAGAGCAAGATTAAAGAGAAACTCTTCTTCGGTCTTCACATGTTGAGAATGAAGATGAGAACCACCATGAATTGTATGAGATACTCCGGGAGAATGAAAAAAACAAGGTTGTTGAGCCAACAATGAAAAATAATTTGAAAGATCTTGGAGAAGGCATGTGACTGAAGGCATGTGACTGATGGACTCTGTGGGGTCCATGTGGAAGAAACAGTGGAGCATCTTTTCTTCCGTTGCACGTTCAATAAGCAATGCTGGGATAAGCTTAAAATTAGTTGGCTGGCCGCTGGCAACTGACTGGATATGATGAACCACCTCTAGTCTAGGCATCGACAAAAACTGATCATGGACATTTTCCTGGTGGCCGCGTGGAGTCTCCGGAAAGAACGCAATAACAACTACTTTAGGAGGGTGACCCCCTCCGTCTCATCTTGGAAGGCCAGATTTGTGACAGATTTCTCAAACATTGTACACAGGTTGCCTAAGCACAAGAAACACCTGATCACTGACTTCCTTGTCACTGTAGCCTAACCTCTATAACCTTACAGTCGTAGCTTAGCTCCTGCTGACCTACACTTGTATAATGTAACTCTGTTGTAGATCATCCTCTCCACCCCCCATCTCCTTGTAAACATGCGAGATGTTTTAATATATTTTGCAGTAGGAGTCTTTCCTACTGTTTAACCTTAAAAAAACTATTGGGGAGACTATCATTTGAAGCACAAGAGCAAGGAGTTCAACAACAACACACCATCTATTACCTTTTGGAGAGTGGTGTCTCCTAGATTGGTTAGGTGTCACTTGGGAGCGTCCATCAAGATTGTGGAGTTGAACCAAGGAGTTTGTAAGGGCAAGGAGATCACCTACTTCGTGAAGATCTACCCTAGTGAGGCAAGTGCTTCATGGGCGATGACCTTGGTGGGATAGACAAGGTTGCTTCTTCGTGGACCCTTCGTGGGTGGAGCCCTCCGTGGAATCGCGCAACCGTTACCCTTTGTGGGTTGAAGTCTCCATCAACGTGGATGTATGATAGCACCACCTATCGGAACTGCGCCAAAAACATCTGTGTCTCCAATTGCGTTTGCACACTCCAATCCCATCCCTTTACATTCTTGCAAGTTGCATGCTTTATTTTCCGTTGCTCATATACTCTTTGCATGCTTGCTTGAATCGTATTAAGATTGCTTGACTTGTGCTAACTTGCTAAAATCTGCCAAGAACTAAAATTCGGAAAAGGTTAAGTTTTTATTTGGTTAAGTAGTCTAATCAGCGACCCTCTAGACATACTTTCGATCCTACAATTGGTATCAGAGCTTTGGTCTTGATTTGCCTTGATTTCCATAGACTTTGGTGATCATAGCCTTGGTTTCACAACCTAGGAGAGTATGGCGTCTAGCGAGGGAAATTACCACCGTAGAGGTCCTTACTTTGATGGTACTAATTTTGCTAGTTGGATGCATAAAATGAAAATGCATATTCTCGGGCATAATCCCGCCATTTGGGCTATTGTGTGTATTGGATTGCAAGGTGAATTATTCGATGGGAGAGAACCGAACCGTGAAGCTACCGCAGAAGAGTTGAAGATGCTGCAATACAACACTCAAGCTTGTGATATCCTCTTCAACGGACTGTGCCTCGAAGAATTCAACAAAATCGGCCGCCTTAAGAATGCAAAGGAAATTTGGGATACTTTCATTGATATTCATGAAGGTACCGACTTCGTCAAAGAATCCAAATTGGATGTGCTTCAAAGTCAACTTGACAAGTTCAAAATGAAGGATGGTGAAGGTGTCGCTGAAATGTACTCTAGGCTTGCTCTCATCACGAATGAGATTGCCAGCTTAGGAAGTGAAGAGATGACCGATATATTAATCATCAAGAAGATCCTAAAAGCCTTGGATGGAAAATATGATACCGTGTGAACACTGATCCAAATGATGCCCAGCTACAAAGATCTCAAGCCGTCGGAAGTCATTGGAAGAATTGTTGCTCATGAGATGTCACTCAAGGATAAGGAAGAGATTCACAACAAGTCAAGTGGTGCTTACAAAGCCTCATGTGATGCTCCTACACCTTCAAGTGAGAAACAAACCTTCACTGAGAAAGAAGTTCCAAGTCAAGGTCCTACAATGACAAATGATCTTTAAGTCGTGAATGTAATTGCTACAATTGTGGAAGACCCGGACACTAGTCCAATGAGTGTACGTCTCCCTATAAAAGAAGACAAGATTCACCTAAAAGAAGAAGTAGAAGAGAAGATTAGAGATGATCGTTATGAACGAAGAACCTCCCGGAGAAGCAAGGATTCAGAAAGGAAGGACAAATCATCAAAGAGCTACACAAAGCAAAGACATCAAGCTCATGTTGGTGAATGGGTATCCAGCTCCGACTCCGACCATCACTCCGAGAGAAGTTATCACTCCGACTCCGAATATACTCAAGATGAAGGTGTTGCCAGCCTAGAACTTGTGTCACCCAACTCCTATGGCATATTTGACTCACCAAATGAAGGAATTGGAAAATGCTTCATGGCTAAAGGCCCAAAGGTATCACACCCCGAGTATTTTGATTTCAATAGTGATGAAGATGATTTGTTAGGTGATGATGATTTACTTGTTGAAAACTCTATACTATGATGAAACGCCAATTAATCATGCTAATTAAGATAAAACGAATGACAATGATAAGGAGAAGATTGAGCGTCTAACTAAAGAACTAACACTCTTAAGTTGGCTCATGAAATTACCTTGGAAGATCGTCGAGAACTTTTAAAGACTCATGAGAAGTTACGCTTTGAAAAGCTCAACCTTGAGCAAGAGCATGAGTTCTTAAAGGCAATCAATGATGATCTTCACAAGAAAAGTTCTTCTTACATTGCCAAGCGTTTACTCTTATCTACTTACATGCCACACGTAAAATCTAGCAACAAAAGTAAGAAAGATTCTTCTTCTAGTAGTAACAATAATCATGCTAAATCCAATATTGTTGCTTCTAGTAGTTCTCTTGATTCCACTAATGATTCTGTTAGCCAAGTTACACTTGAGCAAGAAAATAGCTTATTGAAGGGAATTATAGAGAAAGGTGTTTACAAGAGCCTTGCCGGAAGTAAGCAATTTGAGGATATTGTACGCAAGTGATACGTCCATTTGGCATCATGCTTTTATATCGATATTTATTGCATTATGGGTTGTTATTACATGTTATGTCAAAATAATTATGGCTATTCTCTCTTATTTTACAAGGTTTATCATGAAGAGGGAGAATACCGGCAGCCGGGATTCTGGGCTTGAAAAGGAGCAAATGTTGGAAACCTATTCTGCACAGCTCCAAAAGTCTTGAAACTCCACGAAAGTCATTTTTGGAAGTAATAAGAATTATTGAGCAAAGAAAGTACCAGAGGGGGCCCACAACCTGGCCACAAGGGTGGGGGGCCCCTACTGGGCGCGCCCCCTGTCTCGTGGGCCCCCTGTTGGCCCTCCGGTGCCCATCTTCTGCTATATGAAGGCTTTTACCCTGAAAAAAATCGTAAGCACGCTTACGGGGCGAAACTCGGCTGCCAAGAGGCGGAACCTTGGCGAAACCAATCTAGGGCACTAGCGGAGCTGTTGTGCCAGGGAAACTTCCCTCCGGGAGGGGGAAATCATCACCATCGTCGTCACTAACGATCCTCTCATCGGAAGGGGGTCAATCTCCATCGACATCTTCATCAGCACCATCTCCTCTCAAAACCCTAGTTCATCTCTTGTATCCAATCTTGTATCAAAACCACAAATTGGTACCTGTGGGTTGCTAGTAGTGTTGATTACTCCTTGTAGTTGATGCTAATTGGTTTACTTGGTGGAAGATCATATGTTCAGATCTTAATGCATATTAATACTCCTTTGATCATGAACATGAATATGCTTTGTGAGTAGTTACGTTTGTTCCTGAGGACATGGGTAAAGTCTTGCTATTAGTAGTCATGTGAATTTGATATTCGTTCGATATTTTATTAGATGTATGTCGTCTCTCCTCTAGTGGTGTTATGTGAACGTCGACTATGTCGTGGGGAAACGAGCACCTATGGGGCAGGGCCCCTTTTCGGTCCGGCAGGGAGCGGAGGGCGCATGAAGAGCAGATCGAGGTCGAGCACGCAAGGGATTTTACCCAGCTTCGGAGCTCTCCGGAGAGATAAAACTCCTACTGCTGCTTTGTGTTTGTATTTGTTCTTGCTTGAGAGAGTGGGTATGCTGTAGTCTCGAATGAGTCGAACCCCTTCTACGTGCGCATGGGCCTCCTTTTTATAGTCTAAAGGGGTCACCAAAAGGTGGCAACGCAGAGAGAGGGGTAAAAACGTAAAAACGCGGGTTGGTACAACCGCTATCAACAGTGCTCCTACCTAACTCTGACGGCAGGTCTCTTGACATGCCTTTGTTGGCCTTCCCGGCAAGCTCCTCTTGCCGAGGTCTTGTTCTTCCCGGCAAGCTCCTCTTGCCGGGGTCTTGTCCTTCCCGGCAAGCTCCTCTTGCCGGGGCCTTGTCTTCAAAGTTAACACTTTGTTCTTAAATGGCAGTAAATGGGAGTGACGATGGGTCTTGGCGGACGCCCGACAAGCCTTGCCGCGGGACGCTGCGTCTGCCCGTGCACAAGTTCGGGGTACTAAGGTACCCCTACTTTAGTACACCGACAGGAGCCCCCGGGCCTGGGCCATACACGGTGCCGAGCGCTGTTGGGCCAGGCCCAAAACAGGGCATGGGCACGCGCGGCCTGGGTCCAAACCAAATCCACTCCGTATCCACCGCGTCCTCCCGTAACGGCATGCGTCAATCACGGCGTCGTGGGAGAGATCGTGGGCAATACTTAAATCCAGGAAATACGTAGCGTTCGCCTCGTTTCTGCATCCCCGCCACGCGGCTCCCATGCACTTGGGGTCGCGGACGGTGGAAGTGGGAAACTGGGCCGTTGCGAGCAGAGGCAGCGGGTCGGCCCCGACTCCCTGCTCTTCCCTTGCCTTGATTCGCTGAGAGGGGCGGCCGAGCCCCCACCTCGCTCCTTTAAAAAGAGCGGAAGGGGAGCGCAGAAGCCCGCACTCTCTCATCTCCTCCTTTCTTCAGCTTCTGCTCCCCTTTCTCTCATTCGCCATGGGGGAAGGGAACCCTGGCCCTTCATCGGTGGCGGCGAGGGTCGCCGCCAGACAGCGCACCCCTGCCTATCCCGCGCCCGTGGTGGCAGAGCCAGCCATAAGGGGAAGAGGGAGGGGGCGAGGTCGAGGACGAGGTCGAGGCGCTCGTGGAAGAGGCGGACGGGGCGCGCCAGCTCCGCCTCCGCCGGAGGTTCCGCTTCCCACGGCGGTCCATACAGGGGACGACCCTTGCGAGTTCTTCGCCAGGCTGTGCCGGGCGCCTCGTCGTCGCCTCTGGCTTACCAGCTCCGTTTGCGAGCGCGATGGAGTTGGACCCGCCCGAGACACTGAGACACATGAGGGGCTGTGGGATCAGTGGCACGCGAGTCCGCGTTGTATTCCCAGCCCCTAATGTGATGTATCTTGATCATGGGTGGAAGACGTTCGCCCGTATCCACAGCCTGATGGAGGGGTTTACCCTCCATTTTAAGTTAATGGAAGGCGATCTCCTCTCCATCAAGGTCTTCGGGTGCTTCGGCACTCGGGCGAAGTGCTGCGTGGATAGCTCCTCCGATAGCGAAGGCTCCCCCTCGAGCGAGAGTGACGAGGAGGAGAGCAACATCGATGATGAGGGTAGCGGGCGGCGGGATGGCGGGCCCGACTAGGTGTCGAGCGCCGCTTCGTGCGTCACCGGTGACCCCATCATCCGTGTCGCCGGCTCCTTGAACTCCCCGGGGTCGTCTCCTTGGGCAGCTGGCGTAGGGAGGCTACAGAAGGGGAAGAGGGCTGGCGACAAGGCCGTCAAATCGTAGTACGAGGGTGTAGTGCCCTCGACAGCATGCTGACGTCCTGCCGCCCCGTCTTCGAGCCCCGCTTCCGGCACCGCCATCACCGTCCAGCCTCCGGACGGCCCCCGGGATGTTCTCTTGGTGTCTTCGCCCTCAGAGCTCGCCTAGGCGCCTTTTGCCCTTTTCGCCTCCTTGACCTACCTCCGAAGAGAGGGACAGGAAAGGGATTACAGACATCTTATCTTTTTAATTTGTAAGCCTTCGGGCCTTAGCCGCATCTAAAACTTGTAATCCTCTCTTTCATGTTTTTCATCCTCTATGGACTGTACCTGAGTGGGATGTTTTTTAATGAAAAGGGGGTGCTTGCTGGGTTATTTTTCTCGCGGGTTGAACCCACGCCAAGGAGCAAATCCTTGGTATCCCTCGGACAGACATTTCATCTCCCGGCAACAGGCCCTGCCGCCCTCCCACGTCGCTCAACCTTTCTCACGCCTTTGACGGAGGCGGGAACGAGGTGGGTGCGGCCTCCTCGTTTCATCCCTTTGCTGCCGCGACTACAACCAAACTTGGCCCCGGGAACGAGCCCCAGGGCCTAGAGTTGAGGGAGCACGACAGTTTTCGGGAAGAAACGCGGTTTCGCATTCCCCAGCCCATAAGAGGATGCATGATGAGGGACGAAAAACTTATCTGATATCGCAGCCCCCGGCAACTCTGGCTTGCCATGGATGAATCTTAGTACTCGCAGCCCCCAGCAACACTGGCTTGCCGGGGTCCAGGTGCCGGCGCGCCCTTCTTCTCCTTCCTTGTCGCTGTTATTTCAGTTATGAGAACAATTTAGTCAGCGCCGTAACAAGTTACTTTTGTAATATAACTTTATCCTGGGCAATGCTTGCTATGTTATCTCCTTTATTCAGTTCCATCCCTTGTATGTTTTTACCCTTACGCTTTTAGGGAACTTGCCGGTGCAAACACACTTGCCGCGAGCGCTGAGTGCGGAACATCAGCAGCCTGCCGGCGGTGTCGCCTCCGGCAAGAAACCTTGTCGGGGCTAGTTGCAGCACACTTTCATTGTTGAGCGGACTCGAAACAAATTAAGGGCGCAACTTAGCCACGAGTCGATTCCTCCGCGCACAGGTTTTCCATATAAGGCACGGTCGTTCAAGGAGTATAACTTAAAAATTTGAAACTGACTCTGCTCAAACTTTGGCAACTTAGATTTCTGTCGTTTGTGTCCCGGCAAGGTTGTACTTCTTGGAACGAGAACGACGCCATATCCACGTCATTATCTTCTCCTCCCTCCCCCCCGGTGAACTTGTGGGCGGAGGGCGAGAGCAAAAGATGTCTGGCCAGTGGTTCGATTTGGCGTCGTCCTGATCGACAAAAGAACCACTGGCAGCTCCTCGATCCAATTTCTTCCGCACTTGCGCAGCCTGTCGAAAGTTCTGGTCTTGAGACCACGCAGCACTTCAGCGTTCGCCCTCTCCGCTTGACTGTTGCTTCCCGGGTGAGCAACAGAAGTGAAGCAGATCTTGGCGCCAAGATCTTGGACGTACTGAAGAACTTGACTGCTGACTGTGCTGTCACCTTCCTCACTGTTTCCACCTCCGGCCACTTCGTGAACTTGTCAATTGCTACGTACAAGTACTCGAAGCCTCCGACAGCTCGGGGAAAGGGGCCGAGGATATCGAGCCCCTGACATCAAATGGCGGGATAAAGGGATTGTTTGGAGAGCTTGAGCTGGTTGATGTATTTGCTTGGAGTGGGCCGCACGCTTCACACTTGGTTACTTATGCGATCGCATCACGGAGGGCTATCGGCCAAAAGCGTTGCGAAGGCTTTGCCGGCAAGTGCTCTTGCGCCAATGTGGTGGCCACATATGCCTCCATGTATCTCCGCCAACAGCTCTTGTCCTTCTTCCCGGGAAATGCACTTCAATTTCACTCTGTTGAATCTTCTTACATGCAAGATGTCATCGACAAACTGATACATACTTGATTGCTGGGCTACTTTCTCTGCTTCTTCTTGCTCTTCGGGAAGTTCTCCTGTCTGAAGGAAATGGACTATTTGCTGTGCCCATGTTGGAGCTTGTGGCTCGACAACAAGGACTAAAGGCGCAAATGCTGCTGCGGGAACATCTGCTTCCACGGCAAGAATCTCCGATTCAGCCGGAGCTTGATGTTCCCCGGCAAGCTCGCCGGAGCGAAACTTGTCGGGAGCGTCTGCTTCAACGAAACAAACCGTAGGGCTTGCGGAGCAGACTGCTCCTCAGCACTTTCTGTGTTGATCTTGGGACCTTCTTGGCGGCAGCTTCGGGGAGCTCTGCCGGAAAGTAGTCGCCAGTAACCAACTTTCTCTTTTTGCTCTGTCCAGTTGATGATGTCACAGATGGTTGAGTCAGCTTGAGCACAAAAATCCCTGGTTCCACAGGCAACTTAAGTGCGGCACATTTTGACAAGCCATCTGCAATGTCGTTTTGAGCTCTTGGAACATGTTCCATCTGTAGGCCGTCAAAATGCTCTTCCAGCTTCCTCACTTCATCAATGTAGGCTTCCATCAGCGGACTTAGATAATCTTTGTTCACTTGGCGGACGACAAGCTGCGAGTCACCCCTGACAATGAGTTTCTTAATCCCAAGCTCTGCTGCTATTCTGAATCCGGCAAGCAAGCCTTCATACTCTGCAGTATTGTTTGTTGCTTGCTCCTTGGGAAAGTGCATTTGGATGATGTACTTGAGGTGCTCTCCGGTGGGTGCGACAAGTAGCACACCCGCACCAGCGCCTTGCAGCGAGAAGGCACCATCAAAGTACATGATCCATTCCTTGTTCGCTTCCTTGACGGGGATGCTCTTCTCCGGAGTTTCTTCATCAGGTGTTGGTGTCCACTCTGCTATGAATTCTGCCAATGCTCGGCTCTGAATAGTTGAAGTACTTTCAAACTTGAGGCCAAAGCTTGACAATTCCAGTGCCCACTCGACAATCCTGCCTGTTGCTTCTGGATTTTGCAATATCCTCTTCAACGGAAAGCGAGTGACAACTGTGATATCGTGTGCTTGAAAATAATGGTGCAACTTCCTCGAGGCCATGAGAAGGCCGAAAAGCAACTTTTGCACTCCAGAGTATCTTGATCTAGCCCCCTGTAGAAGAGAACTGACAAAATAAACTGGGCGCTGCACCATCTTCTTCTGTTTCTCTGCCTGTGGTTGCACAGATTCATCCTTGTCGGGACCAGAGCTTGACGGAGAAGCCCCCTGTTTGTCGTTGGACTCGCTTGCCGCGGCTGCTGGCTCATCATCTGCCTCCCTCTCTGCTACTAACGCAGCACTAACCACTTGATTGGTTGCCGCTAGATACAGCAACAACTTCTCTTGTGGCTTAGGTGCGACAAGTACTGGAGTGGAGGATAGGTATCTCTTCATGTCCTGCAGTGCAGCCTCCACTTCAGGAGTCCATTTCATTGGACCTGCCTTTTTCAAAATTTTGAAAAACGGCAGGGCGCGTTCATCAGACTTAGAAATGAACCTACTAAGAGCAGCAACACAGCCGGCAAGCCTTCGCACATCCTTGACGCGCTTCGGGGCTTCAATCTGCTCGATGGCCTTGATCTTGTCGGGGTTGGCTTCAATCCCCCTCTGGGATACAAAGAACCCGAGAAGCTTGCCGGAAGGAACTCCAAACACGCACTTCTCGGGGTTCAACTTGAGATTGACCTTGCGCAGATTTGCAAAAGTCTCTTCCAGATCTTGAACTGTCACACCCTGATTTTCATGGCACAACATTTAAGTCACTAAATCATGCTAAAATGTGGATTGACAAAAACTTTTGAGTGTTTTGGTATTTGCTTGATTTGATTTTTGTCTGCTGTTTGCAAGTGCTCTAAAAATCAAATAAGTCCTCCAACTCCTATACTTCATCTCCTTGCTCCAAACTCTTGAACCAATGATCATGCCATGTGTATAGGACATAAAAATGATTTCTTGCAAAAATAATTTGGCCAAATAGTATTTTCAAAAATTAGTTTTCCAAAACCCCTGAATTGAGGTTTGCCTTTGCAAGTACTTAATTAAGGGCAGTAAAACCTTTCAAAAATATACTTGACTCCTATTAGATATAGGATACCCAGAAACCACAAAAATATAATTTTAAAAGTTATTTCCCTATTTTATTTAAAAGCTTTTTCTTAAGGCCAGAAATGGTCCTTAATAGGGAAAAATTATTTTGTTGTTTCAAAAATATTTGAAAAAAATTTAGGGAAACTCATAGGACATATATTGTCCATATATGAGAGTTTCAACACATGGTCATGTTCAAAATATTGGTCAAGTCCCTCAAAAACCCTTTCTGGATATTTCAAGCTTTTGAAATATTTACAAAGGAAATATTCTCCAAAAATTCCAAGGAAATTCTAGCATATCACATATGACATATTAGATGATCTTGCCAAGTCTCATGACTTGGAGAACAAGATAACATCATCAAATCCCCTCAGAACCATTTTTGTCCATTTTCAAGTTTGAGCAACTTTACATTGCCAAACATGTCCAAATGTTCTCAAACCTTGTGAACATGCTCCAATGGTCTAATAATTCATCTAGACCAAATGGCACAAGTTGGAGAACAAGTTATATTGATCAAAGTACCCCAAAACCCTCTCTGACCAGAATCAAATTTGAACAAGTTTGTTCTGCCAACTTTTTCTCCTTGACCCCAACTTTTGTGAGCATGATTACAAGACCAAATGAGGCCACCACACCAAGTTATGCATCAAGGAGAATTGATTTGCATGACTAAATCTTGGTAAAGCCATTTCTGCTGATTTCTAGGGTTTACCAAAGTTACATTGGATACTTTGTCCAAATGAGCTCAAATTTGGTGGCACACCCTATTTCTAAGTGTCATTCCATCCTGTTAATTCTCATGGCAAGTGGAATTAATTTGCTTGCCCAAACGTGCATCAAACACCTTCTGCCATTTTTCCAAAAGCATCATTTTGACCCCTTCCACTAATCTCCATGGGCTCAACTTTGTGTCACATCTAATTCTAGCCCCCTTATACCTCTAGGAACAATGGCAAGTGTTCAAATCAATTATCTAGGGGTGAAACCCTCACTTTCTCTCTCTGGACAGCCTCTTTCTCTCTCTCCATCAACCTCTCTCCTCTCCTACTGGCTCTCCAGGGCATCCAAGGACACCTCCCCTTTGTTTACACTCCCCCAGTGCTCCTAGACAAAAGTGGACACGCCCATGGCATATATTTTATGCCATGGCGTGCAGCTTCAAGGCTGAGGCCATGCTTCTGCCTTGCCCGACCGTAGCCGCCCCTTCCAACCGCCTCCGGCCACCTAGGGCCTCCCCTCGTGTCCCCGAGGTCACCTCGGCGTCAGAGCACGCTTCTGCTGTCGTCCCCTCCTCTCTCTCCTCCCGGCTCTCCTCGCGTGCGGACAGGCGCCGCCCGAGCCCACCGGCCAGCCACGGCAAGGCCTGCTTTGCCGCGTTCCCGCTCCTCTCTTCTCCCCACAGGTGTAGTCCACGCCCACAAACGCCCAGACACACGCCCACGAGATCCCGTGGCCTCCAGCGATAGCTACGGCCTCGCCGGGCGCATGGCTCGCTGTGCACCTCGTCGCCCTCCTACATACACCCTCCCGGGCCTCTCGCTCGCCTCCATCCACACTCACTCACTCCTAGCTACCTCCTGGACCAAGCCTCTTTCCCCCTCGTGCCCTCTGTCCACCTCCATGGACGGAGCACTGCCGTCGGCCTCCGCGTAAATCCGCACCCATCTCCCCTCCTCCTTCCCTCTGGACCGAACTAGAGCACCCCACTGTCACCTCGAGACCCTCCCGTACTTCTCCGCCTCCTCCCCGTGGCTGTTCCGTCGAGCTGCATCACCACCGTCAGCCTCGTCCGCCGCGGTCGACGCCTTGCTCGACCCGGTGCCCCCGGGCGACCGTGCCACCCACGGTTGGACGCGGCTGGGTCCCCTGAGCACGCCGGTGGGCAGAGCATCGCCGGAGACGCCCTGCAGCGCCGGCAAGCCGCCGTCGACGCCGCCCTTGCCTCTGCTCTGTTCGAGCGGGAGGTTGGGGATGAACCCGACAGTGGGCCCGCTCGTCGGCAGACCTGCAATGGGGCGGGCCCATGAGTTAAGTGAGCGCGCCTCTCTGCTCGCTAACGCCTTCCCTCGAGGAAGGCGTATTTTCAATCGCCTTCTCGTCACCCCCACTCCGCACACGTGGCCGAGCATTGGGCCGCCCAAGAGCACCGCCGCTATCCTCGCCTGGGTCGCTCTGCGCCGCCAGATTTGGCCCATTTAGGTAAATCCTCTCCCTTTTCTTTTTCTCAGAGACTTCAAAAATCCATAGAATATTCATATTATCTCCAAATTTGATGATTCAAATTTCTAGTAGCTCATAAAATCATGATCTATCTCATGGTGCAATTTGCACATTTTTCCATAAAGATTTTCTTCACAAATATTTATCAAATCCCCATTTTCCTATTTTTGTGATGAACTTTAGAAAATCATAGAGAGCCCATTTTTGATAAAAATTCCATGATTCAAACTCCTAGATGTTTCTAAGTTCATAACTTAGTTTATGAACATTTTTATTAATACTTTCTGTATCACCTCAAATAATGGTCTATTTCTTGATATATAGCCAACTTTGCAAATTCATAGGAAATCCATTTGAACTCCAAATCCAGTGAAACCAATTCCTAGATGCTTCTAAAATCATCCTTTGTTAAATGGGTGCTTTGCTCATTTTTCAAAAATAATTCTTCTGTACACTTCTTACAAATCCATAAACCCCTTGATTCCACCATATCAAAATGTTCAGAGATATCCATTCATCAAATCCAAATGAAACCACTTTGGTCATCCCTCATATGGCTAGAGGTATCCCATAAAAGTCCAACTCATATTTTTAGAGCACTTTTATTTCCTGCCTTGTTGTGTTGCTTATTATGCTTGCTTTCAACGATAGTTGACACAGTAGACGGAATGCTCGGAGTTGGACCAGGGATATTTGAAGACCTCGAAGACTTCGTTACAACAGGCAAGCAGCCCTTTGACCATGTCTATGAAACCCTTTTTATGCATGTCATATAGCACTTATTATTGTCGGATCGGAATCATGAAGGAAGGGTAACCACTTTGATGGATTGCCTCCGTTACTTTTCTCGTTGACACTTGCATTGTGCATGACCCTACCGTCTTATGAGGGTTATGCCGGTGGGAGTAGATAGGATGCCAAGTAGTTTGCTACGCAAAAAGGGACGGGAATATGCATGTGATGGAGACAAAGTATTTTCAAGGACTTTTCGAAAACCCCGTCGGGTGCCACTTATGCCCGAGGGAGATGATGAGATGGGTGACCACTTGATGACGAAGTGGTGTGCCAAGCAAAGGTGTGTTGTTTTCAAAACGGATTGGTCGGAGTTGCGACCGTTATTCCAACCTTACATGCGCGACCACTCTACCCTTATATGGGAAAGGGCATTATTGAGTACCTAGTCCGATACTAGCTTGGAGCCCGCATTACTAGTGACGGGGGAGAGTTGGTGCTCTCTCTTGGGACGGGGTCGTGCCAGGTAGGGCGGCCATGACTGTTTTCACAGGGCACCGGACACACCGTTGGTACCCCGTGCTTGTGGTGTGTGATGAATATGGGAGCGAGGCTCCACAACTTTATGATGTGAAATGTTTGGCACGGGGGTTACTAGCAATCGAGTGGACTCCATGTTAGTGTCGTCTAGGGAAAGGTAGTGATCGGGTGCTTACCCCGGGTACTTGAGGTACCACGGGTCGTGGATGACACGGAAGTTCCCCGGATCTAGTGGGTAAAGTGTGCAACCTCTGCAGAGTGTAAAAACTATTCGAATAGCCGTGTCCATGGTCAAGGACAGTTGGGTAACCGCTCTTGGGCTACGTCCACTTGTTTACAAACCCTGTGTGTGTGATGATGGAAATGACTTGGGTCAAGTCAAAGGACTTGACACGATTGAGATGGGTTGGTGCCCACTCTGTTTATGATAAATGGGTTGGTGCCCATTCTATTTATGTTGATATCTGTGACCAGTTCTCATGGTTACTTGAACTCTCTTGATGCATGATTTATAGGACGTTGAACATGTCATCGCACTCAAAACTAGCTTTATGCAAAATTTACCTATGTCATGCATTGTTGTACCTTGAACCGAATCATGGGTTGCTTGCGAGTACATTCAAAGTACTCATTGGCTTGCCACTGGTTATTTAATTGACCAGGCATGGAAGAACCGGAGTTCGAAGAAGAGTTCTTTGGAGACGATCATGCGAACTAGGACGTTTCCCAGTCAGAATGCCTGTAGGGTTAAGACAGATGGCATGGGTTCTACTTGGCAATGACGATTTCCGCTGCTTTGTTTCATTTGATGTTCAGCCCTTAAGGCTTTATCGATGTAAGACTTGACCATGTTGGGCACTATTTGTGTAAGACGATATGTATGGATGTAAGACTCTTGTTATTCAGCTTCTTTGTGTTCAGTGAGCATTGATCTCTGGGATCACTGTACACGTGCATTCGGTGATCACGACTTGCGAGTCGGGGTCCCCACAGAGCTGGTATCAGAGCCATCCTGACTGGAGGAAGCCTTAGTTAGCATGGTCGTTAGTTAGGGTAAAACTATTTCCAAAACTACTACTAGTTTTCAAAACTATCTATACTTCTCTTTCCCTTCAGAGTTTTTCGAAAACTAGGGTATACTTTCCTTATTGGTCTCTTCCCCTTCAAAACCTTTGGTCGCTAGAACCCTTATGCCCTGACCACGAGTTCCTTGTAATCCTCGTGGGTAATCTGGAAGGATGATGCCTTGCGGACATTCACCCACATCTCCCGAACACAAGATTGGCGACATCACAACAAGGCGATATCAACGAAGATACATCCTCGAGGAATGAGGACACGAAGACCGGAGATGGTGACACCCTTGACATCGCCCCAAGCTGATGCAATCTTAGCCTCACGATGATCGGGGCATAGAATATGCAAGATCATGGTATACATCGCTAATAGAGTAACCATGTCACTACCGTTGTTGTATCGGCAACCACCGATGGATGAGAACCTAGCCATTTGGTCCGCCTCACCATAGTGAGCAGGAAAACGGTTCTCCTCATCCCCCGCTCTTGGTGTCGTAGTTGTCATCAACGTAACCGACATGATGGACCTCTATTACGCCTTGATAATGTCATTGCCTAAAGGATTACCTACCTGGTACCATCGACGGCTTAGAAGACAAGAAGGATCGTCATGATTAAGAAGACAACGAAGATCGGTCAATGCCTCGCTATGAGAAGCCACCTTCACCCCATCACTTCAACAGCAAGAAGTTGTTGAAGACTCTCAAGCTCAACCGGATCGTTTCATCAAACAACTACAAGAGACGAGCAGCACTGAGGGAAACCGGGAGATCGCACGAGGCTCAAGGCACGACTATAGAGTCCGAGGACCCCTAGGGTAGGATGAGTCGTGTACCCCTATCTTGCAATCAAGTCCGTATATGGTTCGAGTAGAACCACGATTGTGTGTTGCTTGTTTTATTTGTGCGTGTTTTGATATCGGTTGCCCTTTTGCCCTAGGCAACAAGTATGCAACTATATCACCTGCCTTATTTTGTTGTTTGTGTTTGGCCCTTCGGCACTTGTTTGTTTGCACTGCACTATAGAACCCCTTTGGCATCCCCTCCTCTATGCTACTTTTCCCTCTCATCTCTCTCCTCAACTGAAGACAAGCAAGACAATATGCACCAAGGATTCCACCTCGGCGACCAACAAGCACTGAAGACTTTTGCTACAACCTCCTCGACCAAGTACAACCACGTATGTTTGCACCTCAAGACTAGAACCCATCCCTAGACCCTTCGAGACTTCACGAGATACCCCAGCTCGAAACCTTAACCTACGGAATTGCAAGAGAACCTGTTAAGTCTCCGTAACCTTGCTTATCACTGGGTTCATTATGGAACTAGTGGACATAGTGAACGAGCACATTATCTTCCTAAGATAGCACCAAAACTGATGATGCCATAGGGAAGACCGATTTGAGGATATAGGAACAGAGGACAAATGACTTGATGAGTTTATATCAATGACTATGAGGAATTATTCGAGACTCTTTGGTGGATTAAAGGGCTACCATGTTGGTAGATGAACTTGGTGGGATCATGATTATAGGGTAGCATATCTTTCATTACTCCTGAGTAAATTGGATTTAATAGGACAATTATGATGCAAGTGAAACTCACAGGAGTGCAAGGATTTGACTTGATCAGATAATATTGATAGGTGATAGCTGATATTACGACAATGACTTGGGGGAACATGTAGGAATTCTCGTTGGACAAGAGATTTGGATTTAAGTAGGTGATTCTAGTTGAATATAGATGCTGAGTATGTCTACATGGTTCGGAGTAAATTGGATTTAGACTGATGATCTCGATCATGATACCATGTTTCTCGGTGGACGATAAACTAGGAGATTGGATAAATTGTCGGAGTTTATTTAGGGTTCTATATGAGCTTGACCTTGGAGTTTACTTGACCATGACAATGGGAATCGGTGGACAAACTATAGTAAGGTAGCTTTCCCATTATTTGTGGATTATAAGGACTTTAGGAGATCATGTGGAACACCAAAGATAGGCATTGGATCGTGTAGTGATTGATGGTAGTTAACAGGTTGCTGGAGTTGATTCATAGAAAGGAAACAAGATCTTGGAGTGGCATACGACGTGTTTCCTTAGATAGAGATGCACTAGCATGGACCTTGGAAAAATAGGCTGAGCACCTGGATTGTCACGTTCAAGCTTAGCAGCTTATATGTTCTACCCATGGATTTTTAGGGGTAGACATACATATGAGTTTGGGGATCGTAGACTTATATGATGTTGTTAGACCTCCTCTTGGGAGTCATGAGGATATGAATAGCATAAGTGATGATTGGAGTTGGCCTATACGAAATGATGCTGTCAGTGATATGATGTGATTTGTTTAAAGGACTAGATAGACTATTGGCATCTCAGAAACCGTGCTTAAAGGTAGGATGATAAATGTTCATTCACGCACTAGAATCCTTGAAACCCTTATGCCCTACCAAGCCAGAACGCGGTTGGATCATGACCTTGGGCCTTGGCTCTAGATCAATAAGACCTTGGCCAATGCTCAACCATGGCCACCACCAATGCCTCGGCCCACCTTACGTACCACATAGATCTCATGGAGTGCTTAGACAAGATAATTCTCATCATCATTTGGTGACCTACTTGTCCACCTGAAGACAGAAGAAGAGCCGTTCAGCTAGTCAAGGAACATTTGAAGACCGCCATGCCAAGGAGGAAGCACTACACCCACCACCATCTTCAAGAAGTAAACTTCCGCCTCGAAGACCAAGTGTACCTACAAGCCACTTCTCTCGGAGGAACCAAGCATTCCCATGACAAGGGGACCCACACCAAGATTCATCGGCTCCCTTCGAGATCACTCCAAGATTTGACAACCCCCTCCGAGATCACTACGAGATGAAGAGAGGACAGATACCAACTAGGGTTACCACCTGACTCGCCCGATGTGCACGATGCTTTCCATGCATCCCAACCCCCGGAAGTGCTTTCAACTTCCTAGCTAGCCCGAGCACTGATAAGGACACTAACCACCAAGCCATCGACCCTAGCCCAATCTAACCTACATGAGCTACCCATTAGCAACTGGATCAAGAAGAGCGTCATCTGCCGGGCCACACCATCAAGTATTTCAAGTTCAATGGAGCACCAAATGAAGCGATAACATGAGGACTTGAAGACTACCCAAGATCCAAGTTTACGTATCCCTTTCCACGCCTAGTTTGGGAATCTCGGGGCGAGATTCTTGTAAGGGGTAGGTCTCACACACCGATTTTCATGGCACAACATTTAAGTCACTAAATCATGCTAAAATGTGGATTGACAAAAACTTTTGAGTGTTTTGGTATTTGCTTGATTTGATTTTTGTCTGCTGTTTGCAAGTGCTCTAAAATCAAATAAGTCCTCCAACTCCTATACTTCATCTCCTTGCTCCAAACTCTTGAACCAATGATCATGCCATGTGTATAGGACATAAAATGATTTCTTGCAAAAATAATTTGGCCAAATAGTATTTTCAAAATTAGTTTTCCAAAACCCATGAATTGAGGTTTGCACCGCAAGTACTTAATTAAGGGCAGTAAAACCTTTCCAAAAATATACTTGACTCCTATTAGATATAGGATACCCGAAACCACAAAAATATAATTTTAAAGTTAATTCCTATTTTATTTAAAAGCTTTTCTTAAGGCCGAAATGGTCCTTAATAGGAAAAATTATTTTGTTGTTTCAAAAATATTTGAAAAAATTTAGGAAACTCATAGGACATATATTGTCCATATATGAGAGTTTCAACACATGGTCATGTTCAAAATATTGGTCAAGTCCTCAAAACCCTTTCTCGGATATTTCAAGCTTTTGAAATATTTACAAAGGAAATATTCTCCAAAAATTCCAAGGAAATTCTAGCATGTCACATATGACATATTAGATGATCTTGCCAAGTCTCATGACTTAGAGAACAAGATAACATCATCAAATCCCCTCAGAACCATTTTTGTCCATTTTCAAGTTTGAGCAACTTTACATTGCCAAACATGTCCAAATGTTCTCAAACCTTGTGAACATGCTCCAATGGTCTAATAATTCATCTAGACCAAATGGCACAAGTTGGAGAACAAGTTATATTGATCAAAGTACCCCAAAACCCTCTCGACCAGAATCAAATTTGAACAAGTTTGTTACGCCAACTTTTCTCCTTGACCCCAACTTTTGTGAGCATGATTACATGACCAAATGAGGCCACCACACCAAGTGATGCATCAAGGAGAATTGATTTGCATGACTAAATCTTGGTAAAGCCATTTCTGCTGATTTCTAGGGTTTACCAAAGTTACATTGGCTACTTTGTCCAAATGAGCTCAAATTTGGTGGCACACCCTATTTCTAAGTGTCATTCCATCCTGTTAATTCTCATGGCAAGTGGAATTAATTTGCTTGCCCAAACGTGCATCAAACACCTTCTGCCATTTTTCCAAAAGCACCATTTTGACCCCTTCCACTAATCTCCATGGGCTCAACTTTGTGTCACATCTAATTCTAGCCCCCTTATACCTCTAGGAACAATGGCAAGTGTTCAAATCAATTATCTGGGGGTGAAACCCTCACTTTCTCTCTCTGGACAGCCTCTTTCTCTCTCTCCATCAACCTCTCTCCTCTCCTACTGGCTCTCTCCAGGGCATCCAAGGACACCTCCCCTTTGTTTACACTCCCCCAGTGCTCCTAGACAAAAGTGGACACGCCCATGGCATATATTTTATGCCATGGCGTGCAGAGCTCGCACTCTGGAGCGCGCTACAGTGCGCCCCCGCACTGTAGCCGCCCCCTTCCAACCGCCTCCGGCCACCTAGGGCCTCCCCCTCTTGTCCCCCGAGGTCACCTCGACGTCTGCAGCACGCTACGGTGTCGTCCCCCTCCTCTCTCTCCCTCCCCGGCTCTCCTCGCGTGCGGACAGAGCGCCGCCCAGCCGCCAGGTCGCCCACCCGCAGGGAGCCCGCTTTGCCGCGTTTCCCGCTCCCTCTCTTCTCCCCCTGGGTGTAGTCCACGCCCACAAACGCCCCAGACACGCGCCCACGAGATCCCGTGGCCTCCAGCGATGGCTACGGCCTCGCCGGCGCATGGCTCGCTGTGCACCTCGTCGCCCTCCTACATACACCCCTCCCCAGGCCTCTCGCTCGCCTCCATCCACACTCACTCACTCCTAGCTACCTCCTGGACCAAGCCTCTTTCCCCCTCGTGCCCTCTGTCCACCTCCATGGACGGAGCACTGCCGTCGGCCTCCGCGTAAATCCGCACCCATCTCCCCTCCTCCTTCCCTCTGGACCGAACTAGAGCACCCCACTGTCACCTCGTGACCCTCCCGTACTTCTCCGCCTCCTCCCCGTGGCTGTTCCGTCGAGCTGCATCACCACCGTCAGCCTCGTCCGCCGCGGTCGACGCCTTGCTCGACCCGGTGCCCCCGGGCGACCGTGCCACCACGGTTGGGCCGGCTGGGTCCCCGAGCACGCCGGTGGGCAGAGCATCGCCGAGAGGCCTGCTGCGCGCGGCAAGCCGCCGTCGATGCCGCCCTTGCCTCTGCTCTGTTCGAGCGGGAGGTTGGGGAAGAACCCGACAGGTGGGCCCCGCTCGTCAGCAGCACAGTGGGGGCGGGCCCATGAGTTAAGTGAACGCGGCCTCTGCTCGCTGACGCCTTCCCTCGAGGAAGGCGTATTTTCCCGAGTACGCCTTCTACGTCACCCCCCACTCCGCACACGTGGCCGAGCCGCTGGGCCGGCCCAGTAGCACCGCCGCTATCCCTCGCCCGGTGCGCTTTGCTGCCTCACAGATTTGGCCCATTTAGGTAAATCCCTCTCCCTTTTCTTTTTCTGTAGACTTCAAAAATCCATAGAATATTCATATTATCTCCAAATTTGATGATTCAAATTTCTAGTAGCTCATAAAATCATGATCTATCTCATGGTGCAATTTGCACATTTTTCCATAAAGATTTTCTTCACAAATATTTATCAAATCCCCATTTTCCTATTTACGTGATGAACTTTAGAAAATCACAGAGAGCCCATTTTGATCCAAATTCCATGATTCAAACTCCTAGATGTTTCTAAGTTCATAACTTAGTTTATGAACATTTTATTAATACTTTCTGTATCACCTCAAATAATGGTCTATTTCTTGATATATAGCCAACTTTGCAAATTCATAGGAAATCCATTTGAACTCCAAATCCAGTGAAACCAATTCCTAGATGCTTCTAAAATCATCCTTTGTTAAATGGGTGCTTTGCTCATTTTTCAAAAATAATTCTTCTGTACACTTCTTACAAATCCATAAACCCCTTGATTCCACCATATCAAAATGTTCAGAGATATCCATTCATCAAATCCAAATGAAACCACTTTGGTCATCCCTCATATGGCCAGAGGTATCCCATAAAAGTCCAACTCATATTTTTAGAGCAATTTTATTTCCTGCCTTGTTGTGTTGCTTATTATGCTTGCTTTCAACGATAGTTGACACAGTAGACGGAATGCTCGGAGTTGGACCAGGGATATTTGAAGACCTCGAAGACTTCGTTACAACAGGCAAGCAGCCCTTTGACCATGTCTATGAAACCCTTTTTATGCATGTCATATAGCACTTATTATAGTCGCATCGGAATCATGAAGGAAGGGTAACCACTTTGATGGATTGCCTCCGTTACTTTTCTCGTTGACACTTGCATTGTGCATGACCCTACCTTCTTATGAGGGTTATGCCGGTGGGAGTAGATAGGATGCCAAGTAGTTTGCTACGCAAAAAGGGACGGGAATATGCATGTGATGGAGACAAAGTATTTTCAAGGACTTTTCGAAAACCCCGTCGGGTGCCACTTATGCCCGAGGGAGATGATGAGATGGGTGACCACTTGATGACGAAGTGGTGTGCCAAGCAAAGGGTGTGTTGTTTTCAAAACGGATTGGTCGGAGTTGCGATCGTTATTCCAACCTTACATGCGCGACCACTCTACCCTTATATGGGAAAGGGCATTATTGAGTACCTAGTCCGATACTAGCTTGGAGCCCGCATTACTAGTGACGGGGGAGAGTTGGTGCTTTCTCTTGGGACGGGGTCGTGCCAGGTAGGGCGGCCATGACTGTTTTCACAGGGCACCGGACACACCGTTGGTACCCCGTGCTTGTGGTGTGTGATGAATATGGGAGCGAGGCTCCACAACTTTATGATGTGAAATGTTTGGCACGGGGTTACTACCAATCGAGTGGACTCCATGTTAGTGTCGTCTAGGGAAAGGTAGTGATCGGTGCTTACCCCGGTACTTGAGGTACCGCTGGTCGTGGATGACACGGAAGTTCCCGGATCTAGTGGGTAAAGTGTGCAACCTCTGCAGAGTGTAAAACTATTGAATAGCCGTGTCCACGGTCAAGGACAGTTGGGTAACCGCTCTTGGGCTCGTCCACTTGTTTACAAACCACGTGTGTGTGATGATGGAAATGACTTGGGTCAAGTCAAAGGACTTGACACGATTGAGATGGGTTGGTGCCCACCCTGTTTATGATAAATGGGTTGGTGCCCATTCTATTTATGTTGATATCTGTGACCAGTTCTCATGGTTACTTGAACTCTCTTGATGCATGATTTATAGGACGTTGAACATGTCATCGCACTCAAAACTAGCTTTATGCAAAATTTACCTATGTCATGCATTGTTGTACCTTGAACCGAATCATGGGCTGCTTGCGAGTACATTCAAAGTACTCATTGGCTTGCCACTGGTTATTTAATTGACCAGGCATGGAAGAACCGGAGTTCGAAGAAGAGTTCTTTGGAGACGATCATGCGAACTAGGACGTTTCCCAGTCAGAATGCCTGTAGGGTTAAGACAGATGGCATGGGTTCTACTTGGCAATGACGATTTCCGCTGCTTTGTTTCATTTGATGTTCAGCCCTTAAGGCTTTATCGATGTAAGACTTGACCATGTTGGGCACTATTTGTGTAAGACGATATGTATGGATGTAAGACTCTTGTTATTCAGCTTCTGTGTGTTCAGTGAGCATTGATCTCTGGGATCACTGTACACGTGCATTCGGTGATCACGACTTGCGAGTCGGGGTCCCCACATGAACCAAAGTTTCTCTGTCCTTGCTTTTGACCACTATGTCATCCATGTATGCTTCTACATTCCTGTGCAGCTGTGGCTCAAAAGCATGACTGACTAGTCTTGCAAACGTCAAACGAGCATTCTTTAGTCCGAAAGGCATTCGTACAAAGCAGTACGTGCCACATGGAGTAATGAACGCGGTTTTCTCTTCATCCTCTTCTGCCATGAAGATCTGGTGATATCCTGAGTATGCATCAAGAAATGAAAGCAGATCACATCCTGCTGTGGAGTTGACAATCTGGTCAATGTGCGGCAAGGGAAATGCATCTTTGGGACAAGCTTTATTAACATCCGTAAAGTCAATAAAAAGCCTCCACTTCCCGTTAAGCCTTGCGCATTTACTCATCTGGATTGGCTAACCACGTTGGATGGAGTACTCCTCGGACGAGGCCTGCTGCTTCCAACTTCTTAATCTCTTCTGCTATGAACTCTTGGTGTTCCACCGCTTGCTTCCTGACTCTCTGCTTGACGGGCCGCGCGTGAGGACAGACGGCAAGGTGGTGCTCAATTACTTTCCTGGGAACACCGGGGATGTCAGATGGTTGCCATGCAAACACATCGACATTCGCCCGCAGGAAAGCAACGAGCGCGCTTTCCTATTTAGGGTCAAGCGTGGCACTGATGGTGAAGGTACCACTAGTGCCGTCCTCCTTGGCGGCCACTTTCTTGGTCTCTGGTGCAGCTGTCTTCGCCTTCTTGCACTTGCCGGTGGAGCTCGATGGTGCGTCCTCGACGGTGGCGCAGCACTCCGAAGAGGTGCGCTTGCTGGAGTGGGCACCAGAGCTACTCTTGTCGGACTTGGTCTTCTTCTTCTTCACCCCGGGAGCTTCAGCGGCAAGTGGTTTGTGCTCTACTGCGGCTGCTGCTTCCTGGTAGATCTTGTCGGTGCAGATAAGCGCATCCTTCTTGTCTCCTTGGACAGAAATGACACTTATCGGACCGGGCATCTTGAGCATGTTGTAAGCATAATGAGAGGCTGCCATGAACTTGGCAAGCGCCGGACGGCCGAGTATCCCATTGTAGGGCAATGGGAAATCAGCAACATCAAATGTGACTCTCTCTATTCTGAAATTTAGCTCGCTGCCAAACGTCACTGGCAGTGTAATCTTCCCCTTGGGCTTGCTCCTTCCCGGGTTGATTCCTTGAAAGGTACCAGTTTCTTCGAGCTCACTGTCGGGGATCTGGAGCTTGTTGAGCACCGCGGAAGAAATCAGATTTAGGCCGGCCCCACCGTCAACCAACATCTTTGTGACCTTGAGGTTGCGGATGGTTGGCGAAACCAACATCGGCAAGCACCCGACCGCCGTGATGCGATTAGGGTGATCCTCAACATCAAAGACGATGGGCGTGCTGGACCACTTCAGGGGCTTGCGCGATTCGACTGATGGTTCTGCTGCATTTACCTCCCGCACCCACTGCTTGAGTTGGCGGTGCGAGGTGTGCAGAGAAGCACCGCCGTCAACGCACAAAACCTCCGTTGCCTTCTGAAACTCTTGCTCGTCGGTCTCATCCTCGTCCATCTCATCATCCTCATCTTCGTCTTCGTCCTTGTCGCGGCCACGGGGAGGTCTGTCTCCTTGCCGCTGCTTGGCCTTGCCGCGGCGCCCTCCCCGGGCGGGACGCTTCTTGCCGGATCCTCCGCCACCTTCCTGGGCCTTCTCCTTGTCGCGACGCTCATATTCAGCTTTCTGTAGCTCTGCCATCTGCTCAACCTTCTTGCATGCTTGGAGGTCATGGCCCTTGGTGCGATGGATCTTGCAGTACTGCTTGCCGGAGCCGTCCTGCTTGTCGGCGGCCACCACAGCTTCGCCGAAGTCACCAGCTTTGGCCTTCTCGGTGCCGCCACCGTTGCCGGACTGCTCGACAACTAGTACATCCTTAGCCTTCCTCTTTCTATTGTTCCGCCTCCGGTTCTTCTTTGCTGGGGGGGCATCCTCCTTGTCGAGATCCTACGCTCCCTCGTTCTCTCCGGGAGTTTCCTCCCCTCTTCACCCGTCGGCGCACTTGTCGGCCGAGCATATAACTTCGCCGACATCTCTGATTTTGTACATCGCCATCTCCTCCCTCATCCTGCGTTTCGCGCGTTCGATGGAGCGCGCGATAACCCGCGGGGTGGACCTCGGGATGTTGCGCCGCACCGGCTGAATCTCTGTATGTACTTGCGGGGGTTCTCCTTCCTTCTGGGCAAGCAAATGAAGATCGCTTTCCTGGCCATGGGGCTTGTGGCCGCCTATGAAGGCGCCGACAAACTGATGGCACAGGTCCGCCACGAAGAAATGGAGTTGTCCGGCAAGTGCATGAGCCAAGATCTGACGTTGGGCTTGAGCACCAGCCGGAAGTAGTTGGCGAGATCTTCTCGTCGCGCCCGGCAGCCTCGCACCGCGATGGTGTAGACGCCGAGGAACTCGGCGGATGTATCCTGCCATCGTACTTTTCGCACGTCGCTTGAAGTTCTTGGTCTTTGGCCCTTTGGACCTGCCGCAGCTCACGAGTGAACGCAGGGCAACCTACCGCGTATGGCAAGTCGCCTGGTTCCCCTGGCGCATGCATATCAACAGTGGGCCCAGCGCGCTTGTCAGACTGACGTCACGCTTCTCTTCGACGCTCGATGCGAGTGCGAGAGTCTTCATGTCGTCGTTCTTGAAGAACTTGGCGTTGATCGCCGCGAGCTCGCGGGTCTGACGATGCAGTGGAGTCGGTGTCGAGGTTGGCCCGGCGAGTCGGCGATCTTGGCCTTCGGGGCGGGGAGTGCACGGTGGTGGCACCCCCGCCGGTCTTATCGCCACCGGCTTCCACCTGAGCGACTTGCCGTGGCTTCGACGTGCTCGGTTGCCGGGGCTTGTCGGCGTTGGCGAAGCCGATGAGGCTCTGAATGGTGATCCTCCAGTCGTCGATCTTGTCCGGCGCTGGAGGGTAGTCTAGTAGCAGTTGGGCTCGAGCCAACGCTTCTTCTGGGGTCTTCGGCAGCGGCGGCGAGCGGCGCGAGGAGCGGGATATGCTCGGACTCCCAACTGGGTTGGAAGGAGCAGTATCCCGTCCAGGCGACCGCACCTCACTCGTGCCAGCATGCTGTCGTGCACGCTGGTCTTGAACGCCCCGAGATCCACCAGCTTGGCCTTGCTCCAACGCGAGTACTGTGCTAGGAGCACCATGGCATTGTCGACCCTGCACCTCCTGGGAAGGGTGCGGTGTATGTACAGACGCAGAAGCTTGCGGGGCCTTGTCCTTGGACCTGGTGACGACGTGAGTCCCACCGACGGCGCCCGCTCCTCCGCCGACGTCTACCCCACCGCCCGTTTGCTCCGGCGGCGGTGGAATCGATGTAGACGGAGCGGCCACCTCCGAAGTCTTTTTCTTCGGTGGCATGTCGATGAAGATGTTGATGTAGCGCGCGCGAAGACCGGATCAGGTTCACACAACCTCGACGCCCCCTAATTGGCGCGCCAAAGATGTCGTGGGGAAACGAGCACCTATGGGGTAGGGCCCCTTTTCGGTCCGGCAGGGAGCGGAGGGGGCGCGAAGTGCAGATCGAGGTCGAGCACGCGAGGGATTTTACCCAGCTTCAGAGCTCTCCGGAGAGATAAAACTCCTACTTCTGCTTTGTGTTTGTATTTGTTCTTGCTTGAGAGCGTGGGTATGCTGTAGTCTCGAATAAGTCGAACCCCTTCTACGTGCGCATGGGCCTCCTTTTTATAGTCTAAAGGGGTCACCAACAGGTGGCAACGCAGAGAGAGGGGTAAAAACGTAAAAACGCGGGTTGGTACAACCGCTATCAACAGTGCCCCTACCTAACTTTGACGGCAGGGGACAAGGGCATTTAATGCCTGTCCGGTCGCCCAAACAGTGTAGGAAACGACCGTTAAGGGCGCCTGTCGGTGTCAAAACCGGCGGATCTCGGGTAGGGGGTCCCGAACTGTGCGTCTAGGCGGATGGTAACAAGAGACGAGGAACACAATGTTTTTACCCAGGTTCGGGCCCTCTCGATGCAGGTAAAACCCTACGTCCTGCTTGATTAATATTGATGATATGGGTAGTACAAGAGTGGATCAACCACGAGATCAAGGAGGCTAAACCCTAGAAGCTAGCCTATGGTATGATTGTTGAGATGTAATGTTGTCCTACGGACTAAGGCCCTCCGGTTTATATAGACACCGGAGAGGCTAGGGTTACACAGAGTCGGTTACAATGGTAGGAGATCTACATATCCGTATTCCAAGCTTGCCTTCCACGCCAAGGAAAGTACCTTCCGGACACGAGCCGGAGTCTTCAATCTTCTATCTTCGTAGTCTGGGAGTCCGGCGGATATTGATAGTCCGGCTATCCGGACACCCCCTAGTCCAGGACTCCCTCAGTAGCCCCCGAACCACGCTTCAATGACGATAAGTCCAGCGTGCTTGTAATCTTCGGCGTTGCAAGGCGGGTTCTCCCTTCAAATTCCATGTTCCTGCCGAATAGTGTCCGGCTTCATCTCGAATACTGTGCTCCTTGGCTTCTACGCCAAATCATTGCCCCCTTCCACGCGTCGCACGAATGCGAAAAGCCAGGGAGTCCTTTACATTTTACCCCCTAATTGTGCGGGTCGCCTGCCTATTAAAGGGGCAGGGATCCAGATCCAAACCGCACCATCTTCCTCCCGTGTATACTCCATCGAGCGCCTCGACCACAAATCCATTCCACCATGGGTCTTCAACGCGCTCTTCCTCACGCGCCCCAGCCCATTGCCGGGGATTAGAGGAGGTGCTCTGTTTCGCTGTGAGCTAGTAAAGCTCCAAGCGGAGGATTGCTTCCTCCGGCCTTCATGGTTCCGGTCCGAGCCGGACTGGTTACTTATCGAGGTGGGAGGCAGGCGGAGGACACCCCAAGCCCCAACAAGGGGGAGCGGGTGTGTTTCGTCCCCTACCTAATAAGGGGGCTCGGATTTCCAATACATCCGTTCCTCCGCGGGCTCCTGAAGTTCTATGGACTCCAGCTCCACCACCTCACGCCTGCTTCTGTGCTGCACATCGCGGGCTATGTAGATCTTTGCGAGCTATCCCTGGGCATCGAGCCCCATTTCGCATTGTGGAAGAGGCTGTTCTGCCTCGTGCCCCGTTCTCACCAGGGGTCCATATATCAAGTGGGCGGCGCCGAAATATGGCGCATCGCTGGGACCGGATACCTATCCGGCACCCCCAAGAGGGCGTCCGAAGACTGGCCCTCGGAGTGGTTTTATATTGTAGACGCTCCATTGCCCGACCCAGTCCGGATTGGCCTCCTAGAGTTTGATGCTGCTCCCTTGAAGAAACGCCTCAGCTGGCGCCCGCGGAGCCCCCGTTTGGAGGAAGACAAGAGCGTCCATTACTTGATGGGCCGGATAAGATTAATGGCTCATTCCGGCTTGACCATGATTGGAGTCATGGTGACATGCATCAAGCTGGGGGTGCAGCCGCTGCAATACAGAGGCCACCCCATGTGGGATTTCAATGGGGAGGACGATGCCACCCGGCACGGCGGCAAAGGGCCGGGTTCGACCGAGGATCTGGTGAAGATCCTGTCCGGTCTGTACAAGGGGGAGAAGGAGGACTTCCTTCGCCCGAACCCTCTGGAGGGGTTTTCCATGATCAATCCCACAGGATGGGTAAGCGAACACCTCAAAAGGGCCTTTACCCGTATCTTCGGAGTTTAAGCTTCTTACATTACATCTTCGGCGCAGGGTCTATGCCGGACTGTGGAGGACATGGTGAGTCCTGCTCCACAACCCGAGGATCCGGAAGGATCCCTGGGTCCGGCCTCCGAAGAGGATCCGGACATCGGGGTGGAGCTAATCGACGGGGTGTATCACCAGCTCAGCATTGATGATGCTTTGGTTGCCATTACGGCGGACTACCCTGGGCTAAGTTCGGCATCCCAGGTGACCAAGACCGAAGTCCGGACACCGTTATCTTATCCTTGCCTATTTCCGACCTTCGCGAACGATGGTATTTTGCAGGAAGCGCCATTACGGCCGGGAGCCGAGCCTGCGGCGGCCGACCTACAGAGGTCGGTCCGAACTAGGAGGAAGAAAAGGAGCGCCGTGCGGGCGGAATCGTCGCCGCAGAGGTATAGCTCGTGTTTGATCTTTTTCAGCAACGTTCCAAGGAAACTTCTAAGTGCTCATGATCTTTATAGAAGAAAAAGCGCTCGCCGGACTGCGAGCACAGGAATTGCCGACCCTACCAATGTCAGCCAGGCTCCAGCGCCTGGACTGGAGGGGGAGGCAAGCGCAAGACGCGAACCGGATCCTACTCCAACAGAGGATACCGACAGACTGTCCGCTACCAAGTTAGAGGTGGAGAGCGCTATGAATCATAGACGCCGCCGGACAGTTTTTCAAGAGGCGTGCTTTTCCCCTGAGGCATTGGATGCCTTCAACACAGGGGACGCGCATCTCCGGGCTGCCCAAAATGGTTTTACCAGGGCCACGGAGCGGTATGTTAAAGACATACGGGTAGTAGCCCCCAAGACTTAAATTAGTTATGTTAACTGATTTAAGGATCACTTGAAATTTTAGGCTCTTAACGAGAAGAACGCCCAGCTGTCTCGGGAGCTGCAAGATTGCAAGGCCCAACTTGAGGTTGCACTTGCTGCCGCAGGAGGTGACGGAAAGACCTCTCCTGGTAACACATTTGTATAAATTAATATAAGTGCTGTGCGGCATGTGCGCGAGTCTAATAACGACACTGCAGGTGCCGCCGAACAAGATCCGAACCGGCAAGCACTATTACGCCAGCTAAAGGCCGGCGAGAGTGTGCTGAACAGAGTTCAGCAGGAAAGGAACAAGCTCCAAGATGCCAATGCCAAGCTCGGAGAAGAGCTGAAAGGCGCACAGGCCAAGCTGTCTTGCTCCGTCAAGGAGAATCAACGGCTTCGTCGCAGCATCTATAGTAAGTGCTTGAGCGAATTCTCTAAGGAAGAAGAGTTCGGCGAGGAAGCGATTTGACATAATATGTCTTGTAGGTATACTCACGGGCCATCCTGCGGAGGAGATGCCCGTATCAATGGGTGATCAACTTCCCGAACTGTTGCAGCTGTTCGAACGAGTTCGGCAGGCAATGAGTGGCGCCGTACAGGCTTTATGGCCATCCCTTGCCCCGCCCGAGGGCCTCGGGGAGCTTGCAGAGAAGCTGCAGGGAGTGCGGCAGCGCTTCCGTTTGTGGAAGGTTTCGGCTTGCCGTCAAGGTGCCAGGGAGGCTTGGGCCATGGTGAAGACGCGGTACAAGAAGGCGGATCCCAACCATATGGCCGAAGTTGGACCGGTGGGGCCCGACAGGAAGGAGATCCCTGTGAGTTTAGTGTACAGCCAGGTAGAGCTGGCTGCTAAATTTTCCCAACGGGACTGTAAACTAGACAGCCTGTTAGACGGGATTGAGGAGGAATACAATCAATAAACTTGACAATGTATGTTATCCTTTAAAAATGACATGTGAAATGCCTTCTAGCCGGATTGTAGATCGTTTGCCGTTGCCGACCTTTTAAGCCGACCTCGGGACCCTAGAGTCCGGAGTGTCCGAATACCTTTTGGTTAAGAAATAACCGTGGTATGCATGGAGACTAGGCGTAGGGGTCATTAGTGCTTTATCGCACAAGTGCCCAACTAGTTACGTTATATTACATGGTTAGTAAGAAACATCTTCCAGGAGAATAGTTCCGTTAAGGGTTCCTTTATTTGGGAGGCATGCCCTAAAGTGCATGTCCGGACTACCAAGAGAGCGATAAAACATCCGGGGCAGATGGGAAAAATAGGTAAAAGTCATCTTTTAAATCACCGACCGAATATTCACTTAAGAACGCTAGCTTTCGGCTTCACCCGGTCCGAGGTACACATCCGGTGACCCGGCAAGAACAATCGCGGAGGTGCTCCCTTTACCACCTAGCCGAACAATCGGGAACGTAGGGTAAGCACAGGAGCCAGGCAACCCAGCTTGGCCAAAACTTAAGTCATATCGATGCATATAATGGCGAGTAAAAGGTACATGTGGAAGCGTGACACATGTGTTGGGTATAAAACCCGTATAGTTGAGCTTCTATAAAAGAAGCCCCGAGGAATAACGAGTGCGGATGGCACATCGTGTGTATGCAAAAAATGCGAAAATAGGCCCCGAGGGGCTTTGTTAATTTAAAAGGATAGAAAGAGAGAAAGAAGACAGCCGAAATATAAAAGGTTGAACGGGGGAAGGGGACGAACTCTTAGTCCGGCGCTAGGCATAGAATCGTCGGAGTCGGGCTGCGTTCTATGGGTTCGGCTCGAGTCGGTTGTACGACGTATTTCGTAGACGGTATGCTCCGCCGGTCAGTACTTGATCAATAATGAAGGGGCCTTCCATCCGGGCTTGAGCTTGTCCTTTTCTTGTCCGCAGCGAGAACTAGTTCGCCAACGTTATAGGTCTTGGCCTGTACTTCTCTGCTTTGATATCTTCGGGCCTGCTGCTGATAGAATGCGGAACGAGCCTTCGCGACGTCATGTTCTTCCTCCAATGTGTCCAACCTGTCCTGCAGATCTAGCTCGGCTTCTCTTTCCTCATACATGCGCACTCGAGGTGAGTCATGAATAATGTCGCAGGGCAAAACTGCCTCTACGCCGTATACCATAAGAATGGTGTGAATCCGGTAGTGCGGTTAGGCGTTGTCCGCAGCCCCCAAAGTACGGAGTCGAGCTCCTCAACCCATTGGGTATCGGATTTGGTGAGTGACCTCACCAATCTGGGTTTAATGCCGCTCATTATTAGACCGTTTGCTCTTTCCACTTGACCGTTGGTTTGAGGGTGATAGACTGACGCATAGTCGAGCTTAATGCCCATATTTTTGCACCATGACTTGACCTCATCGGCCGTGAAGTTTGTGCCGTTGTCGGTGATGATGCTGTGGGGGACTCCGTAACGGTGTACCACCTCTGATATAAAGTCTATCACTTGTCCGGACTTTGTCGTTTTGACAGGTTTGTCCTCTATCCATTTGGTGAACTTATCCACCATGACCAACAGGTACTTTTTCTTGTGGGTTCCCCCTTTAAGGGGTCCGACCATGTCAAGCCCCCGAACCGCGAACGGCCAGGTAATGGGTATGGTTTTGAGGGCGGTGGGTGGCATATGTCTCTGATTAGCAAAGAGCTGACAACCAACGCATCGCTGGACCAAGTCCTGTGCATCTGCCCGAGCCGTCGGCCAATAAAATCCTGTGCGGAATGCCTTTCCTACCAGGGCCCGGGCTGCTGCGTGGTGTCCACCTAGTCCGGCATGGATTTCAGCCAGGAGGTTTCGCCCTTCTTCTTCGGAGATACACCTTTGAAGGACTCCGGTAGTACTTTTCTTATAAAGTTCTCCCTCATGGACCTTGTAGGCCTTCGATCACCGGACTATGCAGCGGGCCTCATTTTGGTCTTCGGGAAGTTCCTGCCTAAGTAAGTAGGCTAGGAAAGGTTCTGTCCACGCGGCGATTACTGCCATTATATCGTCGGCAGATGGTGTTATGTCGTCTGCTGAATCACCAGTTGGTGCGGCTTTCTCCGGTTTGTCGCTACCGGACTCCTCTTCCCATAGTACGGATGGCTTGAAGAGCCGTTCCAGGAAGATATTTTGAGGGACAGTATCACGTTTCACACCGATGCGTGCCAGGACGCCGGCCGATTGATTATTATCTCGGGCTATGTGATGGAATTCAAGTCCTTCAAACCGAGCTGACATTTTCAGGACAGCATTACGATATGCTGCCATTTTCGGATCCTTGGCATCAAAGTCTCCATTTATTTGGGATATTGCAAGGTTTGAATCCCCGCGCACCTCTAGGTGTTGGATGCCCATGGAGACTGCCATCCGGAGACCATGTAACAGGGCCTCGTATTCGGCTGCATTGTGGGAGTCCGTGTACATTATTTGAAGTACATCTTGGATCAGTATCTCCGGTGGGGGCGTCGATCGACGCCACCCCGATCCGCCAACATTTTGGAGCCGTCGAAGTGCATAGTCCAATTGGAGTATCGCCGTACTCTTTAGGTAGTTCGGCTTGATCCATTCGGACGAAGTCAGCCAAAACTTGTGACTTTATGGCTCGTCGAGGTTTGTAAGTTATGTCGAATGGCAAGAGCTCAATGGCCCATTTGCAATCCTGCCCGCTAAGTCGCGGTTATTTATAATGTCATTGAGTGGTACTTCAGAGGCCACTATTATCGAACACTCTTGAAAGTAGTGTCTGAGCTTCCGAGACGCCATGAACACCGCATATGCTATCTTTTGATAGTGCGGGTAACGAGATTTGCAGGGGGTTAACACAGTGGATACGTAATACACTGGTTTTTGAAGAGGGAATTTATGCCCTTCTGTTGCTCGTTCGACGACGAGGACAGCGCTTACAACTTGATGTGTTGCAGCGATGTATAACAACATTGGTTCGCCCAGAGTGGGCGCAGCCAGGACCGGATTTGTTGCCAATATGGCCTTTATTTCTTCGAGTCCGGCAGTGGCGGCATCCGTCCACTCGAAGTGTTCGGTGCGCCTTAGGAGGCGATAAAGGGGCAACGCCTTCTCTCCTAAACGGGAGATAAAACGGCTTAGAGCTGCCACGCATCCTGTTAACTTTTGTATTTGCTTGAGGTCTTTTGGAATATCCAACTGCGACAGAGCCCGGATTTTGGCCGGATTTGCTTCAATTCCTCTACCGGATACGATGAAGCCCAACAGCTTTCCGGCTGGTACACCGAAAACACATTTTTCCGGATTCAGCTTGATGTCATATGCTCTAAGGTTGTTGAATGTGAGCCTCAAATCGTCTACTAAAGTTTCGACATGTTTTGTTTTGACGACTACGTCGTCTACGTATGCCTCGACTGTTTTGCCTATCTGGGTAGCGGACATGTTGAATCATGCGCCGATATGTTGCGCCAGCGTTTTTAAGTCCGAAGGGCATCGTGTTGAAGCGAATGGTCCGTATGGAGTAATGAATGCCGTTGCGGCTTGATTCGCTTCCGCCATCTTGATTTGATGATAGCGAGTATCGTCCGTGAAGCGCAACGAGTCGTGTCTGCCGTGGCGTCGATAATTTGATCGATGTGGGGAGGAAAGTATCCTTTAGGCAAGCCTTATTGAGGTCTTTGAAGTCGACCGAGGCGCCAGATTTATCCTTCTTTGGTACCATCACCAAATTTGCTAGCCATCCGGATGTTTGATATCTCTAATGAATCCGGCTTCCAATAACTTGGCTAGCTCTTCTCCCATTGCTGTCTTTTGGGCTCGGAAAATCGTCGAAGAGCCGGTTTGGTCGCTTGAATCCTTTAGGATGTTTAGGCTGTGTTACGCCAACTGCGAGGATTCGGGCATGTCCGAAGGGTGCCAGGCGAAGATGTCCCAATTTTCCCGAAGGAATTCGCGTAGTGCGGTGTCAACTTCGGGGTTGAACTGTGCCCCGATGGAGGCCGTCTTTGTTGGGTCTGTTGGGTGGACCTGAAATTTAATTATCTCATCTGCTGGTTTGAAGGAGGTGGACTTGGATCTTTTATCAAGTATCACATCGTCCCTGTTTACCGTAGAGTGCAGCGCGGTGAGTTCCTCTGCCGCTAAGGCTTCGGATAGTGCTTCGAGGGCTAGTGCGGCTGTCTTGTTTTCGTCTTGAGTCTTGTGTCCGGATCACTGACGAGAGTGATTATTCCGCTGGGCCCAGGCATTTTGAGCTTCATGTACCCGTAATGAGGTATTGCTTGAAAAATTGTGAATGCCTCTCGTCCTAATATGGCGTGATAGCCGCTGCTGAACGGGGCCACCTGGAACGTGACTTCTTCGGATCTGTAATTGTCCGGAGAGCCGAACACCACATTGAGTGTGATTTTTCCGGTGCAGCGCGCTTCCCGGCTAGGGATTATTCCTCTGAAGGTTGTGCTGCTTCGCTCAATACGGCTCCAATCGATTTCCATTTTCCGCAAGGTTTCCTCATAAATGAGGTTTAGTCCGCTGCCGCCGTCCATGAGGACTTTTGTCACCGAAGCCGTCCACTATGGGACTAAGTACCGGTCTTGCCGGGCTCTGTAGTTCGAGATGTGGGCTCGTCGCTGGGCGCTAAAGGTGATAGCTGTGTCGCTCCATGGATTTGCTGTTGCTACTTGGTAGACTTCGCGAGTTTGCGGATTGTTCGTTTCGCATATTATTTGATGCGAAAGTCTCAAGACTGTTGATACCGTCTGGTATTGTTGGAGTGGTTTCGGAGCTAGAAGCTCTTCGCCACTTTTGGCCACCGCCGTAGTATCCAACATGCTCAAGGCTATGTGTTGGGACAGCTCCATCTCATTATGAAGTTTACAGGTCCATTGAGCCATCCCTCGAAAGACGGTTCCATTTCCCTTGCTGGGTTTTTGCTTTTTGGTTTTTGCATCTGAGGCCTGATTGTGAGGCGCCCTTTTACCGCAGACTGGGTTTGGGGCCGGATTATCCCAAAATTGATTTTCAGTTTTCCGGAAACTTTCCATCGCACAAGATTTCAGATTATGGACGCCAGATCGGTAAAACGCGTAATCTTGCGACGATCAATGGCGTTCAGTATTCCCTTGTCCGTGCAGTTATTGCAGAAGATTGAGATTGCGTTTTCCTCTCGGCAGTCCTTTATCCTGTCCATAACCAGGAGGAATCTGGTCCAGTAATGATGTACTGTTTCTGAAGGCTCTTGCTGAATTAGAGATAGGTCGCATATGTCTGGGCGGGTGGGTGGAATAAAATCCGGATCCCTACCCATCTTTGGGCTCAAAGGCCGAGGGACTTCCGAATTTGGAAGCTTGATTCACTGGAAACGGCCCAGCGAGTCCGGAGCGACGCATGATTTTAGGTTCAATGCTCGATCAGAGTTCGTCCCTTAGCGGGAATCCGGCATGGAGGGTTCGGGAATCCGTACACAGATTGTTTTCAACAATGGCAAAGAATTGCCGAGTTGTTCCTCTACCACCTCGACGTGGTGGGTAGCCTGGGAGAGTTAATCTCTCTCGGATCGGTTTTAAGCCCGATCTGATTGTAGTCCGCTATGACTCGAGGCGGCGATGCGATCCAAGAGCTCGTTAACGCATTTAGAGCTCGATTGGATCTAACTGTTCGGCAGCTTTAGGGCTGACGAAAGATTGCTTCGACGACTTGAGAAGTCATTGCCGAAGCGGCGGCCGGACTGGCGGTCATAAGGAAGCCACCAAGCCGGATTGTTTGACCGGCGGCCAAGGCCCCTCCGGTGAAAACACCGTCTTTGAAGACGGGTAAAGGCATCCGCTCTATCGGCGACGACACAGAGGAACTCGCAATGAAAGCACCAATGTCGGTGTCAAAACCGGCGGATCTCGGGTAGGGGGTCCCGAACTGTGCGTCTAGGCGGATGGTAACAAGAGACGAGGGACACAATGTTTTTACCCAGGTTTGGGCCCTCTTGATGGAGGTAAAACCCTATGTCCTGCTTGATTAATATTGATGATATGGGTAGTACAAGAGTGGATCTACCACGAGATCAAGGAGGCTAAACCCTAGAAGCTAGCCTATGGTATGATTGTTGAGATGTAATGTTGTCCTACGGACTAAGGCCCTCCGGTTTATATAGACACCGGAGAGGATAGGGTTACACAGAGTCGGTTACAATGGTAGGAGATCTACATATCCGTATTGCCAAGCTTGCCTTCCACGCCAAGGAAAGTACCTTCCGGACACGAGTCGGAGTCTTCAATCTTCTATCTTCGTAGTCTGGGAGTCCGGAGGATATTGATAGTCCGGCTATCCGGACACCCCCTAGTCCAGGACTCCCTCAGCGCCACCGATTGCCACGATGGCCTTTTCATCATCTCCATTTGCCACCTCGCACCGCTTAGCTGCACAGCCGCCCGCCACGTCCACCAGGAGCGATCCTGCTGCGACACGTCGTCGGATGCACTGGAGCGTGGGCGCAGAGTGGTGGCTTCGCCGCGGCAAGCGCCTTGCCGCGGTCGCTGACTTGTCGCACCCGCAAGCTTGTCGCTCGCCGGGTCTTGCCGGAACGCGCGGCGGGTCACGGCAAGTCTGTTGACATGCCTTTGTTGGCCTTCCCGGCAAGCGCCTCTTGCTGGGGTCTTGTTCTTCCTGGCAAGCTCCTCTTGCCGGGGTCTTGTCCTTCCCGGCAAGCTCCTCTTGCCGGGGCCTTGTCTTCAAAGTTAACACTTTGTTCTTAAATGGCAGTAAATGGGAGTGACGAAGGGTCTTGGCGGACGCCCGACAAGCCTTGCCGCGGGACGCTGCGACTGCCCCTGCACAAGTTCGGGGTACTAAGGTACCCCTACTTTAGTACACCGACAGACTACATGACACTTCACAATTATTTGGGCCTAGAGGAAGGCATTGGAAAGTAATAAGTAGATGATGGGTTGCTAAAGTGAACGTAGCTTAAACCCTAGTTTATGCGTTTCTTCGTAAGGGGCTGATTTGGATCCACTAGTTTCATGCTATGGTTAGGTTTACCTTAATACTTCTTTTGTAGTTGCGGATGCTAGCAATAGGGGTTAATCATAAGTGGGATGCTTGTACAAGAAAGGGCAGTACCCAACCACCGGTCCACCCACATATCAAATTATCAAAGTACCGAAGGCGAATCATATGAGCGTGATGAAAACTAGCTTGACGATAATTCCCATGTGTCCTCGGGAGCGCTTTTCTCATTCTAAGAAATTTTCCAAGCTTGTCCTTTACTACAAAAAGGATTGGGCCACCTTGCTGCACTTTATTTACTTTACTTGTTACCCGTTACAAATTATCTTATCACAAAACTATTTGTTACCTACAATTTCAGTGCTTGCAGAGAATACCTTACTGAAAACCGCTTGTCATTTCCTTCTGCTCCTTGTTGGGTTCGACACTCTTACTTATCAAAAGGACTACGATAGATCCCCTATACTTGTGGGTCATCAAGACTCTTTTCTGGCACCGTTTCCGAGGAGTGAAGCGCCTTTGGTGAGTGGAACTTGGTAAGGAAATATTTATATAGTGTGCTGAAATTTACTATCACTTGTTACTATGGAAACTAATCCTTTGAGGGGCTTGTTCGGGGCATCTTCGCCCCGACCAGTAGAGCAAAGAGTTGCTCCTCAACCTACTGAACCTACTGAAAATGTTTACTTTGAGATTCCTTCGGGTATGATAGAGAAACTGCTAGCTAATACCTTTGCAGGAGATGGAACATTCCATCCCATTTTACAACTTATCTTTGTGGATGAAGTTTCTGGATTATTTAAGCTTGGAGGTATACCCTATGATGTTGTTAAGAGGAAGGTCTTTCCTTTATCTTTGAAGGGAGACGCATTGACATGGTATAGGCTATGTGATGATACGGGATCTTGGAACTATAAACGACTGAAGTTGGAATTTCACCAGAAGTTCTATCCTATGCATCTTGTTCATCGTGATCGTAACTACATATATAGTTTCTGGCCTCGCGAAGGAGAAAGCATTGCTCAAGCTTGGGGGAGGCTTAACTCAGTGTTATATTCATGCCCCAATGATGAGCTCTCAAGAGAAATGATTATTCAAAAAATTTATGCTCCGCTTTCTCTCAACGATCGCACCATGCTTGATACTTCCTGTGCTGGTTCTTATATGCTGAAGAAAACTGAATTCAAGTGGGATTTACTAGAAAGAATTAAACGCAACTCTGAAGATTGGGGTTCCGACGATGGTAAGGATTCAGGTATGACACCTAAGTTTGATTGTGTTAAATCTTTTATGGATACTGATGCTTTTCGTGGGTTTAGCGCTAAATATGGACTTGAATCTTAGATAGTAGCTTCTTTTTGTGAATCTTTTGCTGCTCACGTTGATCTCCCTAAGGAGAAGTGGTTTAAATACAATCCTCCCATTGAAGTAAAAGTAGTTGCACCTATTACAGTTGAAGAAAAGACTATCACTTATAATGATCCTATTGTTCCTACTACTTATGTTGAGAAACCACCTTTTCCTGTTAGAATAAAGGATCATGCTAAAGCTTCAACTGTTGTTTGTAAGAGTAATACTAGAACATATACACCTCCTGAGCAAATTAAAGTCGAACCTAGTATTGCTATGGTTAAAGATCTCTTGGATGATAATATAGATGGGCATGTTATTTACTTCTGTGGTGAAACTGCTAATATTGCTAGACCCGATGCTAAGATACATAGACCTGTTGTGGGCATGCCTGTTATTTCTGTTAAAATAGGAGATCATTGTTATCATGGCTTATGTGATATGGGTGCTAGTGCTAGTGCAATACCTTTTTCCTTGTATGAAGAAATTATGCATGATATTGCACCCGCTGAGTTGGAAGATATTGATGTTACAATTAAGCTTGCCAATAGGGATACTATTACACCATTTGGGATTGTTAGAGATGTTGAAGTCTTGTGTGGGAAAGTTAAATATCCTGCGGATTTTCTTGTTCCTGGTTCTCCACAAGCTGACTTTTGTCCCATTATATTTGGCAGACCCTTCTTGAATACTGTTAATGCTAAGATTGATTGTGAAAAGGATGTTGTTACAATTGGCTTGGGGGCTATGAAACATGAGTTATATTTTGCTAAGTTCTGTAGACAACCCCGTGATAAAGAATTTCCGAGTAAGGAAGAAATTATTGGTCTTGCTTCTATTGTCATGCCTCCTACTGATCCGTTACAACAATATTTGCTAGACCATGAAAATGATATGTTTATGAATGAAAGAAGGGAAATAGATGAAGTATTCCTTCAACAGGGTCCTATTCTGAAACACAACTTGCCTGTTGAAATCCTAGGGGATCCTCCTCCACCCAAGGGTAATCCCGTGTTCGAGCTCAAACCTTTACCTAATAATCTTAAATATGCTTATCTTGACGAAAAGAAGATATATCATGTTATGATTAGTGCTAACCTTTCAGAGCAAGAAGAGGAAACATTGTTGAAAACTCTGAAGAAGCACTGTGCTGCTATTGGATATACTCTGGATGATCTTAAGGGCATTAGTCCCACTCTATGCCAACATAAAATTAAATTGGACGAAGGCTCCAAACCAGTTAGAGATCCTCAACGACGGTTAAATCCTAAGATGAAAGAAGTGGTAAGAAAGGAGATACTAAAGCTCCTTGAGGCAGGTATAATTTATCCCGTTGCTGATAGTGATTGGGTAAGTTCTGTCCATTGCGTCCCTAAGAAGGGAGGTATTACTGTTGTTCCTAATGATAAAGATGAATTGATTCCGCAAAGAATTATTACAGGTTATAGGATGGTAATTGATTTCCATAAATTAAATAAAGCTACTAAGAAAGATCATTTCCCTTTAGCTTTTATTGATCAAATGCTAGAAAGACTATCCAAACACACACATTTATGCTTTCTAGATGGTTATTCTAGTTTCTCTCAAATACCTATGTCAGCGGAGGATCAATCAAAAACTACTTTTACTTGCCCTTTTGGTACTTTTACTTATAGACGTATGCTTTTTGGTTTATGTAATGCACTTGCTACCTTTCAAAGATGTATGATGGCTATATTCTCTGACTTTTGTGAAAAGATTTGTGAGGTATTCATGGATGACTTGTCCGTTTATGGATCCTCTTTTGATGATTGCTTGAGCAACCTTGATCGAGTTTTGCAGAGATGTGAAGACACTAGTCTCGTCTTGAATTGGGAAAAGTGCCACTTTATGGTTAATGAAGGCATTGTCTTCGGGCATAAATTTTTGAAAGAGGTATTGAAGTTGATAAAGCTAAAGTTGATGCTATTGAAAAGATGCCATGTCCCAAGGACATTAAAGGTATAAGAAGTTTCCATGGTCATGCCGATTTTTATAGAAGGTTCATTAAGGACTTTTCTAAAATCTCTAGGCCTCTGACTAATTTATTGCAAAAAGATATTCCTTTTGTCTTTGATGATGAATGTGTAGAAGCATTTGAAATACTTAAGAAAGCTTTCATCACTGCACCTATTGTTCAGCCACCTGATTGGAATTTACCCTTTGAAATTATGTGTGATGCTAGTGATTATGTTGTAGGTGTTGTTCTAGGGCAAAGAGTTGATAAGAAATTAAATGTTATCCAGTATGCTAGTAAAACTCTTGATACTGCCTACTACTGAAAAAGAATTCTTAGCGGTTGTATTTGCATGTGATAAGTTCAGACCTTATATTGTTGATTCTAAAGTAACTATTCACACTGATCATGTTGTTATTAAATATCTTATGGAAAAGAAAGATGCTAAACCTACACTTATTAGATGGTTTCTCTTGCTCCAAGAATTTGATTTGCATATTATTGATAGAAAGGGAGCTGAGAACCCCGTTGCAGAAAACTTGTCCAGGTTAGAGAATGTTCTTGATGACCCACTACCTATTGCTGATAGCTTTCCTGATGAACAATTAGCAGTCATTAATGCTTCTCGTACTGCTCCATGGTATGCTGATTATGCTAATTACATTGTTGCTAAATTTATACCACCTAGTTTCATGTACCAGCAAAAGAAAATGTTCTTTTATGATTTAAGACATTACTTCTAGGATGACCCACATCTTTATAAAGAAGGAGTAGATGGTGTTATTAGACATTGTGTAACTGAGCATGAACAGGAACAGATCCTACACAAGTGTCACTCCGAACCATATGGAGGACACCACGCTGGAGATAGAACTGCACATAAGGTATTGCAATCCAGTTTTTATTGGCCTACTCTCTTCAAAGATGCCCGTAAGTTTGTCTTGTCTTGTGATGAATGTTAAAGAATTGGTAATATTGGTAGACGTCAAGAAATGCCTATGAACTATTCTCTTGTTATTGAACCATTTGATGTTTGGGGCTTTGATTATATGGGACCTTTTCCTGCCTCTAATGGATATACCCATATTTTAGTTGCTGTTGATTACGTTACTAAGTGGGTAGAAGCTATTCCAACTAGTAGTGCTGATCATAAAACCTCTATTAAGATGCCTAAAGAAGTTATTTTTCTGAGGTTTGGAGTCCCTAGATATCTCATGACTGATGGTGGTTCACATTTTATTCATGGTTCCTTTTATAAAATGCTTGCTAAGTATGATGTTAATCATAGAATTGCATCTCCTTATCACCCACAGTCTAGAGGTTAAGTAGAGTTGAGTAATAGAGAACTCAAATTAATTTTGCAAAAGACTGTCAATAGATCTAGGAAGAATTGGTCCAAGAAACTTGATGATGCATTATGGGCCTATAGAACTGCATATAAAAATCCTATGGGTATGTCTCCGTATAAGATGGTTTATGGAAAAGCATGTCACTTACCTCTCGAATTTGAACATAAGGCATATTGGGCTATTAAAGAGCTCAAATATGACTTCAAACTTGCCGGTGAGAAGAGGTTATTTGATATTAGCTCACTTGATGAATGGAGAACCCAAGCCCATGAGAATGCCAAGCTGTTCAAAGAAAAAGTTAAAAGATGGCATGACAAAAGGATACAAAAGCGTGAGTTTAACGTAGGTGATTATGTGTTGCTATTCAACTCTCGTTTAAGATTTTTTGCAAGAAAACTTCTCTCTAAATGGGAAGGTCCTTACGTTATCGAGGAGGCCTATCGTTCCGGTGCCATAAAAATCAACAACTTCGAAGGCACAAGTCTGAGGGTGGTGAACGGTCAAAGAATCAAACATTAAATCTCAGGTAATCCTATAAATGTTGAAACCAATACTATTGAAACCGTAACCCCGGAGGAATACATAAGGTACACTTTCCAGAACGTTTCAGACTCCAAAAAGGAATAGGTATGTGGTACAGTAAGTTGACCGACTCGAAAACAATTCGAATGGCAATTTTTCTCTGTTTTGGAATATTTAAAAATTTTGGGATGCAAGAAGTAATCCGGGAAGGACACGAGGCCTCCACGAGGGTGGACGGCGTGCCCACCCTTACTGGGAGCGCCCCCTGTCTCGTGGGCACCTCGTGTGCCTCCCGGACTTTGTTTTCTTGCACGTTACATCTTTTGGTCGGTAAAAATTAAATATATAATCTCCCAAAGGTTTTGACCACCATATCACGCAAAAATCTTCTGTTTTCGTTTTGAGCTATCTTTCTGACAGATTTAGAGCATCATGACGTCACCCTCCTTCAACAATGAAGACAAGGATGCTTGGCTATTGAAGATAGAGCTGAAAAGAGAAGAACCAGAGGAGATCAACAAGGATGAAGGGATCAAGAAGGCCATGGAAGACCAAGCTTTGGCGGTGGAAGAAGAAGACATCCCTCAACCTCTACCTAACCTCTTTACCCCAACTGAGATGGAAGCTTTCAAGATGATTGAGTTAGCTCATATACAAAACAAGTATCTCACACAGGAAAATATTTTGTTGAAGGATCATATCGTCGTACTCAAGGGCATTATCCGCAAGTTGGAGGAGCTTTTACGCTCAATGTGCGATTATCCACCATCATCATCACCATCTTCACCACCTCCAAGGACATAATCACATGGGTATGGGCACTCCCCTTGGCAACTGCCAAGCTTGGGGGAGGTTCGCCGGTATCGTATCACCATCACACTCCTATCTTTACCGTTTTACTTAGTTCAATCCTTTTAGTAATATCTTGATCTAGTAGAATAAAGTTTTGGTATGAAGTAGTTTTGAGTTTTGCTTTGTGATATGTCTATGTAATCGAGTATGTGATCTAAATAATAAAGATTAGTGTTGAGTCAAGGGCTTTGCTATCTTGCTATGATCTTGAGAAATTAGAAAGAATAAAAAGAATAAAAGAGTTCATATTGATCTTATGGATAGTAATGACTTCACATATAAAGAGTATGAGACTTAAAAGTTGTTGAAAGTTGACAAACATAGTTTTGGTCATCATTGCAATTAATAGGAAGTAATAAAGAAAGAGAAGTTTTCACATATAAATATACTATCTTGGACATATTTTATAATTGTGAGCACTAATTAAAGTATGACATGCTAAAGAGTTTTCTCACATCTCAGTTAACGTATATTCTCATTGATTGTTCAAACATGTTGAGCTTGCCTTTCCCCATCATGCCAGTCAAACTTCCTTGCACCAAGTAGAGATACTACTTGTGCTTCCAAATATCCTTAAACCCAGTTTTGCCACGAGAGTCCACCATACATACCTATGGATTGAGTAAGATCCTTCAAGTAAGTTGTCATGTTGCAAGCAATAAAAATTGCTCTCTAAATAGGTATGACTTATTAGTGCGAAGAAAAAAAGCTTTGTACGATCGTGTGATATGGAAGTAATAAAAGCAACGGACTGCATAATAAAGGTTCATATCACAAGTGGCAATATAAAGTGACATTCTTTTGCATTAAGATTTCGTGCATCCAACCCAAAAAGCACATGACAACCTCTGCTTCCCTCTGCGAAGAGCCTATCTTTAAGTTTATGTCTTTTACTTTATGCAAGAGTCAAGGTGATCTTCACCTTTCCCTTTTTCATTTTATCCTTTGGCAAGCACCTCGTGTTGGAAATATCCTGATATATATCCAATTGGATGTAAGTTAGCATGAACTATTATTGTTGACATCACCCAAAGGTGAATACGTTGGGAGGCGAAATTATAAGCCCCTATCTTTCTCAGTGTGCGATTAAAACTCCATAACCATAAGTATTGCATGAGTGTTAGCAATTGTAGAAGACTATATGATAGTTGAGTATGTGGACCTGCTGAAAGGCTCTATTCTTGACTCTTTCCGATGTTATGATAAATTTCAATTGCTTCAATGACTGAGATTATAATTTGTTAGTTCTCAATGAAGTTTCTGAACCATACTTGACATTGTGAATAGATTGTTACTTGAGGATAAGAAATCATATGACAAAATCTGTATATGTTGTTGTTATAAGAATGATCATGATGGCCTCATGTCTGTATTTTATTTTTATCGACACCTCTATCTCTAAACATGTGGATATATTTTTCGATTTCGGCTTCCTCTTGAGGACAAGCGAGGTCTAAGCTTGGGGGAGTTGATACGTCCATTTTGCATCATGCTTTTACATCGATACTTATTGCATTATGGGCTGTTATTACACATTATGTCACACTACTTATGCCTATTCTCTCTTGTTTTACGAGTTTTATCATGAAGAGGGAGAATGCCGGTAGCCGGGATTCTAGGCTAGAAAAGGAGCAAATATTGGAAACCTATTCTGCATAGCTCCAAAAGTCCTGAAACTCCACGAAAGTCATTTTTGGAATTAATAAGAATTATTGAGCAAAGAAAGTACAAGAGGGGGCCCACCCTGGCCATGAGGGTGGGGGCACCCCCCTACTGGACGCACCCCCTTGTCTCGTGGGCCCCCTGTTGGCCCTCCGGTGCCCATCTTCTGCTATATGAAGGCTTTTGCCCTGGAAAAAATCATAAGCAAGCTTACAGGACGAAACTCTGCCGCCATGAGGCGAAACCTTGGCGGAACCAATCTAGGGCTCCGGCGGAGCTGTTCTACCAGGGAAACTTCCCTCCGGGAGGTGGAAATGATCACCATCATCATCACTAACAATCCTCTCATCGGGAGGGGGTCAATCTCCATCAACATCTTCATCAGCACCATCTCCTCTCAAAACCCTAGTTCATCTCTTGTATCCAATCTTGTATCAAAACCACGATTTGGTACCTGTGGGTTGCAAGTAGTGTTGATTACTCCTTGTAGTTGATGCTAATTGGTTTACTTGGTGGAAGATCATATGTTCAGATCCTTAATGCATATTAGTACTCCTCTGATCATGAACATGAATATGCTTTGTGAATAGTTACGTTTGTTCTTGAGGATATGCACTACTGGAAACAGGGTATTTGCCATCAGCCAGCTCTTTGCCATCTGCCAGCTGATGGCAAAGAACGTCTTTGCCATCTGTTTATAAAAACAGATGGCGAAGAACTGATAGACAGCAAAGAACATGGTTGTCATCAGCCAATTATTTGCCATCTGCTAGTGGATGGCAAATAAACTTTGCCATGTGCCAGCAGATGGCAAAGAGGTTGGCAAATCCTGTGGCTGTCAAGAGGCTAACGGCGTACCAGCCCCACCTCTTTGCCATCTGCTAGCAGATGGCAAAGAGATGGTGTTATTTTTTTCCAGGTAAAAAAAATTGTGGGGTTATCCCCTCCCTCTCTCCCCACCCATCCAGGTAAAAAAACACATGTTCGCATCTCATCCACACACCCCGAACAGCCCGTCGATGGCGCTCTAGGCTCGCCCGCCGCCACCCTGTCGCTCCCCCGCCGTGTCGCCGGCCGCCTCACTCCCCGCCTGTCGCTGCCCTCCCCGCCTCGTCGCTGCCCTCCCCGCCACCACATCCGCGGCCCTGCCGCCCCCGCCTAGTCGCTGGGCTCAACTCAGGCGTCACGTGCCACGGACGCTGGACGACCTGGACGCTGGCCCGCCCTCCATGGGATCCTCCACCGCCACGCTCGTTTCGCCGGCGGCCTCCTCCTCCTCCTCCTACGCCACCAGTGCCAACACCACCCCCACCGCCGGCCCCGGCAGCGCCAGGGGCCCCGACGCGCTCATGCCCACCACCCCGACGCCCACCTCTGCCTCTCCAAGTATGCCATTAGCCTTCTAACAGGGCTAACCCCGTTAAGAGGCTTTGCCATCTGCCAGCTGATGGCAAAGGCACAGGCTCTTTGCCATCAGCCAGCAGTCGGCAAAGAAGCCTTTACCGGCAGGGGTTCAGACAAACTGTTTGCCATCTGCTGGCAGATGGCAAAGCCTTTGCCATCCGCCGACCATGCCTTTGCCATCTGCCATGGCAGATGGCAAAGTGCCAGATTCCAGTAGTGATGGGTGAAGTCTTGATATTAGTAGTCATGTGAATTTGGTATTCGTTCGATATTTTGCTGAGATGTATGTTGTCTCTCCTCTAGTGGTGTTATTTGAACGTCGACTACATGACACTTCACCATTATTTGGGCCTAGAGGAAGGCATTGGGAAGTAGTAAGTAGATGATGGGTTGCTAGAGTGATAGAAGCTTAAACCCTTGTTTATGCGTTGCTTCGTAAGGGGCTGATTTAAATCCACTAGTTTCATGCTATGGTTAGGTTTACCTTAATACTTCTTTTGCAGTTGCGGATCCTTGCAATAGGTGTGAATCATAAGTGGGATGCTTCTCCAAGAAAGGGCAGTACCCAAGCACCGGTCCACCCACATATCAAATTATCAAAGTACCGAACGCGAATCATATGAGCGTGATGAAAACTAGCTCGACGATAATTCCCATGTGTCCTTGGGAGCACTTTTCTCATTATAAGAAATTGTTCAGGCTTGTCCTTTGCTACAAAAAGGAATGGGCCACCTTGCTGCAGTTTATTTACTTTCATTGCTTGTTACCCATTACAAATTATCTTATCACAAAACTATCTGTTACCTACAATTTCAGTGCATGTAGAGAATACCTTACTGAAAACCGCTTGTCATTTCCTTCTGCTCCTCGTTGGGTTCGACACTCTTACTTATCGGAAGGACTACGATAGATCCCCTATACTTGTGGGTCATCATCAAGCAAGGAAGGACTGGAAAAATCAAGGTGTTATTTTTGAATGAAAGTTCAATGCCAATGGAGTTGAGGGGGAAGAAGATCAATACCCCAAGACAAAGTTTGTTCCTCAACTAGAGAAGTATGATCCTACTTCTTTTCAAGGGACACAAGCTCAAGATGATCTTCCACCACAAGACCACAAGCAAAAAGGCAAGGACAAGCTTCGAGAGGAGATTGATGCATTTGAAGAAGCTTCGAAAGCCTTGGTTAAGTGGGTTCCCAAGACTACATCAAGTTCTACTTCATCAAGTATGACTACAACCCCAAGGATTCCCATCAAGATGATGTGGATCCTAAATAAGAGGAACTAGAGAGTTATTGAGGGTGAGTCCGCCAACACGCTTCAGTCATATTATTTTGGCAAGAACAAGTGCAAACAACTTCCACATCTTGCACTGGTTCAAGGACTCAAAAACCCTCTTGTTGGTAGGACAAGGGACAAGGTAACCTAATGCTTTCAGGGACATCATCTTGTGCGTGCTTCACTCTATGTCTATGGATATCCTTGTTTGTTCCTTGTGGGACTAACCCGTGCAGGTATTGAAAGTGCAAATCACTCCAATGGATAGCTCCGAAAGATCTACATCAACATTAAGCATCCACATCTTCAACACCTACATGAAGTTATCATCGAGAATACCCAAGGTTAGTTCATCCATCTTAGGGGGGATATCACATCTAGGGGGAGCTTTAATCTAAGAATTGAGCTAAAGCAACTCTAATGGAGTGAACACAACAATGCTTTATGTAAAAGTGGTATCCCCACTTGTTCTTAAACGATGAGTATGACCTATGATCAAATGTTCTCATTTGACTCCTAAGTCAATATACTCATATATAGATGACCTAGGCATCGCAAATTGCTTGATAGATGCTAGATTGATTGTGCATGCTTTGCCACATATTTCATTTGCCATTTTATTTTGTGAGCATGTTGGTTGCATATTTTACACATTCGAGGACATCCGCTTGTTGTTTTGATTGTTTGGCTTTTTTTTCTTTAGACAAGTGGATGGACAAGAATGCCTAAGGACCTTCCCTAGGTATATATGCTTTTCTCATCTCAAACTCTATTCATGCTACATCACAAAGTTTGATCAAGTCAGTTTCGAACCACTTTGTGTGAGGAGCACTCGGTGTCCCCGATTCGTCATAGACTTAAAATTCCAAAACCTCGTTGTGCATTTCAGTCTGACCTAGTCAAACATTTTGGTCAAACTAAGTTCACTAAGTTGATCTAGGTTTTCATCTCGGTGCAACCGATTTGAACACTTCGGTCACACCAAGTTGCAGCAACCGCTTGCGATTCTGCAATCTCGGTGCCACCGAGTTGTTCCACTCGGTCACACCGATAGGGTCGGGATATAAATACCCACGGGTGAGATTTTGGAAAAAAATTCAAAACCCCTCAGCCCGCGCGTGTCCTGCTTTCCCTCCTCGGGTCTCCGGATCGCCTCCTCGCCACCAGCGACCTCCCGCCGCTGGGTTCTGCCGCCGTCGACGGAATCTGCTCCGCCGTCGCCGCCGTAGCAAACGCCCGCCGAACTAGGGTATGTGTTCGACCCCTTGTGCTTTCCTTTTAACTCTGATTCCCTACACGAGGACAATGCCATGATTCTTGCCAGGAATGAAATCATCTATCCAGCTAAATCTTCCTTAGGCTTAGTTTGATTCGAAAATTTTTAGGGTTAGCTCTCCGCATAACTCATCTCAGACCGACCAAATCGTAGAAATCGGTCTCACCGATTTGGCTTAGGCCATTGCACATGCATTTTTCGGTCTGACCAAAAACTGCAAATCGGTGTGACCGAGTTCAATACTCTGTGAAACCCTAGCAATCTCGTGTCCATCGAACTATGACTCGGTCTGACCGAGTTCACTAGTTTAGGTTCCAAGTGTTGCTTCAGAATCACCGAATTTGTCAATTCGGTAGCTCCGAGATCATTTCTGTAGAGAACTAAAACTAAGTTTTTGAATCATTTGTTTTGCAAAACCTCTGTACTTTGCGATGCTCATCTACTATACCTCATCTATAATCTATTCACAGGGTCTGCTATCAGTTTGCCTGCCAAGATGTCTGACCAGAGTGATAGCCAGAACAGATCTGAACAGCAAGAGCATATGAGTGAGGGCACTAGTGTCGGATATCGGGTTCTGGCAAAACCCTTAATGTTCGAACTCTGGGGTGCGCACAAAGATCTTCTCCCTACCAAAACACACCCAAAATCTCACTGCAATTCTAAGCTAGCACGATGAACAACATAAGAGACACGATGCTTATACTAGTTCGGTCCACCGTTGTGGTGTAATACCCCAATCCAGTGTGTGGTGTGGTGGATTGCCTCTTGGGATGATGATGAACAGTACAGAGGAAGAACAAGCTCGCGAGGAGAGGTGTTATTGTGGTGGTGAGCTTGGAGAGGAATTGCTCCATCTCTGTTGGCTCCAGATGAGATCCAGATGCCTTCTACTGTGGTGGCTAGCCCTATTTATAGAGGCCCTTGTCATCTTCCCAAATATTGAGCGGGAAGGGAGCCAACAACGGCCATTTTGAAAGGGTACAACTAGTACAAGCTATCCTGACTAAAGGTGGTCTTCGACTGCCAAAGGCACTGGTGGTGACGCCGTCTTGGGCTCCATGGTGACCTCCGTCCTGCCGTCTGCTGGTCTTCGTCTTGTTGCACTGATATGAAAACATTTGCTTGATGCCTCGGTACTCCGTGCCTGTGCTTTCCCCCTTTGCACCAAAGAGGAAACGAGGACACTGCGCAGGCTGGCGCCCGCCTGGTCTTGATCCTCATGGCTTGCATCATGAGCACCTAGTGAGGTACCCCTTGCCTTGATCTCTCCGCCTCCTCGCGAGCCTGACTGGTGAGGCCGCACCTAAGGAGGCCTTGTGTCGTCCGCCCCGCGAGGCTTGGCCCCTCGCAAGGGTATTGAACTTGGGCTGATGAAGATGAGACGTACTGGGCCACTGGCGAGCCACGCTGCAGGCCACAGGCAGGAAAGTCCGGGGACCCCCGTTCCCAGAATGCCGACAGTAGCCCCCGGGGCCCAAGGCGTTCTCGGACTTGGCTTAGCAGCGAAGCCAAAGGGCAAGTGCAGAGCGCCGCGGGCCCCAACAGCCTGCGGCCTTGGTCGACGCGTGGCAATTGATTGGACGTGGGTGTCTCCGCTTCCCCACGCTCCCCCAATATCCGCTTGGCTACGAGGCCACGAAGCCTTACACAGTGTGGGGACCCCGACTCATAAGTCGAGATCACCGAATGCACATGTACAGTGATCCCAGAGATCAATGCTCACTGAACACACAGAAGCTGAATAACAAGAGTCTTACATCCATACATACCGTCTTACACAAATTGTGACCATTATGGTCGAGTCTTACATTGATAAAGCCTTAAGTGCTGAACATCAAATGAAACACAAGCAGCGGAAATCTTCGTCAATAAGTACAACCCATGCCATCTGCCTTAACCCTACAGGCATTCTGACTGGGAAACGTCCTAGTTCGCATGTTCGTCTCCAAAGAACTCTTCTTTGAACTCCGGTTCTTCCATGCCTGGTCAATTAAATAACCAGTGGCAAGCCAATGAATACTTTGAATGTACTCGCAAGCAACCCATGTTTTGGTTCAAGGTACAACAATGCATGATATAGGTAAATTTTTGCAGAAAGCTAGTTTTGAGTGCAATGACATGTTCAACATCTTTGTAAGGCATGTATCAAGAGAATTCAGGTAACCATGAGGATAGGTTACAGATATCAACATAAATAGAGTGGGCACCAACCCATCTAACATAAATAGAGTGGGCACCAACCCATCTCAATCATGTCAAGTCCCTTGACTTGACCCAAGTCATTTTTATCAAAACACACACTTGGTTTGTAAACAAGTGGACGTAGCCCAAGAGCGGTTACCCAACTGTCCTTGACCGTGGACACGGCTATTCGAATAGTTTTACACTCTGCAGAGGTTGCACACTTTACCCACAAGATCCGGGGAACTTCCGTGTCATCCACGACCCGCGATACCTTAAGTACCCGGGGTAAGCACCCGATCAGTACCTTTCCCTAGACGACACTAACATGGAGTCCACTCGATTGGCAGTGACCCCCGTGCCCAACATTTCACATAACATTTTCGTGGAGCCTTGCTCCCATATTTATCACATACCACTGGCACGGGGTACCAACGGTGTGTCCGGTGCCCCATAAAAATGTTCTTGGTCGCCCTACCTGGCACGACCCCGTCCCGAGAGAGAGCACCAACTCTACCCCGTCACTAGTAATGCGGGCTCCAAGCTAGTATCTGTCTAGGTACTCAATAATGCCCTTTCCCATATAAGGGTAGAGTGGTTGCGCATGTAAGGTTGGAATAACGGTCGCAACTTCGACCAATCCGTTTTGAAATCAATACACACTTTCCTCGGTGCACCACTTCGTCATCAAGTGGTCACCCATCTCATCATCTCCCTCGGGCATAAGTGGCACCCGACGGGGTTTTCGAAAAGTCCTTTGAAAATACTTTGCCTCCTTCCCATGCATATTCCCGCATAGCACTACTTTAGCATCCTATCTACTCCCACCGGCATAACCCTCATAAGAAGGTAGGGCCATGCACAATGCAGGTATCAACGAGGAAGTAGCAGAGGCAACCAACCAACGTGGTTCACCATCTCATCATGATCCCGATGCAACAATAATAAAGAACTATATGACATGGATAAAAAGGGTTTCATAGACATGGTCAAAGGGCTGCTTGCCTTGGTTGGCTTGGTCTTCAAAGTCTTCAAGCCTTCTCCTCCTTCTTCTTCAGCTACCTCGTAAAATACGGGATCTAACGTTGCACGAAAATAACGGGAAAATAAGACAATAATAAAAACAGAAAAGTCAAAGTGCTCAAAAAAATGTCAACTTATTTTTGTAAAATACTAGGAGGAAAACTAGGAAGGCGAAAATTCTTGGTTTTGGATTTGGAGCTAGGGCAACAGAGTTTTGGATTTTCAAACAAAGGTTTTATGGTTCAAATTTGAATTTAAATTTGAACAGAGCAGAAAAGTGTAATGGATGTGCATGAAAGATATATCAATAAATAGGTGGGATTATTCTGAGATTTTAGGAGTTGGAAATATTTCATTTGGACAAATATTTTGCCCTGTGGAATTTTTGGAAAGGAGACAGAAAAAGAAAAAGAAAAGTGGCGCTGTGCCACTGGGCCAGAGAGGCCACAGGCAGCATGCCCAGAGGGGAAACCAGCCCACGCGGGCTGCCACGTCGAAGGCGTAAAGGCGAAATACGCCTTCAGCCGACGGGCGAACCGGTGCGCGCGCGTGCGTGCGTTTTAAACCTGACGGGTAGATCCCACCCGTCATGGCGTGAGGCTGACGGGCTGGCCCCATGGCCGTCGTCGTCTACCTCTGTCCAGAGGCGACGACGAGCTCGCCAGTGGCGATACAGAGCACGGGGAGGTGCGCGGGTGGTACCGTTGGACTCGGGGAGGTGTCGTCGTTCGGGTGGTGGTGGAGACCGTCGCCGGAGCAGCCTGGTTCGCCGGTGACGAGGTCACGGGGCGGAGGTGCTTCGGGCATCGATGGATCCGGCCGTTTCCGACTGCAAAACGAGTGGGGAAGAGAGGGGAAAAGGTCAGCGACGCCTTGCGGTTCCATATCGAGAAAGAACAGGGGCGAAGGAGGCCTGTACCGCGCGAACTCCAACGAGCCGAGGCGGCGGAGCTCGAGCTCGATCTTGAGCTCGGGCGGCTCTGGAGATGAATGGGTGGTACGGGAGGTGGATTAGGAGTGTGGGGAAGCGACAGGGAGTGTAGGAGGGGCTCGGGGTCGTCTTATATAGGCTGGCCGAGGTCCACCGTAGGCGTGGCCTACGGGTGCCCGCGGAATCGGCTCGGGTGGCCGTTGGAGAGGGAATGGAGGGCTCGGGGGTGTTCGTGGGAGTGGTGTTGGGTGCCAGGGAGAGAGGAGGAGCGGGGCGAGCTGCACGCGGGCCACGGGAGTGGCGCGAGCATTGGCCGAGCGGGGCGGCCCTCTGGCGCGAGCTGCAGGAGAGAGAGGAGGGCGCGGGAGCAAGTGGGCGGCCTGCTGGCGTGGAGCGGACGTCGAGGGGCATCGACTGGCGCGCGTGGGAAGCTCGAGGTGGTCGGGAGACGCGGCGTCAATGGTCGGTGTCCTGCCGGGCGCTCCAGAGCGCGACTTTAGCCGGCATCCGCGGCTTTCCCGCGTCCGCGCGCGTCCACTGGTGTCTGGAGGCTGCAGGGGGTGTGGGCAAAAGTGAGAGTGAGCCTTGGATGCTCTGGAGGGCTGAGGGGAGAGAAGGAGGCTGAGAGAGAGGGGAGAAGCTGCTGTCCAGAGAAGACAAATGGGGTTTCCCCCTCCATCATCATTGCTTCCTCGGGCAGAAAAGCCTCCAAGTTGCAGAGGGGAACGAGGAGGGGTTGTGGTAAAAAGATGGGCTCAAGGAGATTAGTGCAAGAGGCTGGAATTGGCATTTCAACATTCTGCCAGAAGGTGTTTGATGATGGTTTGGGCAAGTTAATAATTTCCACCTGCCATGAGACTCCACTAGGTTAGATGTCACACATAATTAGTGCCTTCCACCCATTTTGAGCTTATTTGGACAAAATTGCCAATGCAACTTTTGCAAACCCTAAAAATGGGCAGGAATGGACTTGTGTAGATCTAGTTGAGTAGATCACTTCTCCTTGATGCACCACTTGGTGTGGTGGCCTTATTTAGTCATGTGAGCAGTCTCACAAAAGTTGGGGTCATGGAGAAAAAGTTGGTAGTACAAAGTAGTTCAAATTTGATTCTGGTCAGAGAGGGTTTTGAGGCACTTTGATCAAGATATCTTCTTCTCCAACCTGTGCATTTGGTCTAGATGCATTATTAGACCATTGGAGCATGTGCACCAAGTTTGAGAATATTTGGACATGTTTGGCAATGTAAAGTTTCTCAAACTTCAAAGTGGACATAAATGGTTTTGAGGGGATTTCATGAGGTTATACTATTCTCCATGACATGATACTTGTCAGGATCATCAAGTATGTCATATGTGACATGATAGATTTTTCTTGGAATTTTTGGAGAATATTTCCTTTGTAAATATTTCAAAAGCTTGAAATATCCAGAAAGGGTTTTTGAGGGATTTGACCAATACTTTGAACATGACCATGTGTTGAAACTCCTATATATGGAAAATATATGTCCACTGAGTTTCCCTAATTTTTTGTCAAATATTTTTAAAACAATAAAATAATTTTTCCCTATTAAAGACCATTTCTGGCCTTAAGAAAAAGCTTTTAAATAAAATGGTAAAGTAACTTTTAAAATTATATTTTTGTAGTTTATGGGAGTCCTACATCTAATAGGATTCAAATATACCTTTTGAAATATTTTTCATAGACCAAATCAAGTACTTGCAGTGCAAACCTCAATTCAGGGGTTTTTGGAAAACTAAATTTATAAAATACTTTTTGGCCAAATTATTTTTGTAAGAAAATTCTATATTGCACTATACACATGGCATGGTCATTGGGCAGAAGTTTGGGGCAAGGAGATGAAATATAGAAGGTGGAGTAGTTGACTTTAAGGAGCACTTAAAAAGAAGCACAGAGAGAAAAACCAACTCCAAATAAAAGCCAAATAGTGCAAAAGTTTTTGTTGGTCCAAATTTTCATGCTTTAATAATGCAAGTTAAATGTTACAAAATGCAGGGTGTGACAGACCTACCCCCCTTACAAGAATCTCGTCCCTGAGATTCCTAAACTAGGCTTTAAAGAGATACGGAAACTCGGATCTAAGGTAGTCTTCACGCTCCCAAGTTGCTTCTGCTTCAGTGTGGTTGCTCCATTGGACCTTGAGGTAGTTGATGGTGCGGCTTCGAGTGTGTTGCTCAGCCTCATCCAGAATGCGGATGGGCCTCTCACGGTAAGTCAAATCAGGCTGAAGGTCAATGGCTTGGTGATTGACGTCCTTGTAAAGATCAGGCTTTTCTGGAACTTGGAGACACTTCCGGAGTTGTGACACGTGGAACACGCAGTGCACATCGGATAGTTCGTGGAAGTTCCAACTGTAAGCCACTTCTCCTCGCTCGTTCGGATCTTGAAGGGGCCGATGTATCTTGGGGCGAGCTTTCCTTTGACATGGAAGCGCTCGGTTCCTTTGAGAGGGGTGACCCGGAGATAAACATGGTCTCCGACCCGGAAGGCCATGTCTCGATGACGTGAGTCAGCGTAGCTCTTTTGTCTTGACTTGGCAGTCTTCAAACGCTCTCTGACAAGTTGGACTTGCTCTTCTGCTTCACAAAGGATGTCAGGCCCAGAGACAAGTCCTTCTCCGGTTTCTGACCAATTGAGGGGTGTGCGGCATTTCCGTCCGTATAACACCTCAAATGGTGCCATCTGAAGGCTTGACTGATAACTATTGTTGTAAGAGAACTCGGCGAAAGGGAGGCAGTCTTCCCACTTAGCTCCATAAGCTAAGACATAGGCTCGAAGCATGTCCTCGAGTATCTGATTTACTGCTTACTGTCGACCTCCGGTGCAGGGGTGGAAAGCAATCTCAAGGACAACTTGGTCCCCATGGCCTCCTGGAACTTCTTCCAGAACCTTGAGGTGAATTGGGTTCCTCGATCTGACACAATCTCCTTGGGAACACCATGAAGGCTCACGATTCGGTTGATGTAGATACTGGCTAACTGGTTCCCCTTGTAGGTCGTCTTGACAGGAATGAAGTGGGCCACCTTGGTCAAATGGTCAAGAATGACCCATATGGAGTCATGTCCCTTGCTTGACCTGGGTAAACCGGTGATGAAGTCCATCCCGACTTTGTCCGACTTCCATTCAGGCACCTTGAGGGGTTGCAACAATCCAGCGGGTCGCTGATTTTCAGCTTTGACTCTCTGGCATACGTCACACTTTGCAACATAGTTGGCAATCTCCCTTTTCATCCCGTGCCACCAGAATCTTTCCTTCAGGTCTTGATACATCTTGGTTACTCCAGGATGGATGAAATACGGGGTGTCGTGAGCTTCTTGCAAGATCAGATTCTTGAGCTCAATCTTGTTGGGTACGCAAATGCGATTCCCAAACCACACAACTCCTTGCTCATCTTCTGCGAAACTTGGGGCTTTACCCGCCTTGATCTTCCTCTTGATGCCTTCAATCCTCTCATGCCCCTTCTGAGCTTCCTTAATATCATCCATCAAGGTAGGCCTAACCTCGAGGTTGGCCAAGAATCCTGGTGCAACCAGTTCCAACCCGAAGCTTTCAAGTTCTTCATACAAGGCGGGTTGCTTGTCCTTAAGCATAGCATTCAAGGAACAAGCCTTCCTGCTTAATGCATCTGCTACCACATTAGCCTTTCCAGGGTGGTATTGAACACTGAGGTCATAATCTTTTATCAACTCTAGCCATCTTCTCTGCCTCATGTTCAATTCCCTTTGAGTGAAAATATACTTCAGACTTTTGTGATCCGTGTATATCTCACATCGCTTCCCTAAGAGGTAATGTCGCCATGTCTTCAGGGCATGAACCAATGCTGTTAACTCAAGATCATGAGTAGCATAGTTCTCTTCATGAGGCTGTAGTTGCCTTGAAAGGTAAGCTACGACTCTGCCTTCTTGCATCAGAACACCTCCCAGTCCGGTTCTTGACGCATCACAATATATCACAAACTCCTTGTGTATATCTGGTGTGGCCAGAACTGGGGCGGTGGTCAGTCTCTTCTTCAGCTCCTGGAAGCTCTCTTCGCACTTCGGCGTCCATTCAAACTTCTTGTCCTTCTTCACGAGCAGAGTCATGGGTCGGGCAATGCTTGAGAATCCTTCAACGAACTTGCGGTAATATCCCGCGAGTCCGAGGAAGCTTCTGACTTCCTTCACATTGCTTTGGGATTGCCATTCAGTCATGGCTTCAATCTTAGCGGGATTGACAGACAATCCTTCTTCAGTTAAAACATGACCCAAGAATCCAACTTCACGCAGCCAGAATTCACACTTGCTGAACTTGGCATACAATTGGTGCTCTCGAAGCTTGTCTAGGACCATCCTCAAGTGTTGCTCGTGCTCTTCTTCCATCATCGAGAAGACAAGAATGTCATCAATGAAGACAACGACAAACTTGTCCAAATATTCCATGAAGACCTTATTCATGAGATACATGAAGTAAGCCGGGGCATTGGTCAATCCAAAGGACATGACCGTGCACTCATACATGCCATATCTTGTTACAAATGCCATCTTCGGAATATCTTGGGGTCTGATTTTGTAACGCCCCGGACACACCCGCCGGTGGTCGTTACTCCTGGCGGGATCTAGACTGGCCCCACAGATCAATACTAGTCTTTTCTGCGCACTTTGTCCTCACTCGTGCGCACCCGGGAGCAACTTCCCGGTCGGTCACCCATCCCGAGACTACTCCAAGCTGAGCACGCTTAACTTTGGAGTTCGTCCGAATGGGCTCCGGAAAAGAAGGAATTCCTTATTGATATGAGTAGTCTATCATCCCTAATAAGCCAGGCTATTACATACACCCCCACTCGTGAGGAACCGACGCCCTCGTCGGGCCACGAACGCTCCTCTTGGCACAACCGTCTCGGCATCCATCCGGTACATGTGCCATGCCGTGTGCCACGACGGGTCACAAACGCTCATGAACAACATGACCACAAGACCTGTCCGCAACCATCCGTGTAACCGCGAGGGTCGGCTCGATACCAACTTGTAACGCCCGGACACACCCGCCGGTGGTCGCATTCTGGCGGATCTAGACTGCCCCACAGATCAATACTAGTCTTTTCGCACTTTGTCCTCACTGCGTGCGCACTCGGGAGCAACTTCGGTCACCACCCATCCCGAGACTACTCCAAGCTGAGCACGCTTAACTTTGGAGTTCTGTCCGAATGGGCTCCCGGAAAAGAAGGAATTCCTTATTGATATGAGTAGTCTATCATCCCTAATAAGCCAGGCTATTACAGATTTTCAGCTGGTAGTACCCTGATCTGAGCTCGATCTTGGAGAACACCTTGGCCCCATTGAGTTGATCAAACAAATCTTCAATCTTGGGAAGTGGGTACTTGTTCTTGATTGTAACTTCATTGAGGGAGCGGTAGACAATGCACAAGCGGATGGTACCGCCCTTCTTTGCCACAAATGTAGCAGGTGATCCCCAAGGGGAGGCACTAGGGCGGATAAATCCTTCCTCACCGCTCTTCCAGCTTGCTTCTTCAATTCGCTAACTCCTCCGATCCCATTCTATAAGGCTTCTTATAGATGGGTCTCATACGGGTATGAGCTCGATGACGAACTCAATGTCTCACCAGAGGCATTCCCGGTAGCTCATCGGGAAAAACATCGGGTATTCGTGATACTACGGCACTTGCTCCAATCCAACTTCAGACAGTTGACTTGGTTGGCTTGAGTAGAGGAGGGGTTGGAGGCAAATTTGACTTTGACTCCTCGGTCATTGGTCACAGTGACAGTCCGGTTGGCGCAATCTATCAAGCCTTGGTGGTTGATGAGCCAATTCATTCCTAAGATCACATCCAAGCCTTGTGATCCTAAGACGATAAGGTCTGCTAGGAAGTCTACCCCATTAATGATAATCCCGACTCCTTTACATCCTATCTTGGCTCTCATCTCTGCTCCGGGGTTTGTACCGCCATAGGGTTTTTCAGGGGTGTAGGGGTCATGCCACTTTTTAATGCAAACTTTTGGGTGACAAATGAATGCGTGGCTCCAGAATCAAACAAGACAGTTGCAGGTGCTAAATTGACAAGGAACGTACCCAACACGACGTCCGGGTCTTCCTGGGCTTCTTCTGCAGTGACATGATTCACGCGACCCTTGCCATTGTTGGGCAGGTTGCGGGGAGCTTGGTTCCTTGGTGGCATTCCTCGGCCTTGCCCTGGGTTCTACGCATTGGGGCACGGGGCGTCGGGCTTCTTGTTGGGGCAACTCTTGTAGTAATGTCCTGGCTGTCCACATCCAAAGCAAGTGACTTGGTTGGGGATGATGCTATTGCCAGCATTGTTATTGGGGTTGTTGTAAGCTGGCCTGGGGTTGGCATACTGCTGAGGTGGATAGTTGGTGCAGGGTGCAGGAGCTCTTGGCTGCTGATAGGTTGGCTTGACCGGAGCTGGCTGCCACGGACGAGGCTTCTGGTTGCTAGAGCTACCCTTGCTGATCATCTTGCGCTTACGAGTGTCATCCAAAGCACGTCGCTTGTCCTCAAGCATGAGTGCCTTGTTCACCGATCAGAAAGGTCGGAAGTCGACACAACAAGCGAGTAATCGCAGAGTCCGGTTAAGGCCTTCCATGAAGCGCCCTTTTGGCAGCATCGGTCTTGACATCCTCAAGGGCATACCTTGAGAGAACACTGAACTTCTGCATGTACTCCTTGACAGTGCTACTACCTTGCTTCAGGGCTCGGAACTCACGCTTCTTGATGGCCATGATTCCAGAAGGAATGTGGGCCTTGCGGAATTCTGCCTTGAAGTTATCCCAAGTGATGTCTTGCTCAGCATGCATGGCCTTGAATCCATCCCACCAAGCTCTGGCAGTTCCCCCGAGACAATGGGCAGCATATGCCACCTTCTCACGGTCATCAGTGCATCCGACTAGTGCCAACAGATCCTCAATGGTGCGGACCCAGTCGTCTGCATCCAGGGGTTGAGCAGTCTCGATGAAGGTGGGTGGTGCATGCTTCTTGAACTCCACCAACGTGGAATGTCCATGGCCGTGTCCCGCCGGCTGGCGATTGACAGCTTGAGCAATCATCTGGAGGGCTGCAGTGTTGGCTTGGCGCTCCTCTCGGAAGGCTTGGAGAAGCTGAGCCATGCATGTTTGGAGGAGGTGGCGGTGGTGGAGTCTGTCCTTGGACTTGGTCCTGGCTGACTCCTGCTTCAGCAGAACCTCCGGCTTCTTGCTGCTGGGTAGAGGTACCGGTACGCGTTACAACAGGCATCCTGTTGGAGCGGTCAAGGTCTCATGATTGGGAAAATAAAATGAGGGAAAGCAATATAGATGGGACGCCTAGTAAGGGGGTGGGTGTTACACAATTTTAAGTTAAACCAGGGCCAGAAGGGCCAAACTCATGCATTAAAACCAAATGGGGAATGTAGTCGTTTACAAGTTCCCGAAGGGAAAGTATGACTTCATCAAGGCAAGTTGAAAGCAAACACAACACAACATGGTTCCATATGAACCATTACAAGGACTCGACTTCGCATAAGGGTACATGACCTATCGTACCACAGGGTTACGGACTGGCCTATCCTAGTCCTGAACGGTGTCTAAGTGGTGGAATGCTCGGTCGGGTAATCTGGCTCCTCTGGGTCTTCCTCCTCATCTTCATCTGTCTTAGTCTCTTCGTCACTTGAGGGAGTGGGGGAGTGGAGGAGCTGAACACGGCGCTGCTTCGCCGGTGGCGTCGTGAAGCGGTTGCGATACTCCTTCGCCTTCATACGACATGGCTGAGATGATCCCTTGGTATGCGTGACCTGTGGGGGTCGCCCGCCTCGATAAGCTACAACGGGCTATCCAGGGGGTGCTCCATCCTTCTTGATTCTGTCCGCCTTCATCTGAGCTGGGCGAAGGAGTTCCTTGGTCTCGTGGAGTTCCTTCCGAAGCTCCATAGACTCCGAGGCCAGGTGATGTGCCAGGCTGTCGGCACACAAGCTGAAGTAGGTCTGGAAGCGGAGAGAAAGTCCTTCGTCCAAGGGTGGGGCTGGTGCGCTGCTCTCGTCATCACCTTCCTTCCGATAAGGCAGGTAACGAGTGGCTGGCTCACTTGCCATCTCTGGCGGGGAGGTCCCGAGGCGGTCGGTCGCTTTGAGGGCAGCAGCCTCCACGGCGAGGAGCAAGTGTTGCCATCTGGGGTCCCTCAAAGAACCAGCTCGTCAGGAGTCGTCGCCTCACGACTACCTCCACGTGATACTCCTTCTTGGTGCTATTGATCCAAAGGCTCGTGGTAGGAGAAGGTGGGGGCTCGAGTGAACTGCACTTCCCGAGGCTATCCTCAAGAAGCACGGGAACCGGTGGTCGAAGTCCCTCGATTCTGACGGCCATCTACAAAAGTGGAAGGGAAGGGTCAATAGAGGGAAAGTGACCTATGTTTGGGGTACTATCGTAAAGCATAGGTATACTGTAATTTCGTGGATAGTCTCACTCTAACTAACGTCCATGCTAACTAAGGCTTCCTACAATCGATGGCTCGATACTACTCAGGGGGACCCCGACTCATAAGTCGAGATCACCAATGCATGTGTACAGGATCCCGAGATCAATGCTCACCGAACACACGTAAGCTGAATAACAAGAGTCTTACATCCATACATACCGCCTTACACAAATTGTGACCATTATGGTCGAGTCTTACATTGATAAAGCCTTAAGGGCTGAACATCAAATGAAACACAAGCAGCGGAAATATTCGCCGATAAGTAGAACCCATGCCATCTGCCTTAACCCTACAGCATTCTCGACCGGAAACGCCCTAGTTCGCATGTTCGCCTCCAAGAACTCTTCTTCAAGCTCCGGTTCTTCCATGCCCGGTCAATTAAATAACCAAAGGCAAGCCAATGAGTACTTTGAATGTACTATAAGCAACCCATGTTTTGGTTCAAGGTACAGAATGCATGATATAGGTAAATTTTTGCAGAAAGCTAGTTTTGAGTGCAATGACATGTTCAACATCTTTGTAAGGCATGCATTAAGAGAATTTAGGTAACCATGAGGATAGGTTACAGATATCAACATAAATAGAGTGGGCACCAACCCATCTAACATAAATACAATACTAGGGAAAACCCTAGCAGTAGCGCGTGTTTTGTGCTTACTAGTAGCGCGGGAAGCCGCGCTACTAATAATGCGCTACAGCTATTGCTTAGCAGTAACGCGTGCCACCACGCGCTACTGCTAGTACAAATAGCTGCAGCGCTTGTTCAAGATCAGCTACAGCTAAGTTATCTACTTGCGGCGTGTTTCCTTTCCATCGCTACTAGTATTTTTTTATAACTTTTTTTTTAGTGTATTTATGCGCCATCATACAAATATTGGTACAATACCAGCTGTTATGAGGTTTACATCATTATGTCCATAACAGTGTATTAATGAAGGTGGATTAGGTTCAAGTGGAGGCAATATGTGGTGCATGTCAAAAGTATACTACTAATCCAAACTTGATCTACTTTGGATTAGTAGTACTTTCGATGTGCACCACATGTTGCCTCCACTTGAATCTAATCCGCCAAAGACAAGATATTTAATCGTCATCATGGTCATTACCACCAACATTATTTATTTAATCACCACTAACACTAGCTAATAATAATCATCATAGTCATTACCACCAACACTAGCTATTTTATCATCATAGTAATAGTGTAGCACATCATCATCCTGAAACTTATTTCTAGCCAGCTACTCACTCCTGCTACTCACTCCTGCTGCTCTCTCTTAGGTAAAAGAACATAAAACATGTGTAGCTCTCCTCCTTAATCAAGTTGGAGCATGCAGATGAACCTGTCTCCTAATCGTGGAAGGCGCTCTCTGGTTGCTGCTCCCTAGTACTTCTCTCGCCCCCAACACATATTTGGTCCAGTCTTGCACTATTAAGCATCCGTCGCTAATCTTGAATGCACTAAAGTAAGCTGTAGGATATCTTGGCCATAAGTTGACAATACTCATGATACCTTTAGTCTCGATCCCATAAGGCACAACATTCATTGGGAGTCCCTGTTGAAGAACATCGTATGGTAACATACTTAGCAATGAAGTTTAGCTTCAAAAATAATGTATGGAAAAGATGCAATGAGGATAAAAAGTAAAAATCTTACCATCCTTACTAAATGGATGTGACCGTAGTTCATTACGAACACTATTGGTCGACATTTTCAGATTAAGATTTCTAAATGCAGGAAGAAAATTTGTCTTGACAAGATCAAGATCCTCAAGCCATGAAACATAATGACCGAGCTCCTCGCAGTTGAGTTCAGCCCCAGACAAGATATCGGTCCTGCCTACCAAGCATCGGACATGTTTGCTTGCACGGAAATAAGTCGACAATACAAATTAGTTGTCAACTATTTTTGAATAAACAATATCAAAGACATAAATATGGTTGAGAAACTTACATAATGGTATAATCGAGGCATTTGCACATTGACCCAGATGTCGGTATTACCTTCAATATCATCTTCCGGACGAATATCAAAGGTGATAACCATATCAGGCTCAAATGCATAAGTCTTGCATAGTGCTCGCCATGTTTTGCATCCAAAATAGGTGTAGTCGTCTCAATTGTATAACTTTGCATGGAAAATATAACCATGCTCGGTCTTCAAGTAAACTTTCTTTTCCTCCATACTATGACCGAAACCTATCTTATCCAATACAAAAACTCTTGCATGGCAGGGGATACGCTAGTAGAATAGTAAAAAAATAAGTTGAAGCAAATGAAGCAGATGTCATGCTAAATTACGAAAAAAGACTTGTCGCAGGATTTCATCAGACGACTTCAAGTTCTCGTCCAGCTTGATGCTGAAGCGCCTATCATCATCTAGGAAGATTCCGTCAAGACAGTCAAGCCGCTCGCCTTCGCAGTATTTGCAAATACCGAAATCCTTCTCGTCGTCAGACATTTCCTATGTTCATAGTTAAAATATTAGTTGAAAATCGATCGTAGACAACTACCAAGATACTCAACACACAAATCTGGGGCACTCGATATTTCCTACATATTCTAGCACAAGTCATGCCAAAATTCACGGAAAAATCCGGCATGACCTTTGCTAAAATAGGACACATCGAGCGCCTGAAATTTGCCGGAACGGAAATGAATCAACACTCCGGCAAAACATAGGCCACTCAAAGGTGTAACCTGCAAACATGACTGGCCACTTGGATATTGAGCAACACAAGATATACATTTCAAAATATCTTATAGGACTCAAATTAGCATGCATTCAATAAGCAAAAGTAGATCATCTCATGCGCCAAGACATCGTCAATATTATCACTAATACATCACGAATAGTGTCATACATATAACATCACTAATACAACTAAAATCTAGCACACGACGGGTATCGGCGCGGGCGGTGGACACCCACAGAGAAGGCACCATCACGGGATCATAGCTCCCGTGAGATCCCCGGAGAACCTGCCAGGTATTGGAGAATGGCCTGTGCTCCAACGCAAACAATTAGCGACGGACGTGCGCGTCCTCCTCACTGACACGGTGACGCACCACCTCCGCGGAGTCCTCGAGCCTCTCGATCGTCACTGGCCCACGCGACCGCCACCAAACAAGGTTCGGGTCAACGGCAGGCTGGCTCCTCACCAACCTGTGCCCCCCGGTAGGTAGCGCCTCCCAGTACCACCCATCTCAATCATGTCAAGTCCCTTGACTTGACCCAAGTCATTTTTATCAACACACACACTTGGTTTGTAAACAAGTGGACGTAGCCCAAGAGCAGTTACCCAATTGTCCTTGACCGTGGACACGGCTATTCGAATAGTTTTACACTCTGCAGAGGTTGCACACTTTACCAACAAGATCTGGGGAACTTCCGTGTCATCCACGACCCGCGATACCTTAAGTACCTGGGGTAAGCACCCGATCACTACCTTTCCCTAGACGACACTAACATGGAGTCCACTTGATTGGCAGTGACCCCCGTGCCCAACATTTCACATAGCATTTTCGTGGAGCCTTGCTCCCATATTTATCACATAGCACTGGCACGGGGTACCAACGGTGTGTCCGGTGCCCCATAAAAATGTTCTTGGTCGCCCTACCTGGCACGACCCCGTCCCGAGAGAGAGCACCAACTCTCCCCCGTCACTAGTAATGCGGGCTCCAAGCTAGTATCGGTCTAGGTACTCAATAATGCCCTTTCCCATATAAGGGTAGAGTGGTTGCGCATGTAAGGTTGGAGTAACGGTCGCAACTTCGACCAATCCGTTTTGAAATCAACACACACTTTCCTCGGTACACCACTTCGTCATCAAGTGGTCAGCCATCTCATCATCTCCCTCGGGCATAAGTGGCACCCGACGGGGTTTTCGAAAAGTCCTTTGAAAATACTTTGCCTGCTTCCCATGCATATTCCAGAGTAGCACTACTCTAGCATCCTATCTACTCCCACCGGCATAACCCTCATAAGAAGGTAGTGCCATGCACAATGCAGGTATCAATGAGGAAGTAGCAGAGGCAACCAACCCACGTGGTTCACCATCTCATCATGATCCCAATGCAACAATAATAAAGAACTATATGACATGGATAAAAAGGGTTTCATAGACATGGTCAAAGGGCTGCTTGCCTTGGTTGGCTTGGTCTTCAAAGTCTTCAAGCCCTTCTCCTCCTTCTTCTTCAGCTACCTCGTCAAATACGGGATCTAACGTTGGAAGAAAATAACGGGAAAATAAGACAATAATAAAAATAGAAAAGTCAAAGTGCTTAGAAAAATGTCAACTTATTTTTGTAAAATACTAGGAGGAAAACTAGGAAGGGGAAAATTCTTGGTTTTGGATTTGGAGCTAGGGCAACAGAGTTGTGGATTTTCAAACAGAGGTTTTATGGTTCAAATTTGAATTTAAAGTTCAACAGAGCAGAAAAGTGTAATGGATGTGCATGAAAGATATATCAATAAATAGGTGGGATTATTCTGAGATTTTAGGAGTTGGAAATATTTCATTTGGACAAATATTTTGCCCTGTGGAATTTTTGGAAAGGAGATGAAAAAGAAAAGAAAAGTGGTGCTGTGCCCTCGGGCCGAGAGGCCACGGGCAGCAGCCCAGAGGGGAAACCAGCCTGATGCGGGCCGCCACGTCAAGGCTTAAAGGCGAAATCACGCCACCGACGGGCGAACCGTCTTGTAGCGTCTTGCCAAGATTTTAAACCTGACGGGTGGATCCCACCCGTCAGGGCGTGAGGCTGACGGGCTGGCCCCACAGCCGTAGTCGTCTACCTCCATCCAGAGGCGAAGACTAGCTCGCCGGCGGTGATACATAGCACGGGGAGGTGCGCGGGTGGTACCGTTGGACTCGGGGAGGTGTCGCTGTTCGGGTGGTGGTGGAGACGATCGCCGGAGCAGCCTGGTTCGCCGGCGATGAGGTCACGCAGCGGAGGTGCTTCGGGCGTCGATGGATCCGGCCGTTTCCGGCTGCAAAACGAGTGGGGAAGAGAGGGGAAAAGGTCAGCGACGCCTTGTGGTTCCAGATTGAGAAAGAACAGGGGCGGAGGAGGCATGTACCGCGTGAACGCCCACGAGCCGAGGCGGCGGAGCTCGAGCTCGGGCGGCTCTAGAGATGACTGGGTGGTATGGGAGGTGGATTAGGAGTGTGGGGAAGCGACAGGGAGTGAAGGAGGGGCTCGGGGTCGTCTTATATAGGCTGGCCGAGGTCCACCGTAGGCGTGGCCTACGGGTGCTCGCGGAATCGGCTCGGGTGGCCGTTGGAGAGGGAATGGAGGGCTTGGGGGTGTTCGTGGGAGTGGTGTAGGGTGTCAGGGAGAGAGAGGAGGAGCGGGGCGAGCTGCACGCGGGCCACAGGAGTGGTGCAAGCATTGGCCGAGCGGGGCGGCGCTCCGGCGCGAGCTGCAGGAGAGAGAGGAGGGCGCGGGAGCAAGTGGGCGGCCTGCTGGCGTGGAGCGGACGTCGAGGGGCATCGACTGGCGTGCGGGGGAAGCTCGAGGTGGTCAGGAGACGCGGCGTCAACGGTCGGTGTCCTGCCGGGCGCTCCAGAGCGCGACTTTGGCCGGCATCCGCAAGCTTTCCTGCGTCTCGCACGCGGCCCACTAGTGTCCTGAGGCTGCAGGGGTGTGGGCAAAGTGGGAGGAGCCTTGGATGCTCTGGAGGGCTGAGGGAGAGAAGGAGGCTGAGAGAGGGGGAGAAGTTGCTGTCCAGAGAAGACAAATGGGGTTTCCCCCTCCCTCATCATTGCTTCCTCGGGCAGAAAAGCATCCATGTTGCAGAGGGGAACGAGGAGGAGTTGTGGTAAAAAGATGGGCTCAAGGAGATTAGTGCAGGAGGCTGGAATTGGCATTTCAACATTCTGCCAGAAAGTGTTTGATGATGGTTTGGGCAAGTTAATAATTTCCACTTGCATGAGACTCCACTGGGTGAGATGTCACACATAATTAGGGCCTTCCACCCATTTTGAGCTTATTTGGACAAAATTGCCAATGCAACTTTTGCAAACCCTAAAAATGGGCAGGAATGGACTTGTGTAGATCTAGTTTAGTAGATCACTTCTCCTTGATGCACCACTTGGTGTGGTGGCCTTATTTAGTCATGTGATCAGTCTCACAAAAGTTGGGGTCATGGAGAAAAAGTTGGTAGTACAAAGTAGTTCAAATTTTATTCTGGTCAGAGAGGGTTTTGAGGCACTTTGATCAAGATATCTTCTTCTCCAACCTATGCCATTTGGTCTAGATGTTTTATTAGACCATTGGAGCATGTGCACCAAGTTTGAGAATATTTGGACATGTTTGGCAATGTAAAGTTGCTCAAACTTCAAATTGGACAGAAATTGTTTTGAGGGGATTTCATGGGGTTATACTATTCTCCATGACATGATACTTGTCAGGATCATCAAGTATGTCATATGTGACATGATAGAATTTTCTTGCAATTTTTGGAGAATATTTCCTTTGTAAATATTTCAAAAGCTTGAAATATCCAGAAAGGGTTTTTGAGGGATTTGACCAATATTTTGAACATGACCATGTGTTGAAACTTCTATATATGGAAAATATATGTCCACTGAGTTTCTCTAATTTTTTGTCAAATATTTTTAAAACAATAAAATAATTTTTCCTATTAAAGACCATTTCGGCCTTAAGAAAAGCTTTTAAATAAAATGGTAAAATAACTTTTAAAATTATATTTTTGTGGTTTATGGAAGTCCTACATCTAATAGGATTCAAATACCTTTTGAAATATTTTTCATAGCCCAAATCAAGTACTTGCAGTGCAAACCTCAATTCAGGGGTTTTTGGAAAACTAAATTTAGAAAATACTTTTTGGCCAAATTATTTTTCTAAGAAAATTCTATATTGCACTATACACATGGCATGGTCATTGGGCAGAAGTTTGGGGCAAGGAGATGAAATATAGAAGGTGGAGTAGTTGACTTTAAGGAGCACTTGAAAAGAAGCACAGAGAGAAAAACCAACTCCAAATAAAAGCCAAATAGTGCAAAAGTTTTTGTTGGTCCAAATTTTCATGCTTTAATAATGCAAGTTAAATGTTACAAAATGCATGGTGTGACACACAGTTATTCCCCCTTTGCTGCCCGTGCGCTTCCTATTCCCCTTTCTTCCTCGGGCCTCTGTTTCTGCCTCCAATCTGATTTGAACTCTGCTCCCACCATTGTCATGGTGCCAACTAGCAAGGAGAAAGGGAAGAAGCCCCTGACCTCGTCCAGTTCGCCTCCAGCTGTCGGTGTACTAAGGTAGGGGTACCTCAAGACTTAACTTGTGCACGGGCAATGCAGCTTCCCACAATCGATCCACCAAATGCTTGCCGAGACCATTCCTGCTCCATATCAAGCCATTCAAGAACAAAGTGTACAAGACAGAAAGCTCGAGACCCGGCAAGAGGAGCTTGCCGGAAGGCCGCTCTGTGCTCAAGATTACATCACTATAGAAGCCCCGCGAGAGGAGCTCGCCGGGAGACCAGAGGACTACATCTCGAAGACACGCCTCGGCGCTTATACGCGTCGGCGAGGGCCCGGGAGCGGCAAGTTACAAGCCCGACAAGCTCCCGGCCCGGCAAGATCAAGACCCCGCAAGATGCTTGCCGGAGAGCTGCTTGTGTGCCCAAGACTCCAGCTCATCCGCCCACGCCGCGCCTTAAGCCCTCTCCAAACGCGTGGCGGATGGTCAGGCTGCATGAGGGTGCGGTGGCACTCCACGGTGGTGGCTCCATCGCCGTGGCAATCGGAGACGCAAGGGCGGGAGCTTTTGGGGTCGACGGCGACGGGCATTTAATGCTCTTGTCCCCTCTCGTCAAAAGTAGGTAGAATCCACTGCTCAAGCAATCGTAGCTGCACTTTGCTCCCGCACTGCTCCAACTACCACCTCTTTTACGCTTTTACCCCTCTCCCACGCTGACACCTGCTCGGTGACCCTTGCCCTATAAAAGGAGGCCCATGCACAACGAGGGGGGTTCGAGGCTCGGATCCTGGCAACTATAGCACCAGGGATTCGCCGGTTCGCTCATTCGACACACGCACCACCACCATATGCTCGTACTCGAGCAAGCTAAATACAAACACAAGGCAGCAGTAGGAGTTTTATCTCTCCGGAGAGCTCCGGCTGGGTAAAAAGCCGCCGCGCGTGCTCGCCTCGATCGCTCTCTGCGCATCCTCCGCCCTCGCATCAACACACGAAGGGCCGCCCCGCCCCATAGGTGTCGCGCCCATCGCGCCCGACATCTTTGGCGCGCCAGTAGGGGCGCGTCGAGTTTGTGCGGACCTGATCCGCGTCACATACGACCGCGTTCTTCATCAACCTCTCCAGCTTTAACGACTTCATCGACAATCGCGCCATGGCCCCAAGACGAGGGCCTCAAGGGTTGCAGACCCGCTCTGCGTTTCACCCGCCGCCACCGGAGCCAGCGGTAGGCGGAGGAGACGCTGTCGAAGGGTGGACGCCGGCGAGGGCACTCGCGGCGCCACCGCATCTGTGGATAGACGGATGACCGCGCCTCGGTCTCCGTGGATCCACGCTCTATCTCAGCTGCTGACGACCCAGCAGCCGCCGCCAGGCATGGGAGGTAGTACTGCATGGTGGGGCAAGAACATGCCGGAGGCTCGCGGGATGCTTCGACTGCCGCCCACGCATGAGCAGGGCAAAGTGCCGAGACGGGACTCGCCCTCCTATCGCTACTAGGAGTCCGAGCATATCCTTCTCGCGCCGCCGCTCCCGCCCCCCCTCCGAGCCGGCAAGCGATCTCCTCGAGCGCGTTCGCTGTCGCCGAGAACGCGCCATCGAGCTCCAGTCCAGCAAGGACAGCTCGTGCTCACTCCGACAAACGCCGCCTCTCGAGCGCTCTAAGCCCGGCGAGGGTAGTTCGTGCTCGTTCCGCAAACGCACCTCTCCGAGCGCTGCGCGCCGCCAAGGACGCGCCATTAGGCTCCACCAGCGAGTGCAAGGAAACGAGAAAAGAAAAGCTAAGTTGCTCGAGCTTTTGCGCGAGCACTCCTTAATTTCATGCTTTTATATGTTATGTCCTCGCGATTCGTCCTTTTGTACGCCAAACCTCTGCGCGGAGGAGCCTGCCTGTGAATGGTCGCACCCTTACTTTGCTTCAACACGCCAACGAGTTAAGAGTGAGTTACACCAGCTTCGCGCCCTCGCTTCGCTTCGAAGTCCGCTCGGCAAGTTAAGCGCTGTCGCGATCGACGCTGCAAGGTTGCTTGCGGAAGCAACACCAGCCAGCTGGCTGCTGATGTTCCGCGACTCAGCAAGCGTGTTAAGCACCGCAAGTTACCTAGAAGCGAGGGTGAAAGCGCACAAAGGACGAGGGCGAGGGAATAACATGGCGAGCCCTGCCGTGAGATGTCCTTCGATGAGAGACTTGTGCGCGAGAGGAGCCGAAGTCGTGGCCCGATTCTATGCATTTGTTTTGTTTCCGAGTCCGCTCAACAAACACAAGTGTGCTGCTGCACCCTTATCTTGCTTTCGAGCCTGCTCAGCAAGTTAAGCGTCGCAACTGGCCCGACAAGGTTGTTTGCCGGAAGCGACACCGCCGGCGGGCTGTCCCGCGCTCGGCAAGCGTGTTCGCCCCGGCGAGCTCCCCGAGAGCGTAGAGTACAAACATACGGAGGGCAAGACACGGCATCGTATTGCACAACCAAGAGTTATATACACGTACATATACATGAAGCAGTTGCATGTCTACCTCAGCTGTTTTCATGATGAAATTGCAGCAACAAGGAGGAACCGAAAGATCACACTAGCGCCGAGGCCCGGCAAGCCGTGGTCGCGGGGCTGCGGGTGCCAGGGTTCTTCTCGCCAAGCCAGCCTCACTGGGGGCTGCGAGCGCCAAGATTCGTCTCCGGCAAGACAAAGTTGCTGGGGGCTGCGATATCAGATAAGATTTTCATCCCTCGTCATGCATCCTCTCATGGACCGGGAAACGCGGGGCTGCGTCTTTGAACGAGCGTGTTTTGTAAAACCCGTACGTGGAGGAGCCGAGTCGTGGCCCAGTTGCGTACTTGTTTTGTTTCCGAGTCCGCTCAACAAACTCAAGTGTGCTGCTGCACCCTTATCTTGCTTTCGAGCCTGCTCAGCAAGTTAAGCGCCAGAATCGCCCGGCAAGGTTGCTTGCCGGAAGCGACACCGCCAATGGCTGTCCCAAGACTCGCAAGCGTGTTAAGCCCGGCAAGCTCCCGATAGCGTAAGAACACACAAGGCACGCAGTCAAGTAAAAGACTCAGTCCGCAAGCTTTCCCTCTTTTCATTAAAACATCCTAGCATAGTACAGTCCATAGAGGATGAAAACATGATAGAGAGGATTACAAGTTCTTAAAAGCAGCTAATGCTCGAGGGCTTACAAATTAAAAAGATAAGGTGCCCGTGATCCTTCTCCTGTTTCTCTGTTCAGGAGTTCAGGAGGTAGGTCAAGGAGCCCCCGGCAAGATAAGCCTGCTGGGAGGAGGCCCCGCAAGAGGAGCTTGTCGGGAAAGGCGAAGGTGCGCCTAGGAGAGCGTGGCGGTGACGCCGCCGCGCCCTCAGAGCTGCGCAAGGTGACGGGCATGGGGAACGATGCCCGGAGAGCCACGGCGCCAGAAGACACCAAGAGAACACCCGGGGCCGCCAGAGCTTGGCGGAGACGAAGGCGCCGGAGGCGAGCTTGAAGACGGGGTGGTGGGACATCGGCACGAGGGCACCTCGCCCTCGATTCGATTTAACGGCCTTGCCGCCACTCCCCTCTTCCTCTTCCGCAGCCTCCTACGCCACCGCCAAGAAGACGGCCCCGGAGTTCAAGGCCGGCGACCCAGAAGATGAGGTCTCCGGTGGCCTTGAGGCAGCGGTGTCCGACGCCTAGTCGGGCCCGCCATCCCGCCGCCGCTGCCGCTCTCCTCCTCGTCACTCTCGCCGGGAGGAGCCTTCGCTATCCGAGGAGCTGTCCACACAGCAGCGCATCCGGGTCCCGTAGTCGCCAAGACCTTGACGGCGAGAAGGTCACCATCCATTAACTTGAAATGGAGGGTGAACCCGCCGTCAAGCTATGGATCCGGCGAACGCCTTCCACCCTCGGTCGAAGAACATCACGCCGGGCTGGGGACACGACACTCACCCGAAAGCCGCTGATCCCGCAACCCTCATGCACAACTCCATCACGCCGGTGGATCCGCCCCATCGCTGTCTGCAACGGGGCGGCAGCCGAGGCGACGACGAGGCGCCCGGCGAAGCTTGATGAAGAACTCCTGGGGTCATCTCCGGTGTGGACCGCGCCGTGGTCGGGAGATGCCGGGAGACGGGGAGGCACATCACCACAACCGCCTCTCCCCGACCGCCTCGCCACGCCCTGCCTCGTCATGCCCACGCCCTCCCTTCCCTCTCGTGGCTCCGCCGCCACGGGAGCAGGATGGGGAGTGGTGCGCTGCCTAGAAGCGACCCTCGCCGCCACCGTCAAAGGACCGGGGTTCTCTCCTTCCATGGCGGCAAGAAGAATAGAAGATGAAGACGAAGGGAGAAGAGGATGAGTGTGGCCATTGTGCTCCCCTTCCGCCCCTTTTTAAAGGAGCGAAGTGGGGGCTCAACCGCCCCGCTCGACCAATCAGGAAACGAGGAGGCCAGAGGAGCGGGGCCGACTCGCCTTCTCCGCCCGTGACGGCTCGGTCTCCCACCTTCGCCGCCCACGACCCCCGTGCATGAGGGCCGCGTGGCGAAAAAGCGGAACCAGAGCGACGGGTGAGGCGACCCGCCCGCACCACGATCACGGGTGGATGTTTTAAAGGCTGCATGCGCCGCCCACGCCTCCCACGACGCCGAATCGACGCAAGGCTGCTACGGGAGGGGAGGCGGCAGATGCAGAGCAGCCTCAACGCCAGAGGCTTCGTGGTGCCTGCAGACTGCCTTGGGCCTGGCCCAACAGCGCTTCGGCACCGCAGTGTGGCCCAGCCCGGGGCTCTGTCGGTGTATTAAGGTAGGGGTACCTCAAGACCCCAACTTGTGCACGGGCAGTCGCAGCTTCCCACAACTGATCCACCAAATGCTTGCCGGAGACCATTCCTGCTCCATATCAAGCCATTCAAGAACAAAGTGTACAAGACAGAAGCTCGAGACCCCGGCAAGAGGAGCTTGCCGGGAAGGCTGTTCCAGGCTCAAGATTACATCACTCATGCAAGCCCCGGCGAGAGGAGCTCGCCGGGGAGACCAGAGGACTACATCTCAGAAGACACGCCTCGGCGCTATACGCGTCCCGGCGAGGGCCCGGAGCGGCAAGTTACAAGCCCGACAAGCTCCGGCCCGCAAGATCAAGACCCGGCAAGATGCTTGCCGGAAAGCCGCTGCCAGGTGCCCGCCTCCAGCTCATCCGCCCACGCGTCGCCTTAAGCCCTTCCGTGAACGCTGTGGCGGATGGTCAGGTTGCATGAGGGTGCGGTGGCACTCCACGGTGGTGGCTCCATCGCCGCGGCAATCGGAGACGCAAGGGCGGAGCTTTTGGGGTCGACGGCGACGGCATTTAATGCTCTTGTCCCCTCTGTCAAAAGTAGGTAGAATCCATTGTTCAAGCAATCGTAGCTGCAATCGCTCCCGCACTGCTCCAACTACCACCTCTTTACGCTTTTACCCCTCTCCCACGCTGACACCGCCGGTGACCCTTGCCCTATAAAAGGAGGCCCATGCACAACGAGGGGGTTCGAGGCTCGGATCCTGGCAACTATAGCACCAGGATTCGCCGGTTCGCTCATTCGACACACGCACCACCACCATATGCTCGCATTCTCGAGCAAGCTAAATACAAACACAAGGCAGCAGAGGAGTTTTATCTCTCCGATAGCTCCGGCTGGGTAAAAGCCGCCAGCGTGCTCGCCTCGACCGCTCTCTCGCGCGATCCTCCGCCTCGCATCAACACACGGCGGGCCGCCCTCGCCCCATAGGTGTCGCGCCCCATCGCGCCCGACACCAGCAATCGAGCCCGCCGTCGGCCGGTCGTCGGTGCTCAATCTGGAAGCCTTGGGCAAGGTCCGCTCCGTGCTCGCCTCCAGCTTCAACGAGTGCAGAAAGGCGATGGCTTGGCCTGCGTCCCACGCCTCCATCGACAGGACTGTCACGGAGGTTCGATTCTTCATCGACGCCCTGTGGGCTGGTCTGGTTCCCCCTTTCTCTGCCTTCTTCAATGCGGTGCTCTCCCACAATCAGATCCATATGATGCATCTTGATCCTCAATCCGTTACCCTTCTTGCTGTCTTCGCCTTTGTTTGCGAAGCCCTGGTGGGCATTGCTCCCTCCATTGCCCTCTTGCGCCACTTCTTTTATTTGCGTCTGACTGACCCCTTGCAATGCGCGGGGTGCATGAGCTTCCTGGACGTGGCAGAGACAGCCGCCTCGGGGATCGATTTCGGCCTCCCGCCTTCCACGGGTGTGTGTTTCGGATGCGGTGGCTGTACGTGGATGTCGGAATGACCAGCCGCCTGCCCTCGCCTCCGATGCTGCCTGTTGTCCCCAATTTGGGCTGAGACCACGAGAGACCCATGAGCCCCCGGCTCTCCTTTGTTTGGCGCCGACTGGGGAGGTTGAGAGAGCTCGGCTTGACTGCGCCCCGGGTGGTGAAGGAGTTCCTCCAGTGTCGCATGGCTCCTCTCCAGCGCTACTCCCGACCGATGTGGACCCTGACCGGATACCAGAATCGCATGAAGCTCCAGGAGACGGAGCTGGCACCCAAAATGCTGAAGAAGGTGCTTGAGGTCTTGACTGGCGACCCCTCGCCGGGCGATATCTGGCATGGGGCAGCCTCCTGTATCTCTGCTCGGGCGGGGCTGAGTTCACGAGACGGATGCCTCACTTCGATGAATGGGGGTTCAGACCAGCTGGCCTTGCGGGTCCTCGCGAGAATCCTGTCGTCATGGCTCCCTTCCCCGTCGCCAACACCGATCTTGCCTTAGGAGCGGGTGTAGGGAGGCAAGCATTGCTTGAGGCTGACGCTCTAGGGTCATGGTGCTGATGTCGCACGGGGCTCCTGAGGCATCATCCTCTGGAGCTTGTGAAGCCCACCCTGAGGCGGTCGTCAATGGGGGGATGCGACCCGCGGCTCCCGAGGCCGGAGCCCCCGAGGCCTCGGTAGGCCATCAGGAAGTGGTGCCTGATCGCTCCTCCTAGCTTGGCGCCCCTGAGGTTGGCTGCTTGGGTGCTTCTCCATCTGCGCCTCGCGCTGGCCCGCATGTCGAGCCCCTGGTTTGGTTCCTCGTGGACTTTGCCACACTCCGCAAGAGGAAGGAGTCTTCGAGTGGGAGTGGGTGCCCCTTCCGACCGTTGAAGCATAGGTAGTATTTCGCCATAGATGAGTAAGTACCTCATTCTTGTAATTCCTCAAATCCCAGCTCCCTTTCCTGACTGTGGCCCTTCAGGATCCCTCCTGCCAAACCTGCGGAGTCTCCCAAGAAGCAACTTCCTCTGGCCTTGCCTCCATCGCTGGCCTTGAGCGTCCCAAGCTTGCGTGCTGCCCCTGGCGTGAGTTCGGATGGAGAAGTATGTCGGCCCGCATGGTGCCTTGAGCCTGTGCCCTTGCTGCCTTTTCTTTGCGAACTCGCCTGGGGCGTGACCCGCCTGCCTAGGGCTCTTCCTCTGATCGTGGACGGCGAATGGTTGAAGTTGATCCTTGGATCTTCTTCGGGTGATGGACCTGCGCCAGTCCGGGTCCCTTGCGGAGCCCGTCCGGCGACCGTGGGGTCGCCCGCCCCCAGCCCCCTGTCGAGAGGGGGCGAACTGCTTCAGGGCTCGCCGCTGGTGCCGGCGGCAGAGGACGACATCGACGACGTGCTTAGGAGAGCGCGGGAGCAGAGCATCGTTCGCCAAGAGTTCCTCCGGAAGGCGAAGGACGTGATGGGCCAGCTTGGTGGAGAGCTCGCGGACATAGACACGTTTCTTGAAGGTGAATGCCTACGGCTGATTGAGGAGCGGTGAAAGCTGAAGGTGGCAGTCAACCTCGCGCATCATCAGCGCGAGCTCGACAACGCAAAGGCCAAAGCATCCCTCGCGGCCTCGCGAAAGGCTTTCTCCCGAGCTATAGAGGAGGCTCGGGAAGGAGACCACCGATGCGAGATCGCGGAGGAGCGCACGTGGGAGCTCCAAGCCTGGAGTGCTTCCCTGGACACTACAAAAAAAAGACACATCCATGACATTTTGGGCCGAACGAATTTTTTTTCTGTCATACATATGACACTTCTATGACGATAATTGTGACGAAACCCGGTATCATCATAGATGTGGTGGGGTCCTACTTCTATGACAAAAAATCATGACAGAAAATGGACTTTTCGTCCTGGGCAGGCCGGAGAAGCAGCTGCATAACATTCTTTGGGCCGTCCATGACGGAAAAAACCGTGGTAGAAGCGAGGGGGAGGAAAATTTCGGGGAGTTGCCGGTTATGGTGGTAGGTCGGGGGCCGAGTGATGCGCGTTTCTCTCGTACACGTACGCGCATGTGTGCGAGGCATTGGCTCTAACTAAACCCGAGCGAGGCATTGGGCTCTAACTAAACCCGAGCGATTGCACTGCAGGTTACGCGTTACTTAACCCGAGCTATCGATCGATGGCTGTTAACTAAACCCGATCGAGCGATTCCTTTGCTACAGCTGCTAACTGAAGCCGATCTATTGGATGAACAGTGAGCGCTGTGGGGGGGGGGGTTGATGAACAGTGAGTGGTGGCGTTGCCTCTGGATGAACAGGACCCAGGTGTGTGGAGGCCTGGATGAACAGTAGACGGTGGAGGGGTGGCCGTGGAGGGGTGGTTGAACAGGACCCCGTGGTGTGGAGGGCTGGATGAACAGTAGACGGTGGAGGGGTGCCCGTGGAGGGGTGGTTGAACAAGAGCCGGTGGAGAAGCGCGGTGGAGGCCTCGATGAACAGGAGCCCGTGGAGGCTGGATGAGGTCGACGGTGAGCCTGTGGAGGCCGGAGGAGGTCGACGGTGGAGATGAACAGATCCTGTGGAGTCCTGCTTTGCGACGCAACTCCTCCCGGCGAACAGGACCCCTGCTTCGATCAGTAGCACTCCAACACAAGTCCGTTTCCTACGTTTTGCGGTATGCCACACCCCTCCCGAGCAATAGGACCCCCGTTTCGATCGTAGGAGGTCCGTTTCGTCCGTTTTGCGGTACGCCACACCCCTCCCGATCAACAGGACCCCCATTTCGACCGTAGGAAGTTTATTTCCTCTGTTTTGTGGTACGTCACACCCCTCCCGATCAATAGGACCCCGTTCCAAACGTAGGAGGTCCGTTTCCTTCGTTTTGCGGTACGCCAGGCCTTGTTTCCATCGCCTGTTCCGTCCAAGCCCTCCCGATGAACACGACCATGCATTCCGTTCCGACCTAGCCGGTTGGCTCCCCATGAACACAACGATGATGCTGTTTCTCCACGCCGACCCAGCCATGTATCCATGCTCGAGTAGGCGTTCGAGACCCCGCCCGTATGTACACATACGTGGCCATATTTTCTTTCTTGCACCCTGGCCGATGTACGTACGTGTACATGCTACGTGCGCGCCTCTACTATGACATGTACGCACCTCTACTATGACACGTGCGTGCCTCTACATCGACCAGTATATATGTACGTACACGTTCGCGACCAGAATGACAACGCTACTTACAGTTCGACCAGATGGGTCCCGACTGTCAGGCACTTCCTTGCCTGCGAAGATGTAGCTGGTGGGTCCCAGCAGTCAGGGGGGCAAATCATTTTTTTACCCGGACGTATTTCCTTGCGTGCGAAGATGTAGCTGGTGGGTCCCAGCAGTCAGGGGGCGAATCATTTTTTCGCCCGGACGCACTTCCTTGCGTGCGAAGGTGTAGCTGGTGGGTCCCAGCAGTCAGGGGGAAATGTTTTTGTACACGAAATACGGTTGCCCGTCCGGTGGGTCCCAGCTGTCAGGTGGAGGAATAAGGAGGCACTTCCTTGCGGCACTTCCTTGCGGCCGCCGTGGACCCAGATGTCAGCCTCTCCACGCACAGTACTCTTCCGATGGAAGTCGGTCGTTGACCACAATGACCATGCCGCGCCGAGAGCACCACGGCGGTGGACGACGGTTAGGCCTAGGAAGGTTACGACGAAGAGCCGGGGAAGACGCAGCAGTGGATGCCCACGCGAAGAGGATTACGAGGGTGAGGCTGCCGTCGCCGCAGAATAATAGGGGGTGTGGGTGAGTAGAGGGATGGCCTGGCCAGCGGTGGAAGTAGTAGGGGGCGGTGAGGCCTCCGCGGCATCACAGCCGGCCATGGGAGGCAGGAGCACGCGGCACGACCGGCGCTGCTTTGGGTGGCTAGAGCACGAAGACCAGAGGTTAAAGAAGCACTACGGCCGTTGGATGGACATCGTACGGTCAATAGAGCTAGAGACGTTCATATTGACTAAGTTGACAAAGCCCTCCATCCCCGTAAACTTAGTAAGCCCACAAGTCAGCCTCCCACCAAGGTGAGTCCCAACTAGCAGGGGGAGTATTCAATTTTTTGTGCGTAATAATGAGGCATTCCCGGTGGGCCCGAGCTGACAGCGGGGGGAACGTTTTTTCGTGAAATACAGAGACCCTTTCCATGGGTCCCAACTATCAGGTGGAGGAATCATTATTTTACGCGTAATAACGAGGCATTTTCCTGTGTGGGCCCCTACTGTCAGCCTCTTCCGATGGCTGTTGTTTGTTGACCATGTTGACCTTGCCGCGTCGAGAGCACAAACGCGGTGGACGAGGGAGTGGCCGAGGAAGAGAACCACCCGGAGCCGGCAAAGCCACCGCAGCGGATGCCCGCGCTGAGGGGAGAACGAGCGTTGACTGGTCGGTTGCGGGGTGAGACTGACGTCGCCGGAAAATAACAGGATGTGTGGGTGGTTAGAGGGATGGCCTTGCGGCAGCACAGCCAGCCATGAGAGGAGGGAGCAGGCAGTCCTGCCGGCGCTTGTTTGGGCGGCTAGTGCAGGAAGATCAGAGATTGAAGAAGCACGGCGGCCGTTGGATGGACATCCAATAGTCACTGCCGTGTGTTGACTAAGTTGACAAAGCCTTGCGTACGCGTCAAAAAAATCTTTAGGACAGTGTCATCGTCAACCTAGTAGGCCCATAATTCAGCCTCCAAATCTGTGGAAAACAACATACAGCCCATTAGCCATTATTTTCAATAATTTACAGCCCATTTTCTAATTCTTAAGGATATTCGAAGCCCATATTCTTTTTATTAGCATTACAGACCATATATTCTGGGCACTGCTAAAAAATTCAATGAAATTTTGCATATTTCAGTGGGGTCCGAACTCTTTTAATCACGAAATTTTGAGTCACGTTAAAAATAGTTTTCAAAAAATTATATCAAAAAACAATTCTCCACAAAAAAATGAATGAAATTTAGAATCTTAACTAGCAAGACGCCCGTTCGTTGCACGGAACATGAAGATGCATTTGTATGAGTAGTTTATCTTGTGGGAGAAAAGATGATATTTTAATGTAATTGCCAATTGGCTTTGGTTTTTATAAGATTAGAGAGTAGAGAAATCCTAAAAAATGATATTTAATCCAATTGCCGGTTGGCTTTGGTTTAAAAATTTACAGCCCATTTCTGACAACTTATAACCCGTTTTCTGGGGAAGACCATTTCTTATCCCTCCTTGTCCTGAAAGATTTGCAGCCCAGCAGGGCTGAGAAAAGCGAGTAGGCCTCGGTTTTGGTATTCTCCAAAAAAAAGAACTGGGCTAGCCAATTTTAGAAAGAAAAAATATATCAACTGGGCTCGTCATGTGCTTAATAAAGGCATAAGCGTGGGCTAGACGGGCCACCGTCCCCGCATGTTTAGAAGCCCATTTGTCCACCTGAAACTTCTTTTTTTGCTGTTCAACATGTTCGTCCATGAGAAATCTCTTGCCGTAAAAATTAAGCCTCATGGACAATAGTAACCTCGCGTTCAACAGGAAGAATGTGACAAAGCTTCTGTTTGCCTGGTTGGATGCATATTGTGCCATCGTTATTGTCCTCAAACGAATGTCATGAGAACTGAGAAATTCCTTGTGCTTATTACGCCAACGATTGGTTATATGTTTTTCTTCATGTGGTTCTCCCTAAGTAGACATGAAGATTGAAAACAGTTAAGGTCTGAAAAAAGAGTATCTCGAAAGAACGACAACTGAACAGTTAATTCTAGTACAATATATACGCGCTTTCAATGTGCATGAAATCATCACCTCTATGTATAAATTCTCCAGAGATCGAAAGCATCGCAGCAAGCCAATAATTATGTCTAGATCAAAACTATATATACTGATATATATGATCTTGACAGAATCCAGCAGCATTGATAGGCTATCAATGGACGAACTCTTCATTGAGCATATAAGATAATATTAGTAGCCAAAGTGAACTCCAAGATGATATAAAACTTATGCGCACAAATGAAAAATGCAGCATATGATTACAAATGTGTAGATGATAACATACGATACCTGAAAAAGTGAGGAGCCAAACACCAACTCCTTGTGATTATTGAATGGGTCACGAATTACACCCAAGGTCTCCAGTTTGGGCGCAGAAACGACAGTTATTTCTGAAGGTGTATAACAATTATGAAGGAGCAACCTTCCAAGTGAAGGGGCATCTTCGATGATAAACTGTTGTCCTTTAAAACAAATTCCAATGCTTTTAAGGTGAGGCGACTTTATTTGGAGACAACTAATACAGATTTCTATTCCCAAAACAATCAGCAAGCGCTCCAGGGCAGGGCAACTGGAGTGGATGATGCTATGTAGTGAGGCCTCCGACAGATAAACCACCACAAGCGAAAGTTTTTTTAGCAGTGTGAGTCGAAGCATTTGTACCAGATTGTCTGGTAGATGGCACCAGGCGAAGGTGGCGGTGTGGAGAGAGGAGGAAAACCGCGAGATGGACAACGGTGGTGTGGGAACGAATTCTTGGTATGTTCGTGGGATGAAACTTTCGTGGTAATGGTAGAACTCAAACTGCTGGAGTTTTCCGACTTCAGGGGATGTCAGCCAAGCGTCCACCTTGTCGGGTATGGACAACAGGTAGCTTGTCGGGATGCAGAGGGATTGAACGGGGCCCTGCTGGTGAGAAGAGACGATGGCTCTGATGAGATCAAATTAGGAAGGATAGATATCTGACGAGAGTCGAGATTGAGGGGCGCAGTGCGCCATAGAGGGCGCCACCGAGTTGAGAGGACTTGTGTGTGGCAGCAATCTTTGGTGGGGAGAAGCGAGATGATCTCCTCAAGGATGACGCCCGGGAGATTGCTGATGCGGTCCACCGGAGATTCTACCAGTTCCTTAGATCCGGGTGGGCGGGGCTCGCCCTTCTCCCAGGCTACCGGGTGCGGAATCTACAACCAGCATCGCCGCTGGCGGGAGCCACATCTTCTTGGCGCTGGGGCCAGCCAACTCCATTTTCCTTGTGGGCGTCGCGCCGTGCACACGGGTTTCAGTAGAGTAGCCAGAGACCAGCCTAGTAGCAGTGCGAGTGGGGAAGAAGGAGGGCTGGGGATTTATATAGGAGTGGAAGAGGAGGAGCAGGCATTTCCTGTACGAGTGAGGAAGAAGGTGAGCGGGGTTTTCTGGACGAGTGAGGAAGATTCGGGAGCGGGGGGAATTGGGTGGCGAGACCGAAGCGGGAGAGCGAGCTGTTCGTGTTTATAAGGCCCGCTGCACTAACTACTCGCTTTTTCCCAAGAACCGCTCTCTTCTTTTGCGTTGTTGCATTGGAGCTGGCGCATGGGCTTGGCTGACTGGCCCTGCATGCAGGATGCATGTGCCCGCCGGCCACTGCATGCGCCTGGTTTTTTACTAGGCCTATTTAATAGGGTGGTTATGGAGTAAATTAAGGAGATTTATTTTCTTTGTGTGCATCCACCAAATTGGAGGATGTGGTACAAGATGCAGACACTCACATTAAACTAACATTCAGAAGAACAAAAGTTCGGCATGTCTATGCATCTCAATGATGCACCATACTATAACCAATATAGAAAGCTGTGAGAAGGTGTGGAAATAAAGAAAATTGGTCGATGCTTCTCTGAGCAAAGGGCCTTCCTGCGCACGCATTAATTTCCTGGGCATGCTTGTTTCTTCTCAATGTTGCGAGCACTTTGAGCATGTTGGCAACTCCACAACTAGCTAGCTGCCTCGTCTTGCAATTGATGCTGACACATTTGCAGCAAACACATGAGGTAATAGAGATGACTCTAGGTCCATATTGTGCAGTTCCCCTGATATCATATTCATTGTCCTGAATATGAAAAGATAGGAAAACAGTAGATATACTTAAATGGTGTTGCAAAACAGTAGCACATATCAATAGCTCGGCATGACAAAACATGATCATCTGGATGAAGGGGATACTAACCTGCCTGAGGAAGATTACATATAATTTCATAAGTCCTTGGTTGATTTCCACCTTCGGCTGCCCTGCTTGTTTGCTCCTCCACACATGACAGGATCGTTCCGCACTGCATTCAGCAAGTCAACGCATTTAATAAGCTAATTTCATCTTGCGGTGGTCATTGTACCTAGTTACGAATGTAGGAATACCTGCAGCACCATGAGGTTAGCTGACAGCAGGTAGATGCAGCCATATAAATTTTGTGCGGTGCTACCAAAATTGAGGTTTGTATCCCTTCCCGTTATGAGAATTCTTCTTGAAGTTGGTAGAATGTGACGGCTTGTTCTTTGCATCAAACTTGCCTTTCCCCTGAGATTTGTTCTTGTTGTTTTGGGGCTGGTTGGGCTGGAAGTTCTTCTCGTGTACCATGTGGGCACTAGAAGCTCCGTCGGCGACCCGAGCATGTGTGTCTTTTGCTCTTGCCTTCTCCTCAAAATCAAGAGTGCTAATGAGATCCAAAACAGAAAACTCATGTCTCTTTTTTTTTCAGAGAAGTAGCAAAATCATTCCACGAAGGTGGAAGCTTGGCAATGATGGTCCCAGCAACAAATTTGTCTGGCAACACACACTTAAAGTACTCAATTTCCTTAGAGAGTGACTGTATCTCATGAGTCTGTTGAACAACAGGCGCCATCACCATCTTGTAGTCACAAAATTGCTCCATGACGCATAACTTGTTGCCAGCCTACCGAGGGCCCAAACATGGCCTCGAAGCCCACCCACATGTCTTTGCCGCTGTCAAACAACATATATGAATCCACAATGGAATCGCCAAGAACACTCAGCAGGGCGGCTTTGAAGAGGGTATCCATATTCTGAAAAGCTTCCTGCCGTGTAGGATGAAGATCGCCCTCAGGCTTACCCTTAGTGGCATCATAGCAGTACGTGATCTGAAACCAATATACTGCTCTCGTGCGCCACCTTTTATATTGCACCCCCTTAAAAGTAGGCGGCTTCAAAAGCGCAGCAAAACCACTCGGAGTAAATTTCCTTTGATCAGCTTTTTGGATTGGATTGTTGAATATATGAGCAATTTAGTATGAGATTTAATCCGAATAAGCAGTAAATAGATCATGACGACAATTGCAAACATCTAAGTAATGATGCGGACTAAACCAGGAAGAGAGAATCACATACTTTACAGCCGGAGCAGAACCAATCTGGTTGATGTTGTCACTCATGTAGTTGATGAAGAGGTTACCGAGGTCGGGGAAGAGGGTTGTAGTTGAGGAAGTCGTCGCTGGCAGCAGTCACAGGAGTGTGCTCCCCAAAAACCTGATCGCCCCTCTCCTATACAGGATCACGAAAGGCGGGGTTCGGAGGACTGCTGTCCCTTCTCGCGGTGCACGCTGGAAGGAGGGCTGGAGAAGAATTGCATGACGGCGCTATGATCTGGAACGGTGCGAAACCATATGATACAGCGGCGGCTCGGGTAGAGCATGTCAGGTCGGTTGTGCGAATATAATAGTAGGCCTTTGGCCCCCAAACCCCACGTCCAAGTCAATAGTAGCTCAAAAGAAGTCAATAATAGCCCCACCAAGGTTTGTCTAAAAAAATGGAGTAATTAAGGCGTCCATTAGTCCCTTTAGTATAAATACAATATCATTAATAATGGCCCCACCTTTGTCTCACAAAGTATGTTGGAGTACAACCGGCTACACGTTTACAATCCGGTTCTCTTCTATCTCCTCTTCTCTCTCCTTCAACAAAGCACAAATACTAGTATATTTAAATCCTTATAGCCTTCTTATGTCATCTAATTGTAGTACTTGCTCTAAAAGTTACTATCCACTGTGTAGTGTGAAATGTCGGGCGTGCAGCGGGCGGTGCCCTCGGTCAGCGCGCTTCTTCAACGGCGGAAGCAGTGAGAGGTCGCGTCGCCCTGACTTGCCATCAATGTGGAGCGGCGGGCTCACCAAGGCGTCAAGCGAGAAGCGCCATGAGGGGGAGGGGTTTTTATTGGGCCAAGAAGGTGAGAAGCCAACTTGGGATCGGCCCGGACGGGGAAATATCATGTGCTCCCATACTCTGCATATGACACTAGTCTATGTTACTACTCCCTCCTTTTCGGTTTATAGAGTTGTTTAGAGTAACATAGTAATATGTTACAGTACAAGTTACTCCCCACTATGACCAGCCTTGGCCTCTCCTAGTGCTCCACCAGGTATAGCTGCTAAGCCTGCCATGTAGGCATAAAATATGATGTGGCACCAATAAACTAAGCACCTATGCATTGGAGACTTGAGTTACTAAGCCATTTAATGCACTTAGCACCTCATCTAAAGAGCATTAATAGTATTGCCAGCTGCTGGCTATAAGCCAGTGCCATGTCATCTACAGCCCATCTTATAGTCAACATGTACAATAGTAGATCAAAAGAGTGTACTACTACTTTTTTGTTCTGTGGCCCACGTTTCATTCTCAGAAAGTGCCTAGGAGCACGTGATAGAGCTGGCTCTTCACGAAGAGCCCGCTTACCTTCTCTCTCCTTTTCTCTTTCCTCCAAGTAAGCAGAAATATACTATAGTTTATTCCTTATAGCCCGCTGACTAAGCTCTATTGTACTTGCTCTAAGCACAGCTAAGCACTTGCTAGCACCCCCTTGACCGTGGACCTTGACGGTGTACGTCACCTTGTGTCTCATAATTTACCTCGTCATCATCTGAGTCCTAGAAGATCTCACCCACATCATCATTAGCATGCAGCCGCCTTGATAGACAACGTACGCAGAAGGAGTAGAGGCGACTGGGGACGCACCACCAGCACGTCATGGGCACTCGGTATGTGCTCGTGTGCGTGCAGCGTGCGTGTTTTTCCATTGGTACTAGCTCTAAGGCCGAGGTTGTGGTCGTCTTCGTCTCTGACTAGTAGTTGAGTAACAACGGCAAAGAGCTGCTACAAGAGATGCGTATGCGCCGTTGCGTGTGAGCGTCGCAGTAGCACGACGAACCGGATGTCGTCGCGGATGGCGCACGCCTCCATGCAGCCGAGTGTGTGCGCATGCATGTGTTACTTCACGTGCATTCTGCGGCCGAGTGTGTGTCCATGCACATCTTGTGTACGTGCGTTCTGTGCTCCATGCTGTGCGTGTATGTGCATGAGTTGGATTGGGTGGAGTTAGTGTGTTGGCTTTTGTACATGCGTGGCTGCATGCGTCCTGTATATGTGCGGCTTGTTGCGTGGTTATCAATAATTCAATATAAACTACTCCCTCCATTCCTAAATATAAGTCTTTCTAGCCATTTCAAATAAACTACAACATATGGATGTATGCAGTCATATTTTAGAGTGTAGAATCACTCATTTTGTTTCGTGTGTAGTCCCTTTTTGAAATACCTAAAAAGACTTATATTTGGGAATGGAGGGAGTATAAAACATCTTCAACTTAGCATCTTGATGTACCGTTTCAAGTGGTTAGCGAAAAGTTCATGTTCTTTTAGTTGTTTATAGGTGGGCAGGCCGCAAAAAACAGGGGAAAACGCGCAGGGTTCCTTGCAGACGCTCCACCGCGAGGTTCCTTGCTCCTCCCCGGTCTTCGGGAATCTATGCCCTTCAACTCTTTTCTTTTACATGAGCTTTGTTCATCCTTTTCCCAACACGCGAGACATCTAGCATCAGGGTGCACGTGTCATGCAAGAAAATGGAGATAATCAGATAAGCAGTGCGTAAGTGAGTCGTGCGGGGGGAAAGCGGGGGGAAACCCTTTTTCGTAAGTGATTCGTGCACTTCGATGGCATCTAGGCAATATTTTTCTCCTCGATGGCACATGAATAGTGCACATACTCAACGACGGAGCACGTGATTGTAGCAATGACATGGTCAGCCCTTTTTTGGAGAGAGTGCGTACTACTAGTAAATAAATTTGATGTGTCCCGTCAACTCGCAGAACGACGAGAAGCTTGATTACACCTTCTCCCTCGCCAACGCGTGTGCGGTTGCTCGCAGCACAAGGAGAAACTTTTGCTTACAAGCGGTGAACGTGCAGCAGTTCATTTGGTGTCAGATTGCCAGAAGCACTACTGTAGAACCATCGACTTCCGGAAGAGGTGAAGAGCCAAGCGCAAGGTCACCTACTAACCTTAGGCTAGGCGTAGTGGGAGTAACATAAGTAGGGGTACCTCCTTTTTTTATTCTAGAAACAACCACACGCGAATATAAGGTGTTGGTTATGTAGAACAAATTTCGTGCAGTCCGTGCTCAGCCCTCCTCTATCTCTCTTCTCAGCCAGCCAGCAGACGCGTGGAGCCCATCGTCTGTTTGCTCACATGCGGCCCCACATGTCAGTGAAAACGCAAGAGGACCGACTGAACCTGCACATCTTTCACCTCGATATGCTGGCGATGAAAAACAAATCCAATAAAGATCTTCGGTGGCCGCTTTTGGAGTTACTCAAGAGTAGTAAGATTCTATTTACAGTTTAACCCAAGATGCACATCTCGTGGCTTCAACTACCACTCTATATTCTTTCATGACACGACCTGGATGCAGGATGTCCCACGTGTCAGCAAAAGGAGGAACAACAGATCAAATCTTCGCTTGTGCTCTCGGATTAGACTAGTTGTGCTAACTTAAAAAATTTATTGTGTACTCCCTCCGTTCCAAAATACTTGACTTCCATTTGTCCAAACATGGATGTACCTATATACTAAAACATGTCTAGATACATATATATTTTTACAAATAGAAGGCATGTATTGTGCAACGGAGGGAGTAGAATGGATGCAAGTTTTTGTATTGGGAAGAAGAGTACATCCATATATTGATAGAGCGTTGGAGTTGGCCTTACAAGTGGGACCGCAGTTGAGGAAACCGACTATCGGCAAACCCCCACCTCGCCCGCCGCGCGATGGCTGAGTTAGAGAAACGATGAGGTTGAAGAGATTGCTCTAGCACGGACTCCAAGAAATATGGTGTCAGATGGAAATCGTGCTAGTGGCGTGTGTCGTACTCCTGGACGTGAATGCTTGTTCTGGCCCATGCCACCCTACTACTCATACTACTTACTATATAGTACTAGTATCGAGGATTCGAGGTGCTGGTTACATACAATATGGCTACAGTAAAAACACCCGCACGACACGCGAAGCATGTGAAGCTAGTACAAATAGTGTACTACTATTGTTGATTGGCCTCATCTGATAACCTGTTAAAATGGACGTACAATTATGTATTCGGAAAATAATTTTTTGCCTCGTCGCACCACTCACTCACAGAAGCAACTCGAAAGCCATTCATAAATTTATTAAGTTTATCACAGGCATATCATTTTATTACATACAACAGGTCATCAACCCACATCGACAACGAGGATACATTATAAATACTAAAGTTTTCACCACACAACAAATAACAAGCAATGGAATGAGCTTCAACTCAACCATTCCTCGGCGTTGAAAACGCTTGCTTTGAACCACAAGTGATTCTCTCGGACGGGGCATCTATTGTTGATCTCGAGACCAATGCAGGACTGATCATCCAGCCTGAAGCGGCCTACTATATCAGTACCTGAGTAGGTAACCACGCTAATGTCTGAGGTATAGACACAGTTGCTTCTCATAAATGGTGCTAGTAACGTTGTGTCAACAGCAGTTGGATCGCCTTTCACCATCATCGGATAGTTTTGTCCAAGGAAGAGCGAGTTTTCTCCAAGACTATCAATTCTGTACAAGGGAGAAGGTGTTGGCGCTAGCACACTAGTATCCATCCCGAATACCATGCAACGGGTGTTGGAATAGGTCTAGAGAGTGTGACCATGGGAGACTACACCTGCTTCCTTAGCAGTAACATCATCAGTGGGCTGTATACACACGAGAAGAGGTGATCCATCGGAATTAGTTGCCAGGCGCCAAAGAGTATATGGGCGCTGCTCGTCCTCATGCTCGTGATAATCACCATCGTCATCTCCCCCTGGGTTATAAAAATTTTCAAGTATAGGTGGTGGAATGTTCACAGGACCTTGGAAACACAAGAAGAAGGTTAACTAGTAAAGGGAAACTTGCTAACCCGCAGGCATGTGGTTGAAACAATTATAATTACGGTGGAAGACAAACGTACCGAAATCATAACGATTCCATGCAAAAACAGTGCCACGAGTGGTGGCACCAAACACAAGGCCCTCGTATTGAATTTCATCACAGTACTCATGTGTGTACAGAAACTGATTTTTGAGCAATGTCCATCGAGTCAAACAAGCAAGGACGGCAACAAGCTTGTCGAAGATAGCAACAACTTCATAGTTTTTGTAATTCCAAGAGCGGTTGGGAACTCGAGAAATTGCTATCTTCTGTAGAAGACAGTCACCATGATTGTATTTGAACGTGCGTACAATACCGGTGTGCTCAACCTCTGGGCAGTCTGCTGAGATTTTTGGAAGTGGAACCCGGTCACGAGTGTACACATTCACAAGTTCCCACTCGCAGTTGGACCCAATGTAAACAACCCAATCTACATTTGTGCCTGCCCAAGCCTTGCCCTCAAGCGATGGCATCTTAACATCATACGTATCATTATCAAGCGGCATCAACTTGCACAGGGCGAAGCCTCCGTCGTGACGGCGCCAGTCATCAGGGTCATGGCCAAGAAGATAGGGGAGATCAAACCGCTCCTTGACTCTTGGGTTCCTTGTAATGATGTTATTTGTTGAGTCGAGAACTGGCTTGAACGAACCTGCCATGCTAGCTGAGGTGAGGACGTCGCACTGATCAATGAGTTCCTCCACCATGTCATCTTTCAGATCGGGGCAAGAATAAGAGTGTCGTTTCCGTCCTGTTCCCTCAATGGAGAAGACGATCGAACAATGGCAGAAGAAAGGGTGAAGGGCTGAAGGAAAATGGAGGAGGGAGAGAAAGAGCGTGCGACAGTAGTTCCAAATCGAGAGGGAAAGGCGAAGAGTCGATGGACGGTTGCCAGTTTGCCACAGTTCACAAAGGGGTGCCCCAGCCTACACGTCGGTTTGGAAATACTCCTACTACTCTGTAACGCCCTTGATGCGGCTATATCTCCCACGTGTCGAAGCACGACTTAGAGGCATAACCGCATTGAAAGCAATGTCGCAAGTGAGGTAATCTTCACACAACCCATGTAATACATAAGGGAAAGAGATACATAGTTGGCTTACAATCGCCACTTCACACAATACATGAGTAAAGCATTACATCATACAGATACAATCAAGGTCCGACTACGGAACCAAAATAAAAGAAGACTTCCCCAAATGCTACACAGATCCCCGATCGTCCCAACTGGGCTCCACTACTGATCAACTGAAACGAAACAACACAATGAATAAGATCTTCATCGAGCTCCTCCTTGAGCTCAGATGCGTCACCTGCATGGTTTCATCGGCACCTGCGAACTGGTTCTGGAAGTATCTGTGAGTCACGAGGACTCAGCAATCTCACACCCGCGAGATCAAGACTATTTAAGCTTATAGGAAGGATGGGGTAATGAGGTGGAGCTGCAGCAAGCGACTAGCATATATGGTGGCTACAATCGCAAAAGAGAGCGAGAAGAGAAGCAAGGCACGGTCATGAAGCTAGTAGCGATCAAGAAATGATCCTGAAACTACTTACGTCAAACATAACTCCAACACCGTGTTCACTTCCCGGACTCCGCCGAGAAGAGACCATCACGGTTACACACACGGTTGATGTATTTTAATTAAGGTCAACTTCGGGTTTTCTACAACCGGACATTAACAAATTCCCATCTGCCTCATAACCGCGGGCACGACTTTCGAAAGATAATACCCTGCAGGGGTGTCCCAACTTAGCCCATTATAAGCTCTCACGATCAACGAAGGATATTCCTTCTACCGGGAAGACCCGATCAGTCTCGGAATCCCTGACTACAAGACATTTCGATAGTAATAAAACAAGACCAGCAAAGCCGCCCGGATGTGCTGACAAATCCCGATAGGAGTCGCACATACCTCGTTCTCGGGGCACACCGGATAGGTGGGCCTTGGGCCAGACTGTAGAGAGGGAAAAATGCCAGATGCCTGGTCGGCTGTTGTTGCTGGCATCTATCTCTCTCTTTCTCACCTCTTCAAATCTCTCACGAAAACAGAAAAAGAAAAGAAAGAAAAGGGAGAGAAAAGAAATGAGTGGACAAGAATTTGGGCAAGGGGATTATTTTCCCGGACTCGCAAAAATGCGCTTGCTCCAAGAAAAATGGAAGTGGGCATGAACGAAAGTTTAAATTCAAACTCATTTGATTTAAATTCAAATGATTTGAATAGGAAGTGAGGTTTGGGAAGGTCCAAAATGTTCGGATTTTTTGTGGAGCTCCGGAATATGATAAAAGAATACATGGCAAGGTTGGAGACCAAACTTGAAGCAGAAAAGGAACAAAATTATTTTGCAGGTGTGTTTAGGGGTGATTCCGAATTAGTGGAATATTTAATATAGCTCCCTAATAATAGTAGGAGTCTTTGAATATGTTTTAAAGAGAAATCACCATGTGAATATCCCTTGATTTAAATAGATCAACGATCTATGCAATTTATTTAGGTAAGTTTTAAAAAGGGTTGCATGATGACATGATGCAATGCAAATGATGCAATGATGAATGCATCAAACAAATAAATAACACGAAAAAACCCGGAATACAAGGAAGGCATCTGGAGCGTCGGTCTCGGGGTGTTACATACTCGCCGTCGTCTCACTGATATGTTGGAACGGGACCACATGTCAACGAGACATGGTGTGTGATTTCTCGTGCAAGATGCAATCTGGCCGCGTTGGCCCGAGGTGCCGCATTAGTTTTTTTTTGAAAGTTTGCCGCATTAGTTGTCGACCTTTATTTTTTTAACATGCAATCTGAATGGATAGCTCCTGTGGTCATCACACATGAGCGGACATAGTGATGGTTGATTTGCCCGAGCAACTTATTACTGTGGGAATATAGGAGTACCAGCGGATTCAAGGAGCAGAGAAATGATGGTTGCTTCATCCGAGCAACTTACTGTGGCGAAGGTGGGGCTCTGTGATTTGACAGCTCACTAGTCAGCACTCTCAAGCGGCGCAACGACCGGGTGAATCTTTCCACGAAGTTACATTGTGCACTCAATATTGCTGCATGGCGGTGGAGCCGGATGAAGGATGTCCAACATGTCGGCGAAATGAAGTTGAATTGTTTCTGGCATTGCTATCAATCCTTCAGGATTTGTTTATATGTATGCATAATTTTGATGAAAAAGGTTTCAACTTAGGATTCATGTGTCTTGCCTCGAGATTATCTCGTTACGACATTCCATCAAATACAAATGAAACTACCATGGCTAATGCATCTCAATGGTTCGCAGATCTGCGCCAATATTCACATCACAACTGAAGACAAAGTTGTGAGAAGGTGTACAAATAAAGAAAAAAATATAATTGATCGATGATGTTCGTAGGCATGGCTCCATTTCCTTGGCACAGTGTTCATTGCTTGGCAGCTAGTTTCACCCAGCTCTGTTGTAATAGCCTGGCTTATTAGGGATGATAGACTACTCATATCAATAAGGAATTCCTTCTTTTCCGGGAGCCCATTCGGACAGAACTCCAAAGTTAAGCGTGCTCAGCTTGGAGTAGTCTCAGGATGGGTGACCGACCGAAGTTGCTCCGGTGCGCATGAGTGAGGACAAAGTGCAAAAAGACTAGTATTGATCGTGGGGCGATCTAGATCCGCCAGAGTAACGCACCACCGGCGGGTGTGTCGAAGGCGTTACAAGTTGGTATCGAGCCAGGTTTATGTAATAGCTGGCTTATTAGGGATGATAGACTACTCATATCAATAAGGAATTCCTTCTTTTCCGGGAGCCCATTCGACAGAACTCCAAAGTTAAGCGTGCTCAGCTTGGAGTAGTCTCAGGATGGGTGACCGACCGGGAAGTTGCTCCCGGGTGCGCATGAGTGAGGACAAAGTGTGCAGAAAAGACTAGTATTGATCTGTGGGGCCAGTCTAGATCCCGCCAGGAGTAAGACCACCGGCGGGTGTGTCCGGGGCGTTACAAGTTGGTAATCAGAGCCTTCCCCGACGTTAGGAGCCCCACTGCTTGATCGTTTTTAGCGGCCGAGTTGTGTCTAGAAAATGTTTTGAGTCATTTAGGATTATATATATCGGAGAGTTAGGAATTCTTTTTACTCCCGGTCCTTGACCTTCGGTGAGGTATCCCGACGAGAGTTTTGACTCTTCTCTTCTCAAATTTCACTAAAAATTTTTTAGGATCACGCGGGTATCTTGGAATCGTTCCAATATTCTTATGACGAGAACATTGTTCTTGGTGCCTCCTGACATTTAGGGGTTGTGGCAGTGTCCCGGGGAGTTGAGCTCCGAGGTGTTGTCGTCATAATTTTATCGTTGCAGTTCTGGAATACCTGAGTTTAGTACGCCGACATCGAAAATCTCTTTTATGCAGTTGTTGGTGAGATAACCACGCTAACCCAGTACTGAGGTGAGTACGGGAGTATTGCCATGATTCGTATAACGGATGCTTTTCGAAGGTTGAGGTAGACGATTTCCGAAGGTTTCTTGGTTATGTGTTGACGGATGGATACAATTGGATGTAGGTATTGTTAGTTTGGGTGAGATATATTGCTCCCTGTATCCCCAACACCGATTGCATAACCGAAAGTTTGGGAGTTTCATACGTGGGAATTCAAGTAGCTCTTAGGATATCTTTCCGACGGATGTATGATATGAAATTGGGGTTCAACGTCTAGTGGTCCGCCTATTCACGGTTGGTTTTACAAATGGTCTCGTTGTGTCTTAAAGAGTCCTTGGCTATGCCGACTGAGACGCTTCAGTATGTCATGTGCCTCGCCTTGTACATGATCGTGCTGTATGATTGAGCCCGTGTAGGCCCCACCACGAAAACTTCGGACGAAATCTCTATCATATGTTTGTTCCGGCTTATTCTGCAAGCCAATCCTTTGTTTTGTTTTATTTGTGGTATTCGAGTTGCTTCGATGTCAAATGTTGAATCCATACCTTTCTTAAACGGTGTTCTCATATTTCTATGTGAATACTAATCCTTCTTGATCATTGAGGTTGTCATGTTAATCCTTTTCCGACCGGTGCGCTTCTCTTCGAGATGATCCCATCATTCTCCCCATCAGCAAGACCAATTATCATTTCTTCTCAACGGTGTTTGTTTCATCCGTCTCCAAGTTGCCTTTGTTTTTTCCCGCCCAACCCACCCTTTTCTTCAAGGACACAGATTTCTTAATCAAGTATCCATTTATTCATGTGAAGTCTCTTCATTCTTTTCTTTCAATGTTCTTATCCGGTGATTTCCCATGAAGATGCTCAACAGCTTCAAGTTCGTCATTCCTCATTCCTTTCTCTTCTCCGGTGGATTCAAGTCAAGTTTTGTTGATCATACCTTTTTCCTCATTTCAATGTCTTCTCATACCGGTGCACCTCATTATCATTCTACTTCTCGCTATTTGTTATTCCGGAGTGCTCAAGATATCTCGAAGATTCGTGTTGCCACTCTGCATTCTTTCAAGCTCTTTCGAGATTGGTATCTCATTCAAGTCATTAAATTCAACCGGTGCAATATCTCTTTAAATTGTTCAACGGTGTTCTCTTTTGAGTGGGCCCTAACCCACAGGTGTTTTCCCAGGATCTTACCTGACTCTTCTAATTATTCCAGAGCTATCCCAAATTCTTCTCCAAGTTTGACGTAAGAATGAGTTATCATCAGTCAAATGCATCCGGAGCATTTCTTGTGTTGTTTCCATTTCTTTTCCTCCGAAGGTCATCATGTCATAATTCCTCACTCTCAGCTGTCAGCTATCATTCTCCAATCTTACCGGTGCATCGTTCAAATATCCTCTAATCAGTTCATGATCTCTTCGTTCTCATGTATCTAAATCCCCTCAAGTATCTTCATTCGTTTTCCAATTCTTCCCGGTGAATTGTGCCGTTGCTACTTTCATTTTCAATTCTTACGGTGGTTCGTTCAAGATTTCACCTCTTTCGTTATCATTTAATTCATTCGTTCTTTCCAATCCCACCGGTGGTTCCATCAATACCTTCTCAAGTTTGCGCTATATCTCTCTTAATTTTTACTACGAGAATAAGTAGTATGCCAAATCCGTTGCTTGTCATCAATTTAAATTGGTGAAGGATACGCATAACATAATTCTTGTTCTTGTTTCATCCAAGTGTTTAACTCTTTTCTATCGGAGTTTGTCTGTGACATCAATTTCTCAATTATATGATGTTCATCTTTCTTTCCGGAGTTCCAAGCTCTCTCAATTATCTAATCGCGAAGCTCCATCTATATCATTGCAAGGTTTCACCTTGTGTTTTCAACTTTTTTTTTCTATCACCCTTTTGTTTACCGGAGTTCTTCATGGAGGTTCTACATGGTGGTTCATCAAGGATTCCTTTCATTCTTCAATTGTTCATCAAGTTTTCTCTCGAAGTTAAGATCCGTCAAGCCATACTTCAAAATAAACATGGTGCTCAACACATGTTTTGTTTTGAGGCGTCTCTTCTTGCATTCCAAAGTGCAATTCTTTCTACCTTATCTTTTGAGATGGTGTTATGTCACTCTTGACAATTTCCTTCATGGCTCATGATTCACATGTTGTTAAGAATGACATATTTAAATCCATCATTTTCGCTTGTTCAAGAGATCTTTTCAACCGTCAATCCCTTCATTGGAGTTATCTTGGTATAGATTTCACCTAAAGACTTCCCTAAGGAACGTTGCTATTTTGGTGCTTATAAATGACCCAAGTTCTTCTTTATCCTCCCGGTGATATAAGTTTCTCGTCTCCTTGTTGATATCAATCCAATCATTTGTTTCCGTTAGTGGCAGAATTTCACCTCAAGTTTTGAGATGTTTGCCATAAGCCCACAACAAGCTTGTGCTTTTCGTTGTTGGTTTTCCAACAACTCCGTTATAACCTTCTTGGAAGGGTGCTTTCCAAGCTCATTCGTGGCAGAAGTTGGCATTTTCTCCTACATTCTGTTATTCCTATGATCTATCTTCTATTCTTTCTTCCGAAGGCATTATGTTGCTCTCTTCACTCATCATGTCGTATGGTGAGGTCATGTTCTTTTCTTGCTTATCCATTTAACCGGAGTGTTGTATCATCTCTTCAATATCTTTTCATCTCATCAAGTTTTCTTCTCTTCTCTACCGGAGTGCTGTCCAAATTCTGTCATTCTTGTTCCTTGGCTATCTCATTATACCAATGTGGTCATATTCTTTTCGTTCGTGAAGCTCTTATTTCCATGTCTTTCAACCTCTTGATTCTCATCATACTCCTTGTTCCTCTTTTCTAACGGATTGTTTGCAATCTTGGTCATCTCCATTATTTTGTTTCTTTCAATTTGCTCAACCTCTCAAGGTTCATGGTTTCACTCGTTCGTCTAAGAAGCAACTTAGTTTTACCTCTTCTCTTCCTCTTCCGTTTTCCATTCGGTGCCATCCTAGATCTCGGGACGAGATCCTCTCGTAGTGGTGGAGTGTTGTGACGCCCCGGTTCCGATGCGCCAGGTGTCTGCCAGTTATTCGCCGTCGTTGCCATGTCATTTGCTTGCGTGTTGCACTTTGCCATGTCATCATTTGCATTTTATCATGTCATCATGTGCATCGCCTTGGCATACGTGTTCGTCCCATGCATCCGAGCCTTTTCCCCGTTGTCCGTTTTGCAATCCGGTGCTCCTATGTCATCCGGCGTCCCCTTCTTCTCTCTTGTTGTGAGCGGGTGTTAAACTTTCTCGGAATGGCCCGAGGTTTGCCAAGCGGCCTTGGTATACCACCGGTAGACCGCCTGTCAAGTTTCGTGCCATTTGGAGGTCGTTTGGTACTCCAACGGTTAACCGGGTAACCGTTAAAGCCCTCTTTGAGTTGCAGCCCAACACCCCTTCCAAAGTGGCCCAAAACCCATCTAACTCCTCTCCATGGTCTCGGTCGTTCGATCGCGATGGCGTGGCCGAAAACCGCTCCTCATTTGGACTCTCCTAGCTCCCTCTACCTATAAATATAGCCCCTCCCCCGAAATTCGCAGTCTAATCCACCCTAACCCTAGATCCCACCTCACATGCGCCAATGACATGTCCGCCGCCGTCCGGACACTTCCCGCCGCCGCTCCCACTGTGGCGCTTGCTGCCACGTGGCGCTCCGCCGTCCCACGCGCCCGCCCGCGGGCCCCAGCGGGGAGGCCCTTGCCCAGCAGCAGCATCCTCCGCCGCCCAGCCCTCGCGCGCCGCCGCCGATGCCTCTCCGCCGCCCGGTGCCCGCCGCCGTCGGACCTCGCCGCCACGGCGCCCGACCGCGCCCGAGCCTCACTTCGCGCCGCCGATGCCGCCGCCGCCTCCCGGCTCCTACTGGTGCTCCGCCGCCGCGCCGAGGCGCCAGCGCGCCGCCACTCGGCGGCCCGCCTCCTCGTCGTCGAACTCGCCGCCGTCCGCCTCCGGCCGCCGCCCTCCTCTGCCGCGCCTCCCCGTCGCCCCTCCGCCTCCGCCCGGACCGGATCCGGCGAGATCCGGCCGGAGGAGCCCCGGATCCGGCGTCCCCGAGCAACTCCGGCCACCGCGCAGCCCGACTCCGGCAAGATCCGGTCATGCATCGATATCCGTGCAGGTTGACCCCGAATGCCCAAGTCCCAGTTTTCAGTAAATTTTATGCCATGTTCATGCCATCACATCTCCGCATCTGTAGCTCCGTTTTGCGCGTATAATATGTCAAATTGTTCGTCTCGACGAGTGCATCATTTCATTCCATTGCATCATTTGTATTTGAGCTCATCTTGATGCCAGAAATGCTGTTGGAAGAGTGCTTCAGGATGTTAATCTTCTGAAACTGTCATAACTTGCTATTTTAACATTTTTGCCATGATTTATGTGTGCATCCTATGAGTATGAGCTCTACATGAATGTTGGACTAGGCCGTGCCATCTTTCCAGGGGTGTTGACCATGTATTTTTGTGAGTTGTGTGCTGAGTGTATCAAGCTTGTAAAGTAGGGTAGTTGTTGTTGTTGTTTTCCTGGCAGATTCTGTTATATTTTGATGCCATGTTAACATGCTTCCACTAATCATTCTATGCATAATCTGGAGATGCTCTATAAACATGTTTTGATATAAATTTCATGCTCTATCCATTCATGCCCTTGGTTGCAATTATAGCCTGCTGGAACATGTTCATTTCTTGCTCCAAAGTTGCTTGAAAATGTTTCCTAATAGATTGTTTGCATGAGATTCAATTTTCACGAGGTCGTTGTAGTTGATCCGTGTATGCTATGACCTTGCTCTTGCCATGCTTAGCTTCATAAACATGCCTTCTTACTGTTGGTTGCCTTGCCATGCCATGTGTTGCTCTGTAGTGAGTGGTTCAAGCTCACGAACATGCCTACTTATTGTTATTCCTGCCATGTATGAATCTGTAATATAACTTGCCATGTTTACATGGGTGCCATCATATTTTCTATGCCTTTTTGGCTTATGGTCAGTAAGGGTCTTTTGATATATGATATTAGTAGTTTCATGCCTTGCCTTTGTTTGCCATGATAGCTTCCTGTAACATGTTGTTTGATAGCTCTGAACATTGCAACTTGATGTTATTTCTGCTAAAGTCTGAAACTGTTATTATTTGCAATATCTCCATGTGTTTTTGAGCATGTTCTAGTTGTTTCTGGAGATAGCTCAGTGTTCATGTTTTGTTATGCTTTACGTGTACTTCATGATCATGCCTTTTGTTATTATGTTGGGATGTTGTAGCTTGTTGTTTTGATGCTTGCAATATGCCTAGTTGCTGTTTTGGACAGATTGTTGCTATGACTTGTATAGTGTGTGGGTGTTGAACCGTTGCTCCGTTTTGAGTGTGCTCTATATGAAACTTGCTTGTTTTTGCATGTAGCTTCATATTAACATGTTGCATCCTTGTTTTGGTGTGTTTGCTTGATGTTTGGGTGCATTTTGCATCAATGCCATGTTTAACTTGTTTTGCTCATATCTTCTAGCCCGTAGCTCCGAATCTAATGAACTTTATATGTAACTTGACTAGAATTTCGTGTAGATCATCTTGGTGCATCTTAACTTGCTGTTTAACAACTTGAACATAAGGTTTATTCAGTTCTGGACCAATTTCGAAATTTGCATATGAGGACTTACCGGAATTGATATATGTTGTTCCCGGCCTCATTTAAACTTGCCTTGATGTGTTGTTCTTGTGTGCATCATCTCTTGCCATGAGTAGCTTCATGTAGCTTTGTCATGCATCATGCTTGTTGTGCATCATGTCATGTTCATGTGTGGTGTGTTTACCATGTTGTGTGCTTCTTCTCGATAGTTCCCGTTTCGTTGAGATCGTGAGGATTCGTTCGTCTTCGGTTGGTTCGGCTTCATCTGTTCATCTTCTTCATGGACTCGTTCTTCTTCCTTGCGGGATTTCAGGCAAGATGACCGCTACCCTGGATCTCACTACTATCATTGCTATGCTAGTTGCCTCGTTCTTTCGCTATGCTGCGCTACCTATTACCTGTTTGTCCAGCCATCCCATATTGCCATGAACCTCTAACCTTTGACACCTTTCCTATGCAAACCGTTGTTTGGCTATGTTACCGCTTTTGGTCAGCCCCTCTTATAGCGTTGCTAGTTGCAGGTGAAGTTGAAGATTTCTCCATGGTGGACAGGGTTTACGTTGGGATATCACAATATCTCTTATATATTATTAATGCATCTATATACTTGGTAAAGGGTGGAAGGCTCGGCCTTATGCCTGGTGTTTTGTTCCACTCTTGCCGCCCTAGTTTCCGTCATACCGGTGTTATGTTCCCGGATTTTGCGTTCCTTATGCAGTCGGGTGATTTATGGGACCCCCCTGACAGTTCGCTTTGAATAAAACTTGTCCAGCAAGGCCCAACATTGACTTTTACCATTTGCCTCACCACCACCTATTTTTCCCTTGGGAGTCGCCCTCTCGAGGGTCATCTTTATTTTAGCCCCGGGCGATGCTTGTCTAAGTGCTTTGGTCCAAACCGAGCGATGTCCGGCGCCCACAGGCAACGAGGTCTATGCCAACCCGACGTCTGGCTCATCCGGTGTGCCCTGAGAACGAGATATGTGCAGCTCCTATCGGGATTTGTCGGCACAGCGGGAGGCTTTGCTGGTCTTGTTTTACCATTGTCGAAATTTCTTGATGTACCGGGATTCCGAGACTGATCGGGTCTTCCTGGGTGAAGGTCTATTCCTTTGATGATCGCGAGAGCTTGTCATGGGCTAAGTTGGGACACCCCTGCAGGGTACAAACTTTCGAGAGCCGTGCCCGCGGTTATGTGGAGATGGGAATTTGTTAATGTCCGGTTGTAGATAACTTGACACCAGATCCGAATTAAAACGCATCAACCGAGTGTGTAGCCGTGATGGTCTCTTCTCGGCGGAGTCCGGGAAGTGAACACGGTTTCTGTGTTATGTTTAACGTAAGTAGGTGTTCAGGATCACCTCTTGATCATTGCTAGCTTCACGACCGTTCCTTTGTATCTCTTCTCGCTCTCATTTGCGTATGTTAGCCACCATACTTGCTTAGTCGCTGCTGCAACCTCACCACTTTACCCATTCCTTTCCCATTAAGCTTTGCTAGTCTTGATACCCATGGTAATGGGATTGCTGAGTCCTCGTGGCTCACGGATACTTCAAACCCAGGTTTGCGGTGCCTATGTTATCGAAAGCGGTGGCGCAACCAAGCTCAAGGAGGAGCTCGATGAAGATCTTGCCCTTTGTGTTGTTTCGTTCTAGTTGATCAGTAGTGGAGCCCAGTTGGGGTCGATCGGGGACCTTTTTGTCGCATTTGGGGTTCTTCTTTTATTTTGGTTCCGTAGTCGGACCTTGATTGTATCTGGATGATGTAATGCTTTATTCATGTAATTGCGTGAAGTGGCGATTGTAAGCCAACTATGTATCTCTTTCCCTTATGTCTTACTTGGGTTGTGTGAAGATTACCTCACTTGCGACATTGCTTTCAATGCGGTTATGCCTCTAAGTCGTGCTTCGACACGTGGGAGATATAGCCGCATCGAGGGCGTTACAAGTTGGTATCAGAGCCGACCCTCGCGGTTACACGGATGGTTGCGGACAGGTGCGCGGTCATGTTGTTCATGACGTTTGTGACCCGTCGTGGCTGCGGCATGGCACATGTACCGGACTGGATGCACAGACGGTTGTGCCAAGAGGGAACGTTCCTGTGGCCCGACGAGGACGTCGGTTCCTCTGAGTGGGGGTGTATGTAATAGCCTGGCTTATTAGGGATGATAGACTACTCATATCAATAAGGAATTCCTTCTTTTAAGGGAGCCCATTGAGACGAGAACTCCAAAGTTAAGCGTGCTCAGCTTGGAGTAGTCTCGGGATGGGTGACCGGCCGAAGTTGCTCCCGGGTGCGCATGAGTGAGGACAAAGTGCGCAGAAAAGACTAGTATTGATCTGTGGGGCCAGTCTAGATCCCGCCAGGAGTAACGACCACCGGCGGGTGTGTCCGGGGCGTTACATCTGTAGCCAAAAAAGAGGTGTATGAATGACACCACAATCCGATCATTTTGTGCAGCTCCACTAAAATCGGGCGGACCATACCTGTTTGCAAAGATATCTAGTCAGTGTGGTTACAATAATAGTGGAACTAGATGATGAAACATAACACACATAAATAGAAGCCGATCACCTCTACGATCTCTCTTTAGCACTAACTTCTTGTTGGAGAATATTAGGCACGAAGTTCGATGAGGAGGATAGCAAAACCAATCTCCCTTTCCGCAGTCCCACAGAAATGTAAAAACGTTGCCCGTGTGACATTTTGGTGGAACTGCACAAAACACTCTTCAGAAAAGTGATTTGCGCAGTTCACCAAAAGGTCGCAATAGCAATGAGGAGAAAATGGATAGTCCTGTTTGCAAAAGGAGGTCAAAAGGAAACAATTACTGCCCAATAACACGAGTTGAAGACACATACGCCGACAAAAAAGAAGCATGTACCATGTAAAAAGGGAAAGATAGCATGTGGTGGTTTATCAAAAATGGTTTGAGGACGAGATTGCAAGATGGAAAGTACGCCGGCTGAGATACGATTGAAGCAAACAACTAAAGAAGATCCACATGCAGCAATGTGGGAAGATGGGCACTGGAGCAAGGCCGGAGGAAGTTGTACCTGAGGTTCGTCGGGATGTTACTAGGAGGGCGCTGGCGGCCGGGATCGGCCCATACTGCGGCACCGAGCAAGTGGCGAAGGCCCTACCGCGCCGGAGCTTGGTCAGAGAGAACGGCGGGTACCGCAGATCGTGACGAGCTGACTAAATGCCGTCGAACGGAGAGACGATGCACATCCTCCCATTCCGCCGGCAGACGGGATGCGGCCGGATCACTGACAGCCGCTGAGAGAGAGAGAGGCCACGGCGGCCTTGTGTGAGATGGTGTGACGAGAGACAAACCCATTTTTCCATTTTCCCCACAGCAATTGTTTTATATTCTAGGCGTGGTACCCGACCCTCCTACGAGTAAACAAACGCTAGACGCATCAAATTATCACATGGGCTGCCTTTTTGTACAGAAACGAACTCCACCGTGTACCCGCGCGGGTGTGGCCGGGAGCGAGACATCAGTACGTGCGTCCTGCGTGCACTTCTTCTTTAGGTGCAGGAACGTACGTGGGTGGGTGTGTGAGAGATGGTTTGTGCGAAACAGAGGCGATGTGTTGATGATATCTCAATCAGAAAAACGTAACATATGCAATGTGTGTGAAACGGAGTCATCGACGTGAGATATCGATAAGTGTGTGGATGCCCGAGCAATAAGGAGTGCCATCGAGTTTGTGTTTGCCCACGTCAAAGATAGAGCACGGCTGGCCTACTGGAATTTGAGAGGGCAGAGGTGCAGTTCTTCTCCGTGGCATGGATACCTACCTACAATGTTCGACTATCGGTGTGTGTGTGTGTGTGTGGGGGGGGGTAGAGACCGGTCGACTAGTATATGTGTGGGGAAGGAGCGAGACCTAGCTATGTATCGAGGGAGATCGATCGACATCCATGGATATGTGTAGGAGAGGAATAAGGTTGGGAAAAAGACAAAGGTAGAGTGTCGGAGGGTTGGTGGTGGAGTGGTGTCTCACAAATGGTGGGAGAGGCCTGCTAGACAAACGGAGGGTATGAGTGCAATATCAATAAGAGAGGCGGGGATGTCATGCCTCTATGCACGTCCGTGTGAGAGACAGGTCGGGAGGTATTCAAGGATGATGAGGGGAGAAGATATGGTTGTGGTAAGCATGCGTAACTACATAGGATGATCAACCGTCGTGTTTCCGAGAAAAGGAGATACATAACTAGCGAGGTAAGTGTATCGGTGCTTGGTGTAAACGAATTATAGTCGACCTGGCTATATGTAGGGAGATCAGTTCATATACACGCCTGCATGTGTTAGAAGCAAATAAGGTCCGAAGAGGCATACAGGGGGAGAGGGTGTGGCTAGGAGGTGGTGTGAGAGGCCTACCATGTCGAGGGGGGAAGAGTGTGCGAGCATGTGATTAATGAAAAGAGGGGCGGGAGTGTGCACCTGCGTGGAATCGTATTGGACATACGGGGGCATGGACGGTGAGAAGAGAAGAGGGGAAGTATATATGTGTTTGTTGTAGGCACACTTGGCTAGAGAGGTATATCGACCGGTGTGTGCGAAAGAAGGAGCCGGGGCCTACACACACGCTGGTGGGCGACCTAAAGAGTAATAATGAGCGTCTTGCGATGGAGGGGCGCTAAGGGTGTGTGAGGGGGGCGGGCATGTGCATGCACGATAGAAAGTCAGCGCTAGCTAGCTACAAATAGAAGAGGATCGTGAAGGTGTAAAAGACGAACAAAGATCATAATTCATTATAAAAAATTGGATACAGATAATTGAAGAAGATATCATAATCTAGAACATTGATTATAATTTGGGCTAATGTGTGGCTTTTGCAACTCAGGTCTAAATACTTGTCATAATTTAGGGGGCGGGGCACTATACTTTGTGTGATAAACACGGTGTACGTATGGAAAATGGTTTAGATTATGAATATATAGTTAGTACATCAAATGTACTATTATTTGGAATCAACATCAAGTGTATTCAAAAAATAGAATTCGAGTTCATGTAGTACACATAGTTCATATCTATCTCTATAGTAATCATGTGGTGTGTTATTAAGGTAATACACGAATGATGGTTGAAGTTGGCAACAATCATGATTGTAGATTCTTATTGAAATAGAGAAATGAATTCAAATTTAGTTTGAATTGTAGCGGTAGTATAGACATTTGGAATGCATTAAAATGTTGGTATGTGTAGGTTACATGCAATATACAGCAAGCGAAAAAATTTAGTCGGACATAACGTGGATTCATACTCCCTCCTTCCATCTATATAGGGCGTAATGAGATTTTTAAGACCGCCTTTGACTATTGACAAGATTAACAGTACATGTGAAAATTATATCATTGAAAGAACCTTTCACAGACGAAGTTAACGGTGTGTTTTGTGTAAGTTGCATGTCATATATCATTGCTCTAATATTTGGTCAAAGTTAGCATCGAAAAACGCTTTAGGCCCTATATAGATGGAAGGAGGGAGTAGCTTTGAATAGCATTTGTATAGTAAAACGGGGCAAGACTCTCTCTTTGTGTGGTGTGAATAGTTTTATTTTTTTTGTTTTCTTTTTGGTTGAGGGAAGTGCGAATTGATTTGGTACATACAAGTACAATATTACTACACGTTAGGCTTGTCCCTAAAATTCAACCCGCGTCTTGTTATATCCCGAAAATTCAGATATCGTGCTCCCAGAACTGGCGCCTTCACAACCCGCGCCTTGCTATCCCGAAATTACAACGCGCGCGAAAACTCCCTCCAGCTGCCAAATCCCGACACGGGAAATCCCCCTTCTAACCTAGAGCCAAAAGGGACGCAGCTCAAATCGGTGGGGGATACTTTTGTAACACACCCTACATTCTGGACAAGCGTGTCCCTAAGTCATGCTTCACCCCCTCCCATCACCCCCTTTTCGCCATTCAAAATCCCAGGCTGCCATAACCTCTCCGCTCCAACCGTGAAACCCCACCCTCCTCCATCCGCCACATCACCGCTGCCCAACCGGAGCCTCTTCCCCAACGACGTCGTCCACCGCAACAGCTCGACGTCCCTCGTCCACCTCCCTGGATGAGGATCCGTCGTCCATCTCACCGTCCCGCCGGTTCAGCCGCCCCGTCCGCCACCTCCAAGGAGCTGCTCCGACAATCACCTCGTCTATCGCGGCTGCTCCATCCCCACAGCGCCACCTTAACCTGCTCCACCGGAACCGCAGCATCCTCACCGACTCCTCGCACGAAGCCGAGGCCTACTCGGCGCCACCAAAGAGGCTGTACACTCATCGCATCGCACCTTCTCCTTAACTCGACCTCCCAGCGCCGACGGTGCTCCATCCCGCACCCCCATGGAGCAGCTACCTTGAAGCCGGCGCCGCGGGCGACATCTCCACGGGGGCTCTCCCCCAGTGCGAGGCCCCATCTGCGGCGGCGTCCATACCAGCCGGATCTGCTGCTCCTGCTCCGGCTCTCGCTCTCTCGCTTCAAGCAGCTCTTTGCTGCTCAGCTCTCGCTCGTCGCTTCGCTTCGCCCGGTGATCTTGCTGCTCTCCCCCTCGCTCGTGTTGCTACTCTCCTTCGATTAGGCCACACTTCAGTCGGCTGAATCGACTTCGGGTCAGTCGATTTTCAGGGGTTGGGGGGCTCGCCGGACTTGAGGAAGAACCACCCGCAGCGGGGACGGGGGCTCGCCGGAGAGGTACCCCACTATCTATCTTTGGGTTCAGGGTGGGGGTGAGGGAGTCCTGGATTCGGGGGTATCCGGACAGCCGGACTGTGTACAATGTCTGGACTATTGGAGCGTGAGGATACAAGACTCAAGACTTCGGCCCGTGTCCGGATGGGACTCTCCTTGGCGTGGAAGGCAAGCTTGGCGATCTGGATATTGTGTTTCCTTTCTTGTAACCGACTCCATGTATACCCTAGCCCTCTCCGGTGTCTATATAAACCGGAGAGGTTGGTCCTTAGAAGGCCGATCACAATTACAATCATACCATCATAGGCTAGCTCTTAGGGTTTAGGCTCTACGATCTCGTGGTAGATCTACTCTTGTACTACCCATATCTTCAATATTAATCAAGCAGGAAGTAGGGTTTTACCTCCATCGAGAGGGCCCGAACCTGGGTAAACATCTATGTCCCTTGCTTCCTATTACCATCAGCCTTGACGCACAGATCGGGACCCTCTACCCGAGATCCGCCGGTTTTGACACCGACATTGGTGCTATCATTGAGAGTTCCACTGTGTCGCCACCGCAAGGCTTGATGGCTCGTCTCGTCGTCAAGGATGACATTACCTCGGAGGGTGCTCTGGCTTTAGGCCAGACTCTCCGACTCGGCGGCTTTATCATGGCCGCCCAATCGGCGGTAGCGCCAACGATGGCCTCTCAGGTCATCAATCATAACCTTCGCGTCAGTTCGGAACTCGCCAAACATATGGATCCGATGGAGCTCTCCACCCTCAACGAGCTCTTGGATCGCATTGACGCTCTGGGAGTCGCTACAGACTATGACCGGATCGGGCTTAAACCCGACCAAAGGGACATTAGATCCCCGCCGGCCACACATGAGATAGCGGTAGTGGAAGAACCTCACACAGACCGTCTCTCGACTTTGGGGACGAATTATGTCTGGATCATCGAACTCCCTGAGCTGAATACTTGCTCAAAGGAAGACGTGACCCAGGTCCCGGACATAGAATCGGGCATCGGGCTGAAGAAATTGGGCGACACTCCGGATCCCGAGCTATCAGGCTCGGGGCCTCCCACACCCCTGGGTGTTAGATCGGATCAGAATCCAAATTCAGCCAACAACACCTACCTGGACTTAAACCATCTCTCCCGCATCAGGCAAGAGTCCCAGAAAACCATGCATCACTACTAGGCCAGATTCCTCCTTGCGCTTAACAAGGTCAGGGACAGCCGCGAGGAGAACGTGGTCTCACTCTTCTGCAAAAACTGCACGGATGAAGGACTCCTCAATGCTATAAAACGCCGTGACATAGTACACTTCGCGGATTTGGCAATCATAGTACGGAAGTACTATGCGATGGAAAGTGCTTGGAAAACCAAACAAAATTTTGGGATAGTACTGCTCTCACCAAGACCTTTGTCCGAACTAAACGGGCGAACTCTTGTAAGTCGGCTCATCCAATCCCCAAGAAACCAAAGCCCACCCCAGGGCGGGGAACCGTATTGGAATAATGGCTCGACGGGCCATGTAAGCTCCACAGTACTCCGGATATAATACCAACTCATAGCCTTAGGGCATGCTAGATACTTCGGCAGGTGGCAAAAAGTGGCGAGGATCTTCTTGCAAGCCATAAAGCGGAACAACATCCTGCCAACGAACACAATACGGTACTAACAGTCTTCGAGAATTTTGCCTCGAATAATAGGCGCAAGCGAGCCCATCGAAGCTCCGCTAAAATTTGCCATGTGGCAAAAATAAACCCCTGGAATGACACTTCTATAACTTTTAATGCCAGTGATGAACCTCGATTCCAGACTGTCCGGGCACCAGCCGCTCTGGTCCTTAGCCTGATCATAGATGGCTTTCGGCTCACCAAAGTACTCATGGATGGCGGACGCGGATTAAATCTGATTTATGAAGAAACGCTCAGCAAGATGGAAATTGATAAAAGCCGCATTGAACAAAGCGGCACAACCTTCAGGGGAATTATCCCTACTCGGGAAGCGCGGTGTATGGGAAAAATCACACTCGATGTGGTATTCGGCACCCCGGAGAATTATAGGTCCGAAGAAATCACATTCCAAGTGGCTCCCTTTAACAGTGGATACCACGCCCTTCTAGGGCGGGACGCATTTACAAGCTTTCACGCTGTACCCCATTACGGGTACATGAAGCTCAAAATGCCCAGACCCAATGGAATCATCACTCTAGCCAGTGATCCGGACGTCCCACTTCGCGCCGAAAATAAAAACGCAACACTAGCCCTGGAAGGCTTATCCGAAGCCCTAGCGGCCGAAGAGTTAACAACACTGTGGGCCACCGTGGACAGGGACGACGTGATACTCGACAACCGACCGAAGTCCACCTCATTTAAACCTGCAGACGAGATAGTCAAATTCCAAGTCCATCCAACGGACCCCACGAAGATAGCTTCCATCGGGACACAGTTGAGCCCCGCGATGGACGCCGCACTGCGAGATTTCTTACGTGAGAATTGGGACATTTTCGCCTGCCACCCACCGGACATGCTGAGCATCCCGCGCAGATTGGCCGAACACAGCCTCAATATTCTAAAAGGATATAAATAAGTCAAGCAGACCCTAAGGCGATTCTCAGAGCCCAAACGACAAGCAATGGGGGAGGAGTTGGCCAAGCTCCTCGAGGCCGGATTCATCAGGGATATTAAACATCCGGATTGGCTGAAAAATTTGGTAATGGTACCAAAGAAGGACAAATCATGGCGCCTATGCATCGACTTCAAAGACCTCGACAAGGCTTGCCCCAAGGATCCCTTTCCCCTCCGTCGCATCGATCAAATCATCGATGCAGAAGCTGGACACAACTCGCTGTGTTTTCTTGACGCATACCCTGGATTCCATCAAATAAAGATGTCAGAGTCTGACCAAGCTGCAACAGCTTTTATAATACCATATGGACCTTTCTACTTCAACACTATGCCCTTCGGGCTCAAGAATGCCGGCACAACCTATCAACGCATGATTCAAACATGCCTGGAAAAACAAATCGGCAAAACGGTGGATGCATATGTGGACGACGTGGTCATAAAAACTAGACACGTCGAAACCCTAATAGTTGACTTGAGGCTTACATTCGATAACCTCTGGACATACGACATTAAGTTGAATCCAGAAAAATGCGTCTTCGGCGTCCCCTCGGGGAAACTGCTGGACTTCATTGTTTCCAATAGAGGAATTGAGGCGAATCCGGCAAAAATCCGAGCTCTGTCGCAGTTGGCTATACCAATAGACCTCAAGCACATCCAGAAGCTAGCTGGATGCGTGACCGCTTTGAGCCGCTTTATCTCCAGGTTAGGAGAAAAGGCACTGCCTCTTTATCGCCTCCTTCAGTGCACTGAACACTTTATATGGACGGATGCAGCCGCGGCCGGAATCGATGAAATAAAGACCTTACTGGCCAGTAATCCAGTCCTAACAGCACCAAATATCGGCGAGCCTATGCTAATGTACATAGCCGCAACACATCAAGTGGTAACTACAGTGCTCGTCGTTGAACGAGAGGTTAACGGATGCAAATTCCCGCTCCAAATACCGGTTTATTACGTATCCACGGTCCTCACCCCATGCAAATCCCGATACCCACACTATCAAAAAATAGCATACGCGGTCTTCATGGCATCCCGGAAGCTACGACACTACTTTCAAGAGTGTTCGATTACAGTGGCCTCCGAAGTACCGACATAATGAATAACCGCTACGGGCCGGATTGCCAAATGGGCTATCGAGCTCCTCCCATTCAACATAATATATAAACCACGGCGGGCTATCAAGTCGCAAGTACTGGCTGACTTTGTCGCCGAATGGACGGAAGCCGAACTCCCTAAAGAATATGGCGCGTACCCCAACTGGATCATGCACTTCGACGGCTCTATGATGCTGGCTGGATTGGGAGCAGGTGTAGTCTTGACATCTCCCACTAGTGACACGGTCCAGTACGTCCTCCAAATATTATACACAGACTCCAACAACACAGACGAATACGAGGCTCTGTTGCCTTGTCTTCGGATGGCAGTCTCTATGGGCATTCAACGCCTGGAAGTGCGTGGGGATTCGAACCTCGCCATATCACAAATAAACGGGGACTTTGATGCCAAGGATCCGAAAATGGTGGCCTACCGTAATGCCGTCCTCAAAATGTCAGCTCGGTTAGAGGGGCTCGAATTCCACCATGTGGCTCGAGAAAACAATCAAGCGGCGGACGTCATGGCCCGCATCGGTGCTAAACGCGATCCTGTCCCACCTAACATATTCCTAGAAAGTTTGTTCAAGCCATCCGTAGTATGGGAAGGGGAGTCTGGCAATACTAGCACGGATCCGAACACACCCCCAGATTGTGAACCATCAGACACAATCGGAGGCTCTGCCACCGAAATAACATCTTCAGTCCACGAAATCATGGCCGTAATCGCCCCGTGGACTGAGCCTTTCTTGGCCTACCTAATTAGGCAGGAGCTCCCCGAAGACCAAAAAGAAGCACGCTGCATAGTCCAGCGTTCTGAAGCTTACAAAGTCCATGAAGGGTAACTCTACAAGAAAAGTGCTACCGGAGTGCTCCAAAGATGCATCTCTGAAGAGGAAGGGCGGCAGCTCTTGGCTAAAATCCATGCCGGACTAGGCGGGCACCACGCCGCGGCTCGAGCACTAGTCAGCAAAGCCTTTCATACAGGTTTCTATTGGCCGACGGCCCGAGCAGACGCACAGGAACTTGTCCAACATTGCGTTGGTTGCCAGCTCTTCACCAACCAGAGTCATATGCCTCCTACCGCTCTGCAAACAATCCCCATAACTTGGCCCTTCGCAGTCTGGGGGATGGATATGGTCGGACCCCTTAAAGGGGGAAGCCAGAAGAAAAAATACTTATTGGTCATGGTGGACAAGTTCACCAAATGGATAGAAGCCAAACCAGTCAAAATGGCCGAATCCGGACCAGTAATAGACATCATATCCGGGGTCGTACACCGCTACGGTGTCCCCCACAACATCATCACTGACAATGGCTCAAATTTCACAGTCGATGAAGTGAAAACTTGGTGCGGAAAAATGGGCATTAAGCTCGATTACGCTTCTGTCTACCATCCGTAAACAAACGGCAAGGTAGAGCGGGCAAATGGCCTCATCATGAGCGGCATCAAACCCAGATTAGTTCGATCCTTGACAGAGTCGGATACGCACTGGGTCGAAGAGCTCGACTCTATACTTTGGGGGCTGCGGACCAAGCCGAATCGCACTACCGGATATATACCATTTTTTATAGTATACGGCACGGAGGCTGTTATCGGATTTCGGGTTCCGGCAGACCCTTGAGGTTCGAACACTAGGGTGCCCATGGAGATTTCACCCTCTATATACCTGCTCCTCGCCGAATCGCTAGGATCTAAACTACGAAAGAAACAACACAAGAGACATGGGGTTTATACTGGTCCAGGCCACCATTGTGGTGTAATACCCTACTCCAGTGTGTGGTGTGGTGGATTGCCTCTTGGGCTGATGATGAACAATACAAGGAAGAACAACCTCGCGAGGGTCTGTTCTTGGCTGGTGCGACGAACTGCTAAGAGGAGTTCGGTCGCTCTATCTACTTGTTTCTTGGTTAGGATCCAGATGCCTCTACCCTGGGGGTGGCTAGTCCTATTTATAGGCAAAGGCCCTGGGCCTCTCCCCAAATATTGAGCGGGAAGGGCGCCAAGAATTGGCCATTTTGAAGGGGAACAGCGGGTACACCTATCCTGACTAAAGTTGGTCCTCGCCTGTCAAAGGCTCTGGTGGTGACGCCTGCTTGGGATCCACAATGACTTCCTCCCTGCCGGTGGCTGGTCTTGGTCTTGTTGCACCAAAATGGGTGCCTTTGTTTGATGCTCTCGCCTGCGTTTGCTCCCTTTGCACCAAAGAGGAAAGGAGGACCTGCGCGGGCTGGCGCCCGACTGGCGCCCTTGGTCATCATGGCTTCCATCATGGGCACCTCGCGAGGTACCCCGCCTTGAACTCTCCGCCTCCTCGTGAGCCAGCCTGATGAGGCTGTGCCTGAAGAAGCTCCTTGTCATCCGCCCTGCGAGGCTTGGCCCATCGCGAGGGTCTTGAGCTTGTGTTGATGAAGATGGGCCGCGCTGGGCCCCCTTTGAGCCATGCCGCAGGCCGCAGGCAGGCAAGTCTGGGGACCCACGTTCCCAGAACACCGACAGTAGCCCCCGGGCCCATGGTGCGCCCGGACTTGGCTGAGCAGAGAGACGAAAGGGCAAGTGCGAAGCGCTGCGAGCCCTAACAGCCTGCAGCCTTGGGCGCCGCGTGGCGGTTGATTGGACATGGGCGCCTCTGCAACCACGCGAGTTGATAAAGGAGCGGCATCTGTCCCTTGCCTTCTTTGCTTCCTCCAGTTGCTGCTCAGATCCCCTTTCTTGCGCCTCTCCCCCGCCTCCGAAATCTTCAGATCTACTCCGTCCGCACGCCCTAGTCAGACATCGCGCCTCGCCAAGCCCCGGCCGGAGCTTGGTACTCATCCGCCTTGGACTCGCCGAACGTGTCGGAGGTGAGCCTTGCCCGGGTGCGCCAGATGGAGGCGGCGCAGGGCATCGATGGGGCGAAGGTGTTCAAGGCTGGCTCTGCCCTCCCTGAAGGCCAAGGAAGCACCTTCTATCCGCTCTTCTTGAGAGCCATTGTCGCCGGTCTGGTGCCTCCCTTTTCTGAGTTCTTCTTCTCTGTCCTCCGCCACTATAACCTTCAAGCTCTGCACCTCCATCCCAACTCTGTCCTTCTTCTGGCAATCTTCGCCTATTATTGTGAGGCTCACGTAGGGGTGAAGCCCTCAGTGGCCTTGCTGCGCCGCTACTTCTTCCTCCGGACTTGTCGTGGTTCCGTCTCTGCATGTGCGAGCTTCGTCGCGTACGGCAGCTCCATCGCCATTTCGAACCATGGGAAAAGGATTGAGGGCTTCATGAGAAAATGGGTTTTTGGTGGATGCTGGGCGCATCCACCCTCATCTGATCCTGCCCACGGGGCACCGCGCGAGCTCCGACTTCTGGTCCCGAGTGGAGCTTGTCGATCCCCGCGCGAAGCCGGTGTTGGACAAGATGGACGCGGATCTGAGGCCGGCCAGCATGGCGGCGGCAAAGCTGACTGGTGCATCGCTGATGAGGGAGTTCCTGGAGCACCAGCTGGCTCCGCTTTGTCAGTACTCACTTCCGATGTGGAGGCCCCACCCGAGCCCCGCAGTCTTGGCCGATGAGGATCTGGCTATGGTTCTCCAGTCTCTGGTTGGGGGCGACGGGGCGAGGTTGGAGGGCGCTCCCACGCCCCTGTTCCTCCGCGAGGACTGGGAGCAGTTAGTGGGGTCCATGCCCGCCTTCAATGGGGACGGGCCCGTGCCCGCGGAGGCTCCTGAGGACCCGGTGGATGTGTCCTCCGGCGACCCCATCGAAGAGAAGGAAGGAGAGGAGCGGGAAGAGGGGGCTGACTCCGAGGCAGAGTCGAGGGCTCCCCCCCTCCGGCACAGGTCCCGTGCTCTCCGCCTCTCCCTGAGTGATGATGACGAGGATGATGGCGAGCGGGGCGGCGGGAGCCTACCCCTGATCCCGAAGAAGGACCGAACCGGGCTGATCCTCGCGGGTCTGCCCCAGCCCCGAAGCGATCCGCAGGCGCGTCTCCTGCTCCCGAGCTCCTTGAGGCTCACCCTTGTAGCCGGCTTTCGGGCTTCAAGTACGGCCGGAGGCTGCTCGAGCCCGCAAGCGACGACCTGTAAGTGCTGGATTCCTGTCTTGTTTATTTTTTTGTTGCCGAGGCTTGACGCTCGTATCTCCCGGCTAGGCTGGCGCCCGCGGCAAAGAAGTCGAAGGGAGCTCCTGAGGTTCCATCTGTGGCAGCACCTCTGCCCGTGAAAGAAGGTGACCATGACGCACGAGCCTCTCCTGCCCGTGCGTCTTCGCGAGGCCTGGCTGAGACGGCTGGGGCGAGCCCGGCCCCCATGGCCCAAGCGACTCCCGAGGTGCCCTTGCCTGATGCCGCCACCACAGCTGTCATGGCGCGGCAGGTGCCACCTCAGGATACCGTGATCACGCTGCCGTCTTCTCCTCCTACTCCTCCGACTGCTGTTTCCCCGGCAACTGTTCTGGATCGCACTGTTGCCGAACTGGACCGTCTGCGGCAGGATCTTCTGGGCACTGACCCTCGTCTAGTGGCCGGGCGCTTGGAGCTAGCTTCTGGCTGGATTCGATCCGATGCTTCAATTCGGGCTGCGCTGGTCCAGGCCTCGACGGCTTGCGACGAGGAGAAGCAGGCCATCCTTGGGGCGAAGGTTGCCCGCGACGCCGCCTTGGGGGAGGCGGCTAACGTCCGAGGTCGCTGCGAGGCATTGGAGAGCGAGCTGAAGGGCCTGCAAGACCAGCTCGCCGAGGAGACCAGCCTTCGCCAAGAGTAGGAGGAAAGCGTGAAGGCTCGCGAGGCGGCCGTCAAGGACCGGGACGCCAAGCTCAAGAAGCGTCGTGACCGCCTGGGCGAGCTGGAGCAAGAGCTGGAGGCGAGGAAGGTTGAGCTGGACGACAAGGCACGGGTCCTTGCCGAGGATCGTGTGGCCTTTGCGGAGATGGAGCCGTGATGCTCAGGAGTCCCCCTTGGTGCTCGAACAACAAGTAGGGAGGTGAGATGCGGGTGGATCTACCATTCTACGTCTGCAGAGCCCGGCCCCGCGCATACCTCAACCGCCGTTAGCCTTTCGGAACTAAGGAGTGAGGGGCTACGTGTACAGTTAGGCTCCTGAGTCGCGATGCTCAGGAGTCCCCCTTGACGCTCAAACGGCCTTCGGACCTTGGCCCCGCTCGGGGAGGGACGTGCGACGAACCAGGCTCGAGGGGCCTGGCTGGGTGGCGTGCATCTGGGCGTAACACAGGCGTAGCCCCCGTGCCCAGACCCCTCGCGCGGCACTCCTGAGGGGAGGCGTTGCGATGAGGCTGGACACTGAGCTCTGGGCTCCCTGAGGTTGATGCGGCCCGAGGGCCATGCTCAGTTGTTTATCACCAGCGCGGAGCATAGCGCTTCCGTATGTGTATGGGCATAGCCGCTCCTTGGCAGTGTCGTCAGCTAGTGCAGAGCATGGTGCTTCCACTGGTGCGTGGGAGGGGGCTCCCCTCCGGGAGGAGCCCCCGGGGCGTATACAGCCCCGCCCTAACACGTGGCTGGCACGGTAGGGCTTGACGAGGTGTATCTGGGCAGCCGTGAGCCAGCGCGGGACTCACGGGGCCCTACCTCAAGGCGGGTTGTGCCTAGCTCTGGGCCTTATCTTGGAGTGTGTTCCTGCAAATTTGGCTAGATGCCGGTGCTCTACGTCCTCGGGTCCCGGCTCTCGAGCTGGTCTCAGCCGCCGCTGGCATGCCAGGTCGCGATGCCATGGACAAGACCAAAGGGTGAGGGGTGGAGAGCCGGTAAGAGCCCTGAGTCGTGATGCTCAGGCACCCCCCTTTAGCAGCATAAGCTGGCAGATGTCGAAAATCTCGTCCTCGGGTCCGGCCCTCGAGCTGGTCTCGGCCGTTGATGGCATGCCGGTCGCGATGCCATGCACAAGACCGGGGTGAGGGCTGGAGAGCGGTAGGAGCCACGAGTCGCGATGCTCGAGGCACCCCCTTTACGCACAAGCTTGGTTAGATGTCGAAACTCTACATCCTCGGGTCCCGGCCCTCGAGCTGGTCTCAGCCGTCGGCTGCATGCCGGTCGCGATGCCATGGACAAGACCAGAGGGTGAGGCCTAGAAAGCGATGGGAGCCACTGAGTCGCGATGCTCGGGCACCCCCCCTTTAACGCTCAAGCTTGCGACATCCAAGAAGAAAAGGTGCTACGGACAGGCACCGAATAACAAGCATGATTGGTCAAAAGCATGGCCCTAAGATAAACGCAAGAGGGGTACACGCCGCTGGGTCTCACCCGAGCGGCTTGGGGATGATGCAGCCCGAGGGGCGCCCCCAATAAAGTAAGGTAAGAACATGAAATAAAGGATACACCCGCAGGACGGACCTGTGACACAGGAATAATGCGGCCCTGAGGGCGCTCCTAGCTGGAAATGAAACTTGAAAGATGTCACCTGATGATGTTGGGGACGACAGGGTGTCGGTGTAGCAAACTCGGTGGGCTGCTGGAGCCGATTCTCACGAGCCCCCAGGCCTAGGGGCCTCGGGAGGCCCCGGAGGAGCTGGTGGCTCCTCACGGACCATCTCCATCTCCGTCAGGGCTGCGGCGCGCCTGACCTCTTGAGCCTCCATGATGGCCCTCATGAGGCGCTGGTACACGGCAGCCGCGTTTGGCAAGCCATAAGGCATGCGAACGTAGCTGTGGGGCGGACCCTCGCAGCGTCCCCCTTGCGAGGGCCAGAGGCGCTCCTGAGACGCGGCTCGGTTGAGCCCTGGTATGTCGATGCAGACGCGCAGCGTACCATCCTCGCCTAGATGGGGGGCCACAGCGGGTAGGCGGCGGCTGCCTCTCATGACTCTTGACCCCTGTAGCTCTTGAATGGCCTTGCTGACGAACTCCTGAGGGTTTGGCCCTTCTTGCCTTGCTCCTTCTTGAGGGAAACATGATTCGAAACACGCCTCCACATGGTGCCCAAGCGCCTCTCTCGTGACCATGGCAAGGTCGTCGGCCCTCGAGAGCCCCGAGCCTGCTGAGGAGGCGCCGCCGGCGCTTCCCTATCGCGATGGAAGGAGGTTCCCCTGAGCGGCGCTTGGCCTGAGGGCCTGCCTCCTAAGGGCGGGCGGATGGCGTCTTCTTCTTCTTAGGGGCGGCCTCGGGGCGCCTCCTGCTCCGCGATCCGGGTCTTCGGGGATGCGGCTGAAAACTTCGCTCGGGGAGCACATGCGTCTCTCTCTTCGCAGGGCACCGTGATGACTCCGCCACTTCCTGGCATCTTGAGGACGTTGTAGCCATGGTGGGTTACGGCCATGAACTTGGCCAGCACTGGGTACCCGAGGTGCGCGTTGTACGGCAGGCGAATGTGGGCGACGTCGAAGTCGATGAGCTCGGTGCGATAGTTGTCGCGTGCCACGAAGGTGACAGGGAGGAGGACCTGCCCAATCGGGACCGTGGAGCCGTCGGTGACTCCGGAGAAAGGCTTGGTTGGCTGAAGTTGATTGTAGGGTACTTGGAGATTGTTGAACATTTCCACGGACAGGACGTTGAGCCCTGCCCCGCCATCGATGAGGGTCCTGGTGACCAGCACATTGCTGATGATTGGGGAGCAAAGCATCAGGAGGACTCTGGCGTGGCAAGACTTGAGCTGATCCGCTGAGCTGAGCGTGATGGCGCCGCGCTGACCACGAGAGGGTGTGTGGCCTCGAGCTTGGGAGGACTGCATTCACTTCCGGGCGACTCGCTTGAAGATGCGCTCGGAGGCTGGAGCTTGGGCTCCGCCCGAGATGCAAGGGATCGCCGTGGTTCACAGAAGCCCCACCCCTCATCGATGGCGGTCTTCATTTCTTCTTGGCTGCGGCGGCGGCGGAGGGAGGCCTCGTTACCTTGCGGCAATCCTCGCGAGGCTGATCTCTCGGCCTCCCTCGCGGCGGGTCTGCCAGGCGATCCTCGCGAGGTTGGTCGCGCCACCCTTGGCGAGGCAGCGGTCTTCCAGCGTCCTGCGTTCCTTCCTCCTCCTCGGCCGTAGCTCCGGTCGCTGCGGTCGGGATGGCGGCCGACCCTTCCTTCACACACGGCCCGGAGCTCTTGGCATTCATTGGTGTTGTGGGTGTGGAGGTCGTGGTACCGCAGATACCGGCGCCTTTGGAGGTTCGAGCTGATCTACGCCTGCTTGGTGTCAGCTCTGCATGAGCACGGCAGCCCCTTGCGTTCCGTCCTTTGCCTTGGGCTTCTTCTCTTTTGGAGTGCGTGGCGAGGCAGCTCGAGGAGGGGCGCCCTCCTTAGCCTGGCGCGCTTGGTCGCCAAGTTGAACAGCTCAAGGAGGTGCAGGTCTTCATGCATCGCCAGCTCCTCCTTCATCTTGACGTCGCGCCCGCCGTCGGAGAAGGCTAAGATGATGGCCTCCTCGGTCACCTTAGGGATGTTGGTAGCGTTGTTGAAGCGCTGGATGTACTTCTCTGAGGTTTCCCCGGTTTACGCTTGATACGGCGCATGTCGCTCATGGCGTGTGGCCGGTCGCGAGTACCTGGAAGTTGGCGATGGAGCGGGTGCGCATCTAGTCCCAGGAGGAGATCGTGCATGGAGCCAGATTCAGGAGCCAGGTGCAGGCCCCGTCCTTGAGCGCCATGGGAAACCAGTTCGCCATGACCTTCTCGTCTCCGTTGGTGGCCTCGATGCCCAGCTCGTAGAGCTGGAGGAACTCTGCAGGGTCAGCCGTGCCATCGTACGAGGAGGCAGGTCTTGCTTGAACTTGCAGGCCCGCGACGACTGCGTGGCTTCGGTGGTGAAAGCGGCGGCCTCTTTGTAGCCACAGGAGGCCTTGGGTGACGAAGAGCTTGGTCCTGCGGGTCCCCATGCGCTGCAGCTGGGAGCAGCGCGGGGTCTTGACGTGCTGGAGCAGGGAGCGCTCGGGCAGCTTCTCGAGGGTGACGGACTTCTTGGCAGCTCTACTCGTGCCGCGCTGGCGTCTGACGGAGCGGGCTCCGCTCAGGGGCCGCGCGCCTAGGGGTGTCACACCCTGATTTTCACGCCACAACATTTAAGTCACTAAATCATGCTAAAATGTGGTTTGACAAAAAACTTTTTAGTGTTTTGTCTTTGCTTTGATTGAATGTTTGTCTGTTGTTTGCAAGTGCTCTAAAAATCAAACAAATCCTCCAACTCCTATACTTCATCTCCTTGCTCCAAAAACTTTCCCAATGATCATGCCATGTGTATAGGACACAAAAATAATTTCTTGTAAAATTAATTTGGCCAAAAAGTATTTTCTAAAATTAGTTTTCCAAAAAACCCCGAATTGAGGTTTGCACTTCAAGTACTTAATTAAGGGCAGTAAAAATCTTTCTAAAAATATATTTGACTCCTATTAGATATAGGATACCCAGAAACCACAAAAATATAATTTTGAAAGTTATTTTACTATTTTATTTAAAAGCTTTTTCTTAAGTCCAGAAATGGTCTTTAATAGGCAAAAATTATTTTATTGTTTTAAAAATATTTGACAAACATTAGGGAAACTCAGTGGACATATATTTTCCATGTATAAGAGTTTCAACACATGGTCATGCTCAAAATATTGGTCAAATCCCTCAAAAACCCTTTCTGGATATTTCAAGCTTTTGAAATATTTACAAAGGAAATATTCTCCAAAAATTCCAAGACAATTCTATCATGTCACATATGACATATTAGATGATCTTGCCAAGTCTCATGACTTGGAGAACAAGATAACATAATCAAATCCCCTCAAAACCATTTCCGTCCATTTTGGAGTTTGAGCAACTTTACATTGCCAAACATGTCCAAATGTCCTCAAACCTTGTGAAGTTGCTCAAATGGTCTAATAATTCATCTAGACCAAATGGCACAAGTTGGAGAACAAGTTAACTTGATCAAGGTACCCCAAAACTCTTTACATCCGAACCAAATTTGAACAACTTTGCCTTTGCCAACTTTTTCTCCTTGACCCCAACTTTTGTGAGCATGTTAACATGACCAAATGAGGCCACTACACCAAGTGGTGCATCAAGGAGAATTGATTTGCATGACTAAATCGTGGTAAAGCCAGTTCTGCCAATTTCTAGGGTTTACCAAAGTCACATTGGCAACTTTTCCCAAATGAGCTCAAATTTGGTGGAACACCCTATTTCTAAGTGTCATTCCATCCTGTTAAGTATCATAGCAAATGGAGTTCATTTGCTTTCCCAAACCTGCATCAAACACCTTCCAGCGAAAACTTGAAATACTGTTTTGACCACTTCCACTAATCTCCATGACCCTAACTTTTACCACAGCCCTCCTAGTCTTCTCCTATCTCCAATAACTCTTCCCTCGCCTCGGCTCAATGATTGAGGGTGAAACACTAATTTTACCCATACGGACAGCAACATTCCTCTCCTTTCTCACCACCCTCCTCGTTCAAAGGCCCTCCATGGCATCCAATGCTTCCTCCCTTTCTTTACTACTCCCTAGCACTGCTTTGACACAAGTGGCGTGCCCACTTTCCCCTTTTATGCCATGGCATGCCAAAGCGTGCTCAGGCCTTCTGGTGCTCCCACGCACTGTAGCTGCTCTCTGCTCAAGCCACCCGACCACCTCGAGCCTCCCCCTCGCGCCAGTCGAGGTGCCTCGGCGTCCGCAACACGCTACACGGTCGGCCCCCTCCTCTCTCCTCCTCCCCGCGCCTCCGCGCTAGCAGACACCGGGCGCCCGAGCGTGCCAATGGTGCAGCTCGCACGCGCGGCACCCTGTTCATTCCCCGCTCCTTCTCTCCCCTCCTCTAGCCCTAGACCAACCTCACGAACACCCCAGATGTGCCCACGCGCGCCCCCGTGGCCTCCAGCAATGGCTAGGAGCTCGCCGGGCGCACGAGCCACGGTGCACCTCGCCCCCTCCTACTTAAGGCAGTCCCTGGCCTCTCTCTCTTCTCCATTTGCTCCCCCTCTCTCCCGTGCACCCCCTAGACCAATCTGCACCTCCTCCCATGCCCTCCATCCACCACCATGGCCGGAGCCTTGCCGCCGGCCTCGGCTTAAATTCGTGCCACCCGAGCCCCCTCCTCCTCACCTCGTCATTCCTTGGCATCACCACGATCGTCATGGAACTCTACCCTTCTAATTCCCCTCCTTCCCGTGGCCACGCGGTCGAGCTCCATCTTCACGGCCGGCCCCGCCCGCCACGGCCGACGAAGCGCCCGCGTCCGACCACTTCAGAGATCGTAGCGCACCTTGGTGGATGCGCCATGCTCTCCTGAGCACGCCGGTATGCTGGGCGTCGCCGGAGATGGCCGGTGCCATCGGAACGGGCACCGGCAAGCACTCGGCCCGCCTCCTCTGCCTCCTCTATCGCAGGCGGGAGGAGGGCGACGACCCAGCGGGTGGACCCCGCAGGTCAGTGACCGGCTAGCGGGCCCCTCCTGTTTAAGTGGAGGCGTCTTTCACCGTTACTGCCTCCCGTGCGCGAAGGCGCACCACCGCAAGCCGCCATCGACGTTGCCCCTTGTCACATCCCTAGTTCTGGTATGCTCAAGGGTAGCTAGTCATGTGTGCATCATGTTTAAATTTCATTTAAACTTGAAATGAGGAATGTGAAACCCTCAGAATCATTTTTGAAATGACCCAAATAAAAATTGCTCCAAAAAGGTCCAAGAAAATGCTCATGTTGCCCTCTGAAAATATTGGACAGAGATAAAAATCAGACCAATATTTTTAGGAGCTCATAAGTATTTATTTTGGGCATTTGGATTAATCCAGTAATTATTTGCCTTGGATATATAAATGTTATATATATAATATATGTCCAAAAATTATGTCATTTATTAAGGAGGTCTGGAATAATATAACTAGCTCCTGCAAAAATTGGCATAAGAAAATAAAATGGTTTAGTATTTTATTTAAACCAAACAAATGTCGGAAGAATAGAAAAAAAATAAGCGGAAAAAACTTACCCGCGCTTACTGCGGCCATCAGCGCCTCAGGCTGGCCCAGTGGCGCGCCCATAACTTAACCGCCAATCGTCGTCCTCTGGCGGCAGCGGAAAGCGAGGCGCAGCGCGGCCTTGCTGCCCAGCGTCGGCCGGAGCCACGTCCCCGCCACCTCCTGCTTCCCTCTCGTCGCCTGGGCGTCCCGAGCGTCGCCACGCGCCACCCGACCGCTCTCACTCTCCCGGTCTCTCCTCTCTCCTCCCTCGCTCTCGCGAGCCTCACCGAGCGCCGGAGGCGCCGCTGCTGCCGCCCGTGGCCACCGCCACCCCTCGCCCTCCGCTGCGTCCGAGGCTCCGCCACGACCGCTCTACCCCTCGTCAAGCCACGCACCTCCAGATGGCCTCCATCGTCGCCACCGTCGTCGTCTTCGCCGCCCGGCCGCCGTAGATCCCCATCGGCCGTCTGTTGTCGTCGGCGCGTCCCGAGCCCGCCGGCGCCCGCTGCAACGCTGTGAGCTGCTGCACCTCCTCCCCTCTCCTTTCGCCCCCCGCACACCGCAGCGCATCCCTTTCGCGCCCGAACACGGCCGCCGCGCGCTTCTGCTCCGGCGAGCTCCGGCCATCCTGCGCCCTCCCGTCGCCTCCGCTGGATGCGGACGAGCCCGGGCTACGCCCCGGTGCTCTCAGCCGCCGCCCCCGTGCATCGCAGCGCTGCGCCCGCCCTCGGCCGAACTCCGGCCGCCGCCCCGAGCTTCGCTCCGGTGAGCTCCGGCGCCCCCACGGTCTCCCGCATGTCCCACTGGATGCGCGCGAGCCTGGGCTTCGCGTAGGTGGTCTCCGCCGCCCGAATGGTCGCCGGGCAGCGTCCGAGCCCCTCCGCCCGCGTTCGGCCTCGCGGCTAAACACCGGTGGGGTTGACCGGGTCTAACCCCCCCTGTTGACCAGTTATGACCCGCGTGGGTCAATGACAGGTGGGGCCCGGCTCTGCTAATCTTTAGCTTAGGATTAGTTTAAACTAATTGAATCTGTTAACTAACTATAACACTGACGTGTGGGTCCCGCACGTCAGGTTTGACCTGGTCAGCCACGTTGACTCGCTGACGTCACGCTGACGTCAGGCTGACGCAAGTATTTAATTTCTGGAATTATTTTTAAACAGGAAATCACAGAAAATATTCAAAACTTCAAAAATTCATATCAATTCAACCGTAGCTCAGATTGAAATAATTTATATATGAAAAATTATCAGAAAAATGCAATCTATCCATCTGTACTAGTTTCATGCATGGAAAACCAACTTATACCTGCTGTATAGGTGAAAACATATATATGGCATTTATAGGAGTTTAATTTGGAGTTGCATTTGAACCCTTGGTCCAAATGGACTTCACCCAAGATGAATACTAGTTGCATTAGCTCAAACAACATCACATCTCCATGCCATGTTCATGCATCATAGTGTTGCATATGCTTGTGTTTTGATTGTTGGCACCGTTCCTTCTCGATAGGTCCTGCTCCGGAGAGTGTTCAGTACTGTCAGGGAGCGGTGCCACCCTGTTGATCTGCCAGGCAAGCAAACCCCCTTGTTCATTCCGATACAATCCTACTCTTTCGCTCCTGCTCTCTGTTTTTGCATTAGGACAACAACGATTCATCTGCTACTTTGTGTTGCGGTAGTTGAACCCATTCCTCTGCATGACCTGTCATTGCCACAGTAAATAGTTAAAACCCACTAGCATGTGTAGGAGTTGATTGAGCCATGATGTGTTCCTACCATGCTATGCCTGCTATTGCTTAGAGTTATGTCAGGTCTGATTCATTGGAAATGAATTGGAGTGTTATGAGTTGTTACGGTCTTTGAGAGTTAAGTGTGTGAACACGATTTGGTAAAGGTAGCGGTGAGAGGCCATGTAGGAGTACATGGTGGGTTGTCTCACTTTGGAACCGTCCTTAAGCACCGAGTTACGTGTATGTCGTCAATGACTCGATACTACCACACATTGGGTTCGGTAACTCGACCCCTCTCGACTTATTAACCAACTTGATCTCTGTCCGGGAGTTGCAACTAGTTTACGGTGTTTGTAGGTAGTGTTAGTAGTCTACCAAGTGGCACCCGGCCGGTGGGCTTAGGACAGACTAGGCACAAGTGGCACGGTGTACCAGCGTAGATCCATCCGTGAGGTGGGCTTGGGAACCCTGTTCACATCGTTTGGGGCCGTGGCGACACCGGCGGATCTCCTTGCGGATAGAACCGAATAGGCGATAAACACGGACTAGAGTCTTGTGTGGTTAGTCGGTCGTGGCCGACTCCTCGCCGAACTTCGCTTGAAGGTTGCCGAGATACCGTTGTGTACATGGTGGTAAGTGGCGAGGCGTGTGTGAAGAAGTACACCCTGCGGGGTTAACATGATCTATTGAATAGCGGCGTCATGGATATGGACTTCTTGGATGCTTACATGGTACATAGACAACTTGAAGTGGATACTATAAAATGCTCAAGACAAGTGTGAGTGCTATGGATGGCCTTCTCGTGGGGAGGCGGGATGAATCCATAGTAGTGTATTGTGTGGTGATTAGTGGACTGTGTGCGCCATATCACCTCAAAGAAGCTCGGTAGTCGTAGAACAGGGATAGCCACAGAGTCAAAGCTGGCTTGCTGCAACTAAACCCCACATCACCCTCTTGATACAAATGCATGTATGATAGGATCGATGTAAGTCTTCTTGAGTACCTTTGTACTCATGGTGCTTTATTTATGTTTTTGCAGCGGAGACTTGGTCTTACTAGTGTTCTCGTGGACTTGACGAGTAGCTTGTACCTCAGCTCGATCTTGATCGGATGTTGTAGATAGTCGGGCTCTTGACCTTTTTCATTTGTAGATGTCGTACCCGGACATGTAATGCTTCGCTTGTTGCTTGTATGCTCTGTATGATGGGTCTCGTGACCCTGTTTGCAATAAATGCTATGATGGCTCTTGAGCCTTTATCTATATGAGTTGTTGAGTTATCTTTGTGATCCCATGTTATACAGCACATACTTGCATGTTATGCGTCGTGTAATGTGTATTGCTATGTGTGGGATCGACTATCTAGTTGTTTATTCCTAGTAGCCTCTCTTACGGAAATGTCTCCTAGTGCTTCCTTGAGCCTGGTAGCTTGCTCTTGCTCCGGAACACTTAGGCTGGCGGCATGTGTCCTTCTTCGTTCTGTATACATCCCGGGAAATGTCACGCGATGAATCTGGAGTCTGTTAGCCGCTTCTGCCCAGTTCACGAGTCTGTTAGCCCGTGCTACAGCTGGATTCACTTTCGATGACCGACACGTTTGATCTTTGGTCATGGATGCTGTCCTGTAAGTTTGTGCCACTTTGGGTTTCGACTAGCCATGTCAGCCGGGCTCCTTATCATATGGATGCTAGCGACACTATCATATCGTGTGCCAAAAGCATAAGCGGTCCCGAGCAAAAGGTAAGGCGACACCGTGGGGATACCGTGCGTGAGGCATAAAAGTGATATGAAGTGTTACATGCTAGATCGATGTGGCATTGAGTCGGGGTCTGACAGCTTTAGTATCGAGCTTTGTTGCTGTGGGATTACCAAGCCAAACTGGTGAAGTTGAGTCTAGAAATTCTTTAGTTATGTAAGGAATTGATTGTGGGAAGGAGCGTAAGGCTCTTTTTACTCCTTATACCTCATGGCCTTCTGATCTGAGTCATCCTATCTTTCCTGCGGGGTTAAGGAACTAGGCTTTCTCTTCCGTCTATCAGGATCACGTGTTACTACTCCGTAGCCCATAGGATTGGTTGATCAGAGTCATACCCCAGTTCCGAGTGCTTCCGGTGTAGCCTGTTTAGTACTATCTCATAACCTTGAGTGGTGATGTTGAGTATGTTACTACCCCATTTTAGCAGGATGTCTCGTTCTGAGCATTTTACCGCCGTTATGCTGCCGGAATTGCCCCAGGAGTTCGAGAGTTACTAATTTCCTTGTCCTACATTCTATAGCCCATAGTTGATGCTGATTCCGCCTTTGGTTTCGTTTCTCAGGATGTCATCAGCTAAGCGAAGCTCTGTTGCTCGTAGCCAGAACCACGGAGATGGTAGGGATGAGGATCCTCCCGACCAGCCTTCGTTGACAGAGTTCATGTTAGAGATGGAGAAAAACAAGCGTGAGTCTAACCGCTTGTTGGCATGTATCGAGGAGAACACCGCACATCGGTTCAAAGGGTCTGCAACCATTCATGACTTCATCCGCTTGCACCCACCTACCTTTCATCATTCCATCGAGCCGCTCTATGCAGATGACTGGCTCCGTAGCATCACACACAAGCTCCGTTACGCAAGCGTGGTGAAGATGACAAGGTCACCTATGCTTCTTACCACGGAAGGTCTGCTAGTCTTTGGTGGCAAAACTATGAGGCTATGCTTCCAGCTGGTCGATTCCTACAGGAGGGATTTCACGAGGCTTTTCGCGAGCATCACATTCTGAAGCTCTCATCGATCGCAAGGAGAAGAGTTACGTAGTTTCACCCGAGGTAAGATGGCTGTTGATGCTTCTGATGAGAGTTTGAGAACCTCGCTCGCTATGCTTGAAGAGGTGTCCACGGACGCCAAGAAGCGAGCTAGGTTCGGAAGGTCTCAACCCCAAGTTGCGTCGTGATCTCCACGCATCATTGTGATACATTCCAAGCTCTTGTGAACAAAGCCATTAATGCAGAGACAGCTCAGCTCACTTACAAGGAGTCTTGTAAGCACACACGGGATTTGGGATCTTCCTCCGGTTCCAGTTCTCAGAAGCGCCGGATTTGGGTTCCAAACTCCACTCTTCCACCCGGATATACACCGAGGCCATCTTTTATGGCACCCCATACAGTTCTGCAGTATGCTCCATCCAGGCCTATTGGTGGACCGCCTGCCAATGTGGGTCCACGTTCTACCTCCAAGATTTGTTACAAGTGCGGAGAGCCAGGCCACATTGCCCGTATTTGCACTCAGACAAGAGTTGCTCCACCCCAGCCCGATAAGCCTGTTGGCCATGGTAAGCCATCACGCAAGATGATTAGTGCCAGGTCAGCTCACCCTGAACTTGGACTTGTGCATCACGTCTCGACTAAAGACGCTCATGATGATCCGGATGTCGTTCTTGGTACACTCCTTGTCAATCTGTCACCCGACGCCGGTTCTATTAAATCTTTGGGCGTCTCATTCCTTCATTTAAAGCTATGCCGCTTGCACGACATGTCATTTTGTGATATGCCCTCCCACTACTTATTCAAACTCCACGGATCCAAATGGCAAACTTCTAGTGTAAGCCATGGTAGCGAAATCCTTGTAGACAGACTTGTATTCCTTGCATCACTTATAGCCCTCAAGTCTTGGGATATTAACATCATCTTGGGTATGGGTGGATGACAGCTCATCATGCCAAGATTGATTGTTTCACCACGTCTGTTCAGCTTACACACCCATCGGCGGGATAGTCCTTTGTCTCCACGAGTTGCAAGCGCCAACTCTATTCTCTTAATGCCAGCCCTCTTCCGGACCTTGAAGATATCCGGTAGTCCGTGACTTTCCGGATGTCTTTCGGAGGAACTGCCGGTGTTCCACAGCGACAGAGATGTAGAGTTAAGTCATAGATCTTATCCGGGAACTGCTCCAATCTCTAGGAGACCTTACAAGATGGCACCCTTAGAACTAGCGAGCTTAGAAACAACTTGATGAGTCCTTGCAAAGGGTTTCATCCGTCCTAGTTCTTCTCCTTGGGCTTGCCCGTCCTCTTCGTCAAGAAGAAGGATGATGCGGACGGATGGTTGTAGATTATCGTCCGTTAATTCGGTCACGATAAAGAACAAATATCCGCTTCCGGGATCAACGATCGTATGATCAGCTCGCTGGATCCTCGATCTTCTCAAGATGGATTTGAGGTTAGGCTACCACCAAATCAAAATCGAAGCGGGACATCCCCAAGACAGCTTTTGTCACTCGTTATGGCGATCTGAGTACACCGTCATGTCCTTCGGTCTAACCAACGCCCGACTACCTTCTCCGCTTGATGAACTCGATCTTCATGGAGTACCTAGATAAGTTAAATCGTGGTTTACCTCGATGATATTCTTATTTACTCGAAGAGCGAGGAAGAGCATGCCAACATCTTAGACTTGTATTAGAAAAACTCGAGAGAGCACCGCCTTTATGCCAAGTTCTCCAAGTGTGAATTCTGGTTGCCAGAAGTGACCTACCTAGGCCACGTAATCTCTGGTAAGGGCATTGCCGTCAATCCCGAGAGGGTCAAGGCCGTTCTTGATTGGACTCCACGAAACCGTTAAACAAGTTAGGAGTTTCCTTGGTCTAGCCAGCTATTATGCGCGCTTTGTTGAAAACTTCTCCAAAGTAGCCAAACCCCTCACGGAACTCCTCAAGAAAGATAAAAAGTTTGAGTGGTCCCACAGTGTGAGTCTGAGTTTGAGGCGAAAAGGCGCTGACTTCTGCTCCCATACTTGTGCCACGGTTTCACTAAAGACTTTGTTATCTCTTTGCGGCGCCTCACGACGGGGACTAGGTTGCATTCTTATGCAAGATCGTCATGTGATTGCCTATGCATCTCGACAGTTGCATCCACATGAGGAGAATTATCCTACACATGATCTAGAGCTTGCAGCCGTAGTCTACGCACTCAAGACCTGGCGACATTACCTTCTTGGTAAACGTTGCGAGATCTACACCGATCACCAGAGTCTCAAGTATATCTTCACCCAACCAGATCTGAACCTTAGGCAAAGACGTTGGTTGGAGTTGATCTCAGATTATGATCTAGGGATTACCTACACCCCAGGAAAAGCAAATGTCATGGCTGATGCGCTAAGTCGTAAATCCTATTGCAACAATCTCATGTTGCAGCAGGGTCAACCACTGCTCCATGAGGAATTCTGTAAGCTTAACCTTCACATTGCTCCTCACGGATTCCTTTCTACCTTGGTGGCGAAACCTACTCTTGTAGATCATATCATAGAAGCCGGAAGCATGATACGGGGATTACCGGATCAAGAGAAACATTGCCAAGGGTATTGCTGGTAGTTTCTCTATAGATGATCGAGTGTCGTTTTCTTTGGGAACGCTTGGTGGTCCCCAAAGCAACATCTTCGACAACTGATTCTTAAGGGGCGCATGAATCTCCTCTCACGATTCATCCGGTAGTACTAAGATGTATCGGGACCTCGCCCGGAGGTTACGGTGGACTAGGATGAAGAGAGAAATCGCTGAGTTCATTGCTAAATGTGGCGTTTGTCGTCGCGTTAAGCGAGCATCAAAGGCCTCTTTGGCACCCTTGACCTTTAGCTATTCCCGAATGGAAATGGGATAAAGTTGGTATGGACTTCATCACCGGCTTTCCCAGGACCAAGAAAGGGAATAATGCTATCTTCGTAGTCATCGATCGTCTCTCCAAAGTGGCGCACTTCCTTCCTGTTCGAGAGAGTATCACTGCTAGTCGACTTGCGACTTATATATTCTCGAATAGTATCACTTCATGGTGTTCCACTAGAGATCAATTCAGACCGTGGTAGCCTTTTCACTTCTCATTTTGGGAGAGTTTCCAAACTGCCATGGGAACCCATCTTTCCTTGATGCCGCTTTCCACCCTCGGTCAAGTGGTCGGTGGAGCAGGTCAATCAAATTCTCGAAGACATGCTCGAGCTTGCGTTATCTCATTCGGTATGGATTGGGTGAAATGTCTTCCTTTTGCGAGTTTGCTTATAACAATAGCTATCAATCCGGTCTCAAGAAAGCTCCTTTTGAGGTTCTCTATGGGCGAAGATGTCGAACACCATTGAACTGGTGAAACCGGTGAAAGACAATTCTTTGGACGGACATGATCCGGAGGCGGAAGAGCAAGTTCGCATCATTCGTGAGAATTTGAAAACAGCCCGATCTCGTCAAAAGAGTCGATATGATCGTCATCATAAGGATATGACTTATGAAGTTGGCAACAAAGCTTACCTTGGGTTACTCCTTTGAAGGTACCCATCGTTTGATATCAAGGGCAAGTTGGCTCCTCACTACATTGGTCCTTTTCGCATTCTCGCTAAGCGAGGAGAGGTTGCCTACCGCTTGGAACTACCCCACATCTTTCGAGTGCATGATGTCTTCCACGTCTCTCAACTCAGGCGTTGCTTCTCGGATCCTATCCGCGAGTGGACCACAAACGCTTGATCTCCAAGATAACCTCACATACCGAGAGTATCCGGTTCGCATTCTTGATCGAGCGAGGCGTGTCACCCGGCGTCATAACATCAAGTTCCTCAAAGTTCGATGGTCTCATCATTCCGAGAGAGAAGCTACTTGGGAGCGAGAAGATCGTCTTTGACTGAGTACCCACCTTCTTTCCGTCGACCCACAGAATCTCGGGGCGAGATTCTTTCAAGTGAAGGCGAGTTGTCACATCCTAGTTACGGTATGCTCAAGGCTAGCTAGTCATGTGTGCATCATGTTTAAATTTCATTTAAACTTGAAATGAGGAATGTGAAACCCTCGAGAATCATTTTGAAATGACCCAAATAAAAATTGCTCCAAAAGGTCCAAGAAAATGCTCATGTTGCCCTCTGAAAATATTGGATGAGATAAAAATCAGACCAATATTTTTAGGAGCTCATAAGTATTTATTTTGGGCATTTGGATTAATCCAGTAATTATTTGCCTTGGATATATAAATGTTATATATATAATATATGTCCAAAAATTATGTCATTTATTAAGGAGCTCTGGAATAATATAACTAGCTCCTGCAAAAATTGGCATAAGAAAATAAAATGGTTTAGTATTTTATTTAAACCAAACAAATGTTAGAAGAATAGAAAAAGAAATAAACGGAAAAAACTTACCCGCGCTTACCTGCGGCCATCAGGCGCCTCAGCTGGCCCAGTGGCGCGACCATCGCCCAACCGCCAATAATCGTCGTCCTCTGGCGGCGACGGCAAGCGAGAACCTGCCCTGCAGCAGCCAGCCAGCGTCCGCCGAGGCCCGTCCCCGCCACCTCTGCTTCCCTCTCGTGCATGCCTGCGTCCCGAGCGTCGCCACGCCCGCCCGACCGCTCTCACTCTCCCAGTCTCTCTCTCTCCTCCCTCGCTCTCTCGCGAGCCTCACAGCGCTTGCGGAGGCGCCGCTGCTCGCCGCCGTGGCCACCGGCCACCCCTCGCCCTCCCGCTGCGTCCAGAAGCTCCGCCACGACCCGCTCTACCCCCTCGTCAAGCCACGCACCTCCGGACGGCCTCCATCGTCGCCACCGTCGTCGTCTTCATCGCCGGCCGCCGTAGATCCCCATCGACCGTCGCGCCGTCGTCGGTAGCGTCCCGAGCCCGCTTCGACGCCCGCTGCAACCGCTGTGAGCTGCTGCACCTCCTCCCCCTCTCCTTTCTCGCCCCCGCACACCGCAGCCGCATCCCCGCTCGCGCCCGAACACCGGCCGCCGCCGCGAGCTCTGCTCCGGCGAGCTCCGGCCATCCTGCGCCCTCCCGTCGCCTCCGCTGGATGCGGACGAGTCGAGCTACGCCCGGTGCTCTCGGCCGCCGCCCGTGCATCGCAGGCGCTGCGCCCGCCCTCGGTCGAACTCCGGCCGCCGCCCGAAGCCGCTCCGGTGAGCTCCGGCGCCCCACGGTCTCCGCATGTCCCATTTGGATGCGCGAGCTGGCATCATCGCGTGGTGGTCTCCGCCGCCCGAATGGTCGCCGGAGCAGCGATCCGAGCCCTCCGCCGCGTTCGGCCTCGCCCGGCGGCTAAGCGCCGATGGGGTTGACGGGTCTAACCCCTGTTGACCAGTTTTGACCGCGTGGGTCGATGCGAGTGGGGCCGGCTCTGCTAATCTTTAGCTTAGGATTAGTTTAAACTAATTGAATCTGTTAACTAACTATAACACCGGCGTGTGGGTCCCAGCGTCGGGTTTGACCCTGGTCACCACGTTGACTCGGCGACGTCCGCGCTGACGTCGGTGGCGCGCAATATTTAATTTCGGAATTATTTTAAGCGAAATCACGAAAAATATTCAAAACTTCAAAAATTCATATCAATTCAACCGTAGCTCAGATTGAAATAATTTATATATGAAAAATTATCAGAAAAATGCAATCTATCCATCTGTACTAGTTTCATGCATGGAAAACCAACTTATACCTGCTGTATAGGTGAAAACATATATATGGTATTTATAAGAGTTTAATTTGGAGTTGCATTTGAACCCTTGGTCCAAATGGACTTCACCCAAGATGAATACTAGTTGCATTAGCTCAAACAACATCACATCTCCATGCCATGTTCATGCATCATAGTGTTGCATATGCTTGTGTTTTGATTGTTGGCACCGTTCCTTCTCGATTGGTCCTGCTCCGGAGAGTGTTCTAGAGTACCTGTCCGAGGAGCAGTGCCACCCTGTTGATCTGCCAGGCAAGCAAACCCCCTTGTTCATTCCGATACAATCCTACTCTTTCGCTCCTGCTCTTTGTTATTGCATTAGGACAACAACGATTCATCTGCTACTTTGTGCTGCGGTAGTTGAACCCATTCCTCTGCATGACCTGTCATTGCCACAGTAAATAGTTAAAACCCACTAGCATGTGTAGGAGTTGATTGAGCCATGATGTGTTCCTACCATGCTATACCTGCTATTGCTTAGAGTTATGTCGGTCGATTCATTGGAAATGAATTGGAGTGTTATGAGTTGTTCTAGTCTTTGAGAGTTAAGTGTGTGAACACGATTTGGTAAAGGTAGCGGTGAGAGGCCATGTAGGAGTACATGGTGGGTTGTCTCCTTTGGAACCGTCCTTAAGCACCGAGTTCTGTGTATGTCGTCCAATGACTCGATACTACCACACATTGGGTTCGGTAACTCGACCCTCTCGACTTATTAACCAACTTGATCTCTGTCCGGGAGTTGCAACTAGTTTACGGTGTTTGTAGGTAGTGTTAGTAGTCTACCAAGTGGCACCCGGCCGGTGGGCTTGGGACAGACTAGGCACAAGTGGCACGGTGTACCAGCGTAGATCCATCCGGAGGTGGGCTTGGGAACCCTGTTCACATCGTTTGGGGCCGTGGCGACACCCGGCGGATCTCCTTGCGGATAGAACCGAATAGGCGATAAACACGGACTAGAGTCTTGTGTGGTTAGTCGGTCGTGGCCGACTCCTCGCCGAGCTTCGCTTGAAGGTTGCCGAGATACCGTTGTGTACATGGTGGTAAGTGGCGAGGCGTGTGTGAAGAAGTACACCCTGCGGGGTTAACATGATCTATTGAATAGCGGGTCATGGATATGGACTTCTTGGATGCTTACATGGTACATAGACAACTTGAAGTGGATACTATAAAATGCTCAAGACAAGTGTGAGTGCTATGGATGGCCTTCTCGTGGGGAGGCGGGGATGAATCCATAGTAGTGTATTGTGTGGTGATTAGTGGACTCGTGTGCCATATCACCTCAAAGAAGCTCTGTAGTCATAGAACAGGATAGCCACGAGTCAAAGCTGGCTTCTGCAACTAAACCCCACATCACCCTCTTGATACAAATGCATGTATGATAGGATCGATGTAAGTCTTCTTTGAGTACCTTTGTACTCATGGTGCTTTATTTATGTTTTTGCAGCGGAGACTTGGTCTTACTAGTGTTCTCGTGGACTTGACGAGTAGCTTGTACCTCAGCTCGATCTTGATCGGATGTTGTAGATAGTCGGGCTCTTGACCTTTTTCATTTGTAGATGTCGTACCCGGACATGTAATGCTTCCGCTTGTTGCTTGTATGCTCTGTATGATGGGTCTCGTGACCCTGTTTGCAATAAATGCTATGATGGCTCTTCTAAGCCTTTATCTATATGAGTTGTTGAGTTATCTTTGTGATGCCATGTTGTACAACACATACTTGCATGTTATCGTCGTGTAATGTGTATTGCTATGTGTGGGATCGACTATCTAGTTGTTTATTCTTAGTAGCCTCTCTTACGGAAATGTCTCCTAGTGCTTCCAGAGCCTGGTAGCTTGCTCTTGCTCCGGAACACTTAGGCTGGCGGCATGTGTCCTTCTTCGTTCTGTATACATCCCGTCGGGAAATGTCCGCGATGAATACTGGAGTCTGTTAGCCCTTCTGACCAGTTCACGAGTCTGTTAGCCCGTGCTACAGCTGGATTCACTTTCGTGATGACCGACACGTTCGATCTTTGGGTCATGGATGCTGTCCTGTAAGTTTGTGCCACTTTGGGTTTCGACTAGCCATGTCAGCCGGGCTCCTTATCATATGGATGCTAGCGACACTATCATATCGTGTGCCAAAAGCGCAAGCGGTCCCGAGCAAAGGTAAGGCGACACCCGTGGGGATACCGTGCGTGAGGCGCAAAGTGATATGAAGTGTTACATGCTAGATCGATGTGGCATTGAGTCGAGGTCTGACACCCCTATCGTCAGCGGCCGAGCAGCTGGGCCGACCAGTGGAGCCTCTTTGCTAAACTCCGCCCGGTCTTGCGCCGCCGCCCAGATCCAGCCCGTTTGGGTAAAAATCTTTTCCCTTTTCTTTTCTGTAAAGTTTGTAAAATCCATAGATTATTTATTCTAAGTCCAAATTTGATGATCCTAATTTCTATAAGTTCATAAATTCCTGATCTATCACATGGTGCAATTTGCACATTTTTCCATAAAGATTTTTTTCACAAACAATTATCAAATCCCATATTTCCATTTCTGTCATAAACTTTAGAAAATCACAGAAGGCTCAAAATTGATCCAAATTCCATGATTCAAATTCCTAGATGCATCTAAGTTCAAAACTTAGTTTTTGAACATTTTTACTAATACTTTCTGTATCACCTCAACTAATGGTCTATTTCTTTGTATATAGCCAACTTTGCAAATTCATCGGAAAATCATCTCAACTCCAAATCCAGTGAAACCAATTCCTAGATGCTTCTAAAATCATCCTTTGCTAAATGGGTGCCTTTGCACATTTTTCAAAAATATATTTCTGTACACTTCTTGCAAATCCATAAACCTCTTGATTCCATCATATTGAAATGTTCAGAGATGTCCATTTATCAAATCCTAATGAAACCACTTTGGTCATCCCTCATATGACCAGAGGTATCCCAGAAAAGTCCAACTCATATTTTTAGAGCACTTTTATTTCCTGCCTTGTTGTGTTGCTTATTATGATTGTTTAGGCGTTAGTTGTGAAGTAGGCGAGACACTTGGAGAAGAACCAAAAGACTTGTAGACTCTGAGGAACAGGCAAGCAGCCCTTTGACCATGTCTATGAAACCCTTTTTATGCATGTCATATATAGCTCTTTATTATTGTTGCATCGGAATCATGGTGAGATGGTGAACCACGTGGGTTGGTTGCCTCTGTTACTTCCTCATTGATACTTGCATTGTGCATGGCCCTACCTTCTTATGAGGGCTATGCCGGTGGGAATAGATAGAATGCTAAAGTAGTTGCTACGCAAAAGGGACGGGTTATGCATGGTGAAGGAGACAAAGCTTTATCAAAGACTTTTCGAAAACCTCATCGGGTGCCACTTATGCCCGAGGGAGATGATGAGATGGGTAACCACTTGATGACGAAGTGGTGTACCGAGGAAAGTGTGTGTTGATTTCAAAACGGATTGGTCGGAGTTGCGACCATTATTCCAACCTTACATGCGCAACCACTCTACCCTTATATGGGAAAGGGCATTATTGAGTACCTAGACCGATACTAGCTTGGGGCCCGCATTACTAGTGACGGGGGAGAGTTGGTGCTCTCTCTTGGGACGGGGTCGTGCCAGGTAGGGTGGCCATGACCATTTTTATGGGGCACCGGACACACCGTTGGTACCCCGTGCCAGTGGTATGTGATAAGTATGGGAGCGAGGGTGTAAAACTATTCGAATAGTCGTGTCCACGGTCAAGGACAGTTGGGTAACCGCTCTTGGGCTACATCCACTTGTTTACAAACCAAGCGTGTGTGTTGATAAAATGACTTGGGTCAAGTCAAGGTACTTGACATGATCGAGATGGGTTGGTGCCCACTCTATTTATGTTAGATGGGTTGGTGCCCACTCTATTTATGTTAGATGGGTTGGTGCCCACTCTATTTATGTTGATATCTGTAACCTGTCCTCATGGTTACTTGAATTCTCTTGATGCATGCCTTACACAGTTGTTGAACAAGTCATTGCACTCAAAACTAGCTTTCTGCAAAATTTACCTATATCAAGCATTGTTGTATCTTGAACCAAAACATGGGTTGCTTGCGAGTACATTCAAAGTACTCATTGGCTTGCCCTTGGTTATTTAATTGACCGGGCATGGAAGAACGAGGATGTGATGAAGAACACTTGATGTGAGCATGCGAGCTAGGACGGTTCCCAGTCAGAATGCATGTAGGGTTAAGGCAGATGGCATGGGTCCAAGTTATTGACGAGATTTCCGCTGCAATGTTATACTCAAGACTCAACCATAATGGTCATACTTGCGTGTCTGATGCGTATGGATGTAAGACTCTTGTTATTCAACTTACGTGTGTTCGGTGAGCATTGATCTGCGGGATCCTTTGTACACGTGCATTCGGTGATCACGACTTATGAGTCATGGTCCCCACAGAGCTGGTATCAGAGCCATCCTGACTGTAGGAAGCCTTAGTTAGCATGGTCGTTAGTTAGGGTAAAGCTATTTTCAAAACCACTACTAGTTTTCAAAACTATCTATACTTCTCTTCCCTTCTCAGTTCTTCTAAAACTAAAGTATACTTTCCTTATTGGTCTCTTCCCCTTCAAAACCTTTGTTCGCCAGAACCCTTATGCCCCTGACCACTGGATTCCTTGTAATCCTCGTGGATAATCTAGAAGGAAGATGCCTTGCCAGACATTCACCCACATCTCCTGAATACAAGATTGGCGACATCACAACAAGACGATACCAACAGAAGATACATCCTCGAGGAATGAGGACCTGAAGACCCAGGAGATGGTGACACCCTTGACATTGCCCCAAGATGATGCAACCTTAGCCTATGATGATCAGGGCCTAGAATATGCAAGATCATGATATACGTCACAAATAGAGCAGTCCTGTCCCTACCATTGTTGTATCGACAACCACCGGTGGATGAGAACCTCGCCATTTGGTCCGCCTCACCATAGTGAGCAGGAAAACGGTTCTCCTCAGCCCCCGCTCTTGGTATCGAAGTTTTCATCAACGTAACCGACATGGTGGACCTCTATTACGCCTTGATAATGTCATTGCATAAAGGATTACCTACCTGGTACCATCGACGGCTTAGAAGACAAAAGGGATCGTCATGATCAAGAAAACAACAGAAGACCGAGTCAATGCCTGCTATGAGAAGCCACCTTCACCCCATCACTTCAACAGGCAAGAAGTTGTTGAAGACTCTTCAAGCTCAACCGGGATCGTTTCATCAAACCACTACAAGAGACATAGCAGCACCTCAGGAAAACTCAGAAGACTGCATGAGGCACAAGGCACGACTACTTAGTCCAAGGACCCCTAGGGTAGGATGAGTCGTGTACCCCCTATGCGCAGTCAAGTCCATATGATGGTTCGAATAGAACCATGATTGTGTGTTTCTTGTTCTTATTTGTTTGTGTTTTGATATCAGCCGCCCTTTTTGCCCTAGGCAACAAGTACGCGACTATATCACCTGCCTTATTTTGTTGTTGTGTTTGGCCCTTTTTGGCACTTGTTTGTTTGCACTCGCACTATAGAACCCCCTTTAGGCGTTCCCCTCCTCTATGCTACTTTTTCCCCCTCATCTCTCTCCTCTACTGAAGACAAGCAAGACAAGATACACCAAGGATTCTACTTTGGCAACCAACAAGCACTGAAGACTTTTGCTACAACCTCCTTGACCAAGTACAACCCCGTATGTTTACACCTCAAGACTAGAACCCATTCCTAGACCCTTCGAGACTTCACGAGATACCCCTGCTCGAAACCTTAACCCTGAGCATAACCCACGGAATCACAAGAGAACAAGTTAAGCTACAGTAAACCTTGCACAACACGGGGTTCATTATGGAACTAGTGGACATAGTGAACGAGCACATTATCATCCTAATATAGCACCAGAACTGACGATGGCATAGGAAGACCAGTTTGAGGATATAGAAATAGAGGACAAATGATTTGATGAGTTTATATCAGAGACCTTGAGGAATTATCCGAGACTTCTTGGTGAATTATGAGGCTTTGATGTTGGTAGATGAACTTGGTGGGATCATGAGTATAGATTAGCATAGCTTTCATTACCCCTGAGTAAATTGGATTTAGTAGGATAATTGTAAGTAATTGGATTGAACTTACCATGGGGTATTGATAGGAGAGAGTTGATACTACGTAAATGACCTGGGGGGAACAAGTAGGAATTATTGTTGGACAAGAGATTTGGAGTTAAGTAGGTGATCCTAGTTGGACATAGATGTTGAGTATATCCACATGGTTCAGAGTAAATTGGATTTAGACTGATGATCTCGATCATGATACCATGTTTTTCGGTGGACGATAAACTAGGAGATTGGATTTGGAGAACTACTGGATCATGTAATGATTGGTGTAGCTAATGAGTTGTTGGAGTTGATTCCTAGAAAAGGAAACAAGATTTTGGAGTGGCATACGACGTGTTTCCTTAAGATAGATATGCACTAGCATGGACCTTGGAGGAATAGGATGAGCACCTGGATTGTCTTGTTTTACTCCAGCTTAGCACTTATATGTTCTACCCATGGATTTTTAGGGGTAGACACACATATGAGTTTGGGGATTGTAGACATATATGACTTTGTTAGACCTCCTCTTGGGAGTCATGAGGATATGAATAGCATGAGTGATGATTGGAGTTGACCTATACGAAATGATGCTTTCAGCAGTATAAGGTGATCTGTTTGGAGGACTAGGTAGAACAATTGGCATCTCAGGAATTGTGCTCAAGGATAAATGTTCACTCGCACACTAGATCCTTGAAACCCTTACGCCCTACCAAGCCACAACACAGTCAGATCCTGACCTTGGGGTTTGGCTCTAGATCGATAAGACCTGGGCCAATACTCATCCGTAACCATCCCCAATGCCTCAGCCCACTATACGTACTCCATAGACTTCATGGAGTGCTCAGACAAGATAGTTGTCATCATCATTTGGTGACCTACTTGTCCACCCGTAGACGGAAGAAGAGCATGAGCGACACTTGAGGATGGTCCTAGACAAGCTTCGAGAGCACCAACTGTATGCCAAGTTCAGCTAGTGTGAATTTTGGCTGCGTGAAGTTGGATTATTGGGTCATGTTTTAACTGAAGGAAGATTGTCAGTCGATCCCGCTAAGATTGAAGCCGTGACTGAATGGCCATCCCCAAGCAATGTGAAGGAAGTCAGAAGCTTCCTCGGACTCGCGGGATATTACCGCAAGTTCGTTGAAGGATTCTCAAGCATTGCCCGACCCATGACTCAGCTCTTGAAGAAGGACAAGAGGTTTGAATGGACACCGAAGTGCGAAGAGAGCTTCGAGGAGCTGAAGAAGAGATCCGACCACGCCCGATTCGCCACTCGGATATACACAAGGAGTTTGTGATATATTACGATCGTCAAGAACCGGATGGGAGGTGTTACGATGCAAGAAAGCGAGTCGTAGCTTACCTTTCAAGGCAGCTACGGCCTCATGAAAGAACTATGCTACTCATGACCTTGAGCTAGCAGCGATGGTTCATGCCACGAAGACATGGCGACATTACCTCTTAGGGAAGCGATGTGAGATATACACGGATCACAAAAGTCTGAAGTATATTTTCACTCAAAGGAATTGGACATGAGGCAGAGAGGATGGCTAGAGTTGATAAAGATTATGACCTCGGTGTTCAATACCACCACAGGAAGGCTAATGTGGTAGCGGATGCATTAGCGGGAAGGCTTGTTCCTTGAATGCTATGCTTAGGACAAGCTACCGCCTTGTATGAAGAACTTGAAAGTTTTGAGTTGGAATTGGTTGCACCAGGATTCTTGGCCAACCTCGAAGTTAAGCCTACCTTGATGGATGATATTAAGGAAGCTCAGAAGGGACATGAGAGTATTGAAGGCATCAAGAGGAAGATCAAGGCGGGCAAAGCCCCAGGATTCTCAAAGGATGAGCAAGGAGTTGTGTGGTTTGGGCATCGCATCTGCATGCCCAACAAGGGTGAGCTCAAGAATCTGATCTTGCAAGAAGCTCATGACACCCCGTATTCCATCCACCCTGGAGGCACCAAGATGTATCAAGATCTGAAGGAAAGATTTTGGTGGCACGGGATGAAAAGGGAGATTGCCACCTGGGTTACCTGATGTGCACAATGTTTTCCACGCATCACAACCCCGGAAGTGTTTCCAACTATCTAACTAGCCCAGTCTCTACAAACACATTAACCACCGAGCCATCGACCCCTAGCCCAATCTAACCTACCGCAAGCTACCCATTAGCAACCTGGATCAAGAAGAGCGTTAGACACGAAGCCACACCATCAAGTACTTCAAGCTCAATGGAGCACTACACGGAAGGAGAAGAAGTATGAGGACGTGAAGACTACCCCAGATCCAAGTTTCTGTATCCCTTTCCGCGCCTAGTTTGGGAATCTCGGGGACGAGATTCTTGTAAGGGGGGTAGGTCTGTCACACCCTGGTTTTCATGCCACAACATTTAAGTCACTAAATCATGCTAAAATGTGGTTTGACAAAAAACTTTTGAGTGTTTTGTCTTTGCTTTGATTGAATATTTGTCTGCTGTTTGCAAGTGCTCTAAAAATCAAACAAATCCTCCAACTCCAATACTTCATCTCCTTGCTCCAAAAACCTTTCCCAATGATCATGCCATGTGTATAGGACACAAAAATAATTTCTTGTAAAATTAATTTGGCCAAAAAGTATTTTCTAAAATTAGTTTTCCAAAAACCCCTGAATTGAGGTTTGCCTTTGCAAGTACTTAATTAAGGGCAGTAAAAATCTTTCTAAAAATATATTTGACTCCTATTAGATATAGGATACCCGAAACCACAAACATATAATTTTGAAAGTTATTTTACTATTTTATTTAAAAGCTTTTTCTTAAGGCGAAATGGTCTTTAATAGGAAAAATTATTTTATTGTTTTAAAATATTTGACAAACATTAGGAAACTCGGTGGACATATATTTTCCATGTATAAGAGTTTCAACACATGGTCATGTTCAAAATATTGGTCAAATCCCTCAAAAACCCTTTCTGGATATTTCAAGCTTTTGAAATATTTACAAAGGAAATATTCTCCAAAAATTCCAAGACAATTCTATCATGTCACATATGACATATTAGATGATCTTGCCAAGTCTCATGACTTGGAGAACAAGATAACATAATCAAATCCCCTCAAAACCATTTCTGTCCATTTTGGAGTTTGAGCAACTTTACATTGCCAAACATGTCCAAATGTCCTCAAACCTTGTGAACTTGCTCAAATGGTCTAATAATTCATCTAGACCAAATGGCACAAGGTGGAGAACGAGTTAACTTGATCAAAGTACCCCAAAACTCTTTCTGTCCAGAACCAAATTTGAACAACTTTGCACTGCCAACTTTTTCTCTTGACCCCAACTTTTGTGAGCATGTTAACATGACCAAATGAGGCCACTACACCAAGTGGTGCATCAAGGAGAATTGATTTGCATGACTAAATCTTGGTAAAGCCAATTCTGCCAATTTCTAGGGTTTACCAAAGTCACATTGGCAACTTTTCCCAAATGAGCTCAAATTTGGTGGAACACCCTATTTCTAAGTGTCATTCCATCCTGTTAAGTATCATAGTAAATGGAGTTCATTTGCTTGCCCAAACCTGCATCAAACACCTTCTGGCAGAAACTTGAACTGCTTGTTTTGACCACTTCCACTAATCTCCATGACCCTAACTTTTTACCACAGCCCCTCCTAGTCTTCTCCTATCTCCAGTAACTCTTCCCTGGCATCAGCTCAATGATTGAGGGGTGAAACACTCCCATTTACCCTTCTGGACAGCAGCATTCCTCTCCTTTCTCACCACCCTCCTCGTTCCAGTGGCCCTCCATGGCATCCAATGCTTCCTCCCTTTCTTTACTACTCCCTAGCATTCTTTGACACAAGTGGCAGCCCACTTTCCCCTTTTTATGCCATGGCATGCCAAGGCGTGCTCAGGCCTTCTGATGCTCCCACGCTGTGTGGCTGCTCTGCCCAAGCCACCCGACCACCTCGAGCCTCCCCTCGCGCCCGGTCGAGGTGCCTCGGCGTCCGCAACACGCTCTGGTCGGCCCCTCCTCTCTCCTCCTCCCGCGCCTCCGCGCTAGCAGACACCGGGCGCCCGAGCGCGGCAATGGTGCGGCTCACACGCGCGGCACCCTGTCCATTCCCCGCTCCTTCTCTCCCCTCCTCTAGCCCTAAACCAACCACACGAACACCCCAGACGTGCCCACGCGCGCCCCCGTGGCCTCCAGCAATGGCTAGGAGCTCGCCGGCGCATGAGCCACGGTGCACCTCGCCCCCTCCTACTTAAGGCAGTCCCTGGCCTCCCTCTCTGCTCCATTTGCTCCCCCTCTCTCCCGTGCACCCCCTAGACCAATCCGCACCTCCTCCCATGCCCTCCATCCACCACCATGGCCGGAGCCTTGCCGCCGGCCTCGGCTTAAATTCTGCCACCCGAGCCCCCTCCTCCTCACCTCGTCATTCCATGGCATCACCACGATTGTCGTGGAATTCTACCCTGATAATTCCCCTCCTTCCCGTGGCCACGTGGTCGAGCTCCATCTTCACGGCCGGCTCCACCCGCCACGGCCGACGAAGCGCCCGCGTCCGACCACTCTAGAGGTCGTAGCGCACCTCGGCGGATGCGCCATGCTCTCCAGAGCACGCCGGTATGCTGGGCGTCGCCGGAGATGGCCGGTGCCACCGAAACGGGTGCCGGCAAGCGCTCGGCCCGCCTCCTCTGCCTCCTCTGTCTCGGGCGGGAGGAGGGCGACGACCCAGCGGGTGGACCCCGCAGGTCAGTGACCGGCCAGCGGGCCCCTCCCGTTTAAGTGGAGGCGGCTTCCACCGTTACCGCCTCCCGTGCGTGAAGGCGCACCACCGCATGCCGCCATCGACGTCGCCCACATGCGCCCGCGGCCGAGCAACTGGCGGCCCGTGGAGCCTGCTGCTAAACTCCGCCCAGTGCGCGCCGCCGCCGCCCAGATCCAGCCCGTTTGGGTAAAAATCTTTTCCCTTTTCTTTTCTGTAAAGTTTTTAAAATCCATAGATTATTTATTCTAAGTCCAAATTTCATGATCCTAATTTCTATAAGTTCATAAATTCCTGATCTATCACATGGTGCAATTTGCACATTTTTCCATAAAGATTTTCTTCACAAACAATTATCAAATCCCATATTTCCATTTCTGTCATAAACTTTAGAAAATCACAGAAGGCTGAAAATTGATCCAAATTCCATGATTCAAATTCCTAGATGCATCTAAGTTCAAAACTTAGTTTTTGAACATTTTTACTAATACTTTCTGTATCACCTCAACTAATGGTCTATTTCTTTGTATATAGCCAACTTTGCAAATTCATAGGAAAATCATCTCAACTCCAAATCCAGTGAAACCAATTCCTAGATTCTTCTAAAATTATCCTTTGCTAAATGGGTGCCTTTGCTCATTTTTCAAAAATATATTTCTGTACACTTCTTGCAAATCCAAAAACCTCTTGATTCCATCATATTGAAATGTTCAGAGATGAACATTTATCAAATCCTAATGAAACCACTTTGGTCATCCCTCATATGACTAGAGGTATCCCAGAAAAGTCCAACTCATATTTTTAGAGAACTTTTATTTCCTGCCTTGTTGTGTTGCTTATTATGATTGTTTCCGACGTTAGTCGACGAAGTAGACGGAGCACTTGGAGAAGGACCAAAAGACTTGAAGACTCTGAGGAACAGGCAAGCAGCCCTTTGACCATGTCTATGAAACCCTTTTTATGCATGTCATATATAGCTCTTTATTATTGTTGCATCGGAATCACGGTGAGATGGTGAACCACGTGGGTTGGTTGCCTCTGTTACTTCCTCGTTGATACTTGCATTGTGCATGGCCCTACCTTCTTATGAGGGCTATGCCTTTGGGAGTAGATGGAATGCTAAAGTAGTTGCTACGCAAAAGGGACGGGTTATGCATGGTGAAGGAGACAAAGCTTTATCAAAAGACTTTTCAAAAACCTCATCGGGTGCCACTTATGCCCGAGGGAGATGATGAGATGGGTAACCACTTGATGGCGAAGTGGTGTCTGCGAGGAAAGTGTGTGTTGTTTTCAAAGCGGATTGGTCGGAGTTGCGACCGTTATTCCAACCTTACATGCGCAACCACTCTACCCTTATATGGGAAAGGGCATTATTGAGTACCTAGACCGATACTAGCTTGGGGCCCGCATTACTAGTGACGGGGGAGAGTTGGTGCTCTCTCTTGGGACGGGGTCGTCCCAGGTAGGGCGGCCATGACCATTTTTATGGGGCACCGGACACAACGTTGGTACCCCGTGCCAGTGGTATGTGATAAGTATGGGAGCGAGGCTCCAAGAAAGTGGTATGTGAAAAGTTGGGCACGGGGGTTACTTCCAATCGAGTGGACTCCATGTTAGTGTCGTCTAGGAAAGGTAGTGATCGGTGCTTACCGGGTACTTGAGGTACCGCTTCGTGGATGACACGGAAGTTCCCCGGATCTAGTCGGTAAAGTGTGCAACCTCTGCAGAGTGTAAAACTATTGGAATAGCCGTGTCCACGGTCAAGGACAGTTGGGTAACCGCTCTTGGGCTACGTCCACTTGTTTACAAACCAAGCGTGTGTGTTGATAAAATGACTTGGGTCAAGTCAAGGGACTTGACATGATTGAGATGGGTTGGTGCCCACTCTATTTATGTTAGATGGGTTGGTGCCACTCTATTTATGTTAGATGGGTTGGTGCCCACTCTATTTATGTTGATATCTGTAACCTGTCCTCATGGTTACTTCAATTCTCTTGATGCATGCCTTACACAGTTGTTGAACATGTCATTGCACTCAAAACTAGCTTTCGGCAAAATTTACCTATAGCAAGCATTGTTGTATCTTGAACCAAAACATGGGTTGCTTGCGAGTACATTCAAAGTACTCATTGGCTTGCCACTGGTTATTTAATTGACCAGGCATGGAAGAATAGGATGTGATGAAGAACACTTGATGTGAGCATGCGAGCTAGGGCGTTCAGTCGGAATGCACCGTAGGGTTAAGGCGGATGGCATGGGTCCAAGTTATCGGCAGATTTCATTGCAATGTTATACTCAAGACTTCGGCCATAATGGTCATACTTGCGTAATAAAGTGCGTATGGATGTAAGACTCTTGTTATTCAGCTTCTGTGTTCGGTGAGCATTGATCTCTGGGATCCTTTGTACCGTGCATTCGGTGATCACGACTTATGAGTCGGGGTCCCCACATGGGGCGGCGCCTTCTCGGGGGAGGCGGTGGCGCCCAGAGCTTCATTGCCCGCCTTGAGAGGCAGGTAGCGGTGCTGCTGAAGGATGGCGCTGAGGAGCCCCAGTGGCGCGAACAACTTAGCGACTCGGTCGACCACTCTTCGTAGACGTCGTCGATTGGGCGGTAGCGCAGGAGCTCGTTTTCCTCGATGAGCGCAGCTCGAGCCTCCATGGCTTGAAGCGCGCGGGCGAAAAACCAGCGAGGGTGGCGAGGTGTAGCAGTGCGGCCGTCTCGCCTCATGGATGGGTGCTGGAATGATGCTTGCTGCTCGGTCCCTGCCGGGCCGGTGGCGGCGTTGATGGCGGCGGCGAGGAGCGATGGGGCGCCCGCCGGCAGAACCGTCTGGCGCGGCGCGAAGCGAGGTGGCTCGGCGCTCAGCGCGGGCCCGACGAGCGTTTGACATGGATGCGATGGTCGGAGAAGAACAGGGCGACGGGGAATGAATTCCGGCGCACACCTACCTGGCGCGCCAAATGTCGGATTTTGGGTTCCGGCAGACCCTTGAGGTTCGAACACTAGGGTGCGCGCGGAGATTTCACCCTCTATCTACCTGCTCCTCGCCTAATCGCTAGGATCTAAACTACAAAAGAAACAACACAAGAGACACGGGGTTTATACTGGTTCAGGCCACCATTGTGGTGTAATACCCTACTCTAGTGTGTGGTGTGGTGGATTGCCTCTTGGGCTAATCATGAACAATACAAGGAAGAACAGCCTCGCGAGGGTCTGTTCTTGGCTGGTGCAATGAACTGCTAAGAGGAGTTCGGTCCCTCTATCTACTGGTTTCTTGGTGAGGATCCAGATGCCTCTACCCTGGGGGTGGCTAGTCCTATTTATAGGCAAAGGCCCTGGGCCTTTCCCCAAATATTGAGCGGGAAGGGCGCCAACAATTGGCCATTTTGAAGGGGAACAACGGGGCCACCTATCCTGACTAAAGTTGGTCCTCGCCTGTCAAAGGCTCTGGTGGTGACACCTGCTTGGGCTCCACAATGACTTCCTCCCTGCCGTTGGGCTGGTCTTGGTCTTGTTGCACCGAAATGGGTGCCTTTGCTTGATGCTCTCGCGTGCGCTTGCTCCCTTTGCACCAAAGAGGAAAGGAGGACACTGCGCGGGCTGGCGCCCGACTAGCGCCCTTGGTCGTCATGGCTTGCGTCATGGGCACCTCGCGAGGTACCCCAACTTGAACTCTCCGCCTCCTTGTGAGCCAGCGTAATGAGGCTATGCCTGAAGAAGCTCCTTGTCGTGCCTTGTGAGGCTCAGCCCCTCGCGAGGTCTTCTGTGTGTTGATGAAGATGGGCAGCTGGGCCCCTTTGAAACCACACCATGAGCGAGCAAGTCAGGGACCCCATTCCCGAGCAGCGACAGCAGTTCTACCCTGTGACATAATACATGATTCGCCACGCATATGCATGTATGAAGAGAAGGAAGCCAAGTTAGATCGGCAGGATAACTTGGATGCCCTGGAGGAGGAGCGCGATGTCGCAAAAGCCCATTCCGCATTCTATCAGCAGCAGGCTCGACGATATCAAAGCAGAGAAGTGCGGGCCAAAACTTACAATATTGGCGAGCTCGTTCTACGCCTAACAGAGAAGAAGAAGGACAAGCTCAAACCCAAGTGGGAGGGTCCCTTCGTCGTTGACAAAGTTCTCACCGGAGGAGCGTACCGCTTGCATAATGCATCCGATAACAGACTCGAGCCGAACCCATGGAACGCGGCCAGACTCCGGAGATTCTACGCCTAACGCCGAACTCAGTGTTTGTCTCCTTACTCCCTCCTTTTACTTATGCTCCACCCCACTTTCCCTTTCTCGCCCTTTTTTCTCTTCACACAAAGTACTTCAAATGGTGCGGACACCCGGATCACTCCGGCCGTACTATGTGCGTAAGCTATACCTGGGGGCTTCCTATTTGGAAGCTAAAAATAATTACTTTAAATGGCTTTTTGCCCATCACATATGCGTCCTTTTTCCATATGTGCCTTTTCCTCACCATTATATGCATCGATATGACTTAAGATGTGGCCAAGCTGGGTTGCCTGGCTCTTGTGTTTATGCCCTACATTCCCGTTAATTCGGCTAGGGCAAAAGGGGAACACCTCTGTGATTGTTACTGCCGGTTCAGCCGGCTGTGTACCTCAAACTGGGTGAAGCCGAAAGCTAGTTTCCTTAAGAGAAAATTTGATCGGTGAACAAAAGACGTATTCGTTTATTACAACATAAATCCCCGAGAAGTCTTGTATCCTACGCCATCATTCATAGTCCAGACATGCGCATTGCCGCATGCATACTCAGGGAAAGGAACCCCTAACGGAACTATTCTCCCTGGAAGATGTTTCTTACTATCCATGTAATATAACATAACTAGTTGGGTACTTGTCTGTTCAAGCACTTACGACCCCAACGCCTGGTCTCCACGCATATCCCGGTTTTTTTATAACTGAGCGGGTATTCGGACACACCCCGGACTGTAGGATCTGGGGGCTGAAGTGCAAAGGTCCGCCATGACAAACGATTTTAATCCGGCTAGGGGCTACTTACGCCCATTCAGTTACACAGTCACTTGGATTGACTATATTCCTCCTCTATACCATCCAACAGGCTATCTAGCTTACAATCCTGTTGAGAATACTTAGTGGATAATGCTAACTGGTCATATACCAGATGTACGGGAATTTCTTGCCCATCGGGCCCCGCCGGTCCCACTTCGGCCATATGGTTCGGGTCCAGCTTGGTGTAGCGCGTCTTCACGATTGCCCAGGCTTCTCTTGCACCTTGCCAGCAAGCCGACATCTTCCACAGACGGAAGCGCTGCCGTGCTCCTTGAAGCATATGCACAAGCTCCCCCATGCCGTTCGGCAATAAGCTTGATGGCCACAAGGCCTGAGCAACACCCTGCATCACTTGCCGAGCTCGCTCATGCAGTTGCGAGAGGTCTTGCAGTAAATCACTTGCAGATGAGGGCATCTCCTCTTCAGGGCGACCCATTAACATTCCTGCAAGCAAAATTATTTCAATATACTTCCTCGCCGAACTATCATACAGTTCGTCTGGGCACTCACCATAAATGTCGCGTCGAAGCCTTTTGTTCTCCTTCACGGAGTCCGCCAGTTGAGCGCGGAAGTCTTTTGATTCCACGTCCAGCCGAATATTGGCATCTTGAAGATTGTTCTTCTCTTGCTTAACTTGCGTAAGGATGCGCTCACCAGCCTTTAGCTGCCTTTTAAGATGCGAGTCGTCATCCGTTACACCTTCCGGATTCACCCGGGATTATGCGCAGAATTTTACATTAGACTAGTCATACCAGCCATTTACTAACTGGTGCATCTTCATACAATTAAGACAAATGTTACCAGATGAGGCCTTCTAGGACTCCTCCAACTCGGCAACCTTGTCCATCAGCTGGGCCTTGCATTCCTCCAGCTCCCAAGAAAATTGTTCATTCTTATCCACAAAAACTTGTGCATAAACTGATCCTTCATACAGTTGTTCCAACTATTTCATGTCACAGGGGCTACTGCTATACATACTTATCAAAATTTCTTACCTGTATATCTTTCGTATATTGGTTCGTCGCTTGGGCCAGCCCGTCTTGAGCAGCTCGAACGTATGCGTTTGCCGAATTGAAGGCATTAAAAGCCTCTTTGGAAAAGATGTTGTTCCAAAGCATGGCCCTATGGCGCCGGTGATTCATGGCGCTCTCCACTTCGGAGTTCGTGGCCAAACACATATCCACATCCTCTATGGGAGAGTTATGCGGTATTGGCCCCGTGTCCGCCTCCGCCATCGAAACGGTTCTGGAACCCGGCTGGTGGAGGCGTGATTGGCGGTATCCCCGGTTGTAGTCGGGCTGCTCCTCTTTCCTGCCAGACACAAAGGGCGCTGTCATATTTCAAATACTATAATCGCACCACGGGTTATTACTTTACCTCTGCAGCGGTGTGTCAACACTCACTGCCTTCCTCTTGAGCATGCCCGTTCCAGACGCCTGTGGTCGACGAGTCCCTAGGGGCTTGACCCCGCTCTCCGGTCATCGTCTCTACATACAGCACGACGCCTCAAGGGTAAATCATAATACCTGAGGGGAGCCCTCTTCGGAGGATAGGGTTTTTAGTTAAACACATGGGGCCGAGGGCGATCAGGATAGTCGGCCGTAATAGCCCTTTGAAGCACCATCCCAGCTCGCTCGATAAAATACCCCGTTGACAAGCTCCACGGTAATAAACGGATCTTCTTTTAGTCCGGGATCTAGGGCCCTTACGGGGTCCTCTGGCTGCGGGGAGGGGCTGAAGATTCCTTCTACAGCCCTGCTCAGTTCCTGCTTGGAAACATCGATGCAGGCAATCTTAGCAGAATAACGCTAAATAAGTAAAACAGGGAAAGGAATGACGACTTACCCACTCTGGGGGTTGTACATAAAGAATCCGTCCCGCATTTTAATGCGAAGGAATTCCTCCTCTTCCCCTTTGTATCAATCAGATAAAATCCTTGCCAAACCAGTGGCGGAGTCCGGACCCTTACGGCCGCAGCGGGTGGCGTCGTCTTCCCCATTGAAGTGCCACATGGGCTTCCCCAGATATTGAAGCGGTTGCACCCCCCGCCTTATGCATATTGCCATGACCTCGACTATCGTCAGTCCGGATTTGGCCAGTAACTTTATCCTGCTCATAAGGAAGTGTATTTCCCTCGTATCCTCTTCTTGAGGGCCCCGGGGGCACCACCTTAGGCATGCCCTCGGCGGGGCGTTATTGAACTTGGGGAGACCTGTCCGGACTGGATCCGGAAGGGGAACGTCATCAATGTAAAACCACTCTGAAGGCCAGTTTTCTGGTGCCTTCTTAGCAGTGCCGGACAGGTATGCGGTCTCGGCAATGCGCCAGACTTCGGCCCCGCCCACTTGACATAGGGTTTCTCCCTAGGTGCATGGGACAAGGCAGAACAGCTTCCTCCATAATCCGAAATGTGGTTCGCAACCTAAAAACAGCTCACAAAGGGCGACGTACCACGCTATATGCAGAATGGAGGTAGGGGTGAGGTTGTGCAACTGGAGACCGTAGAACTCCAGGAGCCCGTGAAGAAATGGGTGGACGAGAAACCCGACGCCCCTCAGCAGATGCGGAATGAAGCATATAAGCTCCTCGGGAGATGGATTTGGAGATCCCTCCGCTTGTTCCCCTCCGTCGTAAGTGGCTATTCCGGCTTGGACAGGGACCATGAATGCCGGTGGGATAAACCCTTGTGTTTGTAACTCTATCAAACGGCTATGAGGAACTGAACACTCTCCCCAATCCCCTGACTTGGAACGAGGAGGGTGAGCAGAAGAGCTGTGACGGCCGGCCATGTTGGAATGGTTTTTTGCGGAGCGCTCTGTTAGATGCTAGCTCAGGGATGGAGAGTGAGGTGTGGATCTGAGAATCCCCGTCCATTCAAATAGACAGTCAGCCCGGAGGATTGAGGGTGGCAAATATAAAAATGCCTTGACTCTTCGCATTCGCTCGACACGTGGAGATGGTCATTATTGAGACACTAAAGTCGAGGAGCACAACATTGATTGGAGGCCCGCCTTGCAATGTCGAAGACAATACTATGCGCCGGACTCATCGTCATTGAAGCCTGGTTAGAGACTCTTGAGGAGTCGAGGATTAGGGGTATCCGGTCATTAAGCTGTGTACAACGTCCAGACTATTGAAGCATGAAGATACAAGACTCAAGACTTTGGCCCGTGTCCGGATGGGACTCTCCTTTGTCGGCGTTCTGGGAACGGGGGTCCCCGGACTTGCTTGCCTGCGGCCTGCGGCATGGCTCAAAGGGAGCCTAGCGCGACCCATCTTCATCAACACAAGCTCAAGACCCTCGCGAGGGGCCAAGCCTCGTGGGGCGGACGACAAGGAGCTTCCTCAGGCAGGGCCTCATCAGGCTGGCTCACGAGGAGGCGGAGAGTTCAAGGCGGGGTACCTCGCGAGCTTCCGATGACGCAAGCCATGACGACCAAGGGCGCCCGGTCGAGCGCCCGGCCATTGATGTCCTCCTTTCTTGTTTGGTGCAAAGGGAGCAAGCGCAGGCGAGAGCATCAAGCAAAGGCATCCATTTCAGTGCAACAAGACCAAGACCAGCCCAACGGCAGGGAGGAAGTCATTGTGGAGCCCAAGCAGGCGTCTGTCGTGGTACGCTGTGGGCACGAGCACCTATGGGGCATGGGGGCCCCTTCTAGTCCGGCAAGGAGGCGGGCGCCGCAGAGCGGATCGAGACGGCGGCGGCGGGGCTTTTTACCCAGCTTCGGAGCTCTCGGAGAGATAAAACTCCTCTTGTTGCTTTGTGTTTGTATTTGTTCTTGCTCGAGGCGTGGCGAGTAGCGGTGTTGGATGTGTCGAATGGACCGAACCCCTTCTCGTGCATGGGCCTTCCTTTTATAGTCTAAGGGGTCACCGACAGGTGCTTGCATGAAAGAGGGGGTAAAGAGTAAAAAGCAGAGTTGGTACAATAGTGTCCAGCGTGTCCCTACCTAACTCGGCGGCGGGGACAAGGGCATTTAATGCCCGTCCGGTGCATAACGGTGCAAGGAAGCGACCGTTAGAGGCGCCACCGATCGCCACGATGGCCTCCTTGTCGACTTTGCTTGCCACCTCGCCTGATGGCTGCTGCTTGGCGCCACGCCGCGTGCTCTGGGATGGCCTGGGGTGACACGTCGTTGGATCTTGCTGGAGCTTGGGTGCATGGTGGCAGCCTTGTCATGGCGCCTCGCCGCCACCCTTCTCTTGTCGTGCGGCAAGCTTGCGGTCGCCGGGCCTTCTGCGGGGGCCAGCGAGCGTCGCGGCAAGCTTCTGAAGCGCCTTGGTTGGCCTTCCCAGCAAGCTCCTCTTGTCGGGGCCTCGTCCTTCCGGCAGGTTCTTCTTCTTTGGGGCCTTGTACTTCCCGACAAGCTCCTCTTGCGGGGCTTTGTCTACTTGGTTGACACTTTGTTCTTGAATGGCGATAAATGGAAATGAGCGGAGGGTCTTGGCGGGCGCTGGCGAGCCTTGCCACGGGGTCTTGCAACCGCCCGTGCACAAGTTCGGGTACTAAGGTACCCCTACTTTGAAATACACCGACAGAGCCCCTGGCACAGGCCATGCAGTGCCGGCGCTTGTTGGGCGAGGCCCAAAACAGTCTGCAAGCAGCGGCTGGAGTCCAAACCGAATCCACTCCATATCCACGCGCCCTCCGTAGCAGCGCGCGTCAATCGCGGCGTCGTGGGGGCGTGGGTGGCGTCTTGTTTCAAGGCGCCCCCACAGCGATCACGGGGTGGGGCGAGGTCACCTCACTCGTCGCCTTGGCTCTGCATCCCGCCACATGGCCCCCATGTTGGCGATGAGGTGGTGGGCGGTGGAAGTGGGAATCGAGCAAATCGGGGCGGAGGCGTGGTCGGCCCGACTCCTGCTCTCCCGTGCTCGATTGGCTGGCCAGGCGGCCGAGCCCCATCTCGCTCCTAAAAAGGGCAGAAGGGGCGCAAAATCCCGCACTTCCTCATCTTCTCCTTTCTTGACTTCTGCTCCCCTTCCTCTCATCCGCCATGGAGGAAGGGAACCCAACCCTTCATCGATGGCGGCGGTCGCTGCCAGGCAGCGCATCCCTCCTATCCCGCGCCCGTGGTGGCGAGACCAGCCCCAAGGGGAGAGGGAGTCGGCGAGGTCGAGGGCGAGGTCGAGGCGAAAGGGAGGGCGGCCGGGCGACGCGTCGGCCGCCTCCGCCGGCGGTTCTCTCCTCCCGGCTGTCCACGAGGGGATGACCCTTGGGAGTTCTTCGTCAAGCGTGTCGGGCACCTCGCCGTCACCTCGGCTTCGCCACCGTTTATGGCGATGGGCGGACCCGCCGAGCAGCTGGGATTGCGCATGAGGGCTGTGGGATCAGCGGCGCTTGAGTCGGCGTTGTATCCCGGCCCGGCGTGATGTATCTTGATTGCGGGTGGAAGCGTTCGCGCATCCATAGCAATGGCGGGGTTTACCCTCCATTTCAAGTTAATGGAGGCGACCTCCTCTCCGTCAAGGTCTTGAGGACTCGGCACCTGGCGAGATGCTGCGTGGACAGCTCCTCCGATGGCGAACTCCTCCTCGAGCGAGTGGCGAGGAGGGGAGCGGCAGCGGCGAGAGGCGGTGGGCCCGACTAGGCGTCGGCGTCGCCTCGTGCGCCACCGCGACCCCATCATCCGGGTCGTCGGCCTCTGAACTCCAGTGCGTCTCCTTGGCGGTGGCGTGGGAGGCTGCGGAAGAAGGAAGAGGTTGGCGGCAAGGCCGTCAAGTCGATCTGGCGTGGCGCCCTCGACAGCATGTTGACGTCATGCCGCCCCGTCTTCGAGCTCTGCTTCCGGGGCCTCCGTCTCCGCCAAGCCCCCGGCTGGCCCCCGGGATGTTCTCTTGGTGTCTTCTGGCACCCGTAGTTCACCTAGGCGCCTCTTTTGCCCTCTTCGCCTCCTTGACCTACCTCCTGAAAAAAAGGGGGCAGGAAAGGGATTACGGGCATCTTATCTTTTTAGTTTGTAAGCCTTCGGGCCTTAGCCGCATGTAGAATTTGTAATCCTCTATTTCATGTTTTTCATCCTCTATGGATTTGTACCCGAATGGGATGTTTTTAATGAAAAAGGGAAGCTTGCTATGCATTATCCTTTACCCGACTCTATGCCTTGTATGTCTTTACCCTCGTTTTGAGGAACTTGCGGCATAAAGCACACTTGCAGTCTGAAACATCAACAGCCCGCTGGCGGTGCTGCTTCCTGCAAGAAATCTCGTCGGGGCTAGTTGCAGCTCACTTGTATTGTTGAGCGGACTCGAAAACAAATCAAGGGCGCAACTTAGCCATGAGTCGATTCCTCCGCGCACAGGTTTTTCATACAAGGCACGACCATTCCAGGACGCGGCTTCGCGTTTCCCAGTCCATAAGAGGATGCATGATGAGGACGAAAAGCTTATCTGATATCGCAGCCCCTGGCGACTCTGGCTTGCCGGGGGTGAATCTTGGCATTCGCAGCCCCCAGCAACTCTGGCTTGCCGGGATCCAGGTGTCGGCGCACCTTCCTTCTCTTTCCTTGTCCCTGCCGCTGCTAGATGTGTCATAAGAACAATCTCTTAGAGCGCGGCAAGTTATTTACTGTAATATATAACTTTATTCTAAGCAAAGCTTGCTATGTTATGCCCTTTACTTGATTCGGTGCCTTGTATGTTTCTACCCTCGCTTTGAGGAACTTGCGGTAGCGAAACGCTTTGCTAGTCTTGGAACATCAGCAGCCCGCTGGCGGTGCAGCTTTCCGGCAAGAAACCTCGTCGGGGCTGGTTGCAGCTCACTTGTATTGTTGAGCGGACTCGAAAACAAATCAAGGGCGCAACTCAGCCACGAGTCCGTTCCTCCGCGCACAGGTTTTCCATACAAGGCACGGTCATTCAAGGAACATAACTTTACAAATTTGAAACTGACTGCGCCCTATGGCAGTGATTGCTATGTTATATCCTTTATTCTGTCACTTCCCTTGTATGTCTCTACCCCACGCTTTTAGGGAACTTGCCGGCACAAGCACACCTGCTAAGTGCGGAACATCAGAAGCCCGCTAGCGGTGCTGCCTCCGGCAAGAAACCTTGTCGGGCTGGTTGCAGCGCACTCTCATTTGTTGAGTGGACTCGAAACAAAGTAGGGGCGCAACTCAGCCACGAGCCGGTTCCTCCGCGCACAGGTTTTCCATACAAAGCGCGGCAGTTCAAGGAATATAACATAAGAATCTGAAACTGGCTGGTCTTTTGTGCTCAGACTCGGGCAACTTAGATTTTTCTGTCATCTGTGTCCCGGCAAGGTTGCACTTTTTTGAACGGCGCCAAATGCTATGTTGTCTCCTTTACTTGATTCCATCCCTTGTATGTTTTTTCCCTTATGCTTTTTTAGGGAACTTGCGAGTGCAAGCACTCTTGCTTAGTGCGGAACATCAGCAGCCCGCTGGCGGTGCTGCCTCCGGCAAGAAACCTTGTCGGGGCTAGTTGCAGCTCGCTTGTATTGTTGAGCGGACTCTAAAACAAATCAAGGGCGCAACTTAGCCGCGAGTCGATTCCTCCGCGCACAGGTTTTCCATACAAGGCACGGCCGTTCAAGGAACATAACCTAAGAATTTAAGAATGACTGTGCTCTAGCTCGATGGTGCGTCCTCGATGGCAGTGCAGCACTCTGAAGAGGCGCGCTTGCCGGAGTGGGCATCAGAGCTACGCTTGCTGGACTTAGTCTCTTGTGAAGCTGCCTTTGCCCTCTTGCACTTGCCGGTGGAGCTCGATGGTGCGTCCTCGATGGTAGAGCAGCACTCCGAAGAGGTGCGCTTGCCGGAGTGGGCATCAGAGCTACTCTTGTCGGACTTGGTCTTCATCGAAGATGATGGGCGTGCTGGACCACTTCAGGGGCTTGCGCGATTCAACGGACGGTTCTGCTGCGCTCACCTCTCGCGCCCACTGTTTGAGTTGGCGGTGCGAGGTGTGCAGAGAAGCACCGCCGTCGATGCGCAACACCTCCGTTGCCTTATGAAACTCTTGGTTGTCGGCCTCATCTTCCTCCATTTCATCATCTTCATCTTCGTCTTTGTCCTTGTCGCTGCCACGGGGGGTTGTCTCTTGCTTGCGGCTTGGCCTTGCCGCGGCGCCCTCCCCGGGCGGGAAGCTTCTTGTCGGATCCTCCGCCACCTCCCTGGGCCCTCTCCTTGTCGTGGCGCTCGTACTCAGCTTTTTGTAGCTCCGCCATCTGCTCAACTTTCTTGCAGGCTTGGAGGTCATGGCCCTTGGTGTGGTGGATCTTGCAATATTGCTTGTCGGAGCCTTCCTGCTTGTCGGCGGCTACCACAGCCTCGCCGGACTCACTAGCTTTGGCCTTGTCGGAACCGCCTCCGTCGCCGGAATGCTCGACAACTAGCACATCCTTAGCCTTTCTTTTTCTGTTGTTCCGCCTCCGGTTCTTCCTTGCCGGGGCGGCATCCTCACTTGTCGAGATCATACGCTCCTGCAGATCTCTCAGGGATTTTCCTCCCCTCCTCAGCCCGTGCACACTTGTCGGCCAAAGCATACAGCTCGCTGACATCTCTAATCTTGCACATCGCCATCTCCTCCATCATCCTGCGGTTACGCACGTTCTGATGGAACGCGCTGATAACCGCGGCAGGGTGGACGTCTGCGATGTTGCGCTACTGGCTGAATCTCTGTATGTATTTGCATAGGGGTTCCCCCTCCTTCTGGACGAGCAAGTGAAGGTCGCTCTCCTGGCCATGAGGCTTGTGGCCGCCTGTGAAGGCGCCGACAAACTGGTGGCACAGGTCCGCCCACGAAGAAATGGAGTCCTCCGGCAAGTGCATGGGACAAGATCTGACGTTGGGCTTGAGCAACAGCGGGAAGTAGTTGGCAAGGATCTTCTCGTCGCGTCCTCCGGCAGCTTGCAACGATGGTGTAGATGATGAGGAACTCTGACGGGTGTATCCTGCCATCGTACTTCTCGGGCACGTCTGGTTTCAAGTTCTTGGTGTTGGGCCACTGGACTTGCCGCAGCTCACGGGTGAACGCAGGGCAACCTACCACATCTGATGAAATCGCTGGCTCCCCGGCGCATGCATATCGGCAGTGGGCCCGGCCGCGGGTCGGATTGACGCCGCGCGCTTCTCTTCGACCTTTCGTCACGAGTCGCGGCGTCTTCGTGCCATCGTTCTTGAAGAACTTGGCGCTGATCGCGGCGAGCTCGCGGGCCCGGACAGCGGTGGAGTCGTTGTCGAGGTTGGCCGGCGGTGGCGATCTTAACCTTCGGGGGGAGTGCACCGTGGTAGCCCCGATGGTCTTGTCGGTGTCGGCTTGCGCCCGGCGCCTTGCCGGGCTTCGATGTGCTTTCGTTGCTTGGGGCTTGTCGGCGTTAAGGCCAGCGAGGCTCTGAATGGTCATCCTCGATCGTCGATCTTGTCGGTGCGGAGGATAGTCGAAGCTGTGAGCTCGAACGGCGCTTCCTCTGGAGTCTTGGGCGGCGGTGGCGAGCGATGCGAGGTGCGGGACATGCTTAGACTCCCAACTGGGTTGGAAGGAGCAGTGCCCCGTCCAGGCGACCGCACCTCGCTCGTGCCAGCATGCTGGCGTGCACGCTGGTCTTGAACGTCTCGCGATCCGCCGGCTTGGCCTTGTTCCAATGCGAGCACGGTGCTAGGGGCACCGTGGCGTTGTCGATCTTGCACCTCCTGAGAAGGGCGCGGTGGATATCCAGATGCTGAAGCTTGCGGGGCCTTGTCTTTGGACCAGGTGACGACGTGAGTCCCATCGCCGGGGCCCGCTCCTCCGCCGGCGTCCGCCCCACCGCCCGTTTTCTCCGGTGGAGATAGGACAGTCGCAGACGGAGCGGCTACCTCCGAAGTCTTCTTCTTCGGTGGCATGTTGACGAAGATGTTGATGTAGTGCGTGAGACGCCGAATCGAGATCGCCTGCGACCTCGGCGCCCCCTACTGGCGCGCCAAAGGTGTCGTGGTACGCTGTGGGCACGAGCACCTGTGGGGCAAGGGGGCCCCTTCTAGTCTGGCAAGGGAGCGGAGGGCGCATGCAGAGTAGATCGAGGCGACGGCACGCGGGGGCTTTTTACCCAGCTTCGGAGCTCTCCGGAGAGATAAAACTCCTACTGCTGCTTTGTGTTTGTATTTGTTCTTGCTCGAGAGTGTGAGCGAGTAGCGGTGTTGGATGTGTCGAATGGACCGAACCCCTTCTACGTGCGCATGGGCCTCCCTTTTATAGTCTAAGGGGTCACCGGCGGTGGCAACGCAGAAAGAGGGGGTAAAAGAGTAAAAACGCAGGTTGGTACAACAGTGTCCAACAATGTCCCCTACCTAACTCTGACGGGAGGGGACAAGGGCATTTAATGCCCGTCCGGTCGCCCCAACAGTGCAAGGAATCGACCGTTAGGGGCGCCACCGATCGCCATGATGGCCTCATTGTCAGCTTTGCTTGCCACCTCGCACCGCATGGCTGCGCAGCGCCTCGCCACATGCTCCTGGGATGGCCCTGGGGTGACACGTCATTGGATGCGCTGGAGCTTGGGTGCACGGTGGCAGCCTTGCCGCACCGAGCGCCTCGCCGCAGCCCTTCTCTTGTCGTGCCGGCAAGCTTGCCGGTCGCCGGGCCTTGCCGGGACTCGCGGGGCGTCGCGGCAAGCTTTCTGGAAGCGCCTTGGTTGGCCTTCCCGGCAAGCTCCTCTTGCTGGGGCCTCGTCCTTCCCGGCAGGTTCTTCTTGCTCGGGCCTTGTACTTCCCGGCAAGCTCCTCTTGCCGGGGCTTTGTCTACTTGGTTGACACTTTGTTCTTGAATGGCAGTAAAGGGAAATGACGGAGGGTCTTGGCGGACGCCTGGCGAGCCTCGCCACGGGGTGCTGCAACCGCCCGTGCACAAGTTCGGGGTACTAAGGTACCCCTACTTTAGTACACCGACAGGAGCCCCCGGGCCTGGGCCATACATGGTGCCGAGCGCTGTTGGGCCAGGCCCAAAAGCAGTCTGCAGACACGCGGCACTGGGTCCAAACCGAATCCACTCCGTATCCACCGCGCCCTCCGTAACGGCACGCGTCAATCGCGGCATCGTGGGAGGCGTGGGTGACGTGCGCGATTTCCAAGGCGCCCCCCCTGTGATCACGGGGTGGGGCGAGGTCACCTCACTCGTCGCCTTGGCTCTGCATCCCCGCCATGCGGCCCCCATGCGCGTGGGGTCGTGGGCGGTGGAAGTGGGAAACCGAGCCGTCACGGGCGGAGGCAGCGGGTCGGCCCCGACTCCCTGCTCTCCCCGTTCTCTGATTGGCTGAGCGTCACCACCAGAGCCTTTGACAGGCGAGGACCAACTTTAGTCAGGATAAGTGCACCCGCTGTTCCCCTTCAAAATGGCCAATTGTTGGCGCCCTTCCTGCCCGATATTTGGGAAGAGGCCCAGTGCCTTTGCCTATAAATAGGACTAGCCACCCCCAGGGTAGAGGGGGCTGGATCGAGTATCTGGCATACATCTAGAATCGAGAGAGAGAGAGCGACTGAACTCCTCCTAGCAGTTCATCGCACCAGCCAAGAACAGACCCTCGCGAGGCTGTTCTTTCTTGTATTGTTCATCATCAGCCCAAGAGGCAATCCACCACACCACACACTGGAGTAGGGTTTTACACCACAATGGTGGCCTGAACCAGTATAAACCCTGTGTCTCTTGTGTTGTTTCTTTCGTAGTTTAGATCCTAGCGATTCGGCGAGGAGCAGGTAGGTAGAGGGCAAAATCTCTGCGTGCACCCCAGTGTTTGAACCTCAAGGGTCTGCCGGAACCCGAAATCCAACATTTGGCGCGACAGGTAGGGGTGCGCCGGAATTCGCCTTCCGTCGTCCTGTTCTTCTCCGACCATCGCATCCATGTTTGACGCTTGTCGGGCCCGGGCGCCGAGCCGCCCTCGCCTCCCGTGTCGCTCGGATGGCTCCCGTCGGCGGGCGCCCTCGTCGTTCCCCGTCACCTGCAGTCAAAGCCGCCACCGGCCCAGCGGGGAACGAGCAGCAAGCATCATCCAAGCATTCCCCCGTGGCCTCTTGGGGAGAGCTGCGCGGCCTCTTCCTCACCCATCACGCCACGCCGGCCTCCCTGGTCGTCGCGGCCCTCCTGGGCGGCTCACAGGGGCCGCCCTCCAGTCACCACGTCAAGCCGTTCATCCGCCGGGTCGGCGCCGTCTCCACGCGGCAGGGGGCTCCCCCGGACCGGTCGGAGCCACAGGCGAGGCTGGCCTTCGGCTCGGAGGATCACCCCTCCAACCCAGCCAGCTCGGGTGCACTCCCCATGTTGTGCAACCCCACCATCTGCCAGGTGGCTGTCACCAGGACTCTCATCAACGGCGGCGCAGGCCTCAGCGTGCTCTTAGTCGAAGCCTTCAACCTCCTCTGCATACCCCGGGAGCGGCTGCAACCCAGCCGGTCCTTCTCGGGCGTCGGGGGCAGGTCATCCAGCTCCTTGGGACAGATCTGGCTCCCAGTAACTTTCGGCACCTATGACAATTTCTGCACGGAGCATGTCGATTTTGATATTGCCCCCATCGGCCTCCCCTACAACGCCATCCTCGGCTATCCAGCACTGGCCAGGTTCATGGCCGCGACTCACCCGGCGTACAACCTTATGAAGATGCCCGGGAGTTGCGGTGTCCTCACCGTGCCTGGGGATACTGGGGATGTGCTGCGAGCACTCAGGCTCGCCTTCAAGACGGCAGCGTCGGCACAGCCCACCAACGCGGGGACTCCTGAGTCCAAGGGGGTTGCGCCGACCAAAAAGAAACAGTTGTTCACCCAAGACAAGGCGAAGACCAAGCAGATACATGTTGACGAGGATGGGTCCACTAGCGCTACCTTCACATAGGCGCCAACCTCAGGCCCGAACAGGAGGAAGCCCTGGTCAAGTTCCTGCGCGCAAACAAGAAGGTGTTCGCCTGGGAGCCCGATCAGTTGGTAGGGGCCCCACAGGGCGTAATCGAGCACCACCTCAACGTGTGCCCCAACATGCGCCCCGTGAAGCAAATGTCCTAGTGAAAGGACTTAGTCGTGGAGCCATCGCTACGGGTTTACTTGAAGGGGTTAAAGCGGACACAAAGACACGAGGGTTTTATACTAGTTCGGCCCCTTCGATGAAGGTAAAAGCCTACGTCTAGTTGTGATGGAATTGATATGGTCTCGATGGCTAGGAGCAAACAAGCTTCGCCTAGGCTCGAGTTGTGGTTGTCTGTCTTGAACATTGCCGGGTCGCCCCTTATATACGGGTGGCGCCTCGGTCCATAGAGTCCCAACCTATTCATACTCAGATCCCGGTTGGTATCTCTCTATTCTAACTTACAATACAAGTTATACATCAGGCGGTATCTGCTCTGATTCTAAACCGACTATAGGCCTTGGGCCTTCATCTGTTTATACCACTAATGAAGTTAACCCGGCCCAAGTAGGCCGGTTTACGCCTAGTGGTAATATCCCCAACATTAGGCCCCAGATTGATTTGAACTGGTTCATGTCAATTCTTCACAAAATCTTGTGTCTTGGACATCTTCTGGTAATTGGTAAACCGCCATGTCGTCATCATTTCTGGTTGCTGTAAACTGGCATGACGTCATCATGAAATTTGTCATTTATAACGCCCTCTTTTAACAATAGCTCCTGGATCCACGCGCTTGACCTAGCTCTGTTGCCTTATAAATAAGACCGAAGGGTCATTTCTTTTCCTTTCCCTTCGTCCCTTCTTCTTCATCTTCCTCGCGTCGCCAGCTTCAGAGCTCCGCCACCGCCGTCGACCACTGCCTCGTCTTGGGCCGCTGCATCAACGTGAACGTACCAGAGCATTGCGGTATCTTTTCGCATGTTCTCCGTTTCCGGTAGGCTTTCTCTTCTTCTTGACCTAGATCTGTTCTTAGGGTTACATGTTCGTGCTGTGTTCATCGCCTGCTCATACTTGCTCTCTGTCTCTTGAATGAATCTGTGAACCCCTGCTGTGTTTAGTAGTAATCTTTAAGCATCCGCCTGTAATCTCTCATCTAAGTCCATAGATCTCACGCACATACCCGCTCAATGTTTCACTTCCGTTCCGCCTTACTCTTCAGAATATTTTCTGTTTTTGTGAGCTCGCTGTAGATCCGCGGCTGTAATAAGATCTTGTGAAACCTGTTTCTGTATACCTAGTTGTCCAAAGCTTCAATTGCCTCCGATGCTTAGATCAGGCGGTTTAACTTACCATCGAAAAAAGTTGCTAAACCGGTATATATCATTAGTTCCCTAGTTGAACCGCCAGAATCCATATGATGCCGCATTGTAGAAGACCGGTTTATAGGTATTGCCTCCGGTTTATCGTAGTTTAGATCAACACCTTCTTTTATCCAGCATATTCTTGAACCGGATCACCTATTTCTTGTAGATCTCGCCATGGCCAAACAAGTATATGAGTGCAATTGGGTTCCCTCTCGCGTCACAGAATCTCAGTTGGACGATCTAGTCCTAATCGGCGCTTTAGATAATAAAGATACGATCCACTGGAGGGTTCCTGGAGATGAATGTCCTCCCACACCCCAGGAAGGAGAGGTTGTGTTCTTCGCAGATCACTTGGCCCGGGGCTTCAAACCGCCCGGTTCTAAGTTTTACCGGGATGTGTTAGCCAAATTTCAGCTCCGCCCACAGGATATTGGCCCCAATTCCGTCACCAATATATGTCACTTTCAAGTACTCTCTGAGGTATACCTTCAAGAGGAGCCTTCAGTCGAGTTGTTTAGAGATCTCTTCCATTTAAACCGTCGCACTGAATTTACCGATGGCCCCAATACTGAATTGGGTGGTATGGCCATTCAGAAGAGGAAGGAAATCACTTATCCCCACGTCAAACTCCATACTCATCCCAAGGAGTGGAATGCAACTTGGTTTTATTGCAAAGATACCTCTCCTGAGAATGAAAATCCCTTGCCTGGCTTCCGTCCGGAACGGCTCAACAACACTCACCCTTTTCCACAAAGACTAAGTGCCAAGGAAAGAAGTAAATATGCTCCGCAACTGTCCAAGCTCCGAGCCTCTATGGCCAACGGCTTAACGGGAATAGACCTTGCACGCTGTTGGATATCATGGAACATACTGCCTCTGAGCCGGCGCCCCGGTTTGATGTGCAAGTACACTGGTAGCGTCGATGACCCACTCCGACACACGAAAATCCAACTCTCCGACGATGAAGTCACAGATTCTGTAAAGAAGATGTTGAATGAATCGGAGCACCTCTGTGCTCAAACCGGCCTGCTTCCTTACTGCACCACCAACAAACCGCCAGCGGTAAGATTTTAGTTGCTCTATTGTTGAACCTGTTACTGCTTTTATCTGTCTGACATTTAATTATTGCTGATCCAGGGTGATAATCCGTTTTGGAGTAAGAAGCTTCCACAAGACAAAACAGAGAAGGTAGGGCGGTCAACCCGGCCCAAGACCAAGGTTATCAAGAAACCAGCTCATAAGAGAAAAACCACCGCTTCATCTGATCCAGCTATTGATGATGATGTGGGTAATCCGGACCTTGAGGTAGAACTTGATTCACTTGGCTTACTTTTTACACCCCTAATTGATGATGATGCTTGTCAGGACGACGCTGATACCAGCAATGCGGACGTCGCTGAGGTAACTGCTCTGTCTTCCGATTTAGAAATCTTGCCTTTGCCAAAATTTTGCAAGGCAAACCGGAAAGTTAAATTTTCTCATCCTCTTGCTTATTTGGATCCCAAATTTCTTATGAAGACTCAGCAACATGAAGCTCGCCGCACAACCCAAGACAAAGGCGGTAGTTACCTCCGCCTGTTTACCAAACAGTCCGGTTCGAAAACGCCGCTCCGAGGTCTCCGACCTTTTTATTGATTTAAATCCTAAAGCGGGTTTCTTCCGACAACCTCTTAGTCCATCCGACTCCGATTATCAGGTTACTTCTCATTCATCTTCTGGTGAATCGTCGGCCACTCAGCTGCCTCCATTGAAAACAGTTCTTGGGTAAGATAAGCTGAATATATGTTTCCATTATACTGTGTAATGGCTTATGCTGCTCCTTGATTTCTTTATTTTTCTTTCAGGGCCAAACCTAAACCAAGCAAGAAGGCCCGCCTGGATAAAGCGGCTGAAGAAGATGCAGCCCCAGAACATGACAAAGTGCCAGATCTTGAAGCGTTTGCTCCTGAAGATATCCCCAATGATCCTCCTTTGCAAGACGATGCAATTCCCAAAGAGAGGCCTATTAACACTTCAGCCTCTGCTGACCCGCCTGCCAGCTCCGTCCGGATTGAGAAATCCCACAGTGCTGCTGACAAACCGGCCGCACCCACAGAAACCGCCGAGTCCAAAGATGATGACGTTGTGATTACCGGTGTAGGCCGCTTTGAACCGGGGAATCCTGCCACCTTAACCAGGCATACTGTAAAAGAGGATTTTTCCGCTCTGAACAAAGGAAAATGGGATGTTGAACTGGAGACATATGCTGCCCTGAGTGCCCAAGATCTGCATTCCGGCTATTTAAACCGGCTTTATACTAGCCGTGACTGTGAAGCTGGCCTGGTCAAGATGATGAGGGATAAATTTGAGGTAATTCACTTCTTTACTTACTGCCATTGTATCAATCCTCCTAGACCCCAAGGGCCGGTTTGTAACCTTGGTCAAACCGGGACTTGAATATGAGCCTTAACACTTTTGAAATCCATCAATATAGCCCCCAAGGGCCGGTTTAACTTAGCATAATTAGATCGGGGCTCGGACAGAAAACTATCCTTAGAACATAATTTGATCAAATAGCCATTAGCCCCCAAGTGCCGAGTTGAATACCTGTATTGAGCTTGGGACTTTGCAATCTAGTAACTTTATGAAAATTGAAGGTGCATTAGCCCCCAAGTATCAGGCGTATAACTTTGTTATGTGGTTGATACTTCAATTTCTTGGACCGTTTGTTGAAAGCTAAATGCTGTCTGTATGCAGGCTGATGTGAGAATCAAGGAGGACCGGATTGCCGATTTGCAGGAGGCCTTGAAAACCCAACAAGCTGAAACAGACAAGGCAAAGAAAGAATTAACCAGCGCCTTGAGCATCACTGAACAGTTGAAGGAAGGCTTCAAGAAAGAGCGGGCTGATTGGGTCACTAAGAAGGCCGCTGTCGGTGTCAAAACCGGCGGATCTCGGGTAGGGAGTCCCGAACTGTGCATCTAGGCGGATGGTAACAGGAGACGAGGGACACGATGTTTTTACCTAGGTTCGGGCCCTCTCGATGGAGGTAAAACCCTCGTCCCGCTTGATTAATATTGATGATATGGGTAGTACAAGAGTGGATATACCACGAGATCAAGGAGGCTAAACCCTAGAAGCTAGCCTATGTTATGATTGTTGTAATGTATGTTGTCCTACGGACTAAAGCCCTCCGGTTTATATAGACACCGGAGGAGGCTAGGGTTACACAGAGTGGTTACAATGGTAGGAGATCTACATATCCGTATTGCCAAGCTTGCCTTCCACGCCAAGGAAAGTCCCATCCGGACACGGGATGGAGTCTTCAATCTTGTATCTTCATAGTCTTGGAGTCCGGCGGATAATGATAGTCTGGCTATCCGGACACCCCCTAGTCCAGGACTCCCTCAGTAGCCCCTGAACCAGTCTTCAATGACGATAAGTCTGGCGCGCATTATGTTCGGCATTGCAAGGCGGGTTCCTCCCTTGAATAATCAGAGAAGATCATGAACACCAGGATAGTGTCCGGCTCTGCAAAATAAATTCCACAATCCACCGTAGAGAGAATAAAATATACACTAGCTCAATCTGCTGACGTATTATGCGGCGTGACATCACACCGCAACCAAGCCTTCGTTTGAATCGTTCTTTACTATACCACCTCAGCACTTTTAGCGAAGCGGTTTCCTTGGCACGTCCTCTCGAAGCAGAGATCGTGTTCCCCTTATTCCGGGATCCTCATCAATACGGATGTGGGTAACCCAACCGCGCCATTGAATATGGCGCTTGGGAGATAAGCGAGTTTTACTAGGCCGGTGGGGGACGCATAGTTTTCGTCCGCCTATATATAAGGGATAAGGATTCACCTTCTCACCTACGCCTTCTTCCTCCTTTGCTTATCCATCTCCGCGCACTCAAGCTCCAACGCCCAAGCTCGCGCATCTCACCTCGACCTTCTCCGAATATGTCCGGAGCGGGAGGTAAATGGTTAGCCTCCACTGCTAAGGAGGAGGACATCACCAAGCTGCGCAGCGCCGGATATCTTTCCAGCGATATCGCGCATCGGCTGCCCGACGAGGGGCAGCTCATCCCTACCCCCGGGTCTCATGAGAGGGTCATCTTCCTCCCCCACTTCCTCCGCGGACTGGGCTTTCCGCTCCATCCATTCGTCCGGGGGCTCATGTTTTACTACGGCCTAGATTTCCATGATCCGGCGCCAACTTCATCCTCAACATCTCGGCGTTTATCGTGGGTGTGCGAGGCCTTCCTCTCGCATCCGCCCCACTTCGCTGTGGCTCAAGACCTTCAACGTCACGCCAAGGTTGTGAAGAACACATAAGCGGAATCTTGGAGGCGCCATGTTGGGAAAATTGCCCAATGTCCTTTGGCTCGAAGGGGCCTTTGTGGACTCCGTCAAGGGGTGGCAATCGGGGTGCTTCTACATCACCGAGCCGCGCAAGCCCACATGGGCGGCGGCCCCCGAGTTTAGATCTGGCATCCCCACGCAGCTCACCTCCTGGAAAGAGAAGGGCTTGCAGTGGGGCAATCCGGTGGAGGTGACGGGACTCCGAGCCTGCATCAAGAAGATGATGAGCAATGGGCTCAGGCTCGTCGACGTGGTCCAAGTCATGCTCATCCGGCGGATCCTCCCATGCCAAGAACGGGCATTCAATTTGTGGGAGTTCAATCCGGAACAGCACCAGGCGCTAAAAGGGCTCTTCGATACAACATACGAAGGCGCCTGGAGGGTGCTGTTCAAGGGTGACGAAGCCCCCACATCCGCGACGGAAGATCGCGGATTCAGCTCACAGTATCCAACTGACGAGGTAAGTGATTCAACCCCATTACGGGACACTTGTGATAATTAAATTTACTCTTAGTGGGGTTTCATTCTGCCTCTTCCTTTGACAGGAATGGATGGAGAAGGCCAAGCTGCTTATCAGCCCGGCTCCCATGCGAGAAGACCCAGTGGGCCCGCCATCAGGGCTGCTGGTTCCGGCACCGCACGTGGTGCCGAGAAGAAGGCCAAGAAGGTGACCGCGGGGACTCGAAAGAGTTCCCGCAATCAGGCGTCTGATGACGACGTGGACTCCTCCCCCGAAGACGAGGAGGAGGAGTATTCTCTCCCGGAGTAGGGAGAGAAGAAAAGGAAGGCTTCCCCGATCGGGGAGGCCGAAGGGTCCAAGAGGGGGAGAACTATCCCCCTGGACAGTTTCGCCAACATCAGCGTTGGTGAGGATGAGTGGCCTCCAAGGGCCAGGCGTCCGGCAAGATCGTAAGTATCCGGATCCTTGATGTGTAATTTCTTTTGTGTTGCGTAGTGTCCTTCTAATGCCGCATTTTGTCCACAGTCCGGCCAATGATGATCTTCCCGCTTCATCAAGCGGGTCATTGGCCCCGTCGGATGTGGACTCACTTCCGACCGCCACTACCCCTCGAGGCAAAGACGCCGAGGTGGGATCCCAGAGAGGGACCCATCCGGAGGAGGCTCCGGAGGCGCCGTCAGGCAGCCTCCCGGATTTTGTGCCGGACTCTACATCGGAACCCGCAGTGGTTCCAGAGTCCGGCAAGCGGCCCCTTCGAAAGAAGGGCAGACCGTGGACGCCGGCCTCCGTCCAACCGGAGGCGCCGGATAACCTATTGGAGGTGCTTAAAGGCGCTTCCATCGAGGAAGAACACCGCACTATCATGAGTGCGGTGATTGAGAAGGTTCAGCTCGCTAAGAGCGGGCTGACCGAAGCCTGCAGCAGCCTTCTAACAGGCTTTGAGGTAAGAAGTTAAATTTATGTAATGTAGTACCGCATAGACAGTAGCCCCTGATGCTTAGTTCGGTGTTCGGAAAGAAAAGCCGGACTGAGGATCTAACAAGATATACACAGGTTGCCTAAAATATGTCAATATGTGTTTGCGGGCTCGCTGCTGACCTCTGCCGCACTAACAGCGGAGGTCGATGTCTTTGAAGGATCTCGGCGGTCCGAGCAAGAGCTCGGCCATGCCAAGAGGCAACTCGAGGAAAAAGAAGGTGAGTAACACCACTTTGAATTAGTACCTTCTGAAAAAGGATTTGGTTGCAATAAAATTAACAAGGATAATACGGGTATTGCGGGGCCACTAACGAGGTGGCAGCCACGAAGGAAGTGTGTCCGTGGCGAGCGCAGATCGGCCGCGAGAACGGGCTGGCGAGAAAGGCAAGAGAGCACGGGTGGCGGAAGTTGGCAAGAGCTCCGTGCTCTCATGGAAAAGCATGAGAGTTTGGGCGTGACTACAAGACTTCGAGAGTCCGAGCTTGCCTCGGCTCTCGAAAGTGCCAAGTCCGCCAAGGCCGAGGCCCATAAGGCCCTTCAGAGGTTGAGGACATAAAGATAGCGGCGGGTAAGGCATTTTTCATGCAAAGCGAGGCATGTTAATGTGAACTACGACACTTACCCGCAATCGGAGCTCTCTAGGGCGTTTGCAGATCTGCCAGTGGTCGTCGATGCCGCCACATTCTATCGTGGCGAGGAGGGAGCTCGACGGAGAAGGTCTTCTGGTCTCAATCGCTGAGGCCGGCCATCTAGTGCCCCCAAGCGACCACCAAGCAGCACTGGTCGAACTCCTAAGGTAGCCGAGGAGGCCATGAAGGGCCTCATAGTCCGGTTGTGGCTGGACAGGCCATGCACAGGAGCTACTTTGGCCTCGTGCGGCGGCTGGTGGATGCATGCCCCTGGGTGGAGGTCATCAAGCGCTCCGCCTGTATTGGAGGCGCTCATCGGGCCCTTGCCCGCACAAAGGTGCACTGGGGCAAGTTGGATGCGGAGAAGCTTCTCACGGATCCACCACCACCTGGCAGGGAGTATCGCACGCCGGAGAAGTATTATAAAATTGTCCTGAAGGGAGCCTGCGATATTGCAGATGAGTGCTCTCGAAATGTATTCTTTGAGTGAACTCGCTATGTATTTATCCTGCGCGCTGAAACTTTGTTCATGTGCGCGTTAAGCAACGCTTGTTTAATTTAAAATATTACCTTCTGTGCGGCCGTTTGTAAAATCTGACAGATGGCAAGTCGTTGGCTTCAGCCCCCAAGCCACGAGTGCTGGGGTGTTCGGGATAAACTTGAGCACTCTTGTTCCCATTTTTGGGTCCATCTAGGGAGGCGCTCAACACAACGAACAAGGCAACCGGACTTATAATGCTTGAACACTCTCACTTAGCCATAAAATTCTATAATTTTACATTTCGGCGAAGCCCCTGGTATTCGGAAGACCGAATCCGGGGCGCTATCCACGCCTTCTTCGGACAATGTCCGGAACTTCGCCCGAAGTAGTGTGAGTCTTTAAGGACCCGAAAAAACCTCTCGAATAGCGACCGGTCTCTCGCCTTATCATGCCGATTAGTTTTAGCTTTCTCATCGAGGCGCCGCCTGGCTCAACCGGGCGCAATCGCGATGGTTCTCCAGTGCCACCTTAGCCGATGAGCGGAACATAAGGCACCAAAACATGGGAGCCGGTAAACCCAACTATTGACCCAAGACATGATTCGAGCCGATTCATATAATGCTATAAGTTCAGTGCAGACTTGTGAAAGTGTTCGGACTTTATCACACCATAGTTTGGGGAGCGAAGCCCTGGCGATTCGGCCGCATCAAATATCTGGTGTAAGATGTCATGTAATGAACATGTATATAAAAGACAATGCAATTGCAATAAAAAGTTGCTGAATTATTTATGAAAGAAAGTCTGCTAGTAGAGCGAACTGATACAAATAGTGCGGTAAGCAAGGGATTTGGACTAAATAAACATGTCCCCCTCCAGGGATGAGCTGTAGACTTGGTGTATATAATCGAATTTAATTCTCGTAATTGAGACCACCTGAATATTCGTCGCGGCCTTCTTTAGTCCCTGACGGTTGCATCATGAGTTCGGCAGGTTCGCCGCCGGACAGGGCTTCTGGTTAACAGAGTCCTGTGTACATAAAATAAGAAGAAAAATAAAATAAAAAAGGGGGGCACACTTGTGAGCCCCCGGTGTGGTCGAACCGCACTCTGGGTCCGTTGCGGTCGTGCACCCTCCCCTGTGCCCATGGTATCTCCAAAGCGTAATGATGTACGCGGAGTGTTATTCTTGCAATCATCTTGCGGCGAGGTTGGGGCCGCATTACTCGCATGCTCGATCGCGCCAGTGGTCTTGGTTGGCATTGCTCCGGCGCACTTTGCTGTATCCGGCCTTTTAACTGCCGGACTTGATAATTGCCTTAGAAGGCGGCTCGCATTTCGCCACAAGAGCATTGTATGTTCCTCCGTTCGGAGGAGCGTTCCGTATTCCCATTGATCGTGATGACTCCACGAGGGCCTGGCATCTTGAGCTTTAGGTATGCATAATGCGGCACGCGTTGAATTTTGCAATGCGGTTCGTCCGAGCAGAGCGTGATAGACGCCTGAAACGGGACTTTGTCGAAGATTAACTCTTCGCTCCGAAATTATCCAGGATCGAAGACCACTTCGGTGTGGTGAGCTGCATAATTGGCCTCCACTCCTGGTATGACACCTTTAAAGGTTGTCTTTGTAGGCTTAATCCTTGATGGGTCTATGCCCATTTTACGACCGTATCCCGATAAAGCAGGTTCAGAGCTCGCCGCCGTCCATCGGGACTCTCGTGAGGTGATATCCATCGACGATTGGGTCTAAAACCAATGCGGCGAATCCGCCATGGCGTATGCTGGTCGGATGGACTCTTCGATCGAAAGTGATCGGACAAGAGGACCATGGATTGAATTTTGGGGCGACTGGCTCCATCGCATAGACGTCCCTTAGTGCGCGTTTCCTCTCCCTCTTGGGTATGTGGGTCGCGTATATCATATTCACCGTCCGTAATTGTGGGGGAAAACCCTTCTGTCCTCTGTTGTTCGGCGGTCGGGTCTCTTCCTCGTCGTCGCTGTTTAGCCCCTTGTCATTGTTTTCGGCAATTAACTTGCCGGCCTCCTTGAACACCCAGCAATCTCTATTGGTGTGGTTAGCTAGCTTTTCAGAGGTGACATGTATCTGGCATAAGCGGTCGAGTATTCGGTCCAAATTGGACGGACACGGAGTGGTTCTTTTGAATGGCTTCTTCCGCTGACCGAGTTTAGAGCCTCAGAATCCGGCATTGACTACCATATCCTCCTTATCGTCGCCGTTAATGCGGCGCTTGTTTTTGTTTCGACGTGACCTGCCATTGTTGTCCTTGGTATGCGGACTGCCAGAATTTTTGCGGAGGTTGTTGCTACGGGCTAGCCAGCTGTCCTCTCCCGCGCAAAAGCGGGTCATTAACGATGTGAGGGCTGCCATGGATTTCGCTTTTCCCGTCCCTGTGCCGGGCTAGCCATTCGTCCCGGATGTTATGTTTGAAGGCGCGAGGGCCTCTACATCCGGACGATCGGCGATTTGGTTTTTCTTTGTCAAGAACCGTGTCCGTAATTGTCCGCCGATTCGTTTGGCTGCTGAATGATGTGGCTTAGGTCATCGGCGTCGGTGGTCGCATTACACGCGTCCGAAGTTGTCGAGGAATGCGCTTCCGTGTCTTCCCAAAGACCTAATCGACTCTGCGGGCAAGCTGTTTAGCCAATGCCGAGCTGGTCCTTTAAGCTTGAGTGGGAGATACTTGATGGCATGGAGATTGCCGCCATGGGCCATATGGATGTGGAGAAGATAGTCTTGATCCAAACCGCTGGGTCTATTGTGCCATCGTAAGATTCGATGTTTATGGGTTTAAACCCTTCGGGATCGATGATCCATTACTTCATCGATGAAGCATAGAGGTGTCTTGGCGCCTCAGATTGAGCAATGTCGCGACGCAGCTCGAGAGGCGCTGTCTGCTGTGTTCGGCCCGCCGGGTTATTGTATCCGGCGCGACGGTATTCGCTGTTAGCCGTGGGGCCCACGTGATCCGTAGATGGATCTGGATTGCCTTGCTTTGTCCTCCAATATGTCTCGCAAGTCCGTAGCGTTCCCTCTTGGCCCGTACTTTTGGAGCGATGCCGGGTACGGTCTTGGCTGGGGCCTGGATGCCTCTCATCACGACCACGGGTGGTCGGTCACCATATCGTCTTGCTGGTGATGGAGGTGTGTATGCTTCCTCCTCTAATTGGGGGAGCAGCTTGCGTCTTGGGTAACTTTTGGAGGGGCGTTCGAGTTTATACTCTTCGGCCGCGAGGACCTCGGTCCATCGATCGGCCAGCAGGTCCTGATCAGCTTGGAGCTGTTGCTTCTTTTTCTTTAGGCTGTTTGCTGTGGCGATAAGCCTGCGCTTGAAGCGCTCTTGTTCGACGGGATCCTCAGGTACGACGAATTCATCATCGTTGAGGCTTGCTTCGCCTTCGGAGGGAGGCATATAGTTATGATCCTGAACCTCTTCGTCTGCCGCCCTCTCATGAGGGCTTGCTTCTACATCCTCCTGCGCTGAGTCTTGCTGGAGGGGATTCTCTTCGGCACTCTCTGGGGTATTATTATTTCCCGTGCCGGAATCTCCATTCTTGCTGTGGCGGGATTTAGAGCGGCGCCGCTGACGTCGGCGTTTGGATTGCTTCTTTAGAGAGTCTGCCTCCGCTGCTTCTTCGCCATCCCCGTCCTTTGGGGTGTCCACCATATATATGTCGTATGACGAGGAGGTCTTCCAATGCCCTGGCGGGCGCTCTTGTTGTCTCGCCATAAATCGTCCATAAGCGCCGATGTCGTCGGAGTCGTAGTCTAGCATGTCGGTTAGATCATCGGCGCTTGCTACAAAGTGGGTGGTGGGTGGGCTCAAATTTCTTCGTCGTCTGTACCCAGCCATCCCGCCATAGTCCGGCCAGGACTCTCCTGATAACGAGGGGTGCTTTAGTGAATTCAGGATATTGCCAAAAGGCGAGTGTTGAAAGATGTCCGCGGCGGTGAATTCCATAACCGGCGCCCAATCCGTATCGATTGGTAGGGGCGCGGGAGGTTCGGAGTCCGGCGAGGAGTCCGGCACCTCGGAGTCACGAGTTTCGCAGGGGACAAGATCAGTGTTCGGCTCCATCGCCGTGGATGTTGAAGCCCCTAGGGCGGCATCTATCCACCGGCCCTCGATCTGGGCGATCGGCTCCGGGCTAATGGCCGAAGCGGATCCGTGTGCGGCCACCAAGGCACTGTTCGGCGGCAGAGCTAGATCATGCCCATCGTCACAAATGTGGCGCGATTTTGGTGTGGCTCGAGTCCGTCGAAGATCAAGTCTCCGCGACATCGGCCGTGAGGTTTAAGCTTCGAATCGACTGACGGCCAGGGCGAAGCTTCGATCTGCTCGGATGGCCAAGTGAATTGGCCCGCAGCAAAAGCTGCGAATCTGAAGATCTGTCCGGGAGAAAAGTCTCACCACGGCGGCGTCGTTGGTTGAAGATGCCATCAAGCCTATCGGTGACGACACAGAGGAACTCTCAATGAAAGCACCAATGTCGGTGTCAAAACCGGCGGATCTCGGGTAGGGGGTCCCGAACTGTGCGTCTAGGCGGATGATAACAGGAGACGAGGGACATGATGTTTTTACCCAGGATCGGGCCCTCTCGATGGAGGTAAAACCCTACATGCTGCTTGATTAATATTGATGATATGGGTAGTACAAGAGTGGATCTACCACGAGATCAAGGAGGCTAAACCCTAGAAGCTAGCCTATGGTATGATTGTTGTAATGTATGTTGTCCTACGGACTAAAGCCCTCTGGTTTATATAGACACTGGAGAAGGCTAGGGTTACACAGAGTCGGTTACAATGGTAGGAGATCTACATATCCGTATTGCCAAGCTTGCCTTCCATGCCAAGGAAAGTCCCATCCGGACACGGGACGGAGTCTTCAATCTTGTATCTTCGTAGTTTTGGAGTCCGGCGGATAATGATAGTCCGGCTATCCGGACACCCCCTAGTCCAGGACTCCCTCAGCCGCTTTAACCAAAAGAGCAGAAAATGCTGAAGCTGCCCTTAAACTGGTGGTGGATGAACTCACGGCCGTAAAGCGGCAAATACACTCCATGACCGCTGCGATCTTTGGTAAGCTCCTTTTAACTTCTGTGATAATTTTGAACCTTCTGTAGTATAAATCCGGTTTGAGACTGTCCCTATATTGTTTGTAGGCACACGCATCGGGCATCTAGGAAACGATGTGCGGAAGAAATTGAAGGCTGCCTACACCTTAGTGGAACAATTGTATACCGAGCCCAGCGGATCATCACCATAGCCTCGATAACAACCCGGCCCCTCTTTAATCCAGACACTCTTAACAGGTTGTCGATGCTTCCGCCCGGATTGAGGAGCTGAAAAATCCGCTTGCTCGAACCGGAGCTATTAACACCTTGATCCGGCAAAAGCATCGGTGCGATTTCGACCACAATGTGGAAGCAGCTCAAGGCTATCCTAGCTTGAAGGAAGATGGCTCAATTCAACGAAGATGATTTGAGGGCAATAAACCGTGCGGTCGCCTCTGGTTTGTCGATTAGTCAAGAGGCAGACTTGACGCATTATCAAGCGCAATACAATGATCAGAACAAACGAGTGCCTGCACCAACTCTTGAAGCGGAGAACCTGATCCCTCCAATCCGTAAGCATACTTACGCTCCTGATATGGAACCGTCTTCCCTGATCCATGAAGAGGCTGTTTTCCAAGCTTTAATGGGAATCGACTGGACCACTGTTGTCACACCCTGATTTTCATGCCACAACACTTAAGTCAATAAATAATGCTAAAATGTGGTTTGACAAAAACTTTTGAGTGTTTTGTCTTTGCTTTGATTGAATGGTTGATTGCTGTTTGCAAGTGCTCTAAAAATCAAATAAATCCTCCAACTCCTATACTTCATTTCCTTGCCCCAAACTTCTGCCCAATGATCATGCCATGTGTATAGAGCAATATAGCATTTTCTTACAAAATTAATTTGGCCAAAAAGTATTTTCTAAAATTAGTTTTTCAAAAACCCCTGAATTGAGGTTTGCACTGCAAGTACTTAATTAAGGGCAGTAAAAATATTTATAAAAATATATTTGACTCCTATTAGATATATGATACCCAGAAACCACAAAAATATAATTTTAAAAGTTATTTTCCTATTTTATTTAAAAGCTTTTTCTTAAGGCCAGAAATGGTCTTTAATAGGGAAAAGTTATTTTAGTGCTTTAAAAATATTTTGGAAAAACCTAGGGAAACTCAGTGGACATATATTGTCCATATATAAGAGTTTCAACACATGGTCATGTTCGAAATATTGGTCAAATCCCTCAAAAACCCCTTCTGGATATTTCAAGCTTTTGAAATATTTACAAAGGAAATATTCCCCAAAAATTCCAAGAAAATTCTACCATGTCACATATGACATATTTGGTGATCTTGCCAAGTATCATGTCTTGGAGAACAAGATAACATCATCAAATGCTCTCAAAACCATTTTTGTCCATTTTAAAGTTTGAGCAACTTTACATTGCCAAACATGTCCAAATATTCTGAAACCTTGTGAACATTCTCAAATGGTCTAATTATTCATCTAGACCAAGTGGCACAAGTTGGAGAACAAGCTATATTTATCAAAGTGCCCCAAAACCATCTCTGACCAGAATCAAATTTGAACAACTCTACATTACCAACTTTCTCTCCTTGATTCCAACTTTTGGGAGAATGATCACATGACCAAATGAGGCCACTACACCAAGTGGTGCATCAAGGAGAATATATTTGCATGGCTAAATCTTGGAAAGCCCATTTCTGTTGATTTAGGGTTTACCAAAGTTGCATTGGCAACTTTGCCCAAATGAGCTCAATCTTGGTGGAACATCTTATTTTCTCATGCCATTTGACCCTGTTAAGCCTCATGACAAGGGAAGTCCATTTTCTTGCCCAAACCAACAACAAACACCTTCTGCCATTTTTCCAAAATCATCATTTTGACCACTTCCACTATTCTCCATGAGCTCAACTTGTTACCACAGCTCCTCCTAGTCCCCTTGCACGTCCAGAGTAGCAATGGCAAATCCACAGCTCAATTATTGGAGGGGTAAAACCCCACTTTCCCTCTCTGGACAGCCCTTTTTTCTCTCTCTCCCTCAACCTCTCTCCTCTCCTAGTGGTTCACCAGGGCATCCAAGGCCCTCTCCCCTTTCTTTACTACTCGCTAGCACTACTGGACACAAGTGGCCGCGCCCACTTCCCCCTTTTTATGCCATGGCATGCCAAAGGCGTGCTCAGAGCCTTCCATGGTGCTCCCACGACCGTAGCTGCTCTCTGCCAAGCCACCCGACCACCTCGAGCCTCCCCTCGCGCCCGAGGTGCCTCGGCATCCGCAACACGCTTCGCGGGTCGGCCCCTCCTCTCTCCTCCTCCCGCGCCTCCGCTACTACAAAAGAGAGGCAGCGAAGGCCAATGGTGCGGCCCACACGCTGCACCCTGGCCCTTCCCCGCTTCTCTCCCTCCTCTCGCCTGGACCGACCCCACGAGCACCCAGACACACGCCCACGCGCCCGTGGCCTCCAAAGAACGGCTAGGAGCTCGCCGAGCGCCCTGTCCACGGTGCACCTCGCCCCCTCCTACTTAAGGCAGTCCCTGGCTTCCCTCTCTGCTCCATTTGCTCCCCCTCTCTCCCATGCACCCCCTGGATCAACTCACATCTCTCCCCGTGCCCTCCATCCACCGCAATGGCTGGAGCTCTGCCGTCGGGCTCCGCCTAAATTCGGGCTATCCCGAGCCTCCCTCCTCTACCTAGCCACTCCAGCGCCCTATCACCACCACCATTGACTCACCCCAAGCTCTAGTTCCTCCTCCCCGCGTCTGCCTCGCCGTGCTGAATCTCGCCGTCAGCCTCCTCCGCCATGGATGATGGGGCGCTCACCTCAGACCGCCCCCGTGCCCGTGGAGTACCTCGGAGGATGCGTCGCACTCCCTCGACCACGCTGGTGTGCCGGGCGCCCGCGGAGGTGGTCGGTGCCGCCGGGGAGAGCACCGGCGCCGATCAGCCTCGCCTCTGCATTTCACCATCGCGCCGCGTGGGAGGTTGAGGGCGACCTGCCGTTGGGTCCCGCACATCAGCGACCCAGTGGGTGGGCCCGCCCGTTTAAGTGGAAGCGGCTTCGCTTGTTTCCGCCTCCCCCGCTCCGCTGACGTATTCCCAAAGGGCGCCATCGATGTCACCTGGGCGCCTGGTGCGGCCGAGCCGCTGGGCCGGCCCACAGTCTATCTGCCGCCCCATGCGCAGGATAAGGTTAAGCCTTTTTCTCATTTTTCTTTATCCCGTGAACTTCAAAAATCTCTAAACAACTCAAATAGTGTCCAAATTTGATGATTCAAATTTCTTATGACTCCATAAATCATGAACTTTCACATGGTGCTATTTGCACATTTTTTCCAGAAAATTTCTTTTCGTAAACATTTATCAAATCCCATTTTTCCATTTCTGTGATGAACTTTAGAAAATCACAGAGAGCTCAATATTGATCCAAATGCCATGATTCAAATTCCTAGATGCATATAAGTTCAAAACTTAGTTTTTGAACATTTTTACTAATACTTTCTGTGTCACCTCAACTAATGGTATATTTCTTTGTATATAGACAACTTTGCAAATTCATAGGAAAATCATCTCAACTCCAAATCCAGTGAAACCAATTCCTAGATGCTTCTAAAATCACCCTTTGTTAGATGGGTGCCTTTGCTCATTTTTCAAAAATATATTCCTGTACACTTCTTGCAAATCCAAAAACCCCTTGATTCCACCATATCAAAATGTTCAGAGATATCCATTCATCAAATCCCAATGAAACCACTTTGGTCATCCCTCATATGACGAGAGGTATCCTAGAAAAGTCCAACTCATATTTTTAGAGCACTTTTATTTTTTGCCTTGTTGTGTTGCTTATTATGGTTGCTTTCGGCGATAGTTGACGAAGTAGACGAAATGCTCGGAGATGGACCAGAGATATTTGAAGACCTCGAAGACTTTGTTAAAACAGGCAAGCAACCCTTTGACCATGTCTATGAAACCCTTTTTATGCATGTCATATATAGCTCTTTATTATTGTTCCCTCGGAATCATGGTGAGATGGTGAACCACGTGGGTTGGTTGCCTCGATTACATCCTCGTTGATACTTTCATTGTGCATGGCCCTACCTTCTTATGAGGGTTATGCTGGTGGGAGTAGATAGGATGCTAAAGTAGATGCTACGCAAAAGGGATGGGTATATGCATGGTGAAGGAGACAAAGTGATTTCAAAAGTCTTTTCGAAAACCCCGTCGGGTGCCACTTATGCCCGAGGGAGATGATGAGATGGGTAACCACTTGATGACGAAGTGGTGTGCCAAGGAAAGTGTGTGGTGTTTTCAAAACGGATTGGTCGGAGTTGCGACCGTTATTCCAACCTTACATGCGCAACCACTCTACCCTTATATGGGAAAGGGCATTATTGAGTACCTAGACCGATACTAGCTTGGAGCCCGCATTACTAGTGACGGGGGAGAGTTGGTGCTCTCTCTTGGGACGGGGTCGTGCCAGGTAGGGCGGCCATGACCATTTTTATGGGGCACCGGACACACCGTTGGTACCCCGTGCCAGTGGTATATGACAAGTATGGGATCAAGGCTCCAAGAAAGTGTTATGTGAAAAGTTGGGCACGGGGGTTACTGCCAATCGAGTGGACTCCATGTTAGTGTCGTCTAGGGAAAGGTAGTGATCGGGTGCTTACTCCGGGTACTTGAGGTACTGCGGGTCGTGGATGACACGGAAGTTCCCCGGATCTAGTGGGTAAAGTGTGCAACCTCTGCAGAGTGTAAAACTATTCGAATAGCCGTGTCCACGGTCAAGGACAGTTGGGTAACCGCTCTTGGGCTACGTCCACTTGTGTGTGATGATAAAAATGACTTGGGTCAAGTCAAGGGACTTGACATGATTGAGATGGGTTGGTGCCCACTCCGTTTATGTTAGATGAGTTGGTGCCCACTCTATTTATGTTGATATCTGTAACCTTCTTCATGGTTACTTGAAATTCTTTTGATGCATGCCGTACAAAGATGTTGAACATGTCATTGCACTCAAAACTAGCTTTCTGCAAAATTTACCTATATCATGCATTGTTGTATCTTGAACCAACGTGGGTTGCTTGCGAGTACATTCAAAGTACTCATTGGCTTGCCACTAGTTATTTAATTGACCAGGCATGGAAGAACAGGATGTGATGAAGAACACTTCGGTGACGAACATGCGAGCTAGGATGCTTCCCAGTCAAAATGCCTGTAGGGTTAAGGCAGATGGCATGGGTCCAAGTTATCGATGAAGATTTCCGCTGCAATGTTATACGCAAGACTCGACCATAATGGTCCTACTTGTGTAATACGATATGTATGGATGTAAGACTCTTGTTATTCAGCTTCTGTGTGTTCAGTGAGCATTGATCTCTAGGATCACTGTACACATGCATTTGGTGATCATGACTTATGAGTCGGGGTCCCCACGAAGCTGGTATCAGAGCCATCCTGACTGTAGGAAGCCTTAGTTAGCATGGTCGTTAGTTAGGGTAAAACTGTTTCAAAAACTACTACTAGTTTTCAAAACTATCCGTACTTCTCTTCCCTTCTCAGTTTTTCGAAAACTAAGGTATACTTTCCTTATTAAACTCTTCCCCTTCAAACCTTTGGTCGCTAGAACCCTTATGCCCCTGACCACTGGATTCCTTGTAATCCTCGTGGATAATCAAGAAGGAAGATGCCTTGCCAGACATTCACCTACATCTCCTGAACACAAGATTGGCGACATCACAAGAAGACGATACCAACAGAAGATAGATCCTCGAGGAATGAGGACCTGAAGACCCAGGAGATGGTGACACCCTTGACACTGCCCCAAGATTATGCAACCTTAGCCTACGATGATCAGGGGGGTAGAATATGCAAGATCATGATATACATCGCTAATAGAGTAACCATGTCACTACCATTGTTGTATCGGCAACCACCGATGGATGAGAACCTAGCCATTTGGTCCGCCTCACCATAGTGAGCAGGAAAACGGATCTCCTCATCCCCCGCTCTTGGTGTCGAAGTTTTCATCAACGTAACCGACATGATGGACCTCTATTATGCGTTGTTAATGTCATTGCATAAAGGATTATCTACTTAGTACCTTCGACACCTTAGAAGACAAGAAGGGATCGTCATGATTAAGAAGACAACAGAAGACCGAGTCAATGCCTGCTATGAGAAGCCACCTTCACCCCATCACTTCAACAGGCAAGAAGTTGTTGAAGACTCTTCAAGCTCAACCGGGATCGTTTCATCAAACAACTACAAGAGACGTAGCAGCACCTGAGGAAAAACTCGGGAGACTGCACGAGGCACAAGGCACGACTATGGAGTCCGAGAACCCCTAGGGTAGGATGAGTCGTGTACCCCCTATGCGCAGTCGAGTCCGTATGATGGTTCGAGTAGAACCATGATTGTGTGCTGCTTGTTTTTATTTGTTGTGTTTTGATATCAGTCGCCCTTTTGCCCTAGGCAACAAGTACGCGACTATATCACCTGCCTTATTTTGTTGATTGTGTTTGGCCCCTTTTGCACCTGATTGTTTGCACTTGCACTATAGAACCCCCTTTAGGCATTCCCCTTCTCTACGCTACTTTTCCCTCTCATCTCTCTGAACTGAAGACAAGCAAGACAATATGCACCAAGGATTCCACCTCGGCGACCAACAAGCGCTGATGACTTTTACTACAGCCTCCCCGACCAAATGCAACCCCGTAGAATTATGTTTAACCCTCAAGACTAGAAACCCATTCCTAGACCCTTCGAGACTTCACGAGATACCCCAGCTCGAAACCTTAACCCTGAGCTTAACCTACGGAATTGCAAGAGAACCGGTTAAGCCTCCGTAACCTTGCTTGTCACTGGGTTCATTATGGAACTAGTGGACATAGTGAATGAGCACATTATCTTCCTAAGATAGCACCAAACCCATTTATGCCATAGGGAGGACCAATCTGAGGATATAGGAATTGAGGACAAATGACTTGATGAGTTTATATCAATGACTTGAGGAATTATATGAGACTACTTGATGGATTATGAGGCTTTGATGTTGGTAGATGAACTTGGTGGGATCATGAGTATAGATTAGCATAGCTTTCATTACCCTGAGTAAATTGGATTTAGTAGGATAATTGTGTTCGCAAGCTGGAATTCTTGGAAGTATTTGGATTTAAACTTAGCCATGGGATATTGATAGGAGAGAGTTGATACTACGTAAATGACCTAGGGGGGAACATGTAGGAATTCTCGTTGGACAAGAGATTTGGATTTAAGTAGGTGATCCTAGTTGGATATAGATGATAATGTGTATCTACATGGTTCAGAGTAAATTGGATTTAGACTGATGATCTCGATCATGATACCATGTTTCTCGATGGACGATAAACTAGGAGATTGGATTTGTAGAATTAATGGATTGTGTAGTAATTGATGGAAGTTAATGGGCTGCTTGAGTTGATTCATAGGAAGGAAACAAGATTTTGGAGTGGCATATGACGTGTTTCCTTAGGATAGAGATGCACTATCTTGGACCTTGGGTCAATAGACTGAGCACTTGGATGGTGGATATTAAATCCAAGATTGTATGTTCTACCCATGGATTTTTAGGGGTAGCCACACACATGAGTTTGGGGATCGTAGACATATATGATTTTGTTAGATCTCCTCTTGGGAGTCATGAGGATATGATTAGCATGAGTGATGATTGGAGTTGACCTATACTAATGATGCTTTCAATAGGATAAGGTGATCTGTTTGGAGGACTAAGTAGAACAATTGGCATCTCGTAAACTGTGCTCAAGGATGGGATGATAAACTTCCACTCGCATTGCTCGAATCCTTGAAACCCTTATGCCCTACCAAGCCACAACACGGTTGGATCATGACCTTGGGCCTTGGCTCTAGATCAATAAGACCTTGACCAATGCTCAACCATGACCCTCACCAATGCCTCAAATTTCACTCTCGCACCCCAAATACCTCATAGAGTACTTGGGCAAGTTAATCATCATCCTTACTTGAGGACATGTATGTCCACATGAAGACGGAAGAAGAGTTGATCAGCTGGTTAGGGAACATCCGAAGACCTCCATGTCAAGGGGGAAGAACTATACCAACCACCGTCGTCAAGGAGTGAGCTTCCGCATTTAAGACCATGCATATTTGCAAGCCACTCCTCTCAAAGGCAACTACGGCCTCATGAAGAAAACTATGCTACTCATGACCTTGAGCTACCAGCAGTGGTTCATGCCCTGAAGACATGGCGACATTACCTCTTAAGGGAAGCGATGTGAGATATACACGGATCACAAAAGTCTAAAGTATATTTTCACTCAAAGGGAATTGAACATGAGGCAAAGAAGATGGCTAGAGTTGATCAAAGATTATGACCTCAGTGTTCAATACCACCCTAGGAAGGCTAATGTGGTAGCAGATGCATTAAGCAGGAAGGCTTGTTCCTTGAATGCTATGCTTAAGGACAAGCTACCCGCCTTGTATGAAGAACTTGAAAGCTTCGGGTTGGAACTGGTTGCACCAGGATTCTTAGCTAACCTTGAAGTCAAGCCGACCCTGATGGATGAGGTTAAAGAAGCTCAGAAGGGACACGAGAGTATTGAAGGCATCAAGAGGAACATCAAGGCGGGCAAAGCCCCAGGTTTCACAGAAGATAAGCAAGGAGTTGTGTGGTTTGGGAATCGCATCTGTGTGCCCAACAAGGTTGAGCTCAAGAACCTGATCTTGCAAGAAGCTCATGACACACCATATTCCATCCACCCTGGAGGAACCAAGATGTATCAAGACCTGAGGAAAGATTTTGGTGGCACGGGATGAAAAGGGAGATTGCCACCTATGTTGCAAAGTGTGACGTATGCCAGAGAGTCAAAGCTGAACATCAGCGATCCGCTGGATTGTTGCAACCCCTCAAGGTGCCTGAATGGAAGTGGGACAAGGTCGGGATGGACTTCATCACCGGTTTACCCACGTCAAGCAAGGGACATGACTCCATATGGGTCATTGTTGACCATTTGACCAAGGTGGCCCACTTCATTCCTGTCAAGACGACCTACAAGGGGAACCAGTTAGCCAGTCTCTACATCAACCGAATCATGAGCATTCATGGTGTTCCCAAGGAGATTGTGTCGGATAGAGGAACCCAATTCACCTGAAGGTTCTGGAAGAAGTTCCAGGAGGCCATGGGGACCAAGTTGTCCTTCAGCACTGCTTTCCACCCACAGAACGGAGGTCAGACAGAACGAGTAAATCAGATACTCGAAGACATGCTCCGAGCCCGTGTCTTAGCATATGGAGCTAAGTGGGAAGATTGCCTCCCTTTTGCCGGGTTCTCTTACAACAACAGTTATCACTCAAGCCTTCAGATGGCACCATTTGAGGTGTTATACGGACGGAAATGCCGCACACCCCTCAACTGGTCAGAAACCGGAGAAGGACTTGTCTTTGGGCCCGATATCCTCCGTGAAGCCGAAGAGCGAGTCCAGCTTGTCAGAGAGCGTTTGGAGACTGCCAAGTCAAGACAAAAGAGCTACGCTGACTCACGTCATCGAGACATGACCTTCCGGGTTGGAGACCATGTTTATCTCCGGGTCACCCCTCTCTAAGGAACCAAGCATTTCCATCACAAGGAGACCCGCACCAAGATTCATCGGCCTTCTTCAAGATCACTCCAAGATTTAACATCCCCCTCCGAGATCACTTCAAGACAAAGAGAAGACAGTTACCAGCTGGAGTTGCCACCTGAGTTACCTAATGTGCACAATGCTTGCCATGAATCACAATCCCGGAAACATTTCCAACTTCCTAACTAGCCCAATCTAACCTACCGCGAGCTACCCATTGGCAACATGGATCAAGAAGAGCGTCATACACGAAGCCACACCATCAAGTACTTCAAGCTCAATGGAGCACTACACGGAAGCAGAAGCAACATGAAGACTTGAAGACTACCCCAGATCCAAGTTTCTGTATCCCTTTCCGCGCCTAGTCTGGGAATCTCGGGGACGAGATTCTTGTAAGGAGGGTAGGTCTGTCACACCCTAATTTTCATGCCACAACACTTAAGTAAATAAATAATGCTAAAATGTGGTTTGACAAAAACTTTTGAGTGTTTTGTCTTTGCTTTGATTGAATGGTTGATTGCTGTTTGCAAGTGCTCTAAAAATCAAATAAATCCTCCAACTCCTATACTTCATTTCCTTGCCCCAAACTTCTGCCCAATGATCATGCCATGTGTATAGAGCAATATAGCATTTTCTTACAAAATTAATTTGGCCAAAAAGTATTTTCAAAAATTAGTTTTTCAAAAACCCCTGAATTGAGGTTTGCACTGCAAGTACTTAATTAAGGGCATTAAAAATATTTATAAAAATATATTTGACTCCTATTAGATATATGATACCCAGAAACCACAAAAATATAATTTTAAAAGTTATTTTCCTATTTTATTTAAAAGCTTTTTCTTAAGGCCTGAAATGGTCTTTAATAGGGAAAAATTATTTTAGTGCTTTAAAAATATTTTGGAAAAACCTAGGGAAACTCAGTGGACATATATTGTCCATATATAAGAGTTTCAACACATGGTCATGTTCAAAATATTGGTCAAATCCTCAAAACCCCTTCTCGATATTTCAAGCTTTTGAAATATTTACGAAGGAAATATTCCCCAAAAATTCCAAGAAAATTCTATCATGTCACATATGACATATTTGGTGATCTTGCCAAGTATCATGTCTTGGAGAACAAGATAACATCATCAAATCCTCTCAAAACCATTTCTGTCCATTTTAAAGTTTGAGCAACTTTACATTGCCAAACATGTCCAAATATTCTCAAACCTTGTGAACATTCTCAAATGGTCTAATTATTCATCTAGACCAAGTGGCACAAGTTGGAGAACAAGTTATATTTATCGAAGTGCCCCAAAACCCTCTCTGACAAGAATCAAATTTGAACAACTCTACATTACCAACTTTCTCTCCTTGATTCCAACTTTTAGAAGAATGATCACATGACCAAATGAGGCCACTACACCAAGTGGTGCATCAAGGAGAATATATTTGCATGGCTAAATCTTGGAAAGCCCATTTCTGTTGATTTCTAGGGTTTACCAAAGTTGCATTGGCAACTTTGCCCAAATGAGCTCAATCTTGGTGGAACATCTTATTTTCTCATGCCATTTGACCCTGTCAAGCCTCATGACAAGGGAAGTCCATTTTCTTGCCCAAACCTACAACAAACACCTTCTGCCATTTTTCCAAAATCATCATTTTGACCACTTCCACTATTGTCCATGAGCTCAACTTGTTACCACAGCTCCTCCTAGTCCCCTTGCACGTCCAGTTGCAATGGCAAATCCACATCTCAATTATTGGAGGGGTAAAACCCCACTTTCCCTCTCTGGACAGCCCTTTTCTCTCTCTCCCTAACCTCTCTCCTCTCCTAGTGGTTCACCAGGGCATCCAAGGCCCTCTCCCCTTTCTTTACTACTCGCTAGCACTGCTGGACACACGTGGCCGCGCCCACTTCCCCCTTTTTATGCCATGGCATGCCAAAGGCGTGTGTGGGGACCCTGACTCATAAGTCGAGATCACCGAATGCACGTGTACAGTGATCCCAGAGATCAATGCTCACTGAACACACAGAAGCTGAATAACAAGAGTCTTACATCCATACATACCGTTTTACACAAGTAGGACCATTATGGTCGAGTCTTGAGTATAACATCTTAGCGGAAATCTTCGTCGATAACTTGGACCCATGCCATCTGCCTTAACCCTACAGGCATTCTGACTGGGAAACGTCCTAGTTCGCATGTTAGTCTCCAAAGAACTCTTCTTCGAACTCCGGTTCTTCCATGCCTGGTCCATTAAATAACCACTGGCAAGCCAATGAGTACTTTGAATGTACTCGCAAGCAACCCATGTTTTGGTTCAAGATGTAACAAGGCATGATATAGGTAAATTTTTGCAGAAAGCTAGTTTTGAGTGCAATGACATGTTCAACAACTTGTAAGACATGCATCAAGAGAATTCAAGTAACCATGAGGACAGGGTACAGATATCAACATAAATAGATTGGGCACCAACCCATCTCAATCATGTCAAGTCCTTTGACTTGACCCAAGTAGTTTTATCAACACACACACACGGTTGTAAACATGTGGATGTAGCCCAAGAGCGGTTACCCAACTGTCCTTGACCGTGGACACGGCTATTCGAATAGTTTTACACTCTGCAGAGGTTGCACACTTTACCCACAAGATCTGGGGAACTTCCGTGTCATCCACGACCCGTGGTACCTCAAGTACCCGGGGTAAGCACCCGATCACTACCTTTCCCTAGACGACACTAACATGGAGTCCACTCGTTGTTCTGTATCCTCATGATGTACATCATACGAGACTTACTCGAGATCGTAACATCCGAGAGGGGACACAACGGTGTGTTCGGTGCCCTGTGAAAACAGTCATGGCCGCCCTACCTGGCACGACCCCGTCCCGAGAGAGCGCACCAAAAACTCTCCCGTCACTAGCAATGCAGGCTCCAAGCTAGTATCTACCTAGGTAATCAATAATGCCCTTTCCCATATAAGGGTAGAGTGGTTGCGCATGTAAGGTTGGAATAACGGTCGCAACTTCGACCAATCCGTTTTCGAAAACAACACACACACTTGCCTCGGTACACCACTTTGTCATCAAGTGGTTACCCATCTCATCATCTCCCTCGGGCATAAGTGGCACCCGACGGGGTTTTTGAAAATACTTTTGAAAATACTTTGCCTCCATCACATGCATATTCCCGCCCCTTTTGCCATAGCAACTACTTTAGCATCCTATCTACTCCCATCGACACAACCCTCATAAGAAGGTAGGGTCATGCACAATGCAAGTATCAATGAGGAAGTAACGAAGGCAATCCACCAAAGTGGTTACTCTCTCAACATGGTTCAGAAACAACTCTAATAGAGTGCTATATGATGTGCATAAAAAGGTTTCATAGACATGGTCAAAGGGCTGCTTGCCTTGGTCTTCAAAGTCTTCAAGTTCTTCAAATCCTTCTCTTTCTTCTTCTTCTTCAGCAACTTCGTCTAATACGGAATCTAATCGTCGCAAGAAATAATGAGAAAATAAGGCAACAGAAAAACCAAAGTGCTCAGAAAAATGTCAATTTTTTTGATAAATACTAGGGGGAATTCTAAGAATGGTAAAATTCCTAGTTTTGGATTTGAAGTGGCAGAATAGAAGAAATGGATTTTCAAAGATGGATTTAAATCCTCAAATTTGAATTTAAATTTGAACCGTACTGAAAAGTTTGATGGGTATTTATGAAAGTTACACCATTAAATAGGTGGGATTTTTAGAAGAATTTAGGAGTTGGAATCATTGCATTTGGATTATTATTTAATCCTGTGGAATTATTTGAAATCCAATGAGAAAAAGAAAAGGAAAAGGACATTGTGCCCTTTGGGCTGTAACAGCCAGAGGCAGCAGCCCAGGGGGAAAAGAGGCTCAGCGAGCCAGCACAAGCGCGCTGCCTTGAGTTTGTAAACCCGACGGGCGGGCCCAGCTGCCAGGGGAGAGAGAGGCGAGAGAGGTTAGGATGACAGGCGGGGCCCGCGTGTCATCTCTGACCTCGCGACCAGAGGGCCGGCGTGCTCACCGGCGGCGAAGTAGGGCACGGCGGGTCGAGCTGATAGCACGGTTGGTCTCAGCGTGGAGTCGCCGTTCGGGTGGTGGTGGTGGATGTCGCCGGGGTTGCCTGGTTCGCCGGCGACGAGGTCTCGCGGCGGAGGAGCTTCGGGAGGCGGTGGTTCCAGTCGTTTCCGGTTGCAACAGAGAGGGAAAACAGAGGGGAAATGATCAGGGAGGTGAGGAGAGTCCAGATCGGGAGAGAGAGATGGCAACGGAGGCCTGTACCACGAGTTCGCTTGAGTCCCGAGGCGGCGGAGCTCGAGCTCGATCTCGAGCTCCTGGGCGCTCGGAGAAGAACTGGGGTGCAGGGGTGACTTGGTGGTGCAGGAGTGATTGGCGAGAGAGAGGGCTCTGGGATGCCCTTAAGTAGGCGAACGGCGGTCCACCGTGGGCTCATGCGCCCGCGAGCTCGTGCTCGCTGCCACGGGCCTCGGGAGGTGTGCTGCGCTGTGTCTAGGGCGTTTGTAGGGGCCGACTCGCCCGGGGAAAGATGAGGGGAGCAGGAAAGGTCGGGGCGCCACGTGTGAGCACGCCACTTTGTGCGCCGGGCGGCCTTGTTCGCTAGCGCGGAGGCGCAGGGAGGAGGAGAGTGGAGAGGGCCGACCGCGTAGCGATCCGCGGACGCCGAGGCGCATCGGCAGGCGCGCTGGGGAGGCCCGAGGTGGCCGGAGCTGCTTGGCAGGGGGCGGCAGTCAAGGGAGCACATCAGAAGGCTCAGAGCGCCCAAATGGCCGGCATGGCATTTTCTATGCCTTGTGGGCGCGGCCAACCGTGTCCAGTAGCTCAAGGGTGGAGTAAAGAAGGAGGGGGAGGCATTGGATGCTCTGGATGGTCACTGGGGTGAGGAGAGAGGTGAGGAAGAGGGAGAAAGGGGCTTTCCAGAGAGAGAAAGAGAGATTTTACTTATCCAACAATTGAGCTGTGGACTTGCCATTGTTACTGGAGGTGAAAGGGGTCTAGGAGGAGCTGTGGTAAAAATTTGAGCTCTCCAAGAATAGTGGAAGGGGTCAAAATAGTGGTTTTTGCAAAATGTCAGAAGGTGTTTGATGCTTGTTTGGTTGAGCAAATGAACTCCAAATGCCATGAGACTCCACAGGGTGAAATGACTCATATAAATATGTCCTTCCACCAATTTGGAGATTATTTGGGCAAAGTTGTCAATGCAACTTTTGTAAACCCTAGAAATGAGCAGAAATAGACTTGAGTAGATCTAGTTGAGCATAACACTTCTCCTTGATACACCACTTGGTGTAGTGGCCTCATTTGGTCATGTGAACATGCTCACAAAAGTTGGGGTCAAGGGGAGAAAGTTGGTAGTACAAAGTTGCTCAAATTTGATTCTGGACAGGAAGGGTTTTGGGGCACTTTGATCAAGTTAACTTGTTCTCCAACTTGTGCCATTTGGTCTAGATGAATAATTAGACCATTGGAGAATGTTCACAAGGTTTGAGAATATTTAGACATGTTTGGCAATGTAAAGTTGCTCAAACTTTAAAATGGACAAAAATGGTTTTGAGAGGATTTGATGGTGTTATCTTGTTCTCCAAGACATGATACTTGGCAAGATCACCAAATATGTCATATTTGACATGATAGAATTTTCTTGGAATTTTTGGGGAATATTTCCTTTGTAAATATTTCAAAAGCTTGAAATATCCAGAAAGGGTTTTTGAGGGATTTGACCAATATTTTGAACATGACCATGTGCTGAAACTCTTATATATGGACAATATGTGTCCGCTGAGTTTCCCTGATTTTTGTCAAATATTTTTAAAACAATAAAATAATTTTTCCTATTAAAGACCATTTCTGGCCTTAAGAAAAATCTTTTAAATAAAATAGGAAAATAACTTTTAAAATTATATTTTTGTGGTTTCTTGGTATCCTATATCTAATAGGAGTCAAAAATATTTTTAGAAAGATTTTTACTGCCCTTAATTAAGTACTTGCAGTGCAAACCTCAATTCGTGGGTTTTGGAAAACTAATTTTGAAAATACTTTTGGCCAAATTATTTTTGTAAGAAAATACTATATTGCTCTATACACATGGCATGATCATTGGGAAAAGGTTCTGGATCAAGGAGATGAAGTATGGAAGGTGGAGTTGTGTTGACTTTAAAGAGCACTTTGAAAACACAGAGAGAAAACCAACTCAAATAAAAGTCAAATAATGCAAAAGTTTTTGTCAAACCGCATTTTATCATGATTTATTAGCTTAAGTGTTGTGGCATGAAAATCAGGGTGTGACAGACCTACCCCCCTTACAAGAATCTCGTCCCCGAGATTCCCAGACTAGGCGCGGAAAGGAGTATGGAAACTTGGATTCGGGGTAGTCTTCACGTCCTCATACTGCTTCTGCCTCCGTGTAGTGCTCCATTGAGCTTGAAGTACTTGCTGGTGTGGCTTCGTGTATGACGTTCTTCTCGATCCAGGTTTCTAAGTGGTTGCTTGCGGTGGTCATATTGGGCTGGAGGTTGATGGCTCGGTGGTCAATGCCCTTGCAGAGATCGGGCAAGTTAGGAAGTAGGAAACACTTCCGGGGTTGTGATGCATGGAAAGCATTGCGCTCATCAGGTAACTCAGGTGGTAACTCTAGCTGGTAGCCGTCTACTCTTCGTCTTGGAGTGATCTCGAAGGGGGATGTTGAATCTTGGAGTGATCTCGAAGAGGGCCGATGAATCTTGGTGTGGGTCTCCTTGTCATGGAAATGCTTGGTTCCTTAGAGAGAAGTGGCCCGTAGATACACCTGGTCTTTGACGCGGAGGTTTACTTCTTTGACGATGGTGGTTGGTGCAGTTCTTCTTCCTTGACATGGCGGTCTTTAGATGTTCCTGGACTAGCTGAACGGCTCTTCTTCCGTCTTCGAGTGGACAGGTAGGTCACCAAATGATGAGGACAACTATCTTGTCTATGCACTCCATGAAGTCTATGGCGTACGTAAAGTGGGCTGAGGCATTGGTGATGGTTACGGCTGAGTATTGGCCAAGGTCTTATCGATCTAGAGGCAATGCCGAAGGTCAGGATCTGACCGTGTTGTGGCTTGGTAGGGCGTAAGGGTTTCAAGGATTCTAGGGTGCGAGTGAACGTTTATCATTGAGCACAATTCCTGAGATGCCAATTGTTCTACCTAGTCTTTGCCTCATATTACCAAAAGAATCATCTCGTATAGGTCAACTCCAATCATCACTCATGTGATTCATATCCTCATGGCTCCCGAGAGGAGGTCTAACAAAATCATACATGTCTACAATCCCCAAACTCGTATGTATGTCTACCCCTAAAAATCCATGGGTAGAGCATATAAGTTGCTAAGCTTGAATTTAATCACCACAATCCAAGTGCTCAGTCTATTGATCCAAGGTCCATGATAAAGCATCTCTATCCTAAGGAAACACGTCGTAAGCCACTCCAAGATCTTGTTTCCTTCCTATGAATCAACTCCAATAGCCCATTAACTTCCATTAATCGCTACATAATCCATTGATTCTACAAATCCAACGCCTATGCTGGTGTTCCACATGATCTTCTAAAGTCCTTATAATCCCCCAATACTTGAAAGGGCTATTTTTGCTATAGTCAGTCTACCAATTCCCATTATCATGGTCATGTAAACTCCAAGGTCAATCTCATACAGATTCCCTAAATAAACTCCGACAATTAGTCCAATCTCCTAGTTTATCGCCCACCGAGAAACATGGTATCATGATCGAGATCATCAGTCTAAATCCAATTTACTCTGAACCATGTGGACACACTCATCATCTATATTCAACTTAGAATCACTTACTTAAATCCAAATCTCTTGTCCAACGAGAATTTCCACACTTTCCCCGAGTCATTGTCGTAATATCAACTATCACCTATCAATATCCCCTGCCTAAGACAAATCCAAATACTTCCAAGAATTCTAGCTTGCGAACACAATTATCCTACTAAATCCAATTTACTCAGGGGTAAATAAAGTTATGCTAATCTATACTCATGATCCCACCAAGTTCATCTACCAACATCAAAGCCTCATAATCCACCAAATAGTCTCATATAATTCCTCAAAGTCATTGATATAAACTCATCAAGTCATTTGCCCTCTATTCCTATATCCTCAAATTGGTCTTCCCTATGGCATCATCAGTTCTAGTGCTATATTAGGATGATAAGGTGCTCATTCCCTACGTCCACTAGTTCCATAGTGAACCCAACGTGGAGCAAGGTTACGGAGGCTTAACTGGTCCTCTTTGCAAGTCTGTGGGTTAAGCACATGGTTAAGGATTCGAGATAGGTTATCTTGTGAAGTCTTGAAGGGTTTAGGAATGGGTTTCTAGTCTGGAGGGTTAAACATAACTCTACGGGGTTTCACTTGGTCGAGGAGGCTGCAACAAAAAGTCTTCAGTGCTAGTTGGCCGCCGAAGCAGATTCCTTGGTGCATCTTGTCCTGCTGGTCTTCAGTTGAGGAGAGAGAGATGAGAGGGAAGATTAGTATAGTTGGGGCTGCCTAAAGGGGGTTCTATAGTGCAGGTGCAAACAACAAGTGCCAAAAGACCACACACAATTTCATTAAGATAAGATAGGTGATATAGTTGCATACATGCTGCCTAAGGCAAAAGTGCAACTTACATCAAAACACAAACAGATAGGAACAAGCAACACTCAACATGGTTTCATCTGAACCATCATATGGACTCGACTGCGCATAGGGGGTACATGACTCATCCTACCCTAGGGGTCCTCGGATTCAGTAGTCATGCTAGCTTCATTACATGAGAGAAAGGCGTTCGGTCTTCAGTTTCTGGGTTCCCCTTGTGGTGCCAAAGGGTATGCGCCAGTCGGCTGCTTGTTGGGACACATCCTTTTAATGTGCCAAGTTCACCACACCCGTGACAAGTGACAGAAGCAAAAAGGTTGCTATCCAGTCTGGAGTTATGTCATCGATGGCCTGACGACGATCTTCTATGAGGTGGATATGCAAATCCATTCCTATGCTCCCTGCGTGGGGTTTGGTTGCGGGTTTTTCGAAGTTCCTTGATTTGTTGCTCCTGATTGGCAAGGTGGGCTTGTAAGACAGTATTTTGCTATCCTCGCTCGGCCACCTTCATCTTTTCGAGGCAGTGAAGGTGCAGAAGTGAAGGGAGGTCTTGGCGAGCCTTAAGGAATGCTTCGGTAAGGTGACGTAGGAGGTAGTCTCCGGCGTTGATGAAGCGGATTTGGTATTTGAGGGTTGGATCCTCATCTTCTGGGTAAATCATCACTTGAGCTGGGGCTCGAAATCCGTTCTTTATAGGTAGGTAGCGGGTGGCGTGTTCTTCTTTCATTTCTGGAAGGAGGCCTCGAAGACGGAGGAGCGCTTCATGTGCTACTTGCTGAATGGCCAGGTCTTGTGATGGCATGGGTGGCCCAATGAAGAACCATCCCTGGGGTGAGGTCTTGGCAAGCACAAAAACCTTGGCGTAGAACTCCTTCTCGAGCACATCATTTTCTAGTTCATGTAGGGTGTATATGGGCAGCAAGGGATAGTGGCATTGTTGGAGGCAGTCTTTTAGGAGCGATGGAAATCCTGTCATAAGGTGTCTCAAGGGGGCGACAGCCATCTACAAAAGTTGAATAGGGGAGGTCAATAAGGGAAAATATATCCTGGGTGGGGTATGCTTCAGAAAAGAAGAGAGGTTTAGATGGTCTCAAGCTAACTAACGTCCATGCTAACTAAGGCTTCCTACAGTCAGGATGGCTCTGATCCCAGCTCTGTGGGGACCCCGACTCATAAGTCGAGATCACCGAATGCACGTGTACAGTGATTCGAGAGATCAATGCTAACTGAACACACAGAAGCTGAATAACAAGAGTCTTACATCCATACATACCGTTTTACACAAGTAGGACCATTATGGTCGAGTCTTGAGTATAACATCGCAGCGGAAATCTTCGTGGATAACATAGACCCATGCCATCTGCCTTAACCCTACAGGCATTCTGATTGGGAAACGTCCTAGTTCCCATGTTCGTCTCCAAAGAACTCTTCTTCGAACTCCGGTTCTTCCATGCCTGGTCAATTAAATAACCAGTGGCAAGCCAATGAGTACTTTGAATGTACTCGCAAGCAACCCATGTTTTGGTTCAAGATGTAACAATGCATGATATAGGTAAATTTTTGCAGAAAGCTAGTTTTGAGTGCAATGACATGTTCAACAACTTGTAATACATGCATCAAGAGAATTCAAGTAACCATGAGGACAGGTTACAGATATCAACATAAATAGAGTGGGCACCAACCCATCTCAATCATGTCAAGTCCTTTGACTTGACCCAAGTAGTTTTATCAACACACACACACGGTTGTAAACATGTGGACGTAGCCCAAGAGCGGTTACCCAACTGTCCTTGACCATGGACACGGCTATTCGAATAGTTTTACACTCTGCAGAGGTTGCACACTTTACCCACAAGATCCGGGGGAACTTCCGTGTCATCCACGACCCGCGGTACCTCAAGTACCCGGGGTAAGCACCCGATCACTACCTTTCCCTAGACGACACTAACATGGAGTCCACTCGTTGTTCCGTATCCTCACGATGTACATCATACGAGACTTACTCGAGATCGTAACATCCGAGAGGGGACACAACGGTGTGTTCGGTGCCCTGTGAAAACAGTCATGGCCGCCCTACCTGGCACGACCCCGTCCCGAGAGAGCGCACCAACAACTCTCCCGTCACTAGTAATGCGGGCTCCAAGCTAGTATCGGCCCAGGTAATCAATAATGCCCTTTCCCATAAAAGGGTAGAGTGGTTGCGCATGTAAGGTTGGAATAACAGTCGCAACTTCGACCAATCCGTTTTCGAAAACAACACACACACTTGCCTCGGTACACCACTTTGTCATCAAGTGGTTACCCATCTCATCATCTCCCTCGGGCATAAGTGGCACCCGACGGGGTTTTCGAAAAGACTTTTGAAAATACTTTGCCTCCATCACATGCATATTCCCGCCCCTTTTTGCATAGCAACTACTTTAGCATCCTATCTACTCCCATCGACACAACCCTCATAAGAAGGTAGGGTCATGCACAATGCAAGTATCAATGAGGAAGTAACGAAGGCAATCCACCAAAGTGGTTACTCTCTCAACATGGATCAGAAACAACTCTAATAGAGTGCTATATGATGTGCATAAAAAGGTTTCATAGACATGGTCAAAGGGCTGCTTGCCTTGGTCTTCAAAGTCTTCAAGTTCTTCAAATCCTTCTCTTTCTTCTTCTTCTTCAGCAACTTCGTCTAATACGGAATCTAATCATCGCAAGAAATAACGAGAAAATAAGGCAACAGAAAAACCAAAGTGCTCAGAAAAATGTCAACTTATTTTTGATAAATACTAGGGGGAATTCTAAGAATGGTAAAATTCCTAGTTTTGGATTTGAAGTGGTAGAATAGAAGAAATGGATTTTCAAAGATGGATTTAAATGCTCAAATTTGAATTTAAATTTGAACCGTACTGAAAAGTTTGATGGGTATTTATGAAAGTTACACCATTAAATAGGTGGGATTTTTAGAAGAATTTCGGAGTTGGAATCATTGCATTTGGATTATTATTTAATCCTGTGGAATTATTTGAAATATAACAGAAAAAGAAAAAGGAAAAGGGCCTTTGTGCACTTTGGGCTGTAACAGCCGCAGGCAGCAGGCCCGGGGGAAAAGAGGCCAGCGAGCCAGCCTGGCCAGTTTTTAAACCTGACAGGCGGGGCCCAGCTGCCAGTGGGAGAGAGAGGGGCGAGAGAGGTGAGGATGACAGGCGGGGCCCGCCTGTCATCTCTCGACTCATGACGAGGGGGCAGCGTGCTCACCGGCGGCGATGCAGGGCACGGCGGGTCGAGCTGATAGCACGGTTGGGCTCAGCATGGAGTCGCCGTTCGGGTGGTGGTGGTGGACGTCGCCGGGGTTGCCTGGTTCGCCGGCGACGAGGTCTCGCGGCGGAGGAGCTTCGGGAGGCGGTGGTTCCGGTCGTTTCCGGTTGCAACAGAGAGGAAAACGGAGGGAAATGATCGAGGAGGTGAGGAGAGTCCAGATCGGGAGAGAGAGATGGCAACGGAGGCCTATACCACGAGTTCGTCGGAGTCCCGAGGCGGCGGAGCTCGAGCTCGATCTCGAGCTCGGGCGCTTCTGGAGAAGAACTTGGGGTGCAGGGGGGTGACTTGGTGGTGCAGGGAGTGATTGGCGAGAAGAGAGGGGCTCGGGGATGCCCTTAAGTAGGCGAACGGCGGTCCACCGTGGGCTCGTGCACCGACGAGCTCGTGCTCGTCGCTACGGGCCTCGGGAGGGTGCTGCGCTGTGTCTAGGGCGTTTGTAGGGGTCGACTACGCCCAGGGGAAAGAAGAGGGGGAGCAAGGAAAGGTCAGGGACGCCGCGCGTGTGAGCATGCTCACTGGTGCGCTCGGGCGGCCCTTGTTTGCTAGCGCGGAGGCGCGGGGAGGAGGAGAGAGGAGAGGGCCGACCGCGTAGCGTGCCGCGGACGCCGAGGCGCATCGGCAGGCACGCTGGGGAGGCCCGAGGTGGCCGGAGCTGCTGGCGGCGGACTCTGTCGCGAGCGCCTCAGAAGGCCCTCAGGCGCCCAAATGGCAGGCATGGCATTTTCTATGCCTTGTGGGCGCGGCCAACCTTGTCCAGTAGCTCAAGGGTGGAGTAAAGAAGGAGGGGGAGGCATTGGATGCTCTGGATGGCCACTGGGGTGAGGAGAGAGGTGAGGAAGAGGGAGAAAGGGGCTGTCCAGAGAGAGAAAGAGAGATTTTACTTATCCAACAATTGAGCTGTGGACTTGCCATTGTTACTGGAGGTGAAAGGGGTCTAGGAGGAGCTGTGGTAAAAATTTGAGCTCTCCAAGAATAGTGGAAGGGGTCAAAATAGTGGTTTTTGCAAAATGTCAGAAGGTGTTTGATGCTTGTTTGGTTGAGCAAATGAACTCCAAATGCCATGAGACTCCACAGGGTGAAATGACTCATATAAATATGTCCTTCCACCAATTTGGAGATTATTTGGGCAAAGTTGTCAATGCAACTTTTGTAAACCCTAGAAATGAGCAGAAATAGACTTGAGTAGATCTAGTTGAGCATAACACTTCTCCTTGATACACCACTTGGTGTAGTGGCCTCATTTGGTCATGTGAACATGCTCACAAAAGTTGGGGTCAAGGGGAGAAAGTTGGTAGTACAAAGTTGCTCAAATTTGATTCTGGACAGGAAGGGTTTTGGGGCACTTTGATCAAGTTAACTTGTTCTCCAACTTGTGCCATTTGGTCTAGATGAATAATTAGACCATTGGAGAATGTTCACAAGGTTTGAGAATATTTAGACATGTTTGGCAATGTAAAGTTGCTCAAACTTTAAAATGGACAAAAATGGTTTTGAGAGGATTTGATGGTGTTATCTTGTTCTCCAAGACATGATACTTGGCAAGATCACCAAATATGTCATATGTGACATGATAGAATTTTCTTGGAATTTTTGGGGAATATTTCCTTTGTAAATATTTCGAAAGCTTGAAATATCCAGAAAGGGTTTTTGATGGATTTGACCAATATTTTGAACATGACCATGTGTTGAAACTCTTATATATGGACAATATGTGTCCAGTGAGTTTCTCTGATTTTTGTCAAATATTTTTAAAACAATAAAATAATTTTTCCTATTAAAGACCATTTCTGGCCTTAAGAAAAAGCTTTTAAATAAAATAGGAAAATAACTTTTAAAATTATATTTTTGTGGTTTCTTGGTATCCTATATCTAATAGGAGTCAAAAATATTTTAGAAAGATTTTTACCGCCCTTAATTAAGTACTTGCAAAGGCAAACCTCAATTCGGGGTTTTGGAAAACTAATTTTGAAAATACTTTTTGGCCAAATTATTTTTGTAAGAAAATACTATATTGCTCTATACACATGGCATGATCATTGGGAAAAGGTTTTGGATCAAGGAGATGAAGTATGGAAGGTGGAGTTGTGTTGACTTTAAAGAGCACTTTGAAAACACAGAGAGAAAACCAACTCAAATAAAAGTCAAATAATGCAAAAGTTTTTGTCAAACCGCATTTTATCACGATTTATTAGCTTAAGTGTTGTGGCATGAAAATCAGGGTGTGACAGCGTGCTCCAGAGCGCACTACAGTGCTCCCACGCACTGTAGCTGCTCTCTGCCCAAGCCACCCGACCACCTCGAGCCTCCCCCCTCGCGCCAGTCGAGGTGCCTCGGCGTCCGCAACACGCTACTCGGTCGGCCCCCTCCTTTCTCCTCCTCCCCGCGCCTCCGCGCTAGCAAACAGAGGCCGCCGAGCGCGCCAATGGTGCGGCTCACTCACGCGGCACCCTGGCCCTTGCCCCGCTTCTTCTCTCCCCTCCTCTCGCCCTGGACCGAACCCACGAGCACCCCAGACACGCCCACGCGCGCCCCCGTGGCCTCCAGCAACGGCTAGGACCTCGCCGAGCGCCCTGTCCACGGTGCACCTCGCCCCCTCCTACTTAAAGCAGTCCCTTACTTCCCTCTCTGCTCCATTTGCTCCCCCTCTCTCCCGTGCACCCCCTGGATCAACTCACATCTCTCCCCGTGCCCTCCATCCACCGCAATGGCTGGAGCTCCGCCGTCGGGCTCCGCCTAAATTCAGGCTATCAGGAGCCTCCCTCCTCTACCTAGCCATTCCAGTGCTCTATCACCGCCACCACTGACTCACCCCAAGCTCTAGTTCCTCCTCCCCGCGTCTGCCTCGCCGTGCTGAATCTCGCCGTCAGCCTCCTCCGCCATGGATGATGGGGCGCTCACCTCAGACCGCCCCCGCGCCCGTTGAGTACCTCGGAGGATGCGTCGCACTCCCCCGAGCACGCCGGTGTGCCGGGCGCCCGCGGAGGTGGTCGGTGCCGCCGGGGAGAGCGCCGGCACCGATCAGCCTCGCCTCTGCGTTTCACCATCGCGCCGCGCGGGAGGTTGAGGGCGACCTGCCACTGGGTCCCGCGCGTCAGCGACCCAGTGGGCGGGCCCGCCCATTTAAGTGGAAGCGGCTTCGCTTGTTTCCACCTCCCACGCTCCGCTGACGTATTCCCAACGGGCGCCATCGACGTCGCCTGGGCGCCTGGTGCGGCGGAGCCGCTGGGCCGGCCCACAGTCTATCTGCCGCCCCGTGTGCAGGATAAGGTTAAGCCTTTTTCTCATTTTTCTTTATCCAGTGAACTTCAAAAATCTCTAAACAACTCAAATAGTGTCCAAATTTGATGATTCAAATTTCTTATGACTCCATAAATCATGAACTTTCACATGGTGCTATTTGCACATTTTTCCAGAAACTTTCTCTTCATAAACATTTATCAAATCCCATTTTTCCATTTCTGTGATGAACTTTAGAAAATCACAGAGAGCTCAATATTGATCCAAATGCCATGATTCAAATTCCTAGATGCATCTAAGTTCAAAACTTAGTTTTTGAACATTTTTACTAATACTTTCTGTGTCACCTCAACTAATGGTCTATTTCTTTGTATATAGCCAACTTTGCAAATTCATAGGAAAATCATCTCAACTCCAAATCCAGTGAAACCAATTCCTAGATGCTTCTAAAGTCACCCTTTGTTAGATGGGTGCCTTTGCTCATTTTTCAAAAATATATTCCTGTACACTTCTTGCAAATCCATAAACCCCTTGATTCCACCATATCAAAATGTTCAGAGATATCCCTTCATCAAATCCCAATGAAACCACTTTGGTCATGCCTCATATGACCAGAGGTATCCTAGAAAAGTCCAACTCATATTTTTAGAGCACTTTTATTTTCTGCCTTGTTGTGTTGCTTATTACGGTTGCTTTCGGTGATAGTTGACGAAGTAGACGAAATGCTCGGAGATGGACCAGAGATATTTGAAGACCTCGAAGACTTTGTTAAAACAGGCAAGCAGCCCTTTGACCATGTCTATGAAACCCTTTTTATGCATGTCATATATAGCTCTTTATTATTGTTGCATCGGAATCATGGTGACATGGTGAACCACGTGGGTTGGTTGCCTCGGTTACTTCCTCGTTGATACTTGCATTGTGCATGGCCCTACCTTCTTATGAGGGCTATGCCGGTGGGAGTAGATAGGATGCTAAAGTAGATGCTACGCAAAAGGGATGGGTATATGCATGGTGAAGGAGACAAAGTGATTTCAAAAGTCTTTTCGAAAACCCCGTCGGGTGCCACTTATGCCCGAGGGAGATGATGAGATGGGTAACCACTTGATGACGAAGTGGTGTGCCAAGGAAAGTGTGTGGTGTTTTCAAAACGGATTGGTCGGTGTTGCGACCGTTATTCCAACCTTACATGCGCAACCACTCTACCCTTATATGGGAAAGGGCATTATTGAGTACCTAGACCGATACTAGCTTGGAGCCCGCATTACTAGTGACGGGGGAGAGTTGGTGCTTTCTCTTGGGACGGGGTCGTGCCAGGTAGGGCGGCCATGACCATTTTTATGGGGCACCGGACACACCGTTGGTACCCCGTGCCAGTGGTATGTGACAAGTATGGGAGCAAGGCTCCAAGAAAGTGTTATGTGAAAAGTTGGGCACGGGGGTTACTGCCAATCGAGTGGACTCCATGTTAGTGTCGTCTAGGGAAAGGTAGTGATCGGGTGCTTACCCCGGGTACTTGAGGTACCGCGGGTCGTGGATGACACGGAGGTTCCCCGGATCTAGTGGGTAAAGTGTGCAACCTCTACAGAGTGTAAAACTATTCGAATAGCCGTGTCCACGGTCAAGGACAGTTGGGTAATAGCTCTTGGGCTACGTCCACTTGTTTACAAACCAAGTGTGTGTGACTATAAAAATGACTTGGGTCAAGTCAAGGGACTTGACATGATTGAGATGGGTTGGTGCCCACTCCGTTTATGTTAGATGGGTTGGTGCCCACTCTATTTATGTTGATATCTGTAACCGTCTTCATGGTTACTTGAAATTCTTTTGATGCATGCCGTACAAAGATGTTGAACATGTCATTGCACTCAAAACTAGCTTCCTGCAAAATTTACCTATATCATGCATTGCTGTATCTTGAACCAAACGTGGGTTGCGTGTGAGTACATTCAAAGTACTCATTGGCTTGCCACTGGTTATTTAATTGACCAGGCATGGAAGAACAGGATGTGATGAAGAACACTTGATGATTTAACATGCGAGCTAGGACGCTTCCTCAATGTAATGCCCGTAGGGTTAAGGCAGATGGCATGGTTCCAAGTTATCGACGAAGATTTCCGCTGTGATGTTATACGCAAGACTCGACCATAATGGTCCTACTTGTGTAATACGGTATGTATGGATGTAAGACTCTTGTTATTCAGCTTCTGTGTGTTCAGTGAGCATTGATCTCTGGGATCACCGTACACGTGCATTTGGTGATCACGACTTATGAGTCGGGGTCCCCACAACTGTTGATTTCCAGCCAATGGGTAGAGACGAGGAAGCTGAAGCGGATGATGACGAGGAGCAGGCTTGAACCGGAAGCCGGTTTGGATAGCTGTCTTTTGTATCTTTCCAAAATAACAATGATCTTATTCGGGCACCGTGTTGCCTTGTAATAGGATAGTTAATACTTCTGCCTTGAATATGCCTTCGTGCATAAGTACTGAAGCTTTTGTTCGAAAAACTTCAATTCATATTTCCTGCAATCAGAAAAATTTGAACTTCGGTGGCGGTTATACCGCAAGCCGGTTTATGATCTTGATATGTGTATCAGTAATGTAACAAATAGGTTATACAAAATACCTGCCATGTCTGGGCATGAAGCTTGGCTTAGCCAAGCTTTGAAGCGGAGGTTTTAAAAACCATTACCGTCAATAAGGGGGGAGAAAACAGCTCCCGTATAAACCGTACTGAGGCAATACAAACCCCCTTGTTACTCCATGATGTTAACAGGAAAAAGGTAAACCGGGCATACTTCTCCGGATTAAAGGGGAATCAAATCCATCGGCTGAACCGGAAAAAAGGTGTTTGTGGACATAAAAGAAATCCAACAAAAGCAAAGAACAAACAAGCCATGAAAATAACATGGAAGCAAAAGGCAATGATAAAAACCATTTGTAAAAATATGCTATACTGAGCTGATCAGATGGTGTTACCATGGTCGGACAGGACCAAGCCCCCAATAGGAGTGACAATGATGCAAGTGAGCCAGGTCCCCAAATGATTCGTGGCATATATGCCAGATCAAGAGGCGTGGCAATGGTTCAGGTTCGACCAAGCCCCCAAGTGATTTTGTGGCCTTAGGCCGATCAAGAGGCATGACTGGTTCAGACGTGACCATGTCCCCAAGTGATCTGGTGGCTGTCGCCTATCAAAAGGTGTCGTGTTGGTTCGGACACGACCAAGGCCCCAAGTGATATATTAAAAGCAAATGTCAAGGGGTAAACCGGAGGCCGCTTTAAAAATAGAACCACTCCATGTAACCACGCATGATAAGAAAGACAGAGACCCCGCTTTAGCTGAGGCTCCGGTTTTATTATATCAAAGATAATATATACACTGTCATGATATGTACATAGAGAGAGCCGATGGCTCAAGTGTAGTAAGGCCGAAGATGAGCTATGTTCCACGGCCTGTTGGTCTCCTGCTCTGACGTGCGTGAGTCTTTATGCTCTCGAATATCAATCAGATAGTACGACCCGTTGTGCAGATTCTTGCTGACCATGAAAGGTCCCTCCCAAGGTGGGGATAACTTGTGCATATCCGTCTGGTCTTGGATGAGTCGAAGCACCAAATCTCCTTCTTGAAAAGTTCTGGTTCTAACCCGGCGACTGTGATAGCGACGAAGATCTTGCTGGTAAATCGCCGAACGGGCAGCCGCTATATCACGCTCCTCGTCCAATAGGTCCAAAGCGTCTTGCCGTGCTGTCTCATTGTCCGCTTCAACATAAGCTGCCACACGAGGTGAATCGTGCTGGATATCACTAGGGAGAACTGCCTCTGCTCCATAGACCATGAAAAATGGTGTGTATCCTATGGACCGGTTTGGCGTAGTATTGATACTCCATAACACAGATGGTAGCTCTTCAATCCAACATCCTGGTGTTCTTTGCAATGGGACCATAAGCCGGGGTTTGATGCCTTGCAAGATTTCTTGATGAGCTCGTTCTGCCTGTCCATTGGACTGGGGGTGTGCCACTGACGACACGTCAAGTCGGATGAGCTCACGTTCACAGAACTCCTTCATAGCGCCCTTGGATAAATTGGTACCATTGTCAGTAATGATACTGTGTGGAAAGCCAAACCGGAAAATCACCTTTTTGATGAACTGCACCGCTGTTGCTGCATCACACTTGCTGACAGGCTCCGCTTCAACCCACTTGGTAAATTTGTCAACTGCCACCAAAAGGTGGGTTTTCTTATCCTTGGATCTTTTAAAAGTTCCGACCATATCCAGCCCCCAAGTTGCAAACGGACACGTTATTGGGATCATCCTCAATTCTTGAGTCGGCACATGAGCACGCCTTGAAAATTTCTGACATCCATCACACCGTTTAACCAAGTCCTCCGCGTCGACATCTTGTCATCAACCAGAGAGAACCCGTGATTTAAACGCCTTTGCCACCAGAGACTTTGAACCGGCGTGGTGTCCACAATCCCCTTCATGGATTTCTCTTAATATTTCACAGCCTTCCTCAGGAGAAACACAACGTTGAAACACCCCTGATACACTGCAATGATGCAATTCACCATTGACAATCGTCATAGACTTGGATCGCCGGACTATCTGCCTGGCTAGAATCTCATCCTCTGGTAAGTCCCCCCGGTTCGTGTACGTAAGATAAGGAACCGTCCAATCCGGAATAGCATGCAGTGCTGCCACCAATTGAGCCTCTGGATCAGGAATAGCCAAATCCGCTTCACCTGAGAGCTGGACTGACGGGTTGTGCAACACGTCCAGAAAGACATTAGGCGGGACCGGTTTGCGCTGAGAACCCAACCGGCTTAAAGCGTCCGCCGCTTCATTCTTCCGACGGTCCACATGATCCACTTGATAACCCTTGAAACAACCCGCAATATTATCCACTTCCCGACGATATGCAGCCATGAGCGGATCCTTAGAATCCCAAGTGCCAGACACCTGTTGAGCCACGAGGTCCGAGTCACCGAAGCATTTAACCCGGCTTAAGTTCATCTCTTTAGCCATCCGGAGACCATGGAGCAAGGCTTCGTACTCAGCTGCATTATTAGTACAAGGGAACATTAAGCGGAGAACATAACAAAACTTATCACCTCGTGGGGAAGTTAATATGATCCAGCCCCCGAGCCTTCCAGTTGCCTGGATCCATCAAAATGAATAGTCCAATATGTGTGATCCGGCTTCTCCTCTGGTGCTTGTAACTCCGTCCAATCATTGATGAAATCAACAAGTGCTTGAGACTTCACCGCCGTCCGAGGTACATACTTGATCTGTGGCCTGTGCTCTATAGCCCACTTGGCAATCCGGCGATCGCCTCCGGTTCAGATGATATCACCCAAGGGAGCTGAACTGACCACTGTGATGGGGTGCCCTTGAAAATACTGCTTCAACTTCCGACTGGCCATGAAAACACCATAGACCAGCTTCTGCCAATGCGGATACCTTTGCTTGGATTCAATAAGCACCTCGCTGATATAATAAACCGGCCGCTGAACCGGATATTCCTTGCCTGCCTCCTTGCGTTCCACCACAATAGCCACGCTAACTGCCCGAGCATTGGCTGCTACGTATAATAATAGTGGCTCCTTGTCGACCGGGGCTGCAAGAACAGGCGGATTGGCTAATTGCCGCTTCAAGTCCTCAAATGCTTCATCAGCAGCCGGACTCCAGACGAAATGGTCTGTCTTTCTCAGCATTTGGTACAAAGGGATGGCCTTTTCTCCGAGGCGGCTGATAAACCGGCTCAGTGCGGCGATGCGGCCCGCCAAACGTTGAACATCATTAATGCACTTCGGTTTAGCCAGGGAGGTAATAGCCGTAATCTTCTCCGGATTAGCCTCAATTCCTTTGTTAGACACCAGAAATCCCAATAACTTGTCTGCCGGAACACCAAAGACACACTTGGCCGGATTAAGCATCATCTTGTACACTCGTAAGTTGTCAATGGTTTCCTTCAAATCATCCACCAGTGTCTCCTTCTGCCTTGACTTCACTACAATATCATCCACATAGGCGTGCACATTGCGGCCGATCTGTTTATGCAGGCAATTCTGTACACACCGTTGATAGGTGGCTTGGGCACTCTTGAGCCCGAAGGGCATAGATACATAGCAGAAGGCTCCAAAGGGAGTGATAAACGCTGTTTTCTCCTGGTCCTTAACCGCCCTTTTGATCTGATGATATCTAGAGTATGCATCCAAAAAACTCAAACGCTCACAACCCACCGTGGCATCAATGATCTGGTCAATGCGGGGGAGGGCAAAAGGATCCGCTGGACAGGCCCTGTTAAGATCTGTGTAATCCACACACATACGCCAAGTGTCTTTTTTCTTAAGAACCAGCACCGGATTAGCAAGCCACTCTGGATGGAACACCTCAATGATAAAGCCACCGCCAAAAGCACTCGCCACTTCCTCTCAATGGCTTTGCGCCTTTCTTCGTTAAACCGGCGGAGGAATTGTTTCACCGGTTTATACTTAGGATCCACATTAAGAGTGTGCTCGGCGAGTTCCTCGGTACACATGGCATGTCGGATGGTTTCCATGCAAAGATGTCCTGATTCTCACGGATGAACTCGATGAGCACGCTTTCCTATTTGGGATCCAAATTAGCACTGACAGTGAACTGCTTGGACGAATCGCCGGGCACGAAGTCAACAAGCTTGGTCTCAGCTACCGATTTGAACTTCAGATCCGAATCATGCTCTGTAGTTGGCTTCTTCAAAGGAGTCATATCCGCCGGATCAACATTGTCCTTATAGTACTTCAACTCCTCCGTGGCACAGACCGACTCTGCATAAGCCGCATCACCTTCCTCACATTCCAAAGCGACCCTACGGCTCCTATGAACCGTTATTGTCCCCTTGTAACCCGGCATCTTGAGCTGCAAGTAGATATAACAAGGCCGCGCCATGAACTTGGCGTAAGCCGGCCGGCCAAACAAGGCATGATACGGGCTCCGGATCTTCACCACCTCAAATGTTAGTTTTTCCGACCGGGAGTCGTGCTCGTCCCCAAAAGCCACATCCAGGGCTATCTTACCAACAGGATATGCAGATTTGCCAGGCACCACACCATGGAACATCGTACTAGACGGTCTGAGATCCTTGTCTGTTAGACCCATGCGGCGGAATGTTTCATAGTACAGTATGTTAATACTGCTTCCTCCATCCATGAGTACCTTGGTGAATTTATAACCCCCCACCTGAGGGTCTACCACTAATGCTAGCTGGCCCGGATTATCAACCCGGGGCGGGTGATCCTCTCTGCTCCACACGATAGGCTGCTCCGACCAGCGCAAGTAACATGGTAAGGCCGGTTCAACAGAATTCACCGCTCGCTTGTGGAGTTTCCGGTCACATTTATCCAAGCTAGTTGTGAAAACATGATATTGCCCATTGTTCAACTGTTTTGGCTGGCTCTGATAACCCGACTGCTGCTGCTGCTGCTGCTGGCCGTTCTGATTATTCTGGTGGTTGTGACCGCCCTGATTGAGACCTGAACCGGAAGCTCCATTGTGACCCGGCCCAGAAAACCGGATCCTGAACCGCCACCTGACCCGTGGTCATACCGGAAGGCATTAGAGTTTTTAAACTCCTGCATAATATAGCAATCCTTCCAAAGATGGTTAGCCGGCGCCTCCTTCGTCCCGTGCTTCGGGCAAGGCTGATTCAATAAATAATTCAAGCGGCTTGCGTTAGGATTGGGAGCCCCATTACGATTTGCCGCTTTACCTCTGCGCCGCTGCCCCCTGTCCTGTGCATTAGTGTTGGCCACAAAGTCCATGCTGCCATCCGCCTTGCACTTGCCTCCGTTTCCATGACCCGCCGGTCTGTACTGTTGCCCCTTGAATTTGCTATTCTTCCTTCCCTTCCCTGCTTCATCATCATCAGTCTCGGGATCCTTGGTACTGTCCGAATCAGCATACTTCACTAAAGCGGCCATGAGGGTTCCCATGTCATTACAGAACCGCTTCATGCGTCCCAGTTTCAATTTTAAAGGCTCAAACCGGTAGTTGCCTTCCAGGGTTAAGATCGCAGAGTCAGCATTAATCCTGTCAGACGAGTGCAAAATTTCCGAAACGCGGCGCACCCAATGGGTCGTTGATTCTCCTTCCTCCTGGACACAAGCCGCCAGGTCTACTATGGACTTGGGCTGCTTACATGTATCCTTGAAATTCTGGATAAACCGGGCCCGCAACTGGGCCCATGAGCTGATAGAATTGGGCGGTAGGCTCTTCAACCAAGTACGAGCCGTGCCTTCAAGCATCATGGTGAAGTATTTTGCACACGCGGTCTCATCCACGTCTAGCATCTCCATGGCCATCTCATAACTCTCTACCCACGCTTCAGGGGATAAATCAGCGGTGTAATTTGGCACCTTGCGCGGACCCTTGAAATCTTTGGGCAGGCGCACATTGCGTAAAGCGTGGATTAAACAAGGCACTCCCAAAGCGGATGCGACTCCTGGTCCGGCGAAGGTGGTAGGGCGAACCGGTGTAAGTTGACCCGCATCATCCTGTGCTGCTAACTCAGCCTCCCTTCGTGCCCGGGCCCGGTCCACCACATCCTGAGCATCGCGAACACCACCTGCCGGGTTATTGCCACGGGCCTCTTCACGGCCTCGCGCATTGCTCGATATGGCCGGTTCATCCATGCGCCAGCTATAGCTCCGGCTTGGACGGGGTGTAGAGTGAATCCGATCACGGCTGTACGAATATGCTTCCTGCTGAATCAGCGCGGTCCGGAGAAGCTCCTTAACCCGGCGCGTCTCTATCGCTTGCGGAGAGTCCCCATCGACTGGGATAGCCTCTAATCGCGCGGCGGCTGCAACAAGGTTGTCCATAGGATTAGAATAGTGACCTGGGGGCGTCTGGACCGGCGGAGGAACTGCAATGTTCTGCTGACGAGGTTCCATCAGGCGAGGTTGGACCATCGCCCCTGGTCCTGGTGCCTCAATCCGGTTTGTCTCCAGGTACTGCGGCGGATTATTGGGTCCAGCTCCTGGAGTGTGAAAGAGATTCCGGGGATCAAACCCTAACGGCAAGCGTGATCTATGCTTCCGCTTTAAGACCTCCTGTGATGCGTTCTGGTCAAGCATGAGCTTATAAGCACAGGCGTCCAGCGGCCGCTCTGCGGCCATCCTGTCTTTTCCGCGCCGAGATCCGCTTTGGCTTGCACGATCGCTTCTCGCTTTGCAATTTCTGCATTATGGGCCTCCTGATCCGCCGGATTGTCCTCTGCCATAAGCGCGGCTAGTGCATCAAATAGATCAGATAGAACTTGAACCGGCGGGCGCACAAGGCCTCCTGCCCCTGCTGCCGCTGCTGATCCGGGGAGCATCGCTGCGGCGGTCAAAGAGTAATTCGCCGCCTGTGTGTCGGCCATGAATATTCCAACCCGGTTGACCTGACCTGGGGGGTCCGAAATACTGTCGCCATCGGAACAACCCCTAACCATATTGTCTTGCAACTGGTATAGCGATTCGGTCTCTCCGGTTGAGGACTCGTCACCGGAATAGTCGACGGTCTCGCTACCGTGTTCTGATCCGTCCTCACGCTCTCCTCCGTGGATGACTCCAATGAAGACACGCTTCACGGCCGGTTTAGCCTGGGTAGATCTCACACGCTGAGCCGTCTCGACGAGGTTGGTGCAGATGTCCGGCTCAGGCCTAGGCTCACCGATCTTGCCGATGAAAAGGGGACCCGGTACCCGTACTCGATCGAATCGGCCTCGGGACCCCATCCTGCGTCGTCGATGTAGATCCTGCCACGACGACTCTTGGTCATCCGGCCCACAACATAGCCTTCGAGTCCCTTGAGCTTGCCCTCCGAGATCGTCAAACCATCGTGCGATAGCCCCACGGTGGGCGCCAACTGTCGTGGATTTGTTACGGCAGATGTCCTAGTGAAAGGACTTAGTCGTGGAGCCATCGCTACGGGTTTACTTGAAGGGGTTAAAGCGGACACAAAGACACGAGGGTTTTATACTAGTTCGGCCCCTTCGATGAAGGTAAAAGCCTACGTCTAGTTGTGATGGAATTGATATGGTCTCGATGGCTAGGGAGCAAACAAGTTTCGCCTAGGCTCGAGTTGTGGTTGTCTGTCTTGAACCGCCGGTCGCCCCTTATATACACGGGTGGCGCCTGATCGGTCCATAGAGTCCCAACCGGTTCATACTCGTATCCCGGTTGGTATCTCTATATTCCTAACTTACAATACAAGTTATACATCAGGCCGGTTTCCGGCTACAGATTCTAAACCGACTATAGGCCTTGGGCCTTCATCTGTTTATACCACTAATGAAGTTAACCCGGCCCAATTAGGCCGGTTTATGCCTAGTGGTAATATCCCCAACAGGCCCCACAGGGCGTAATCGAGCACCACCTAAACGTGTGCCCCAACGTGCGCCCCGTGAAGCAGAAGGCGAGGCGGCAGTCCACTGAAAAGCAGGCCTTCATCGTCTAGGAGACCCGCAAGCTAGAAGCCGCGGGGGTTATTCGCGAGGTCCGATATCCAGATTGGTTGGCCAACCCTGTGGTTGTGCCAAAGAAGGGAGGGAAGGAGCGCATCTGTGTCGACTTCACCAACCTCAACAAAGCATGCCCGCAAGATCCGTTCCCACTCCCACGCATCGATCAGATCATTGATTCCACCGCTGAGTGTGACCTGTTATGCTTCTTGGATGCCTTCTCCGGGTATCACCAAATCAAGATGGCGGTGGAAGACGTGGAGAAGACGGCCTTCCTGACCCCGTGTGGGGTGTACTGCTATACATCCATGCCGTTCGGACTGCGCAACGCGGGGCCAACCTTTCAGCGGCTCATGCACATCACCTTGGGCCCGCAACTCGGGAAGAATGTGGAGGCTTACGTCGATGACATTGTAGTGAAGTCTCGCGAGGCCAAGACCCTGATACAAGACCTGGAGGAAACCTTCGCAAACCTCAACGCAGTGAGCCTGCGGCTCAACCCGGAGAAGTGTGTGTTTGGAGTCCCCTCGGGCAAGCTCTTGGGCTTCCTCGTGTCCCACCAAGGCATGGAGGCCAACCCAGAAAAGGTCAAGGCAGTCGAGGACATGAGCCCACCAAAGACCCTCAGAGAAATGCAGAAGCTCATGGGGCGCGTGACTGCCGGCGCTTCATCTCCAGGTTAGGGGAGCAAGCGCTGCCTTTCTTCCAGATGATGAAGAAAAAGGGGCCCTTTGAATGGACTGAAGAGGCCGACAAGGCGTTCCAAGATCTCAAGAGATACCTAACCAGCCCTCCGGTGATTGTGGCCCCACGCCCTCAAGAGCCCTTGGTACTCTACCTCGCCGCCACTCCTTACTCCGCCAGCGCGGCTCTGGTGGCAGTTAGAGAGATGCGGCGGACCAAAGCCACGACGGCTACCCGTGTCAAGGCAAAGCAGGACCAAGAAGGACTCGCAGAGATCGCTACCACGACTGAGGAGGATCAGCCGCCGCAGGGGAGCGTGCCGGGAACGGAGGAGACCCCTCCCCCAGGCAACCAGCTTCCGGAGGCTCCATCGCCTCAGGAGGCGCCACGGCCTCCAGAGGACGCCACTAGCATCGATGCTCCAAGCCTCGTCGAGCACCCAGTGTACTTCGTCAGCATGGTGTTGCGGGATGCGAGGGCATGGTACTCCTTGCCACGGAAGCTCCTTCTCGTGCTACTGGTGGCCTCGCGCAAGCTGCAGCACTACTTCTAGGGTCACCCGATCAAGGTTGTCTCAGCATACCCCTTGGAAAGGGTGCTCAGGAGCCCTAACTCAGCCGGAAGGGTCACTGAGTGGAACATTGAACTGCAAGCGTTTCAGCTCGAATTCAACACGACCAGGGTCATCAAGGGAGCCGCGCTAGGAGATTTCATGGCCGAATGGACGGAGGCACCGGACCTCAAGGCCGACAAGTGTCACAGCCCTAGAATATTGTTTGTAAATAGTTGCATCTTCATCCAGGCATCATATTTAAATTTCTGAAACATGAATTGAGGATTGTTGAAGCCTCAAAACTTTAATTAAAAGCAGGGCAAAAGAACCCTGGAAATTGCATTCAGTGTTTCCAAAATGGCCTTAAATAATGTTGGTTATATTTGGGAAAGGTTTTTGCACCAAACCAAAAATAATGAGCATTTTTGAGGAATATTTTTGGCACTGAATTTAAATCATTATTTTATTTGCATTTGGAATTATATTCATAACTTGTTTAGAATATATCTCCAAATACTACAAAACATTTTATGTGCTGTTGGAAAAGTCCTTCTAGCAACATAAATTATTCAGAGGATATTTGGCACTGTTTTGAATTTGTTTAAATTTGAAAAACAGTGGCAAAGTAAGAAAAAGAAAACAAACAGAAAATAAAACAGAGCACTACTCGCCACTTACAGCGCGAGCCCACCGGGCAGCCCACTGCTTGCCCAAAGACTATGTTGGCCCGTGCCGCCCACTGCTTCCTCCTCATTGGAGCAGACAGTATGCTTGTCGGCCGCCGCCAGCCCGCTCAGGCGCCACCTCCTCTGCTTGGCCGAGGGCTCGACGCCTCTGGCGTTGCCACGCCTCCCGCCGCCCCCAGCACCGCTCTCACTCTCCCCGTCCTCACCCTCTCCTCTGGCTCTCTCTCTCCCTCACTCACCGAACGGGGTCGTCGCCGCCGTTCGTCACCACCGCGGCCACCGGCCCTCCCTCGCCTCGCCGGCGTGTCAATGGCCTCCGCCCGGACCCCAAGCCCCTCTACGTCGACCCACTGAAGCCCGGATGCCCCAAGACGATGCCGCGGCGCTTCTTCCCCGACCACGGCCGCCGGATGCCGCCGTCCGATTCGCCCTCCTCGTCGACTCCCCGAGCACGCCGACCTGCTCTTCGAACTCGCCGTGAGCCCCTGCCCATCTCCCCTCTCTCCCCGTGCCCGTCCATGCCTTCTAACCACCGTGGCTGTCGGAGCCGACAACTCCTCGCCGCCGGTCATGTCGCCACCGCGACTACGGCCGCACAAGCACGCGCCCGAGCTCACCGCTGCACTCGCCGCACTCCCGCGAGTCGAACACGACTGTCGAAGGCTCTTCCCGTGCCCCGCACCGCCCACACCGTTGCTGTCTGAACTCCGGCGCCGCCGCGAGCTCCGTTCCGGCGAACTCCGGCCACCCCACGCCCTCCCGTTGGTCCCTCTGGATGCGCGCGGGCTTGGGCTACCCCCTGGTGCCCTCGGCGCATCAATCCGTCGCCTCTGGCGCAACCCGACAGACGCCGCCATGGATTGAGGTCGCCACGGCTAAACTCGCCACGCCGACGTGGCACATTTAATTAGCGGCTAAACACCACGCTAATCAACCCCCTAGGCCACCGACATACGGACCCCACTACCTAATTAACTCCAGCTTTATTTCCTGTTTAGATTAGTGTTAATCTTGCGGACCCCACGTGTCGGTTTGACTTTGGCCAAGTCAGCGTTGACTGGTCCCACACATCAGCGACCCTAACGAGCACCGTGACACTGACTAGTGGGACCCCCTGGTCAGGTTTGACCCGGGGCAGCCCTGTTGACTTGCTGATGCAAGCATGACGCAAATCTTGACGTCATAACTCATTTTCTTGATTAATTTTAATTCGTGAAATTTCGTAAAATAGCTAAAACTTCTAAAATTCATAGAAATTCAACCGTAACTCCAAATGAAATAAATTATATATGAAAAATGATCAGAAAAATCCAATCTATCCATCTGTACCATTTTCATGCATGTTAGAACAACTTATGGCTGCTGTTTAGGACAAATCATATGAATGACATTTAAATAATCACATGTGGAGTTTGAATTTGAACCTAGGGTTCAAACCAACTCCATTTAACTCGTTGCTAGTTGCATTAGCTCAAAACACCATCATATTGCCATGTCATGATCATGCATCATATTGTTGCATTGCATTGATTGTGTCCTTCTCTGTTGCCGGTGTTTGTCCCCTCTCGATAGACGTGGTTCCGACGACGAGTTCGATGACACCGATGAAGAACTATATTATCTTCAGAAGTGCCAGGCAAGCAAAACCCCCTTGTTCATTCCGATACAATCCCACTCTCTCGCTCCTGCTCTCTTTTACTGCATTAGGACAACAACGATACAACTGTTACTTGCTGCGGTAGCTGAACCCCTTTATCCTCTGCATGACCTGTCATTCCACAGTAAATAGATGAAACCCACTAGCATGAGTAGGAGTTGTTTGAGCCCTGATGTGCCTACTCATTCATGCTTGTCCGTCATGCCTGCTATTGCTTAGAGTTGTGTCAGGACTGATTCATCGGGAATGAATCGGAGGTGTGTAAACATGTCCTACTGTTGAGAGCTAAGTGTGTGAACACGATTTGGTAAAGGTAGCGGTGAGAGGCCATGTAGGAGTACATGGTGGGTTGTCTCATTGCAGCCGTCCTCAGGAACTGAGTTCTGTGTTTGTGATCCATGAACAGTTACTACCACACATTGGGTTCCGGTAACTCGACCCCTCTCGGCTTCTTAATCATCCTTGTTCTCTGTCCAGGAGTTGCAACTAGTTTCTGGTGTTTGTAGGTAGTGTTAGTAGTCTACCAAGTGGCACCCGTGCATGTGGGCTTGGGACAGACTAGGCACCTGATGTACGGTGTACCAAGTGGCACCGGATGGTGGGCTTGGGAACCCTGCTCACATCGTTTGGGGCCGTGGCGACACCCGGCGGATCTCCTTGCGGATGGAACCCTAATAGGCGATAAACCTGGACAAGAGACTTGAGTGTTTAGGTAGGCGTGGCCGACTCCCTCGCCCGCTTCCGCTTGAAGGTTGTCGCGGTACATGGCGTGTCTGAGGCGATAAGTGGCGAGAGCGTGTGTGAAGAAGTACACCCTGCGGGTTATCATTATCTATTGAATAGCCGATTCCTCGGATATGGAAACTTGGACCCTTTATGCAGTTCATAGACAAGTGAAAGTGGATACTCTAAAATGCGCAAGATAAGCGTGAGTGCTATGGATGGCGTTCTCGTAGGGAGACGGGAGCGGATCCATAGTGGTGTATTGATATGGTGAATATGTGGACTCGTGTGCGCCACCTCAAAAGAGTTACATTGCAGTCGTAGTTCAGGTTAGCCACAGAGTCAAAGCTGGCTTGCTGCAGTTAAACTCCACCACCCCTTTGTTGATAATGATGCATATGTAGATAGTTCTGATGTAAGTCTTGCTGGGTACATTTGTACTCACGTTTGCCTATTTTATGTTTTTGCAGAGAGACTTCAGTCTCGCTAGTAATTCCACGTGGACTTCGACGTTTAGCTTGTTACCTCAGCTACGATCTTGTGCCCTCGGCAGGATCTGGTAGATAGTCAGGCTTCTCAGCCTTTTTCATTTCTAGATGTCTGTACCCAGACATGTTCAGCTTCCGCTTGTGCTTTGATTTGTATGCTCTGAATGTTGGGTCATGAGACCCCTGTTTGTAATATCTCGCTCCTCGGAGCCTAATGAATAAATACTTGAGTCATAGAGTCATGTTGTGATGCCATGTTGTATTTGCACATATCGAGCATATTGTGTGTATGTTGTTGAAATGCTTGGTATGTGTGGGATCTGACTATCTAGTTGTTTATCTTTAGTAGCCTCTCTTACCGAAATGTCTCCTAGTGTTTCCACCGAGCCATGGTAGCTTGCTCTTGCTCCGGAACACTTAGGCTGGCCGGCATGTGTCCTTCTTCGTTCTGTGTACATCCCTTGGGAAATGTCACGCTGTTGAGTACCGGAGTCCTGTTAGCCCGCTCTGCCCGGTTCACGAGTCTGCTAGCCCAAAGCTACAGCCCGGAACTTACTCGTGATGACCGACACGTTCGATCTTTGGTCATGGATGCTGTCCTGTAAGTCTGTGCCACTTTGGGTTTACGACTAGCCATGTCAGCCGGGCTCCTTATCATATGGATGCTAGCGACACTATCATATCGTGTGCCAAAAGGCATAAACGGTTCGGGCAAAGGTAAGGCGACACCGTGGGGATATACCGTGCGTGAGGCATAAAGTGATATGAGGTGTTACATGCTAGATCGATGTGACATTGAGTCGGGTCTGACAGTTTTGGTATCGAGCTTGACCGCTGTGTAGGATTACCAAGCCAAACCGGTCAAGTTGAGTCTAGAAATGCTTTAGTTATATGTAAGGGAATTGATTGTGGGATGGAACGTAAGGCTCTTTTTACTCCTTATACCTCATGGCCTTCTGATCTGAGTCATCCTCTTCTCTTCCTACGGGGTTAAGAACTAGGCTTCTTTTCTATCTCTCAGGATGACGTGTTACTAAACCGTAGTTGCCCAAGATTGTTGGATTTAAGCCCCAGTTCAGTTTCTATTACTTCTGTATGTTGAAAGTTGATCTCGGAACCTTGATATGATGTTGTTGAGTGGTTATGCCACCATTTTGCATGATGTCTCAAATCTTTTTGAGCATTTACAGCCGTTATGCTGTCCGAGTCATCCCAGGTTTCTAAACAATCTGATGCACTTGCAAATCCTTTCCCTCCGGTTTTGATGTTCCTTTGGGCCAGGTTAATCACACTAAATGCTGAGTTGAGGTATTCTATTGCCTCGACATATATGTTGGAATTATTATTATGACCCTAGGTGTCTTAGGGGATCATCTAGTAATCTAGCCATGATTTGTGTCCCAGTGTGATGATTCTGGCCTTCCTTCTCGAAAGCATCCCGTGATGCAATTTAGTTAGTAGGTATTCTACTCCTGGGTTTCTGAACCCGAGATTTCCCTACTTATTCCTTATTGTTAGCGTTGCTCGTACCTTTAGGATATTAGTAACCTTTGCGATAGTCCTCGAGGTTCGTGGTATATCGTTCTTCCAAATACCATGAACTACTTATGGCAGCAGTTCCTCGTTGAACCAAAAGATCTCAACCAGAGTGCTCTTAATGAGTTCTTCCCTCTATATTGTGACTCTGCCAGTTCAACCTTTCTGCATGGGTTATCTGGAAGAAATATGTTGAACTCGTTAGACATGCTAATCCATGTATCCACAACTCAGAAAATTATATGTTCCTTTGAGTTGTTCTCTTAGTTGTCTTCTGACCCTCGCCTATCAATTGATAGACAAGAGTAGTTGTGCACTCGAGCTCATCAATGCTTATTATTCTTGTGGTCCGTCAAGCCATTCTATTCCGGAATGACTTGGAGAAACAAACTCTAGTACCTCATCCATATCCAGGATTGGGTCAAAGTAGTTGTATTCCACAGATCAAAATGCCAATCCAGCCTTCGTTCTGTTATACCCTGAAGTATTACCTTCTTTATGTCAGGATTGTCATGAGAATTGCACCACCTCCTATGAATTCTTGACGCAGTGATACTTCTCGCCATCATTTTCATTTCTCGGTTCCGCGTTGTTGCAACCGGAATGCCGACAAGTGAGTCGTGGTGTGTGAAATCAATACTCCTAGCAACTCCGTTGTTTGGTAGTTAAATGGACAATAACCTCATCCTTAGCGAGTTGATTATTAAATCACCACCCTAAGGTTGATCGTGCTACCTAGTCCTTATTTCCTGGTGCACTCCCGATCAATGAGTTAGGATCTTGTCAAACCCTCGCTCTTTTGATCATATCATCTTGCCCTGAAAAGCAAGATTGTTCTCGAGCTTAGTAACATATCGGTGGTTCGTGATTTTCCGAATACCTTCTCGGAAGTATCACCAGGTCGTCACCTGACCGCTATGTTTAGTTCGTGATCAAGTTGGTTTTCTTATAAATCACTACTTCTCAAGAATCGTGTTGGATATCCCCGAGCTAGTTGGTTGAGCTAGAAAACAACTTGGAGAGTTGGAAGATGAAAGCTTGTCCGACTCAGCTCATTCCAAGGGGATATTTTTGGTGTATGTGTGTTGAAGAAAGATGATATCTACATCATCTTATCCAATCTTTGATTTGAGTATGGGCTATCATCAAATCAAATCAGAACCAACGATATTCGTAATGTTGTCTTACTCATGGTTGTTTCCTCGAGCATACACCATTATATCTTCTGGGTCTGACCAATGCTAACACCTTGTTTACATAGTTATGGAATTCCATCTCCATGGGAATCTCGATGACTTGTTGTTGTGCTCATCAGCAACATTTTGTCCTCTCCATGATTCATGTTGAACATCTAAGTTAGTAATGGAAACTTGTGTAAGCATTTTCTTCATGACCGTTCATGAAGTATATGTTTGGATGAAAGAAGTGACTTCCTTTGATTCATGTGCATTTGATGTAAGTTGCCGCCGTGAATTCAAGAAAGTTAGTTTTGCTTCCTCCGGAATCATCCCAAGTCACATGCGATGCAAAGAATTCGTGGTCTGTCAGACTGATCATCTTCATTCCATATGTATCCCTGGCACACCAAGCCACTGATTGATTTGTTCAAGGAGAAGGAGTTTCTTTTTAAGAGCTAACCCGGGCTTAATCAAGGACTCCGTTATCCGCAATGATGATTCCCAACCTGAACTCGGTAGTGTTTTGTTGTAAGACTACTATGTGGTCATGCTTGTCTGGGACAACGTGTTCACATGTTTGTAGCAGAACCAGCTCATGTCTTGGAGCTTGCTATCGTAGTTCATTCCCTGAGGTTCTCGCAACATCATCTCGTCGACTTGTGTTGCAAGCTTCCATCCTGCTTTCTAGACTCGATGAGTCCAGACTATTCTGACATCAACCAGATCTGAATCTCAGGCAGATATGATGGTTGGAACTATTCTAAGATCTATGATGTAGGTCCCGACAAGGTTGATGTTGGCCGACACACCCAGCCGGAAGACCTATTGTTGTAGTATCTTGATTGAGGAAGTTGGCCACCTCCCCATAAAGATTTCGTATGGTTTATTCCAGCAGTTACTCCTTATAGATTCCTCGTGCTTCAAGTCCGACCTTTAACTTGATGTCCTAGATACCAAACCATATCTATGAATGGGTTACACTAGCACATCAAGGAGAACATTAGAAGCGGAGTGCTAAATGTATCGATCGATTATCCAGATTTTATTCCTTGGTCTCGCTAAGGTAAAATCTGAGAAAGTGTTATCTTCCTTTGCATCTGCATCGTCCATCGCTATTCATCATGGTAGTATGTTGTGTTGTCAGCACCCTTGACACGAATGTTGGTAAAACCTTGATGAATATGGAAATGCTCAAGTTCTTGAGAGCACGCACAAGCTCTAGGTGTTATCATCGACACTAGCTGGGCTTGCTCTCAGTTTCATCGGTTATGCTATAACCATTCCAATAGTGGAATCACTCTCTGCTGTTGGGCTTCTTCCCAGTTACTAAAATCATCCCTTGTGTTGTCTTCAACAAGGTAATCGACATCATCCATACTAGTCCGAGCATGTCATTCTACCGAACTTCTCTAAATGATCGATTGTGATTTGCCTTAAGCTGGTATAAAGAGTTTCTATGATCGTTGAATCAAAGGTAATTCTTTTGCCACTTAAGGGGATTTTTCTACGAGTCACCTTTCCTAAGGTGCATCGTTATGGTATCATGACAACTCACGTTGCCATGAGTTGTTCGACCTTCGATGAGATCGAACCCTCTAGAGTTTTTCTTTCCCTCTCGTTGTCATGTTAGTTGGAGTTCTCAAAGTAAGACGTCGAGACAAGATGATGATCGAATCAAGATTCCTATGAAGTGCAACCTGGATCATGAAGATTGTGCCAGCTTTGTGTCCCCTCTGTCTTCTTACCTCACGTCTTGAATCTCGGGACGAGATTTTTGTTTAGTGGGGGTGAGTTGTCACAGCCCTAGAATATTGTTTGTAAATAGTTGCATCTTCATCCAGGCATCATATTTAAATTTCTGAAACATGAATTGAGGATTGTTGAAGCCTCAAAACTTTAATTAAAAGCAGGGCAAAAGAACCCTGGAAATTGCATTCACTGTTTCCAAAATGGCCTTAAATAATGTTGGTTATATTTGGGAAAGGTTTTTGCACCAAACCAAAAATAATGAGCATTTTTGAGGAATATTTTTGGCACTGAATTTAAATCATTATTTTATTTGCATTTGGAATTATATTCATAACTTGTTTAGAATATATCTCCAAATACCCTGAAACATTTTATGTGCTGTTGGAAAAGTCCTTCTAGCAACATAAATTATTCAGAGGATATTTGGCACTGTTTTGAATTTGTTTAAATTTGAAAAACAGTGGCAAAGTAAGAAAAAAGAAAACAAACAGAAAATAAAACAGAGCACTACCTGGCCACTTACCTGACGCAGCCCACCGGGCAGCCCACCGGCCGCCCAAAGACTATCTTGGCCCGTGCAGACCACCGCTTCCTCCTCATTGGAGCAGACAGGCAGCTGCCTGTCGGCCGCCCGCGCTGCCGTGCGCCACCTCCTGCTTGACGCCGAGGGCCTGGACGCCTCTGGCGTTGCCACGCCTCCCCTTCGCCCCCCAGACCGCTCTCACTCTCCCCCCCGTCCTCACCCTCTCCTCTGGCTCTCTCTCTCCCTCACTCACCGAACGGGGTCGTCGCCGCCGTTCGTCACCACCGCGGCCACCGGCCCTCCCTCGCCTCGCCGGCGTGTCAATGGCCTCCGCCCGGACCCCAAGCCCCTCTACGTCGACCCACTGAAGCCCGGATGCCCCAAGACGATGCCGCGGCGCTTCTTCCCCGACCACGGCCGCCGGATGCCGCCGTCCGATTCGCCCTCCTCGTCGACTCCCCGAGCACGCCGACCTGCTCTTCGAACTCGCCGTGAGCCCCTGCCCATCTCCCCTCTCTCCCCGTGCCCGTCCATGCCTTCTAACCACCGTGGCTGTCGGAGCCGACAACTCCTCGCCGCCGGTCATGTCGCCACCGCGACTACGGCCGCACAAGCACGCGCCCGAGCTCACCGCTGCACTCGTCGCACTCCCGCGAGTCGAACACGACTGTCGAAGGCTCTTCCCGTGCCCCGCACCGCCCACACCGTTGCTGTCTGAACTCCGGCGCCGCCGCGAGCTCCGTTCCGGCGAACTCCGGCCACCCCACGCCCTCCCGTTGGTCCCTCTGGATGCACGCGGGCTTGGGCTACCCCCTGGTGCCCTCGGCGCATCAATCCGTCGCCTCTGGCGCAACTTCGACGGACGCCGCCGCGGATTGAGGTCGCCGCCGGCCTAACTCCGGCCACGCCGACGTGGCACATTTAATTAGCGGCTAAACACCACGCTAATCAACCCCCTAGGCCACCGACATACGGACCCCACTACCTAATTAACTCCAGCTTTATTTCCTGTTTAGATTAGTGTTAATCTTGCGGACCCCACGTGTCGGTTTGACTTTGGCCAAGTCAGTGTTGACTGGTCCCACACGTCAGCGACCCTAACGAGCACCGTGACACTGACTAGTGGGACCCCCTGGTCAGGTTTGACCCGGGGCAGCCCTGTTGACTTGCTGATGCAAGCATGACGCAGTGCTGACGTCATAACTCATTTTCTTGATTAATTTTAATTCAGGAAATTTCAGAAAATAGCTAAAACTTCTAAAATTCATAGAAATTCAACCGTAACTCCAAATGAAATAAATTATATATGAAAAATGATCAGAAAAATCCAATCTATCCATCTGTACCATTTTCATGCATGTTAGAACAACTTATGGCTGCTGTTTAGGACAAATCATATGAATGACATTTAAGTAATCACATGTGGAGTTTGAATTTGAACCTAGGGTTCAAACCAACTCCATTTAACTCGTTGCTAGTTGCATTAGCTCAAAACACCATCATATTGCCATGTCATGATCATGCATCATATTGTTGCATTGCATTGATTGTGTCCTTCTCTCTTCTTGGTGTTTGTCCCTCTCGATAGACGTGGTTCCGACGACGAGTTCGATGACACCGATGAAGAACTATATTATCTTGAAGTGCTGCAAGCAAAACCCCCTTGTTCATTCCGATACAATCCCACTCTCTCGCTCCTGCTCTCTTTTACTGCATTAGGACAACAACGATACAACTGTTACTTGCTGCGGTAGCTGAACCCCTTTATCCTCTGCATGACCTGTCATTCCACAGTAAATAGATGAAACCCACTAGCATGAGTAGGAGTTGTTTGAGCCCTGATGTGCCTACTCATTCATGCTTGTCCGTCATGCCTGCTATTGCTTAGAGTTGTGTCAGGGCTGATTCATCGGGAATGAATCGGAGGTGTGTAAACATGTCCTACTGTTGAGAGCTAAGTGTGTGAACACGATTTGGTAAAGGTAGCGGTGAGAGGCCATGTAGGAGTACATGGTGGGTTGTCTCATTGCAGCCGCCCTCGAGAACTGAGTTCGTGTTTGTGATCCATGAACAGTTACTACCACACATTGGGTTCCGTAACTCGACCCTCTCGGCTTCTTAATCATCCTTGTTCTCTGTCCGTGAGTTGCAACTAGTTTCGGTGTTTGTAGGTAGTGTTAGTAGTCTACCAAGTGGCACCCGATGCAGGTGGGCTTGGGACAGACTAGGCACATGTACGGTGTACCAAGTGGCACCGGATGGTGGGCTTGGGAACCCTGCTCACATCGTTTGGGGCCGTGGCGACACCCGGCCGGATCTCCTTGCGGATGGAACCCGAATAGGCGATAAACCGGACAAGAGACTTGAGTGTTTAGGTAGGCCGTGGCCGACTCCTCGCCCGCCTTCGCTTGAAGGTTGTCGCGGTACATGACGTGTCTGGCGATAAGTGGCGAGAGTGTGTGAAGAAGTACACCCTGCAGGTTATCATTATCTATTCAATAGCCGGATTCCTCGGATATGGAAACTTGGACCCTTGTACAGTTCATAGACAAGTGAAAGTGGATACTCTAAAATGCGCAAGATAAGCGTGAGTGCTATGGATGGCGTTCTCGTGGGGAGACGGGAGCGGATCCATAGTGGTGTATTGATATGGTGAATATGTGGACTCGTGCGCCACCTCAAAAGAGTTACATTGCGATCGTAGTTCAGGTTAGCCACGAGTCAAAGCTGGCTTGCTGCAGCTTAAACTCCACCACCCCTTTGTTGATAATGATGCATATGTAGATAGTTCGATGTAAGTCTTCTTGGGTACATTTGTACTCACGTTTGCCTATTTTATGTTTTTGCAGAGAGACTTGGTCTCGCTAGTAATTCCACGTGGACTTGACGCTTAGCTTGTTACCTCAGCTACGATCTTGTGCCCTCGGCAGATCTCGTAGATAGTCGCTTCTCACTTTTTTCATTTCTAGATGTCCGTACCTGCACATGTTCAGCTTCGCTTGTGCTTTGATTTGTATGCTCAATGTTGGGTCATGAGACCCTGTTTGTAATATCTCGCCTCGGGCCTAATGAATAAATACTTGAGTCATAGAGTCATGTTGTGATGCCATGTTGTATTTGCACATATCGAGCATATTGTGTGTATGTTGTTGAAATGCTTGGTATGTGTGGGATCCGACTATCTAGTTGTTTATCTTTAGTAGCCTCTCTTATCGGAAATGTCTCCTAGTGTTTCCACCGAGCCATGGTAGCTTGCTACCGCTCCTAACACTTAGGCTGGCCGGCATGTGTCCTTCTTCGTTCTCGTATCTGTCCCTTCGGGAAATGTCACGCTGAGTACCGAGTCCCGTTAGCCCGCTACAGCCCGGTTCACCGAGTCCTGCTAGCCAGTGCTACAGCCCGAACTTACTCGCTGATGACCGACACGCTCGATCTTTGGGTCATGGATGCTGTCCCTGTAAGTCTGTGCCACTTTGGGTTTACGACTAGCCATGTCAGCCCGGGCTCCTTATCATATGGATGCTAGCGACACTATCATATACGTGTGCCAAAAGGCGCAAACGGTTCCGGGCAAAGGTAAGGCGACACCCGTGGGGATACCGTGCGTGAGGCCGCAAAGTGATATGAGGTGTTACATGCTAGATCGATGTGACATTGAGTCGGGGTCCTGACAACAAGGATCGATCCCTCTCCCCGGGAAGCGAGGCACTAGAAGGCTGGGTCAAGTACTTCGACAGGGCGTTCTCCAGGCATGGCGCTGGGGCTGGGGCAGTGCTCATATCTCGCACTCAGGACAAGCTTTACTATGCCGTGCAGCTCTGTTTCCAGCAAGGTGAAAAGGTCTCCAACAATATAGCGGAGTACGAAGGACTCATAGCGGGCTTGAAGGCCGCCGCTGCCCTAGGGGTGAAGTGCCTTACTATCAAGGGCGATTCGCAGCTCCTCATCAATTTCTCCAACAAGGTATACGAGCCAAGAGACGAGCACATGGAAGCCTACCTTGCAGAGGTCCGCAGGATGGAGAAGCACTTCTGGGGGTTGGAGCTACAGCATGTGCCTCACGGCACTAATCAAGAGGCCGACGACATCGCCAAACGAGCCTCCAGGCGGTTGCCCCAGGAGCCGGGCGTCTTCGAGGAACGGCTCTTCAATCCCTCGTCCCTGCCATCATTATCGAACACAACACAGCCTCGGGTGGAGCTGCCCTAGCCACCTGCCTCGGGAGCCCCAGCCTCAGGATCAAGCATGCTCCTGACGATGGAGCCTCAGGAGGGGTGCTGGATCACAGAGCTTCGGACCTACTTAACACAAGGGACCCTGCGAGAGAAGGAGGAGGAAGCAGAGCGTGTGGCGCGGCAAGCTACGGCGTACTGCGTCAGGGATGGAGAGCTCTACCAGAAACGACCAAGCGATGTGTCACTGCGTTGCATCACCAAGGAGCAAGACAAGGAACTGCTGGCAGATATACACAGTGGAGACTATGGGCATCATGCGTCGTCACGGACCCTCGTCGGCAAGGCGTTCCACAGTGGTTCTATTGGCCTACTGCGCTCAATGACGCTGTCAAACTAGTGAAGTCTTGCGAGGCTTGCCAATTCCATGCCTAGCAGATCCATCAGCTGGCAGGAGGTCTGCAAACCATACCCCTCACGTGGTCGTTCGCAGTCTGGGGGCTGGATATCCTGGGCCCGTTTCCTAGGGCGCCAGGGGCTATCCCTACCTCTACGTCGCCGTGGACAATTTCACCAAGTGGGCTGAAGTCGAGGTCGTCCGCACCATCCCTGCTGGTTCTGCGGTCAAGTTCATCAAGGGCATCATGAGCCGGTTCGGTGTGCCGAACCGCATCATCAATGACAACAGTTCGTTGTTCACCAGTAACCTCTTCAAAACATATTTTGCTAACCTTGGAACGTAGATATGCTACGCTTCGGTGCCGCACCCCCGAAGCAACGGCCAGGCCGAGCGGGCCAACGCAGAAGTCCTGAGGGGCCTCAAGACCAGAACATTCAAGAAGAAACTAGAGGCTTGCGGTAGAGGTTGGTACGATGAGCTTCAGTCCGTGTTGTGGTCCGTCCGCACAACCGCGACCAAGCTGACTGGGGAGACCCCCTTCTTCCTGGTCTATGGAGCCGAAGTGGTCCTCCCTCACGAGGTCAGGCGTCGTTCCGCGCGGGTCCTAGCGTTTGATGAGACGCAGCAGGACGCCATGCGGGGGATGGACCTCGTGCTGGGGGAGGAGCGTCGTCGAGAAGCAGCTACAAAGCAGCAAGGTACCAACAAGCATCTTGGGCGATACCACTGCCGCAACATCCGCCCCAGAACTCTTGAGGTAGGGGACCTCGTGCTCCGGCGGGTTCTCCCCAGGGAGGGACTGCATAAGCTCTCTCCCATGTGGGAGGGCCCGTTCAAGGTTGTTCATGTTTCCAGGCCCGGCCCCACGCGCTTGGAGACTCAGGAGGGAGTACCTGTCCAGAACGCGTGGAACATCCAGCACCTCCGAAGGTTTTACCCCTAAAAAGGCCCAGAGCCTGTGAAGAAGGCGAATGCCTATGAAGCTCATCTTTTTGGAAAAGGCCCAGAGCCTGTGAAGAAGGCGAATGCCTGTGAAGCTCATCTTTTTGGAAAAGGCCCAGAGCCTGTGAAGAAGGCGAATGCCTGTGAAGCTCATCTTTTTGGAAAAGGCCCAGAGCCTGTGAAGAAGGCGAATGCTTGTGAAGCTGATGCGTTTTGGAAAAGGCCCAGGGCCTGTGAAGAAGGCGAACGCCTGTGAAGCTGATGCGTTTTGGAAAAGGCCCGGAGCCTGTGAGGAGGGCCAATGCCCGTGAAGCTTGTTTCTCCCAAGAAAGGCCCGGAGCCTGTGAAGAAGGCCAATGCCTGTGAAGCTCGCTGCCCGTGACACTCTCACGTAATAATGAGTTGGGGTTGTACACACCCTGGAGTCTCAAGAGCGCCGGCCTCACGCCCTGGGGCTCCCTCCCATGCCCAGTGGCAGCACTTAGCTCTGCGCTGGTGAGAAGACGTCGAAGACTAGATTAGGTGCCGGACGCGGCTTTTTCATTTGCTTTCTACAGTTGGCTTGTTCGCTCTTATTTGAAGTGTTATTGAAGCTGTTGCCTTTGAGTTGTGGCTCTTTGACTTTTCGCTCTCCTACCTCGATTTCCCTCGCGCGAGGTCTCACGAGGGAGCAGCCCTAACTCCCTCGCGATTGCTTCTCTGCCCTCATCGTTCAAGGTTTCACAACCCAGGTTCACTACAGGAGCACCCCACCAGTCCGTGCCTCACAGGCATCGCGACACGAATACACGGCCTGGGTCAGTTGCCCCCACGGCTGAGGCAGGGGATTACCTATGGACGGAAGTGCGGCCCGAGAGAACAATACCAAAATAACGGGAACAACAGACTCCCTCTCGCGCTTCACCAGGGCGCGACGGCGGGCAGACACGCTGCCGCCCTCCAAGCAGGCACGACGTCGTGGAGGATGACCGTGGCCGCTGCTAGAAGAGTCGCTGCCCGAAGAAGAACCAGTGAAGCTTGAGGAACCCTGGGCGCCGCCAACCACGCGCGCGCTATCCTCTCTGTCCTCGCCGGGGCTGGGTCCCCGGCCGCGGTCGTCGTCTTCAGGGCAACACCCTGCGCGGCGACCATCTTCCCAAACACCCTCACATAGAGGGTGGCGTCACCGTCGAACTTGAAGTGCAGGGTGCACCGACGGCTCAGGCCATGCGCGCAGGCAAACGTCTGCCAGCCGCGGGTCAAGGCTAGGCTCCCGGATGCGGAGACCTCCAGCGAAGCCCACGAGGCCCGGCTGCAACAGCCATCTGCCTAGAGCCAGAGGCCACCCGGGGCGCCAGCCGGGAGCTCACCTAGGAGGAAGCGAGGGAGCTGGAGCCGGGCGCTGGTCGGCTCCACCGCCCACACAACAAACTCCGGCAGCACCTCCGTAGAGTGGAAGCGCGGCCTAGGGGGTCGCACGGCCGAAGCACGCCCCCCGGCCACAGCCAGCCGCCCGTCACCACGCGAGAAGCCACCTCCGCGACTGCGGGGAGCCGCCATGGAGGCCATAGGGTGTTTGCGAGGGCGGCCTTGACCGCACTTGGGAGGAGGAGAGGCAGACTCGTCCTGGCGAGCCTTTCCTTTTTCTGTGGCCGAGAACTTCCTTGGCGGAGCCATGAATAAGAAGGAGAAGCAAGAGGGGATAGACTGGAAGGGCGCGCGCCGTTCCATACTTATAGTCGGCGAAGGCCAACCGTCGACCTCCATGATCGCAGGTAATCATGACCCGCTTTGCATGCAGGGACTTGTCGAATCCGTGCAGTTGCTGAGGCGTCGTGGGAAAGCAGAGACACCCACGCCCAATCAACCGCCACGCGGAGCCCAAGGCCGCAGGCTGTTAGGGCCTGCGATGCTTCGCACTTGCCCTTTCGCCTCTCTGTTCGGCCAAGTCCGAGTGCGCCTTGGGCACGGGGGCTACTGTCGGCGTTCTGGGAACGGGGGTCCCCAGACTTGCCTGCCTGCGGCCTGCGGCGTGGCTCAAAGGGGGCCCAGCGTGGCCCATCTTCATCAACACAAGCTCAAGACCTTCGCGAGGGGCCAAGCCTCGCTGGGCGGACGACAAGGATCTTCCTCAGGCACGACCTCATCAGGCTGGCTCACAAGGAGGTGGAGAGTTCAAGGCGGGGTACCTCGCGAGGTGCCCATGACGCAAGCCATGACGACTAAGGGCGCCAGTCGGGCGCCAGCCCGTGCGGTGTCCTCCTTTCCTCTTTGGTGCAAAGGGAGCAAGCGCAGGCGAGAGCATCAAGCAAAGGCATCCATTTTGGTGCAACAAGACCAAGACCAGCCCAATGGCAGGGAGGAAGTCATTGTGGAGCCCAAGCAGGCGTCACCACCAGAGCCTTTGACAGGCGAGGACCAACTTCTGTTAGGATAAGTGTACCCGCTGTTCCCCTTCAAAATGGCCAATTGTTGGCGCCCTTCCTGCTCAATATTTGGGAAGAGTCCCAGGGCCTTTGCCTATAAATAGGACTAGCCACCCCAGGGTAGAGGGGGCTGGATCGAGTATCTGGCATACATCTAGAATCGAGAGAGAGAGAGAGAGTGACTAAACTCCTCCAAGCAGTTCATCGCACCAGCCAAGAACAGACCCTCGCGAGGCTGTTCTTCCTTGTATTGTTCATCATCAGCCCAAGAGGCAATCCACCACACCACACACTGGAGTGGGGTTTTACACCACAATGGTGGCCTGAACCAGTATAAACCCTGTGTCTCTTGTGTTGTTTCTTTCGTAGTTTAGATCCTATCGATTTGGCGAGGAGCAGGTAGGTAGAGGGCGAAATCTCCGCGCGCACCCCAGTGTTCGAACCTCAAGGGTCTGCCGGAACCCGAAATCCGACATCCTTGGCGTGGAAGGCAAGCTTGGCGATCTAGATATTGTGTTTCCTTTCTTGTAACCGACTCCATGTAAACCCTAGCCCTATCCGGTGTCTATATAAACCGAAGAGGTTGGTCCTCAGAAGGCCGATCACAATTACAATCATACCATCATAGGCTAGCTCTTAGGGTTTAGCCTCTACGATATCGTGGTAGATCTACTCTTGTACTACCCATATCTTCAATATTAATCAAGTAGGAAGTAGGGTTTTACCTCCATCGAGAGGGCCCGAACCTGGGTAAACATCTGTGTCCCTTGCTTCTTGTTACCATCAGCCTTGACGCACAGATCGGGACTCCCTACCCGAGATCCTTCGGTTTTGACACCGACAGGGGGCGGGGGGCCTAGAGGGCTGGCAGGGGCGGCGGTGGCGAGTTGTTTCGGGGCGGCGAGGCGGCGCTGGGGCCGGCGGTTCAGCTGGTGGTGGCAGGCGGCTCAGGGGGGTGCAGGTTGAAGATGAACTGCAGGCCCTCCCTAAACTATATGTCAAGTGCCTCTCTGCTACCATTGCGTTCAGTTTCGACAGTAGCATTCAGATTCCACAGTAAATTTTAGTTTCGATAGTTAAGTTTAGAGTCAATAGTTTTTACCTAATCTGTTTTAGTCAGGTGGATTTTGGTGATGTTAATTTTAGATCCATTTTACATCATCTATTTGGGATGCTATTAGAATCCCACTTGAGATAGACGATGGCTATCTTGGCTGCTTCAGCCTTGATGTCTTACGGCTCACCGGAGCTGCTCCAACGACAAAACGATCCATCACAACAGAGCAGTGCCATGGAAGCCGTCTATAGATTCCTCAGATCTTCCTCCACACCTCCGACAACCACCTCTGCCTCAACTGCTTCAGCGACCAACCCAATGATGCTGAGGTCAACACGACTACGGCAAATAGGTTGTACAATTGTTGCATCAATTATTACTATACATTCACGTCGATCCATTAGGGCTATTTTGGTTCTACGGAAAAACATAGCAATAGGGAATTTTCTAATGGCACTATACTATTCAATTATTCATGCGTTTTGTCGAAAGGAATGAAGCAAAACATCCACCTGGACCTACTTTTCAAAATCCTATGCACGAAAACAAGACCAAGTGCATTAGTGCCAGAATAACATTCTAACTGTACACGCTTTCATATGGTTTCTCTTAATTTGGCCATGTTTCTTTGCATTCCTCTGCTCTTCCAATTCATGTAATCCAAACACCCAAGTTGACAGAAATCCTGTGTTTACAAATGCTCTGTTTACCATGTGCATTTTCCTATCCTATTCCGGTGTTTTTCCTATCCCTGCTTTTTAAGAATCATGCAAGCCAAATGAGCCCTTACAGAATTACTTTAGTTACAGGTACGTGTCGAAGGGAACTTTGTGTGGTTTGTCCTCCTCCTGCCGCGACGTCGTCCACCTCACCTGAGCTGCTCCATCGACAGAAGCATCCACCAAACCAGACATCACAACTCCGGACCATCTTTCACCGCCTTAGATCTCCTTCCCTACCGCCAGCACCCACTGCAACGGCATCACCATCATCGACTGAGCAGATGAACCTAAGGAGTACATGGGTCCACAAGAGAGGTCGCACTCTTTTGTTTCTGCTTATGTTATGCATTGCTTAAACTTACCTGCTACTTTATCGTCCTGTTCAGCTCTTGGACTCCCAAGTCAGGTCCAAATTAATGTTCAAACTTGAGTTCTAAATTAGTTGTAGGGCACATATCGAGGCAGCAATGAATTGTATGTCTGTCTAATATCTGGTTCACCTAGGGTATGCCTATGTTGTTCATCTTGGGTGGGAAACAAATAGTAAAGCAATCATCATCTGTCTTTTTATTAATTTAAAGCAATCATCAGCCTGCTATCATTATTTTTTAGATCCATCCACTGGTTGTTACCATCACTCTAAATTTCTGCATGCTCTCCTTACATAATCTCACCATATTTTTCGTATGCATGTCAGATATTGTACACAGTCATGCTGAACATGTAGAGAAAAAGAGAAGAGTTTTGCGTGGCAATACAATGTCATGCAGACATCGCTCCATGGTGGGTTCAATGGCAAACTGAAAGTGCAACTAATCCCCGGGTGGTTTTGGTAATTAATAACAACATATATATCATTGAACTAATAACTTCTTGAGTATCATTTCAGAAAGTTCAGTGATATGGGTATGGCAATGACTGATGATGTGGACCCCTCAAAATGCTAAGGAAAACATTGGCAAAAGCTCAAGACTCTATTTTTGGTTTAGTGATCCAAGATCACATTGAGTCCATAGGAAAGCCAATACTATTAAAAGGGGATGAGGTTATGATGATTATCTGGTTGCTCAAAGTGCTTAGTGATTTATCTCTCAAACTATCAGCAATCTTTCATTCCAACATATACTCATAAGTAATCTCGGTCCCACCGATTCCATAAACTCAGTCACACCGAGATGAACCACCTCAGCCATATACCCAAACCCTAGTAATTTCGGATTTTCCGATTCCAAACTCGGTCTCACCGAAACTAGTGTTGCCAACCTTCTGTAACCTTCTGTACTCAAATCGGTGTCACCGAGATGATAAAGTCGGTCCCACCGAGAATGGCAAACCCTAGTCTTTGGAAGAATCGGACTAACCAAGATTGTATTTTCGGTCCCACCGAAAATCCCAACGTTCACAAGATTTGAACTTTCGGTCTCACCGAGTTGTCAACTTCGGTCTGACCGAGATTGGTCAAATGTGTGTAACGGTTGGATTTTGTGTGGAGGCTATAAATACCCCTCCACCTTCTCTTCATTCGTGGAGAGAGCCATCAGAAAGAACTACCACTCCTACCTTACATTTCGAGAAGAGAACTACCTACCCTTGTGTTGAGATCAAGTTGCTCCACTCCCACCATATGAAACTTGATTTCTAGCCTTCCCAAGTTGCTTTCCACTCAATCCTTTCTTCCACCACAGCCAAATCAGTGAGGAGAGTTGAGTGTTGGGGAGATTATCATTTGAAGCACAAGAGCAAGGAGTTCATCATCACCAACACCATCTATTACCTTTTGGAGGGTGGTGCCTCCTAGATTGGTTAGGTGTCGCTTGGGAGCCTCCGTCAAGATGTGGAGTTGAACCAAGAAGTTTGTAAGGGCAAGGAGATCGCCTACTTCGTGAAGATCTACCCAGAGTAAGGCAAGTCCTCCGTGGGCGTAAGCCATGATGGCATAGACAAGGTTGCTTCTTCGTGGACCCTTCGTGGGTGGAGCCCTCCGTGGACTCTCGCAGCCGTTACCCTCCGTGGGTTGAAGTCTCCATCAACGTGGATTGACGATAGCACCACCTATCGGAACCACGAGAAAATCTCCGTGTCTCCAAACTGCGTTTGCTCTTCTCCCCTCTATTTACTACATGTGCAATTTACTTTCCGCTGCCATAACTCTAGAATTGCATGTGTAGGGTGATACTTGACTTGTACATCATTGTGAACTTGCCAAAAACTTGTCTTAATCAAAAGGCTAAACTTTTAAATTGTCAAGTAGTCTAATCACCCCCCCTCTAGACATACTTTCGATCCTACAAGTGGTATCAGAGCTTTGGTCTCCATTGGATTGGTTTCCATTGCATTGGACTCCATAAGCTTGGTTTCACAACCTAGGAGAGTATGGCGTCTAGTGAGGGTAATTTTCGTAGAGGTCCTTACTTTGATGGTTCAAATTTTGCTAGTTGGAAGCACAAAATGAAAATGCATATTCTTGGACATAACCCTACCGCATGGGGCATTATTTGTGTTGGCTTGCAAGGTGAGTTCTTCGAGGAAGGAAAAGTTCGGATCGCGAAGCTACAATGGATGAATTGCGGATGTTACGTAACAATGCTCAAGCTTGTGACATTCTCTTCAATGCTTTGTGTCCCGAGGAGTTCAATAAGATCAGCCGTCTTGAGAATGCAAAAGAGATTTGGGATACTTTGGTCGAAATGCACGAAGGTACCGAGTCCGTGAAGGAATCAAAGCTAGATGTTCTTCAAGGTCAACTTGACAAGTTCAAGATGAAGGAAGGTGAAGGAGTTGCTGAAATGTACTCTAGGCTTGCTCTCATCACAAATGAGATTGCCGGCTTAGGAAGCGAAGAAATGACCGAACGATTCATCATCAAGAAGATTCTCAGAGCTTTGGATGGAAAGTATGACACCGTGTGCACTTTGATCCAAATGATGCCAAACTACAAGAATCTCAAGCCTACCGAAGTCATTGGAAGGATTGTTGCTCATGAGATGACACTTAAAGACAAGGAAGAGCTTCACAACAAGTCAAGTGGTGCTTACAAAGCTACAGCTTGAAGCTCCCACAACCTCAAGTGACAAGCTGGTTTCCAATGAAGAGATAAGCCTAATGGTGAAGAACTTCAACAAATTCTACAAGAGTAGAAGCAAGGAAAGAAGCTCAAAGTCTAGATCATATGATGAAAAGAGATCTTCTAGTCGTGATCGAATCTGCTACAATTGTGGAAGACCGGACACTACTCAAATGAGTGTTCGACTCCCCACAAGAGAAGAGAAGAATCTCCAAGAAGAAGAAGCTCAAGAGAAGAGTCACCTCGGAAAGAGAGAAGGAGTAGAGATGATCGTTATGAACGAAGATCCTCTCGGAGAAGCAAGGATTCGGAAAGGAAAGACAAGTCATCAAGGAGCTACACAAGAAGAAAACATCAAGCTCATGTTGGTGAATGGGTCTCCGGCTCCGACTCGACAATCACTCGAAAGAAGCTATCACTCCAACTCCGAATACAATCAAGATGAAGGTGTTGCCGGTCTTGCTCTCGTATCCTCCAACTTCAACTCCTATGACTTATTTGATTCACCAAATGAGGGAATTGGAAGATGCTTCATGGCAAAAGGCCCCAAGGTATCACACCCTGAATTCATTGACTTTGATAGTGATGAGGATGACTTGCTTGGTGAAGATGAGCTTTTACATGATAAATCTAGTGAGCTTAGTAATGATGAACATGCTAATAGTCTTTATAGTCGAGAAGAGTCGAATGACAATGCTATGAAGGAGATTGAGCGTCTAACTAAAGAACTAAACACTCTTAAGTTAGCTCATGAAACAACTCAAGAAGATCATAGAGAGCTCCTAAGATCTCATGAGAAGCTACGCTTCGAGAAGCTCAATCTAGAGCAAGAACATGAGTTCCTAAAAGCTATCAATGACGATCTTCGAAAGAAGAGTTCTTCATATCTTGCCAAACGACTTCTCTTGTCTAATTTTTTGCCACCTATTAAAACTAAGCATGACAAGCATAAGAAAAATTCTTCATCTAGTAGTAACAATAATCATGCTAAATCCAATATTGTTGCTTCTAGTAATTCTCTTGATTCCACTAACAATGTTTCAAGCCAAGTTACACTTGAGCAAGAAAATAGTTTATTGAAAGGGATTATAGAGAAAGGTGTCTACAAGAGCCTTGCCGAAGCAAGAACTTTGAGGAAATTGTTACAAGCAAGGAAGGCACCGAAGAATCAAGGAATTGGTTTTGAGCGAAAGTTCAACGCCGAGGGTGTTGAATGGGAAGAAGGTCAATATCCCACTCCAAAGTTTGTCTCTCAAAAGGAGAAGTATGATCCTACTTCTTCCAATGTGGAACAAGCTCAAGATGACCTTCCACCACAAGACCACAAGCTAAAAGGCAAGGACAAGCTTCAAGAGGAGATTGATGCATTCATTGAAGCACCCAAGGCCATGGTCAAGTGGGTTCCCAAGGAAACTTCAAGTTCTACTTCGACAAGCTCAACTACTACCCCAAGGATTCCCATCAAGATGATGTGGATCCCGAAGAAGAAGAACTAGAGAGTTCTTGAGGGTGACTCCGCCAACATACTTCACTCATATTCATTTTGGCAAGAACTTGTGCAATCAACTTCCACATCTTGCACTAGTTCATGGAGTCACAAACCCTCTTGTTGGTAAGTCAAGGGACAAGGTAATCATTGCTTTCATGGACATCATCTATTGTGTACTTCAATCTATGTCCATGGATATCTTTGTTTGTTCCTTGTGGGACTAACCCATGTAGGTATTGAAAGTGCCCGAATCCAAAGGATTGCTCCCAACTCTTGATGATCTTCATCAACATTGAGCATCCACATCTTCAACATCTACATGAAGTCTTCTACGACAACCCAAGGTTAGTTTGACCCTTTAAAAGGGGTTCTCACATCAAGGGGGAGCTTAGCTCTAAAGAAATGAGCTAAAGCATCTTCAAATGATGTGAACACATTTATGCTTTATGTAAAAGTGGTAACCCCACTTGTGCTTAAACGATGAGTATGACCTATGATCAAATGTTCTCATTTGACTCCTAAGTCAATATACTCATATATAGATGACCTAGTCATCGCCAAATTGTGTGCTAGTTGCTAGAGTTTTGTTTGTGCATGTTTGACACATATTTCATTTGCTATCTTATTGTGTGAGCATGTTGGATGCATAATTTTATCCATTCGAGGACATCCATTTGTTGCTTTGGTCTTTTGGATTTTTCTCTTTTTGACCAAATGGATGGACAAGAATGCCTAAGTTCCTCCCCTAGCTATCTATGCTTTCTTGTCTCAAACTCTATTCATGCTTATATCACAAACTTTGATCAAGTCTTTTTCGGACAGACCGAGTGAGGAGCACTCGGAGCCACCGATCCGTCAAAAGCTTAAATTCCAAAACCTTCTAAGTACTTTTGGTCAAACCAATATACTCAAATCGGACAGACCGAAATCACTTGGATTGATCTAGGTTTTCACCTCGGTGAAACCGAGTTGCAAATTTCGGCGTGATCAAGTGAGTAATCGCTGCGATTAACCATCTCGGTGCCACCGAGTTTTCCAACTCGGTCCCACCGACAGCTGAAGGGTATATATACCTGAGGGCCGCGCGCGTTGATTATTTCTTCAAAACGTCTCGCCCCCAAACCCTTAGCTGTCGTTGCCGTGGTCTCCGGATCGTCTCCGCCGTCGCCTGTGCGCCCTCGCCTCGGGTCTCCGTCGCCGTCAACGGTCAATCTCTCCGTGCCGTTGCCGCCGTAGTGAAACTCCACCAAGTTGGGTGAGTTTCAATCCCTCTCGTGCTTCAACCTCTGATTCAATGCACGATAGGTTTTGCCTAGCTTCTTGCCACGTTTGAAATCTTCCTATCCAGCAGATTAGTTCCTAGAACGAAATTCGAGTAAAAATTTTAGGGTTAGGTTTCCGCCGAACACATCTCGGTGTGACCGATTCTACATTCTCGGACTGACTGATTTGGCCTCTGGCCATTGCACTGCACTTTTCGGTCCAACCGAGTGGTGCAAATCGGTACGACCGAAATGAGGATTCAGTGAAACCCTAGTGCTCTCGGCTAGACCGAAACCCATTTCGGTCCAACCGAAAGTGGTGTGAATGGTTCTGTTTAGACACTTGGATTCACGAATTTTAGACTCGGTCGGACCGAAATGCATTCTGTGAAAACCTAAAACTGAAATTTGAACTCATTTTTTTGCAAAAACTTCTGCAGTTTGTGATAACTCTTCTATTCTGCCTATACCTATTCTATTCACAGGTTGTCAGCCATGTTAGATGCAAGTGACAGCTGAACAGGTCTGAATCACCGCTTGAGATTCCAGAGGCAGCACAAGTCCCAAGCCAGCAGCTTTTTCGATGATGGTGAGAGGAGCACCCCAAGTGGTTTGCCTCCACTGCCACCAGGCCGGAAGAAGAGAAATTCGATGAAGAGGACTCGACTTTGTTCTTTGAGGAAGAGATCACATCCAAGCCTAAGAGGAAAGTGGTTGCCAAAGAGCATCAAGGGCAACAAACAAAGAAAGGCACCAGCAAGGTGAAGAAGTCCACAGTTGCAAAGAAGCTGAGCATGGAAGAAGAAACATCCAGCAAGGTAAAGAAAACTTCCAAGAGGAAGAGGACAGTACATGATGAAGCTGATGATGATTCAGATGAGGAAGCACCCCAGCCACCTCAGAAGCCTAAGTTGATGGGAGATGCCATCAGGGCAGGAGCACCTACCAAATCTAAGCCATCAGCTCCAACAAAGGCAGCCCAAGCCAAGCCTGCTGCCAAGCCGAAGAAAACAGTGAGAAACATTCCTGCTTCAGAGAAGAAGAAGGACAACGTGCCACCAGCTGAGTCAGATGAAGAGGCACATGTATTGCTGAAACTCCGTCAGAAACTGCCAGTCCACAATGATGCTCATCCTCGAGCAGAAAACATGAAGGAAAGGAAAGACAAAGGTCTCAGGCTATGGAGGCAAGTTGATCCATATGCCTCCAGGAGAAGGACAGCTGTTGACTCAAGATTCCACACCAGAGAGCAACAAGATTTCTATGAGACAGTGCTTATGGACAAGAAGCCCATTGTTGCTGACACTAGATATGTTGACTGGAAATACATTGACAGTGAAGAGCACAGAGACTACTTCCCACATGTGCATGAGAGCTTCACTGCATGTGGAGTTGCAGAGTTCGTTGGTCAGAAACTGACAGCATGGAATGATGAGATGATCATGCAATTCTATGCCACAGCTCATTTCTATCCAGATGGCAGAATTGTATGGATGACTGAAGGCCAGAGATTCTCTTCAACAGTTGAAGAGTGGGCAGCACTACTGAATGCTCCAGTATCAAGAGATGATGATGTTGATGTCTATGGAATTCCCAAGAAAAATCATGAGTCAATGAGGAACATGTACAATGAGGTACCAGCCAAGGATGTAGAGCTATGGAAGCTTGGATCAGTGTATCATCTTCAGGCAGGTCTCCCAACCACTAACACTATTTTGAGGCATACTTTGATGCCCAAGTCAGGAGACCATCGCATGATAAGAGGATATTCTATCAACATGCTGCATATTCTAGATCAGAAGGCACCTTTCAAGGTGATGGACCTGATAGTTGAGACTATCAAGAGGACAGCAGCAGACCAGAAGAGGTCATGTGGGTTTGCTCCGCACATTCAGATGCTCATCAATGCCAAGTTTTGCACGGACACCTACTTGTTGGAGAGACCCCACTTGCCACTGCAGCCTGAACATGAGGATAATGAAGTTGTGATGACTGAGGATGATCCCACATCTGTTGAAGGTCAAGCTAAGTCTGAAGCTGCCAAACAAGCTAAAGCTGAGAAGGAAGCAAGAGCAGCAAGAAAAACCAAGAGCGTTGGAGAACAGCTTCTTGAAGCTACCAGAGGATTGAACTACACCGCCAACATAGTGCAGTCTCGGGAGAGTCTTGAGAGGATAGTTGAAGACAAGTTCCATGCTCAGATGTCAAGTCGATCAAGTGCAAGTCACTTGTCAACAAGCTTGAGGCAGATATTGAGGAAGCCAAGAGGGAGAAGGCAGAGCTCATGAAGGAGATGCAGGATGACCTTGTCGAGGATGACTATGAGCAGCCTGCTCCGGTCCCCACAAAGCCCAGATCAGCTGCTATTCCAAAGGATGACCCTGTGGCTACTGCAGATCAGACCTCCCACAGCTCCATCGGTTCCAGCTCCAAATCAGTGTCCACCTCCAGCTCCACAGACTTCAGCGAAGCCTTTGCAGATGCAGCTATCTCCACTCCATCGACCTGCACGGGAGCCGCCAGAGTCCCTAGTGACGATTAGCTCTATACCTTTCGAACTTTTTGGTAACTTGTTGCCAAAGGGGGAGAAATTGTATAGATCATACGACTTCGAGAGAGAGAGTGCTCGCTTTTGCTCTTTCGTTTGCGGTTTTCTTTGAGATACTTTTGAGTTTTCCGAGACATTTCGTGAGTTTGATACTATGTTTGCTCTATTTTGATGAGCGCTTGATCATACTATGCCTTAATGTGTGCTTAATGCTTATCATATTCTATTCATATCTTGTATGATCATTTACTCATGTCTTGGTGATTGGGTGCATGCTATTCATTCTTATCATTTTGTGCGCTCCACCAAGATGTATGTGACATGGAAGAGTGACCCATGATCCTAATCGATTGTGCATTTGCATTCAAACGCAAATTTCAAACAATGCACAAATTTAGGGGGAGCTCTTGCTTATCACATACTTCTCAAAGCGACGATATTATTCATTGATTATATCATTTGTCGAAGCTTTGATCTATATGTTGTCATCAATTACCAAAAAGGGGGAGATTGAAAGTGCAACTAATCCCCGGGTGGTTTTGGTAATTAATAACAACATATATATCATTGAACTAATAACTTCTTGAGTATCATTTCGAAAGTTCAAGGATATGGGTATGGCAATGACCGATGATGTGGACCCCTCAAAATGCTAAGGAAAACATTGGCAAAAGCTCAAGACTCTATTTTTGGTTTAGTGATCCAAGATCACATTGAGTCCATAGGAAAGCCAATACTATTAAAAGGGATGAGGTTATGATGATGATCTGTTGCTCAAAGTGCTTAGTGATTTATCTCTCAAACTATCAGCAATCTTTCATTCCAACATATACTCATAAGTAATCTCGGTCCCACCGATTCCATAAACTCAGTCACACCGAGATGAACCACCTCAGCCATATACCCAAACCCTAGTAATTTGGATTTTCCGATTCCAAACTCGGTCTCACCAAACTAGTGTTGCCAACCTTCAGAACCTTCAGACTCAAATCGGTGTCACCGAGATGATAAAGTCGGTCCCACCGAGAATGGCAAACCCTAGTCTTTGGAAGAATCGGACTAACCGAGATTGTATTTTCGGTCCCACCGAAAATCCCAACGTTCACAAGATTTGAACTTTCGGTCTCACCGAGTTGTCATCTTCGGTCTGACCGAGATTGGTCAAATGTGTGTAACGGTTGGATTTTGTGTGGAGGCTATAAATACCCTCCACCTCCTCTTCATTCGTGGAGAGAGCCATCGAAAAGAACTACCACTCCTACCTTACATTTCTGAGAAGAGAACTACCTACCCTTGTGTTGAGATCAAGTTGCTCCACTCCCACCATATGAAACTTGATTTCTAGCCTTCCCAACTTGCTTTCCACTCAATCCTTTCTTCCACCATAGCCAAATCAGTGAGGAGAGTTGAGTGTTGGGGAGATTATCATTTGAAGCACAAGAGCAAGGAGTTCATCATCACCAACACCATCTATTACCTTTTGGAGGGTGGTGCCTCCTAGATTGGTTAGGTTTCGCTTGGGAGCCTCCGTCAAGATGTGGAGTTGAACCAAGAAGTTTGTAAGGGCAAGGAGATCGCCTACTTCGTGAAGATCTACCCCGAGTAAGGCTAGTCCTCCGTGGGCGTAAGCCATGATGGCATAGACAAGGTTGCTTCTTCGTGGACCCTTCGTGGGTGGAGCCCTCCGTGGAACCACGAGAAAAATCTCCGTGTCTCCAAACTGCGTTTGCTCTTCTCCCCCTCTATTTACTACATGTGCAATTTACTTTCCGCTGCCATAACTCTAGAATTGCATGTGTAGGGTGATACTTGACTTGTACATCATTGTGAACTTGCCAAAAAACTTGTCTTAATCAAAAGGCTAAACTTTTAAATTGTGAAGTAGTCTAATCACCCCCCCTCTAGACATACTTTCGATCCTACACAAACCCTCCCCACCCCTCTCTAGATTTTAATCCAAAGGAAGATATCTGTTCTGAGGCGGATTCAGACGCCGCTGACCACTCCTATTTACCCCCCAAGGTGTTTTCTCTACTTGGCATGATGATGTTAGTCATATCATGCATATGTTGCCTTGCAGTGCCTACTTTTGACATCATATATGTCATCTGCTTAGTTTAGACATGTTCTGTAATGCCACCTGTTTAGTTTCTATATCATATATGGGAATTATGCAGTCTCATGTCTTTTAGCCAGCCATAATATTTGTTAAATGTGCAATGCCATCCTGTTTAACCAGGCATCATATATTTGAATGATATCTTTCCCATCCTTTTCTTCATTACATTTCCATTTGTCGACAATGTTTGTACATTAAACTACTCTTCCTGTGAATCAGCCATTTGGGTGGGAGATGGAAAAATCTGGAGTGAAAACAAGGCCTTCAGAGCAGAAAGTGCTACCCGTCGAAGCAGCTCTCTTGTTGGGTCCCGATAGCTCCTCAGAGATGGATTCAGAGACAGATGACCAGTCCTATTCCCCCACTGAGGTGTATGCTCTAACTTGGCACGATTATACTGCTCATATCATGCATACGGTGTCTTGCATTGCATAGTTTAGACATCATATACACAATATTCAACACCATGTTCTTAGTTCAGACGTCATATCGAATGCCCTCTGTTTAGCATATAAATCACATATGTGAATTAAATGATGCAATCCTGATTACTTAGATAACATGTAGGTGATTTACGTCATGCAATCCTGTTTAGTTATTCATCATATCTTTGAATTATGTTATGCTATGCTATCCAGTTTAGATAGACATCAGATATGTGAAATTATGTCATGCTATCCGTTTTAGTTAAACAATATACATGTCAACTATTTCATGCCCTCTTTTTTCCACACTATCTATTGCATCTGTCTCTCATACAATGTTAGTACACTCAACTATGTTTCCTGTTTATCAGCCATTTGAATTGGAGCGGGTGATGCCAGTATCTAGTAGAATAAACACACGGTCTTCAAATAAAACAGTGCTACCTCTTGGTGGAGATAGCACCCCGGTTGTACATGCACAAGAACCAGCCCTACCACACATAACCCTAACTCTCACAGATTGTACCCCTACTGCGATGGACAGAGAACCAGCTTCACCCAATCTAACCCCAACTCCAGCCGATAGTAACCCAGTTCCTATTGACACAGCACCATCTCCACCACAGAGCTCCCAAACAAGAGCAGTTAGTAAGGCAGCTCCAGTGCCCAAAGGGCCATTACTATCACAGCGAACCCCAACTCCACCAGTTAGTACGCCTATTCCTGTGGAGGAAGCACAACCGGCTAGTCGTAGTTTATCATCTATCGCATTTCATGTTGTTAAATCGTATGTGCGTATCTTCCCATCTTGGAAATATTATATCAAGATGAAGGAAAATGCCATTGTAGGTGTTTGTCCAGAGTTATGTGTAAGTAATGTTATTCATGGCAATTACTTTGCTTCGTCCCATATATCCTACCTCCATGATGGTTATAATACAACAAATTTTCCCATTTTTCTCTATAGAGAAGGACCGATTTGGAAACTCGGGATGAGGTAACCTGTGCTAATACCTCTGCTATCTTCAAGAATGCTTGGTGGCGATGATCGAATTACTCAAGAAAACGTACTTCACCGGCAAAGAAACTCATCAAATTCCCTTACGTTCTCCTGAGAGACATTTACTAGACAATGACTGGGAATGCCTTGTTCTGTACTGGTCCCGAACCAAGAATGTGGTAAGCTCTATGAGCTCATTTTCTATTTTTAAGTATTATATTCTTGCGTCTTACTGTACTCTGTTCATGTAGAACAAGTGCCTAAACCTGAAGAACAACTATTCTAATTTAAGATTCCATTGCTATCATAGTTCAAAAGAGCGCTAGGCGTTAATTGTGCTTTTTGCCACCGCCTTGCGCTTTACTGACCAAAGCACATGCTTATGCGCAGCTATGCACAGATTAAGCGTAGTTATGCGCAATGTGTTTTGCCAACGCCTAGAGCCTAGGCGCGCCTAAGCACTCGCTTAGGCGCGTCTTTTTTAACTATGATTGCTTTGCTCTTGTATCACTGTATTTACTGATACAAACTTATTTTTAAATTGAAGGATCCAATCGAAACTCCAATGGAATAGCAGGTATGTTCTCCCATGTTTCTTTAACAAGTTTGCTCTTATCAATAACTCATTTGATTTCAATTTCAATTGTGTATACAGTTGACTTTCATATCATGCACATTACTAGCATCACAATAGAGCCAATAGTGTTGTTGTACATGTAGACCTATGGTAACCATCTGAAATCTTGTTGTGCCATGTAGTTTCCCACGCTTTGTATTCTTTCACTTCTACTTTGTCTTGAACTGATATGATTTGAACCGTGTCTCTATTTTGATTTGGCAAGACAATGAAGTGACCATAGAACATAGATATATGTTTGTTTGATGCTTTTATTATGTACTAGTACTTGGCAATAGAAGACTTGGTAGTTTAATCCTGTCCACCTTACTAATGAACTGGTTCACTGAAATGAGTTTCATATACTAGTACATGCTAAATTTGTTATGTGTCTGCTTGTTTCTTCTTCTAGAATGCTGACCGAATATTGGGGAAGAGTGCCTTATTAAGCAATGGTAAAGGAAGTAATGCAGATAAGGTTCAGGATTGTGACTCATCCTTGTTGGTCTCCAACAAAGCTGATAAAACAGCTAAGGAAGATTATCTTGAAGACAGCGAGACAACCCCAAAGTCCTGTCTTGGTTTAGTGTTCGAGTTATTGGCCACTACCGCTTGCACAAGCTATTGAAACTCACTGTCTGAATTAGTTCGGTTTCTTGAGTCTCAACTACAAGCTGAAAGACATCGATCAGCTGTGCTACGACAAGAAGCGGAAGGACTGCCGAAGTCCCTCGAGCATTCAGATGCATACTTTCTGGTGCAACAGCAAGCGTTGGAGGATTTTAGCGCCAAACAGGAAAAAGCTAATCAGCTTGCTAAGCTTATTGCTAGCATGGTGGATACCCAGGATAACGTTTCTTGAGCTCTTCTGAAGTTGTTTCAGTTATGCTCTTGTTTTGCTGCCGCGTTTATTTGCACTGGTGGCCAATTTTGACGGCCAATGTATGTAATATGCTGCTTTGTTCCCCATATTTGCACTTGTGGCGAACTTTGATGCCCAGTGGATGTAATATGTGTAACAGCAGTAATAGGCTAGCATTAATTGCTTGCTTATTTATTTCCTTATTGTCTTGTTTAGTTGTTTGCTTGTAGTCACTGCAGTTCTTTTTCTGTGTCTTTCTAGTGGACACAATAGCCTATTTTTGGTAACTAGGCCAAAATAATCATGGAAACACACGGACTGTTGTAACATGGGCCTCCTTCAGGCCATATGATCCATGGGCCTTCTTCCGGCCATAGGATCCATTGGCCTTCTATATGGGCCTTAGGGTCCATGGGCCTTCTACGGGCCGTAGGGTCCATGGGCCTTCTACGGGCCGTACGACTCATGGGCCTTCTACGGCCGTAGATCCATGGGCCTCATACGGGCCGTAGATCCATGGGCCTTCTACTGGGCGTATCATCATCTCACCAATCATGGGTCGTACAATTCATGGACCATAACGGGCCGTTAATAGACCGTATTTGATAACTCTATGAAAACAGCCCAACGGGTTTTTTTGACATGAAAACCTCCCAACGTATTAACGGTCCACAAATGGGCCGACTGTAACGACGGGCTGAATTTGGCCCACAAGCAGAAAATGACAGTATCGGGCCGTATGTAACCGAATGCTGCAAATGAGCCCAAGAATCAATGGGCCCTGAGAAGGCCGAAATATAACTTGGGCTGGAAACGGCCCAATAGAATAACGGGCCGTTAATGGGTATAAAGTGATACACTGTTCATTATGGGCCAGTTTCACCACGAGCCGTTAATGGGCCAAGAGTTACACAGGGCCTCATATGGGCCAAAAAAAGTCATGGGCCACACCTGGGCCGGAAGTTAAAATGGGCTGGAATCATATTGGACGGCCGAGATGATGCTACTGGGCCTAATTCGGATAGGGCATAACGGGCCCTGGGTTAGCGGGCTGTAAATGGGCTATATGCAAACAGGCCGTAAACAGGCTTTCCGTGGGCCGGCCCGCCACCTTTTGACCAAGTCTAACGGGCTGACCTTTTCACAGGAATGGACCTCTGTTGGGACGTGCCACGTGTCGATGTATCATAGGTGCCTTCGGTCCGATGAGCGGATGACATCTGTCCCAACGGTAAGCCGACACGTGTTTCCACCAGCCAATGATGATTTTACACATGGAAAATCCCCATTGGTCGGGGCTGTTAACGGGTTATTGGATCCAAAATCCGACCCGATAGCTTAACGATGTTCCGTTACGGTGGATGCCATGTGTCAGTCACCCTTGATGAAAGCACTTCTCTGATGCGCGATTTATCGTCACGGAAGTGGACACTTCCGTGATGATAATTTTGGTAATGTCATGGAACACTTCTACGACAGCACATGTATGACTATCTAGGTTCTATCATAAAATCGTCATGGATGTACATGCATGACAAAAAACTTGACCTACTGTGACAAACATATATCATCACGGAAGTGTATTTTTTTGTAGTGGGAGCAGCAGGTGGAGCTGCATCAGGCCGACTTGCATCACCGAAGGGGACGCCTGTCAAGGAGGAGGAGCTCTGGAGGCGTGAGGAGGTGCTGACGTTGGAAGCCGCTAAGCGCAATCTTGATCTTGAGGGGTTGGAGACGAGGGAGCGCTAGGTTACCCAGATAGAGGACGAGGTTGGCGCACGCGAGGCTCGAATCTAGGAGGAGGTTGACCGCCGCATGGCGGAAGCTCGCACGGGTCTTGAGCGCACGTACAAGAAGAGGCTGGAGCTAATTGACGTCGAGGCTGCGGGCAAAACTGCCGCCCTTAGGTCCAAGCTGACTGAAACGGGGCAACGTGCAGAGGCCGCAACAGATGCCCTAGTCTTGGCGCAGACTGAGTTGGCCTCCGTCCATGCCGAGCTGCATCTTCTTCAACAGCAGGTCGATGATGCCGAGTCCGTTGCATGGCAGAACAAAGAAGAAATTCTTCAACGACAGACGCTGGAGCACATGCACGGCCCCATGCCTCAAGAGCTCAGGAACAGGGCCAACACGACCGGTAATATCTGTGATGCGAATGCTCCGCATCCTCACGTGACCAACTATGCCGGCCATCTCCAATTCTTCACTGATGTGGTGACGCACCTGGAGAACCGCTCTGAGAGGGCTCACCAGCTTGTCGAGGAGAGGAGCTGCAGCCTGCTTGGTTGTGCATTCTCCCGCGTCTTCTGCCATCTTCAGAATGTAGATCCCCACTCCTACTTCGACGCCGTCATCGCCGCATTGCCCGAGACCATCCGGGGCGACCTGGCGAGGTTGGTGGAGGACAACGTGGATGCACTCGTTAGGGCCTTTTCTTCTGACAACGACGGGGTGATAGTTGCCGCGGATGAAGTTGATGTGGTGAATGGCGGTGAAGTGACGCCAATGATGGCGATTGTGGTGCCAATGACAGCAACAACGGCGTTAGTGATGCCTCTAGAGGCGACCAAGAGGATGCGGTGACCGATATGTCTGACTGATCCTGTGTCTTCCTGCTGTTTATCCTGCACACAAAAAGCTCGGGCGTGGCCCTGAAGGTTGTAAGAGCATTTTGGGAGGGGAAGCCCCTCATGTAAAAAATATTATTGTCAACATGTTTTAGGAGAGACGCCGAATACACGCCTGCATGATGTTACAGGCCCTGCGATGATTTAGCTGCTGTGGTTTACCTTTAGCCCAGGCAAGCCCTGAGTAGGCTTGCGAGGCCGTGATCCTCTGAGTGTCCTCTGGGGGACCTGCTGACCATGTGGTGAGAGCCTGGCGAGAGCGAGTGCTGGCCGCGGGACGGCATGCATGCGTGCGCTTAGCCCAGCCCCGCCCGCGAGAGGCTCGCGAGGGGGAGGTAGCTAGTGCGAACTCCGAACCAGGGCAGAAACCAGAATACAAGAGAACACACGAACGAGACAAGACACCCCTCCCCGCATACGCAAACGCAAATTCAATTTCAACATAAATCCGAAGCATGGAAGCTCGACCACAAAAAGGGGGCAAAAAGCAAAAGGCCGCGTCCGGCACCTAGTCTATACTTCCGACGTCTTCTCACCAGCGCGGTGCTAAGTGCTGCCACTGGGCATGGGAGGGAGCCCCCGAGGCCTGAGGGCGGCTCTCTGGAGACTCCGGGGCGTGTACAGCCCCAACTCTTTAGTACGTGAGAGTGTCACGAGCGGCGAGCATCACATGCACTGGGCCTTCTTCACAGGTACCGGCCTTGCTTCATATCGCCAGATGAGGGGCCAGCCTTGCGCCACCCTCGACCACCATTGACAGTGGCCGGAGACCAAGGACGACGCTAATGGGGCAAAGGGGACGCCGGTGGTTCCCCCAATGACCACGGGTCCTCTGCCGGGGGCAGGCTTTGTAGTACCTCCCCGGCAGAGGGCCTACCTCTGGGAAACACCTTGCTCGGTGTGCCGTGGGGAGGGGCCTGGCTCCCGGCCCCTCTCCTGCAGCCCCCAATGCACTCCTCCTGGCGGAAGGGAGGCTGCCGACCTGGGGCAGCCTTCCGCTGCAGTGACCTGAACTTCCTGCGACCCATGGTTAGCATAAGCTTGCTCCTGAGGAATTAGCGGTACCCAATAGCTGCTGCCGCTAGCGCGATTGGTGAGGCTTCCTTGAGGCTCCTGAAAAGGCTTGGCTTATGGCGTCTGTTCCTCCCAGCCTGGCCCGAGAAACGAGACATGGTCGTCTTCCAGTGCGTATTCCCGATCCACCATGTGGGGCACGTAAGCCTCCGAGGTCGCCGCCCCGAAGACTTTACCATAGTGCCCCACGTTCCATGCGGCTTGGCCCAGCACGCCATCTTGGGGGTGATAGGGCAGCGGCCCATCCGTGCCGTAGGCAGTGATGCGCATGCCCTCGCTCACCGGGGGTGGTGCTGGTGCAGCTTGACGCCCGGCGCTGATGGTTGAGCTGGTGTTGATGAAGCCTTGGGGTGCGCCTGAGGGCGCATAGGCGCGGATGGGACTGCCGCATGATCCACCCGGAACCTGGGGTGGAAGATGGATGCAGAAAGGAGGTGCCCCCGAAGCTGCGACATCCAGGAGCTCAGCAACGCACTCCAGCAGCACGTCTCGGCCGCTCTCCTGCAACCTGCACCGCAGCAGCTCTCGGGCCACAGTTAGTGCGGCCCTCATGTTCGCTTGTTCCTGTCAGGTGTGCAGCGCCATGGCTGTGGTGTGGTTTGAGGCCCTCGCGGCCGATCGCACCTGCCGCAGAGTGAGGGCAGGTGGTGCTTGATCAAGACGCCCGCATCCCGTAGAGTTCTGCGGAGCGCGGGCTGCCTGAGCCGCGGGGTTGAGGTCTCCTTGGGCAGGCGGCATGGCATGGGCTGGCCATGCCGCCCAGCGATCGACATTGGTCATCGGCTCGCCAGACATGGATGCGACGAAACAGTGGAACACAGATTAGTGGGAAGAAGATTTCGGTGCACCCCTACCTGGACCGCCAAATGTCGAATATCGGGTTCCGGCAAAACCCTTAATGTTCGAACTCTGGGGTGCGCATGAAGATCTTCTCCCTACCAAAACACACCCAAAACCTCGCCGCGATTCTAAGCTAGCACGATGAACAACACAAGAGACATGAGGTTTATGCTGGTTCGGGCCATCGTTGTGGTGTAATACCCAAATCCAATGTGTGGTGTGGTGGATTGCCTCTTGGGCTAATGATGAACAGTACAGAGGAAGAACAACCTCGCAAGGAGAGGTGTTCTTGTGGTGGTGAGCTTGGCGAGGAATTGCTCCATCTCTGTTGGCTCCAGATGAGATCCAGATGCCTTCTACTGTGGTGGCTAGCCCTATTTATAGAGGCCCTGGTCCTCTTCCCAAATATTGAGCGGGAAGGGAGCCAACAATGGCCATTTTGAAAGGGGACAACTAGTACAAGAAATCCTGACTAAAGGTGGTCTTCGACTGCCAAAGGCACTGGTGGTGACGCCGTCTTGGGCTCCATGGTGACCTCCGTCCTACCATCCTGCTGGTCTTGGTCTCGTTGCACTAATATGGAAACCTTTGCTTGATGCCTCGGTACTCCGCACCTGCGCTTGCCGATTTGCACCAAAGAGGAAACGAGGACACTGCGCAGGCTGGCGCCTGCCTGGCGCCCGCCTGGTCTTGGTCGTCATGGATTGTGTCATGAGCACCTCGCGAGGTACTCCTTGCCTTGATCTCTCTGCATACTCGCGAGCCTGCCTGGTGAGGCCACCCCTGAGGAGGCCTTGTGTCGTCTGCCCGCGAGGGTCTTGAACTTTGGTTGATGAAGACGGGCCATACTAGGCCACTGGCGAGCCACGCTGCAGGCCGCCAGCAGGCAAGTCTGGGGACCCCCGTTCCCAGAACGCCGACAACTAGTCCCTCAAGCAGCTATGATGAGGGCAGCAGGAGCACACCTAGTAACTTGCCCATGGCAGCCAGTAGAACAAGGAAGAAGAGAACCTCAGATTCTGAAGATGAAGATTATGTTGCAGCTGAGTATGAGGCCATCTGAAAGAGGAAAGTGGTGAAGAAGGAGTTTGGCAATGCTGCATCTACTAAGCGAGGCATGAACAAGAAGGCACCAGCTAGGAGAATCCCAATATCCAAACCAAGAAAGGTTGCCACAGGACAAACTATGAAATTCACAATTGAATCTGATGAAGGAGAGGCAGCTGGTGATGACAAGAAGAAGAAGATGGCTAGAACCACTACAGCTAAGGTTCTTGGAAAGTCAACTATGATGAGAGATACATCTGATGATGAAGATGAAGAGGAAGAGGATGCTGCTCCAGCACCTAAGGCACAAAAGCTTATGGGAGATGCAATAAAGTTAGGGGCTGCTTCTAAGCCCAAAGTTGCTCCCAAAGGTGCTGCTCCAGCCACCATGTCTACACCCAAGAGAAGCACAAGAAAAATTCCTACTGAGGAGAAGAACAAGGCCGAAGTGCCTGAAGCTGAAGAAGAAGAAGCTGAAGCCCAAGTGCTGAGAAAGCTCAAACCAAAGATCCCAGACCACAATGACACACATCCGGTGGCAGAAGACATGAGCATTAGGAAGGATGCAGGTCTAAAACTTTGGAGGAGAAGTGACCCCTGTGTTGTGAGAAGGAGAACTGCTGTGGATTATAGGTTCCACACTAAGGAACAACAAGACTTTTATCAGACCATTCTGCTTGACAAGAAGCCAATTGTTGGTGACATGAGATGGGTTGACTAGACATACATCAGGGAGACTGAAGAGCATTTCCTAGGTGTCTATGATAGCTTCAAGGCTTGTGGAGTGGACAAGTTTGTTGTGCAGAAGCTCACTAAGTGGAATGATGAGCTGATCATGCAATTCTATTCCACTGCTCACTTCTATCCAGATGGTAGGATTGTATGGATGTCTGAAGGTACTAGGTACCAATCAACTGTTGATGAATGGGCCAATTTGATAAATGCCCCAGCAGCTCATGAGGATGACTTGGGTGTGTATGCCAAGAAGAAGAAAGACCACAACTCAATGGAAAGTATGTACAAAGAAATTCCTGATGATGCCCTGGAAACTCATAAGTTGGGCTCAGTGAAGTTTCTGCTGTCTGGTCTGCCTACAATCAACACCATCCTGAGGCATACTCTTCTGCCCAAGTCTGGAGATCATTGAATGATAAAAGGACATTCCATCAACTTTGTGCACATTTTTGATGTTCCTCAGAAGTTCAAAGTGATGAGTCTGATTGTGGAAACAATCAAGAGGACATCTGCAGATCAGAAGAGGTCTTGTGGGTATTCTCCACAAATTCGAGTGCTCATCAACTCAAAGATGGGCACAGGCACTTATTTGTTGGACAAGGAACACTTACCTCTCAAGCTGGACTTTGAGGATAACACTGTGGTCATGGATGAGAATGATCCTTCATCAGTGCAAGCACATGAGAAGAGAGCAAAGGCAAGGGAAGAGAAAGCTGCAAAGATGCCAAGTGCACAAGACGCATCTTAGGTGTTCCTAAAGAGCAAACAAGATCAACTTGGATTTCTGATCCAATCCACCTTCAGGATTGAGAAGGGCTTGGCCACGCTAACTCAAAATCAGGAGAGTTTGGAGAGAATCATTGAGCAAAAGTTCTATGATCTAGATGTCAAAGTAACTGAGATTCGGTCAGAAGTAGAGCAGTTCCAGGAGGAAGCAGACGAGAAGAAAGGAAAGACAACAACAGATGTTTTTCAGCGAGTGCATGTGCCACGAAGTCAGAGCTCTTATCTAGTGCCTATTCCTGATACTAGAGCAACCATATCTGTACCAGCAGCCATAGCTTTAAGTGCCACCTCCAGCAGCCACTCCACCAGCTCTAGCTACATCAACAGAAGCCTTCGTCCTGGGAGTCATCACTACACCACCTCATGGAGACCAAGCCTGAGACACGTATAGCACTATGCATATTTGAACTTTTTGGTAACTTGTTGCCAAAGGGGAGAAATATGTATAGATCATATTCTCCGAGAGAGAGAGAGAGTATTGCTTTTAATCTCTCTTGCACTTTATTGTGTTGAACTTTAATGCACTACTAGGAAAATGGCTATAGCTAATATGGACATTAACGGCGCACCATGTATGTGGTGCGCCACTGCTATATAGCAGTGGCGCACTAGTTATAGGTGCGCCATTAATGGCCATATTACTAATGGCGCACCTGATGAAAAGTGCGCCATTACTAAGTTTGACCAAGGTTTGACCCAGTCATACACATAGTAATGGCGCAATTTGTATATGTGCGCCATTACTAAGACCAAGGTTTCACCAAGTCATACACATAGTAATGGCGCACTTTGTATAGGTGTGCCATTACTAAGACTTAGTAATGGCGCACCTATACAAAGTGCGCCATTACTATGTGTATGATGGGTCAAACCTTGGTCAAACTTGGTAATGGCGACTTTGCATAGGTACGCCATTACTATGTTTGACCAAGGTTTGACCCAGTCATACACATAGTAATGGCGCACTTTGTGAAGGTGCGCCATTACTAACTTTGACCTGTTCAAATGCCCCCCCTGTGGACCGCCTTTTCAGTTAAAAAAAATAAAAGAAAATGATGGAAAAGTCAAAAAAATAAAAGAAAATAAGTTTCCCATGTGATATGTGGTCTAGTTGTTGGGAAAATTTACAAACATGAATTTCGACTTTATTTGCAAAATCTCTCTAGAATTTAGTAAAATGGGCACAACTTTTGCATACGAACTCGGATTAAAAAAATTTATATGAAAAATCATCTACTCGAAAAGTTACATCCGAATACAATCGGGGGAACTCCGTTGAAGATTTTTAGAATCCCCCAAAACCTATCAGAATAAAAGATACGTGGTTTTTAAGATCTAGAGGAGGGAAAAATGAAAAAAAAATTCAAACTTAGTAGTGGCGCACCATCTGCTAGGTGCGCCACTAGCAACCGAAAAAAAATTAGTTTTGATTTTTTTTGGAAAAAATGTTCAAAATATGATACGTAATATGAACGGAAGTTTGAAATATTTTTTCAAAATTTCATCACACTCATGAACATGAACAAAGTCCTAGACATCAACAAAGTGCCTGTTAAGTGAGCTGGTGCTGGGGTTGGATAGAACTCTGAAGTTAAGCGTGCTTGGGTTGGAGTAGTGTGAGGATGGGTGACCTTTCGTGAAGTTTGACCACGGCGTGCGATTTGACTTGAGATTAAGCACATTGACCTAAGATTAAGCCATAGTGACCCGAGATTATGAAAAAACAAAAAAATTGAAAAACAAAATTCTCAAAAAAAATTGATAAATTTTTTTTAGTAATGGTGCACTTCTATGTGGTGCGCCATTACTAAGTCAGATAGTAATGGCGGACCTCTAGGCATAGTAATGGAGAACCAAATGTGCGCCATTACTAACAATGACTAATGGCGTGATAATAGTGGCGCACCTATAGTGCTCCATTAACGGCAAAAATAGGTTTGCCACTAAGAGGCCTTTTTCGAGTAGTGATGTGTGTTTGCTTGATACATTATGTCCTTTTGTGAGATACTTGGATGATCAAGTGGTTGATCATATGCTACTTTAACGTGGGCTTGAATGATATTATCCCTTATATCCATTTATGATCATTCGCTTTGCTTGGTGATGAGTGCATGTTTTCAATTGTTATCATTTTGAGCGCTCCACCAAGATGTATGTGACATGGAAGAGTGACCCATGATCCTAACAGATTGTGCATTTGCAGTCCAAAGCAAGTTTTAAAATAATGAACAAATTTAAGGGGAGATCTTGCTTATCACATACTTCTCAAAACGACGATGTATTCCAATCTTATTATCATTTGTCGAAGCTTTGATCTATATGTTGTCATCAATTACCAAAAAAGGGGGACATTGAATGTGCAACTATCCCTGGGTGGTTTTGGTAATGATTAACAACATATAGCTCATTGAACTAATGCTATTTCAAGATGAATATTTCAGGAAAGTTCAATGATAGGGATGGCATGGATTAGGATTATGGTCCCCTCAAAATGCTAAGCACAAAGGATTGGATCAAGCTCTAAGGTTCAAGACTCTACATTTTATATTTCAGTGATCCAAGATCATATTGAGTCTATAGGAAAGCCAATACTATTAAAAGGGGATGAGGTGTTGCTTAATGGCTTGCTTGCTCAAAATGCTTAGTGATATGCTCCAAATCCCTCAAGCACTTTCTCATATCCACATATGTCCCAAACCAAAAGTCAAACTCGGCCCCACCAATTTGATCCATCCGACGCCACCGAGTTCACTTGACATAGCCACTGCCAGAAACTCTAGTCACTTCGGTCTAGCCGATAGGGATCTCGGTCTCACCGAGATGGGATTGCAAACTCCCTGTTTCCCTTCGTAACATTTCGGTCTAACCGAGATGAGCGATCGGTCCCACCGAGTCTACAATGTAAACTTCATGTTTGCTTTCCGTAACGTTTCGGTCCCACTGAGACGAGCGAATCGGTGCCACCAAGTTGGCTTGACCAACTCTCTGGTTTGCTTATTACCAAAGTTGGTCCTACCGAGTTTGTGTAGTCGGTCAAACCGAGATTATGTTATGCCCTAACCCTAATGATAGCTATCCCACCGAGTTGACGTGTCGGTCCCACAGAAATGCCTAACGGCCACTTTATGAACTAAATCGGTCCAACCGAGTTTTCTGATTTGGCCGCACCGAGTTTGGTGAATTTTGTGTAATGTTTAGATTTTGTGTGGAGGCTATATATACCCCTCCACCCTCTCCTCATTCGTGGGGAAGCCATCAGAACGTGCCTACACTTCCAGCATTCATTTTCCAAGAGAGAACCACCTACTCATGTGTTGAGGCCAAGATATTCCAATCCAACCATATGAATCTTGATCTCTAGCCTTCCCCAAGTTGCTTTCCACTCAAATCATCTTTCCACCAAATCCAATCTTATGAGAGAGAGAGTTGAGTGTTGGGGAGACTATGATTTGAAGCACAAGAGCAAGGAGTTCATCAACAACACACCATCCATTACCTTTTGGAGAGTGGTGTCTCCTAGATTGGTTAGGTGTCACTTGGGAGCCTCCGTCAAGATTGTGGAGTTGAACCAAGGAGTTTGTAAGGGAAAGGAGATCGCCTACTTCGTGAAGATCTACCCTAGTGAGGCAAGTCCTTCGTGGGCGATGGCCATGGTGGGATAGACAAGGTTGCTTCTTCGTGGACCCTTCGTTGGTGGAGCCCTCCGTGCACTCGCGCAACCGTTACCCTTCGTGGGTTGAAGTCTCCATCAACGTGGATGTACTTTAGCACAACCTATCAGAACCACGCCAAAAAAATCTACGTCTCCAATTGCATTTGCACACTCCAATCCCATCCCTTTACTTTCTTGCAAGTTGCATGCTTTACTCTCCACTGGTCATATACTCTTTGCATGCTTGCTTGAATCGTATTAAGATTGCTTCACTTCTGCTAAGTTGCTAAAATGTGCCAAGAACTAAATTTGGGAAAAAGGTTAAGTTTTTATTTGTTCAAGTAGTATAATCACCACCTCTAGACATACTTTCGATCCTACATCTTGGTCTCGTTGCACCAGAATAGAAAGCTTTGGGGCCTTCCTCGAGAACCTGCGCCTACCCTTGCTCCCTTCGCACCGAAGAGGAAATTGTCCCCTCTACGGCCACTGGCGCCCGCCTGGCCTTGGTCGTCATGGTTCACGTCATCACAGACTCATCAGGCGAGAGGCTCGCATAGAGTTCTCTGCCCCTTGGGAGGCAGGCTCGGGGAGCTGCTCCTCTGAAGGTGCTGGCGTCGTCCACCTCGCGGGGCCGGGGGACCTCGTGAGGGTCTTGTCCAAGAGGCCATGCCACCGGGCCATACCAGGTCGTCGATGAGCCCGTGTGTTGGGCTTTAGGCAGAGAAGTCTGGTACCCCCGATCCGAGAATGCTGACAATAGCCCCCGGGTCCAAGGCGCGCTCGAGCTGGTTTCGAGGCGAAGCCAAGGGGCAAGAGCAAAACGACGCGGGCCGCAATCACCTGCGGGCAGGGCACGACGTGTGGCGCACGACGGGATGCAGGCTCCTCCACTTCCCCATGTCGCATCGACAACTGCCCAGGGTGACGAAAGATTGGTGCACTCCGCAGGGCCATCATGGATCGGAATGCGAGTGGCGCTGGTTAGCCTCTGTTTGCCTATAAGATGGCGAGGCCGCCCCCAGCCTATCTTCATCTTCTTGCCTCCCCACTCCAAGATGCCACCTCGATAGCCATCGTTCCGGTGAGGAGGTTCTCTACCGCCAAGAAGGGGAAAGCCCCATAGGAGGGACCATGCTCGCCACCGCCCCAAGAGGGGCCACGGCCACACCCGGAAGTCCACCGCAACGCCGGCGGTGGTTCCCAAGGGGCACGAGCGCACCGCCACCACTACTAGGGAAAACCTTAGTAGTAGCGCGGGTTTTGATGCTATCAGTAGCGCGGGCGGCCGCACTACTACTACGGCGCTATAGCTAACTGTCTATAGTAGCGCAGTCAACACCCGCGCTACAACTGTTGACTATAGCAGCACTTTTCATGAACGTGCTACTATTAGTTAGTTGTAGCACTTTCCTAGCCCCTCGCTACTGCTATATCTTTCATCATTTTCCCCCACTTCCTACCCTGTTTCGTTTCGGTTTCAATAAAATGCAATTTCCAGATATTAGGTACTACCATATACTAGTACTCCCTTCGTTTCAAATTACTCTGTCGTGGTTTTAGTTCAAACCACAACGAGTAGTTTGGAACAAAGGGAGTAGTAGATAACAATTTCATGTATAGTCAACTTGAATCCTCAAGCAGTACAAGGTCATATCGACGACGATCATCATATGTAGTTCTAGATGATATCGACGATGATCATCATATGTAGTTCTAGATGATATCGACCATGATCATCATATGTAGTTCTAGATGATATCGACCACAATCATCATATGTAGTTCTCGATGATATAACCATACACACATATGCAGTTCTAGATGATATCGAAGACGATCATCATCCTCAAGCTTGCGTGGTTCGTGTTCCTGATAGTAATTAGGATGGCCTGTCCAACACGAAGATTATTGTCATCGAGGAATTTCTTCCACCCAACTGAGTTTAATTGTGGGCGACCGTCCGTGTCCACGCGGTAAGTACAGGTTGTGACGGAGCCCCTTGCGGTAAGGCGTAGTCCAGCTGAGCCTTCTTCATCAGGCTCGATACCATAACTCACAGATAGGCTCTTTGCTAATTTCTAAATAAGAAAACACATCAATGAATAAATAGCCTCGCACATACTCTTGCAAATAAGTATATATGGATTATCTACACTATTAATAGTTCCTTAGATTCTACACTAATAAGCATGTGATTGAACTCTACACTAAAGCATATCATCGGCTAGATTCCACACAACATACCATATCATTGGACTCTACACTAAGCATATCATCGGATAATTTGCATTTGTAAGTATAACATACCATATCATGTCGATCAACCATGGTACTTGTTAGGCGGGTCACGAATGGCACCCCGACAAAGTGAGCACGTGGCGGAATTATGTCCCATAGGTTGGACACCTCCTCCTCGCTCGGACTTATTCTTTGAGCTACGATGGCTTCATGAAGTGGGTCCTCATCATCTTCATCGAGTGGGTCCTCATTATCTTCATCATCTTCATCATCTTCCACCAAGTTGATATAAATGACAGCCAGCTTGGGTCTTTGTGCTCCGAAGGAGAAGCTTATCAACTCACCACCAGTAAGACGCATGCGGGCGACAAAACGGGCCCATCCATCTCGTCTAATCTGCGAAATATTTCGTCCTTTCTCGACCTCCATAGTGTACGGCCCCCCAGGAGCCTCAGATGTCACAGTGTCTCCTATCAGCTTGTTGAATTTCAAGCTCACATTGCATGGGACGATCTATGTAAAAAAGAGAAATGACACAATGCAGTAATGCCAACACTAAAAATAAAATAGTTGTTACATTTCATACAATTTCTTACCACCACATTGTCACATCCCTAGTCCTGGTATGCAGTAGGCTAGCCCTTCATGTGTGCATCATGTTTAACTTTTGAATGAACTTGAAATGGGGATTGCTTAAACCCTAGCATCAAAGGAATTCACTAGGTTCAAATAAAATATTTTCAGTGAATTCCAAATGGCTTTCAAAAATGTCCATCATTTCTGGAAAATGCTAGAAACATTAACCAGAGGTGTTGCACCTTTTTCCATGTCATATTTGGGCTCTGAATTAAATCATATGGTATTTTCATTTGGGCATTTAAATACTATAAAATATTTTAAATGCTCAAATAATCATAAACTAAAATGTTTACTGTTGGATATATTCTAAACAGTAGCCACGATTAGTTTCGTGATTTTTGGATCGGTTTAAGTATTTTAAACAAAACCCTAAAGACTACAGAATAATAGAAAAACAGAAACAGAAAGCAGAGAGAGAGAGAGTTTTACCTGGCGCTCACCTGGCCTGGCCCAGCACAGCCTAGCCCCTTGCCCTGTGCCAGTCGTCGTTGTCCTCTCGCCACGGACAGTATGCGTGCCCGGACGCGCGCAGCGCTCCAGCGCCACGCGAGCTCCCTGCCTGCCTGCGTCCCCGCCGCCCTGGATGCCTCCGCGCATGCCACGCAGCCTCCCCGACCGCCCCTCACTCTCTCCCGTTGCGTCCCCCCTTCTCTGTTTCTCTCGCGCACAGCCACCCGAACGCGAAGTCGCCGCCGTTAGCCATAGCCGCAGCCACCACCCCTCCCTCGCCCGGACGCCAGGTCCAGAAGCTCCGCCGCTGACCTCTACACCGCCCCCGCCAAGCCACACGAGCGGACGCGCCCTGCAGTGACTCCGACGCTGTCGTCTTCAACCTTCGGCTCCGAGATCGCCAAAGATGCTCCGACACCGTCCGACCTCCCCTGAGCACGCTGAGCTACTCATCGACCTCGCCGTGAGCTCCTCTGCCGAACCCCTCTCTCCCCGTGCTCTATTTCCCTCCAAAGCCGCCGTTTCCACCACACCCGAAAGCTCCCCGCCACCGGCCATGGCGCCGTCGTGGCTAGAGCCACAGTGGCTTGAAGCCAAGCTCACCGTTGTGCTCAGCGCAGCACCAGGAGCCCGTAGCCACCAACAACTCCTCCTCCCGTGCTCCGTAGCGTCGAACCAAACCCCGTCCGAACTCCAGCCGCCGCATTCGTGCTCGCCGCCGTCGACTCAGACCACCCAGCTCCTCCCACTTGGCCTACCAGATGCGCGCGAGCCCCAGCTACGCGTAGGACCAAACCGCGGTTGATTTGGTCGACCGTGGGCAAATTTCGACACCCCTCTGCCATCTCGGGTTTCACCGGCGACGAGCCGTGGACCAAGTCCGGCGAGGTTGACTCGTTTGACCTAGGGTTTGACCCCCCAGGGTCATTGACGCGTGGGCCATGCCCCTATTTAGTTTAGGTGTGAGCTTAATTAGCACTAATTAACTTAGTTAATTAGTTGACTCACTGACAAGTGGGCCCAGGCTCTAATTAACCTAGGTTAGTGCTAACCTAACGCTAACTAACTCTGTTAGTTAGTTGTTACACTGACATGTTGGTCCCAGCCGTCAGGTTTGACCTGGGCTGGCGCCTTTGACCTGCTGACGTCACCCTGAGCAATGCTGACGCATTAATTCAATTACTGGAATTATTCTTATACACGAAATTCCAGAAAATAGTACAAACTTCTAAAAATCATAGTAATTCAACCGTGACTCCAAATCAAACAAATTATATATGAAAAATTATCAGAAAAATTCAAGGAATCCATCTGTACCATTTTCATGCATGTTTGAACAATGTTTGTCCTCTGTTTTGGACAAAACAAATAAACGACATTTAAATAATCATATATGGAGTTGGAATTTGAATCATGTATTCAAACCAACTTCATTTAAATCATAGCTAGGTGCATTAGCTCAAATCACAGCATATTGCCATGTCATGACCATGCATCATATTGTGGCATTGCATTGATTGTGTTCTTTCTAAGTTGCCGGTGTTTGTCCCCTCTCGATACACGTGGGTCCGACGACGAGTTCGATGACACCGATGAAGAACTATATTATCTTCAGAAGTGCCAGGCAAGCCAAACCCCCTTGTTCATTCCGATACAATCCCACTCTCTCGCTCCTGCACTCTTTTACTGCATTAGGACAACGACGATTCATCTATTACTTGTTGCAGTAGCTGAACCCCTTATCCTTTGCATGACCTGTCATTGCCATAGTAAATAGATGAAACCCACTAGCATGATTAGGAGTTGTTTGAGCCCTGTTGTGCCTACTCATTCATGTTTGTTGTCATGCCTGCTACTGCTTAGAGTTGAGTCAAGTCTGATTCATCGGGAATGAATCGGAGGTGTGTGAACATGTCCTACTGTTTGTGAGCTAAGTGTGTGAACACGATTAGGTAAAGGTATCGGTGAGAGGCCATGTAGGAGTACATGGTGGGTTGTCTCATTGAAGCCGTCCTCAGGAACAGAGTTCTGTGTTTATGATCCATGATTCAGCTACTACCATGCATTGGGCCCTGAAATATGACCCCGCTCGACTTCTTAATCACCCTTGTCCTCTGTCCAGGAGTTGCAAAGTAGTTTCTGGTGTTTGTAGTATGCTGGAGGCCATGCGCAGCGCTGACCGAAGGGGTGGGCTGTGATGCGGTAGGCACGTGGCACGGTGTACCGGGCGCCCGTTTGGTGTCTCGGGAACCCTACACACATCGTTTGGGGCTGTGAGCGAAACTTCGGCCGGATCTCCTCGCGGATGGAACCAAAATAGGCGATAAACCTGGACTAGAGACTTGAGTGTTTAGGTAGGTCATGGTCTACACCCACGTCGGCTTTTGCTTGAAGTCTGCGGAGCACATGTCGTGTGCAGACGCTAAGTGGTGGAAACATGTATGAAGAAGTACACCCCTGCAGGGTTTACATCATCTATTCGAATAGCCGTGTCCGCGGTAAAGGACTTCTGGGTTGCCTATAACAGTTCATAGACAAGTGAAAGTGGATACTCTAAAATACGCAAGATAAGCGTGCGTGCTATGGATGGCGTTCTGGTAGGGAGACGGGAGCGGATCCATAGTGGTGTATTGATATGGTGAATATGTGGACTCGTGCGCGCCACCTCAAAAGAGTTACTTGCGTTATGAGTTCAGATAGCCACCGAGTTAAAGCTGGCTTGCTGCAGTTAAACCCCACCATCCCCTTTGTTGATAATGATGCATATGTAGTTAGTTCTAATGTAAGTCTTGCTGGGTACATTTGTACTCACGTTTGCCTATTTTATGTTTTGCAGAGAGACTTCAGTCTCGCTAGTAGTTCCACTTGGACTTCGACGTTTAGCTTGTTACCTCAGCTACGATCTTGTGCCCTCGGCGGGATCTGGTAGATAGTCAAGCTTCTCAGCCTTTTTTCATTTGTAGATGTCTGTACTCAGACATGTTAAGCTTCCGCTTGTGCTTGACTTGTATGCTCTGAATGTTGGGTCATGAGACCCATGTTTGTAATATCTCGCTCCTCGAAGCCTAATGAATAAAATACTTGAGTCATAGAGTCATGTTGTGATGCCATGTTGTATTTGCACATATCGAGCATATTGTGTGTAGGTTATTGAAATGCTTGGTATGTGCGGGATCTGACTATCTAGTTGTTTATCCTTAGTAGCCTCTCTTACCGGGAAATGTCTCCTAGTGCTTCCATCGAGCCATAGTAGCTTGCTACCGCTCCGAACACTTAGGCTGGCCGCATGTGTCCTTCTTCGCTCTCGTGGTTCGTCCCCTTCAGTGAAATGTCACGTGATGAATACCGAGTCCTGTTAGCCCGCCACAGCCCGGTTTACGAGTCTGCTAGCCCAGTGCTACAGCCTGGATTCACTCGCGATGACCGACACGCTCGATGCCGGGTCATGGATGCCTGTCCTCGTAAGTTTGTGCCACTTTGGGTTTACGACTAGCCATGTCAGCCGGGCTCCTTATCATATGGATGCTAGTGACACTATCATATACGCAGCCAAAAGGCTAAATGGTCCGGAGCAAAGGTAAGGCGACACCCGTGGGAATACCGTGCGTGAGGCCGCAAAGTGATATGAGGTGTTACATGCTAGATCGAGGTGGCATTGAGTTGCGGTCCTGACACACAGGACGAAAACTCGGTGGGAAGTAGATGCCGAACAGCTTGCCAGTTGCAAGGCTGCTGGCGCAACTTGACTTGCACAATCGACATGGTGGTGGTGGTGGTGGCACCATTTTCCTAAAGCAATATGTAGAGTGCCAAATCTTCAGAGCTATCTTCAGAGCTATCAACTAGCATACTTAATCAACTAAATCAAAATGTTCAATAAATCAACTAAATCAACTAGCCTATTAAATCCACTTGCCTACTAAATCAACTAAATCAAAATGTTCTATAAATCAACTAAATCAACTAGCCTATTAAATCAACTTGACTACTAAATCAACTAAATCATAATGTTCTATAAATCAACTAAATCAACTAGCCTACTACATCAACTTTCCTACTAAATCAACAAAATCAAAATGTTCTAAATCAACTTAATCAACTAGCCTACTAGATCAACTTGCCTACTGAATCAACAAAATTAAAATGTTCTAAATCAACTAAATCAACTAGCCTACTAGATCAACTTGCCTACTAAATCAACAAAATCAAAATGTTCTAAATCAACTAAATCAACTAGCCTACTAGATCAACTTGCCTACTAAATCAACAAAATCAAAATGTTCTAAATCAGCTAAATCAACTAGCCTACTAAATCAACTAACAAACTAAATCAAAATGTTGCATATGAACTAGCCTACTAGATCAAAATGTAGTAGGGAGGAGGGGTTGTGGATGGAGGAGGGAGGAGGGAGAAGGAGGGGCGACTGGAGGAGGGAGGAGAGAGTAGGACGGAGTAGGAATGGCGGAGCAAGGAGGGGCCGGCCGGCGCGGCGAGTCGAGGGAGGACGAAGGAGGAGGGCGGTACCGAGTCCAGCGAGGAGGAGGAGGCGACGGCGGCACAGAGGGAGGAGTGGTAGGCGATGGTGGTCGGTGGGGGAGGACCAGTGCGGGGGGGGGGGGGTTGAGGGGGAGGTCGAGTGAGAGTGTGTGGATAGGATAGGGTAGGGCATGGGTGGTGGGAGGTAGCTAGTTTTAGCAGTAGTGCGGTACAGGTAAATGTGCTACTTCTAAACTACCTAGCAGTAGCGCCCTTCTAGTTAACGCGTTGCTGCTATAACTAGCTTCGTGGCGGGGTCGTGGGAATAGCAGCAGTAGCGTGGCTTATTGGAGGTGCGCTACTGCTACTTTTAATTCAACAGCGCGTTGTGGTGAAACGCGCCACTGATAAATTGCAGCAGCGCCTTGTTTTAAAACTTGCTGCTAGTAAGATCCTGTGTATAGGCTTTTCCCTAGTAGTGCACGGGTGTCTGCATTGCCTCCAGCGGACGTGGGAAGGGTCCCTCTTGTGGAAGCAGCTGCAGAAGACTCCGTGGCCATGGTCGAGGTGGAAGGCTCATGCTCGCCGCCCGGCCACCGCGCCCGTGATAGCACTCGGCCGACGTGGCTTGAGAGTTTGTGGTGTGGGTGGAGAGGCCGGTAGGAACCTGGATCCAGCTCCCGCGCTTCTTCACAGAGGAGTTGCCGATTGAAGGACCCGGCGGCCTATGGCTACAGCAGCATGGCCTCGTGGGTGGAGCTCGAGGCTACGCTTGCAGGCAATGTGTTCCTGAACCGTGGGTGGCAGACATTCGCCCGAGCCCGCGTCCTGCAGTGGAGGCATACGCTCCACTTCAAGTATGATGGGGCGGCTACGCTCTTCGTCAAGGTCTTCAGGGAAGATGACAGTCGCTTGGGGTGCTGCCCAGAGGGAGACGACAACGACAGCGACCACCTCTCCGACGGCGACAGCCATCATGGCGGTAGCGCCCACCACGGTGATCTTGCCCTTAGCAACGACCGCGACACCTCTAGCAGCAGCGGCGCCTCCCCCAGGTGAGCACAAGCAACGATGACTATGATGTGCCACCACGTTTCCATGCCCGAACCAATGAGGAGGGTGAGGCGGCACGTAGCCAAGCCCCTGTCAAGGAGGAGGAAGACTCCGACTGATCGCGGGCGGCACCGGAGCCGGGCTTCAGGAACAGCGGCCCTCGGGATGCTGCTCCTTTTATTTGTTTTTTGTTTCCTGCATCAAGAGACATGAAGAGCCCGACGGGGTGTGTAATGAACTGCGGTGCATGCGCCTTTGTATCAGTGTTTCCCGATCATATTCTAGCATTTACATGGTTATTAACTGAAAGGTTCCTGCATGTCATGATTAGGATATCTTAGCTTTGTGCACTAGTGACCTTGGAGGGTCCCTATGTCGTGGGGGCATGCTCCTCTGGATCTTTGGTCCCAGGTACACAACTGGGGTCCCAAGAAGGCTCCCTCCTCCCCGGCCGGATCACTCCGGGGTCTCTAGGAACTCACACCTTGCAAGGTCCCTGTGGGACTCGCAAGGTTTCAGGGCCACCGAGGACCCCTCCACCAGATATCGGGCCTCGCAGAGACGTAAAAAGCTCTTGACTTGGAATTCCTCAATAATGAGCCAGACCGTGGCTGCTTTTTTCCAGCCACCCTTTCTTTTCACCCATCTTGTATCGAGGGCCTCCGAGTGAGGGTCGTTTGTCACTGGTATGTTGGGCCGTGATGCCCGGCAAGGCGAGGAGATGAACGCTCCTAAGGCATGTTGGCTCGCTCGGGAGCGTCGCGCGAGGATTCAGACGCCAATGCCTTGGTGAGGTGCGGGTGCTGGAAGACCCGCAAACATCGTAAACTGGGTCTCCAATGCCGCTGGACTGGCCCAAGAGTAAAACTGTGCCCAGCTCCCGCTCGTGGGAAGCACGGGAGGGAGCAACGGGCAACTGCCGCTTCCTCTAAAAATGAGATTTCAAGGAGGAAAAAACACTGTGAGGAGAAAAAAAGGCCTACCAGTTTTTGAATAAAGATGCGAGAACTTCAAACTTCATTCCAAAAAGTGGCAAATTGGTTACAAGAGCAAGCAAAAGAAAAAGCCGCGTCAGGCGCCTATGCTAGTCTTCCCACTAGCATAGAGCATCGGGCCTCCACTAGGCGTGGGCATAGTCGTTGTTTGACCGTGTCCTCCGCCAGTGCAGAGCATGGGTGAGGGAGTCCTTGACTAGGGGGTGTCCGGACAGCCGGACTATCAATATCCGCCGGACTCCAAGACTACGAAGATATAAGATTGAAGACTCCGGCTCGTGTCCGGAAGGTACTTTCCTTGGCGTGGAAGGCAAGCTTGGCAATACGGATATGTGGATCTCCTACCATTGTAACCGACTCTGTGTAACCCTAGCCTCTCCGGTGTCTATATAAACCGGAGGGCTTTAGTCCGTAGGACAACATACATCTCAACAATCATACCATAGGCTAGCTTCTAGGGTTTAGCCTCCTTGATCTCGTGGTAGATCTACTCTTGTACTACCCATATCATCAATATTAATCAAGCAGGACGTAGGGTTTTACCTCCATCGAGAGGGCCCGAACCTGGGTAAAAACATTGTGTCCCTCGTCTCTTGTTACCATCCGCCTAGACGCACAGTTCGGGACCTCCTACCCGAGATCCACCGGTTTTGACACCGACAATGGGGGTTTCACTTCAGCGTGGGTGGGAGCTCCCGCGGGGGGATACTCTGGGGCGTGTAAAACCCCACTCATTATTACATGAGAGTGTCACGGGTAGAACTTGCGGAGATGCTGGATGTTCCAAGCATTCTGTATTGGGACCCCGTCCTGCGTCTCCAGGCGTGCGACACTGAGCCTGGAGACGCAGGCAATGCTGAATGGGCCCTCCCACATGGGCGAGAGCCTGTGGAGTCCCTCCCTAGAGAGGACCCGCCTTAGGACGAGGTCTCCAATTCGAGGGTCCGAGAGCGGATGCTGCGGCAATGGTAGCGCAGCAGTGCCTACTGGTACCTCGCTGCGCGGAGTGAGGTCTGGTGACGGGCCTCGTCTCTGAGCATGAGATCTATTCCCCGCGAGGCATCCTGACGCGCCTGGTCGAATGCCAAGACTCGCGGGGAGCAATGCTTGACCTCGTGTGGGAGGACCGCCTCAGCTCCGTAGACGAGGAAGAACGGGGTCTCACCGGTGACGAACATGCGAGCTAGGACGCTTCCCAGTCAGAATGCCTGTAGGGTTAAGGCAGATGGCATAGGTCCAAGTTATCGACGAAGATTTCCGCTGTGATGATATACTCAAGACTTGACCATATGGTCCTACTTGTGTAAAACGGTATGTATGGATGTAAGACTCTTGTTATTCAGCTTCTGTGTGTTCAGTGAGCATTGATCTCGGATCATCAGACACGCAGCATTCGGTGATCACGACTTATGAGTCGGGGTCCCCACAGAGCTGGTATCAGAGCCATCCTGACTGTAGGAAGCCTTAGTTAGAATGGTCGTTAGTTAGGGTAAAACTATTTCCAAAACTACTACTAGTTTTCAAAACTATCTATACTTCTTTTCCCTTCTCAGTTTTTTGAAAACTAAGGTATACTTTCCTTATTAATCTCTTCCCCTTCAAAACCTTTGGTCGCTAGAACCCTTATGCCCCTGACCACTGGATTCCTTGTAATCCTCGTGGATAATCTAGAAGGAAGACGCCTTGCCACACATTCACCCACATCTACTGACCACAAGATTGGCGACATCTCAACAAGACGATACCAACAGAAGATACATCCTCGAGGAATAAGGACCTGAAGACCCAGGAGATGGCGACACCCTTGACACTGCTCCAAGATGATGCAACCTTAGCCTACGACGACCAGGGCATAGGTTATGCAAGAACATGATATGCATCGCTAATAGAGTAACCCTGTCACTACCGTTGTTGTATCGGCAACCACCGATGGATGAGAACCTAGCCATTTGGTTCGCCTCACCATAGTGAGTAGGAAAACGGTTCTCCTCATCCCCCGCTCTTAGTGTCGAAGTTGTCATCAACGTAACCGACATGATGGACCTCTATTACGCCTTGATAATGTCATTGCATAAAGGATTACCTACCTGGTACCATCGACGGCTTAGAAGACAAAAAGGGATCGCCGTGATAAAAAGACAATAGAAGACCAAGTCAATGCCTGTTATGAGGAGCCACCTTAACCCCATCACTTCAACAGGCAAGAAGTTGTTGAAGACTCTTCAAGCTCAACCGGTATTGATTCATCGAACAACTACAAGAGACGTAGCAGCACCTGAGGAAAACCCGGGAGACTGCATGAGGCACAAGGCACGACTACTGAGTCCGAGAACCCCTAGGGTAGGATGAGTCGTGTACCCCCTATGCGCAGTCGAGTCCGTATGATGGTTCGAGTAGAACCATGAGTGTGTTGCTTGTTCTTATTTGTTGTGTTTTTTATATCAGTCGCCCTTTTGCCCTAGGAAAAAGTACGCGACTATATCACCTGCCTTGTTTTGTTGTTTGTGTTTGGCCCTTTTTGGCAATTGTTTGTTTGCACCTGCACTATAAAACCCCCTTTAGGCATCCCACCTCCTCTATGCTACATTTCCCTCTTGTCTCCCTCTCCTCAACTGGAGACCAGCAAGACAAGGTGCACCAAGAAATCTGCCTCGGCAACCAACTAGCAATGAAGACTTTTGCTGCAGCCTCCTCGACCAAGTGAAACCCCGTAGAGTTATGTTTAACCCTCCAGACTAGAAACCCATTCCTAGACCCTTCGAGACTTCATAAGATACCACAGTCCTTAACCATGTGCTTGACCCGCAGAATTGCAAGAGAACCAGTTAAGCCTCTGTAAACCTTGCACAACACTGGGTTCATTATGGAACTAGTGGACTTAGTGAACAAGCACATTATCATCCTAATATAGCACCAGGACTGACGAGTAGGGAAGACCAGTTTGAGGATATAGGGATAGAGGACAAATGACTTGATGAGTTTATATCAATGACTTGAGGAATTATATGAGACTACTTGGTGGGATCATGAGTATAGATTAGCATAGTTTTCATTACCCCTGAGTAAATTTGATTTATAGGACAATTATGATCGCAAGCTGAAACTCCTGGAAGTGCAAGGATTTGAGTTGATAAGATGATAGGAGATAGTTGTTATTACGTAAACGACTTGGGGGAACATGTAGGGATTCTCGTTGGACAAGAGATTTGAATTTTAGTAGGTGATTCTAGTTGAATATAGATGCTGAATATGTCTACATGGTTCGCAGTAAATTGGGCTTAGACTGATGATCTTGATCGTGATACCATGTTTCTCGGTGGACCATAAACTAGGAGATTGGATGTATTGTCAGAGTTTAATTAGGTACCTATATAAGCTCAACCTTGGAATATTACTTGACCATGATAATGGGAATTGGTGGAATGACTATAGTAAATATAGCTCTTTCAAGTATTCGGGGATTATAAGGACTTTAGAAGATCATGTGGAACACCAGCATAGGCGTTGTTTGTAGAATTAATGGAATATGATTCATAGGAAGGAAACAAGATCTTGGAGTGGCATACGACGTGTTTCCTTAGGATAGAGATGCACTAGTATGGGCCTTGGAAGAATAGGGTGAACACTTGGATTGTCCTGTTTTATTCCAGCTTGGAAGCTTGTATGCTCTACCCATGGATTTTTAGGGGTGGACACACACACATGAGTTTGGGGATCGTAGACATATATGATTTTGTTAGACCTCCTCTTCGGAGTCATGAGGATATGTATAGCATGAGTGATGATTGGAGTTGACCTATACTAATCATGCTTTCAATAGTATAAGGTGATCTGTTTGGAGGACTAAGTAGAACAATTGGCATCTCAGAAACTGTGCTCACGGATGGGATGATAAACATTCACTCGCACACTAGAATCCTTGAAATCCTTATGCCCTACCAAGCCACAACACGGTTGGATCATGACCATGGGCCTTGGCTCTAGGTCAATAAGACTTTGGCCAATACTCAACCGTAACCATCCCCAATGCCTCAGCCCACTATACGTACCCCATAGACTTCATGGAGTGCTTAGACAAGATAGTTGTCATCATCATTTGGTGACCTACTTGTCCACCCGTAGACGGAAGAAGAGCACGAGCGACACTTGAGGATGGTCCTAAATAAGCTTCGAGAGCACCAATTATTCCAAGTTCAGCAAGTGTGAATTTTGGCTACGTGAAGTTGGATTCTTGGGTCATGTTTTAACTGAAGAAGGATTGTCAGTCGATCCCGCTAAGATTGAAGCCGCGACTGAATGGCAATCCCCAAGCAATGTGAAGGAAGTCAGAAGCTTCCTCGGACTCGTGGGACATTACCGCAAGTTCGTTGAAGGATTCTAAAGCGTTGCCCGACCCATGACTCAGCTCTTGAAAAAGGACAAGAAGTTCGAATGGACGCCGAAGTGCAAAGAGAGCTTCCAGGAGCTGAAGAAGAGACTGACCACCGCCCCAGTTCTGGCCACACCAGATATACACAAGGAGTTTGTGATATATTGTGATGAGTCAAGAACCGGACTAGGAGGTGTTCTGATGCAAGAAGGCAGAGTCGTAGCCTACCTTTCAAGGCAACTACGGCCTCATGAAGAGAACTATGCTACTCATGACATTGAGCTAGCAGCAGTGGTTCATGCCCTGAAGGCATGGCGACATTACCTCTTAGGGAAGCAATGTGAGATATACACGGATCACAAAGCTCTGAAGTATATTTTCACTCAAAGGGAATTGAACATGAGGCAAAGAAGATGGCTAGAATTGATCAAAGATTATGACCTCAGTGTTCAATACCACCCTGGGAAGGCTAATGTGGTAGCAGATCCATTAAGCAGGAAGGCTTGTTCCTTGAATGCTATGCTTAAGGACAAGCTACCCGCCTTGTATAAAGAACCTGAAAGCTTCGGGTTGGAACTGGTTGCACCAGGATTCTTAGCTAACCTTGAAGTCAAGCCGACCCTGATGGATGATGTTAAAGAAGCTCAGAAGAGACACGAGAGTATTGAAGGCATCAAGAGGAAGATCAAGGCGGGCAAAGCCCCAAGTTTCACAAAATATGAGAAAGGGGTCGTGTGGTTTGGGAATCACATTTGCGTACCCAACAAGATTGAGCTCAAGAATCTGATCTTGCAAGAAGCTCACGACACCCCGTATTCCATCCATCCTGGAGGAACCTAGATGTATCAAGATCTGAAGGAAAGATTCTGGTGGCATGGGATGAAAAGGGGAGATTGCCACCTATGTTGCAAAGTGTGGCGTATGCCAGAGTGTCAAAGCTGAGCATCAGCAACCCGCTGGATTGTTGCAACCCCTCAAGGTGCCTGAATGGAAGTGGGACAAAATCAGGATGGACTTCATCACCGGTTTACCCCGGGTCAAGCAAGGGACATGACTCCATATGGGTCATTGTTGACCATTTGACCAAGGTGGCCCACTTCATTCCGGTCAAGACGACCTACAAGGGGAACCAGTTAGCCAGTCTCTACATCAACCGAATTGTGAGCATTCATGGCGTTCCCAAGGAAATTGTGTCGGATAGAGGAACCCAATTCACCTCAAGGTTCTGGAAGAAGTTCCAGGAGGCCATGGGGACCAAGTTGTCCTTCAGCACTGCTTTCCACCCACAGACCGGAGGTCAGACAGAACGAGGGAATCAGATACTCGAAGACATGCTCCGAGCCTGTGTCTTAGCATATGGAGCTAAGTGGGAGGATTGCCTCCCTCTCGCCGAGTTCTCTTACAACAACAGCTGTCAGTCAAGCCTTCAGATGGCACCATTTGAGGTGTTATACGGACGGAAATGCCGCACACCCCTCAATTGGTCAGAAACCGGAGAAGGACTTGTCTTTGGGCCCGATATCCTTCGTAAAGCCGAAGAGCAAGTCCAGCTTGTCAGAGAGCGTTTGAAGACTGCCAAGTCAAGACAAAGAGCTACGCTGACTCACGTCATCGAGACATGACCTTCCGGGTTGGAGACCATGTTTATCTCCGGGTCCCCCCTCTCAAAGGAACACAACGCTTCCATGTCAAAGGAAAGCTCGCCCCAAGATTCATCGGCCTTCTGGAAGATCACTCCAAGATTTAGCAACCTCTTCTGAGATCACTACGAGACGAAGAGAAGACAGTTAGCAGATGGAGTTGCCACCTAAGTTACCTGGTTGCACAATGCTTTTCTTGCATCACAACCCCCGGAGGTGTTTTCGACTTCCTAACTAGCCCAATCACTAACAAGGACATCGATCACCGAGCCATTGACCTCCAGTCCAATAAGACCTATCTGAAAGACCATTAGCAACCTGGACCAAGAAGAGCATCATATGCGAAGCCACACCATCAAGTACTTCAATCTCAATGGATCACTACATGGAAGCAGAAGCAACATGAAGACTTGAAGACTACCCCAGATCCAAGTTTCTGTTTTCCTTTCCGCGCCTAGTCTGGGAATCTCGGGGATGAGATTCTTGTAAGGGGGGTAGGTCTGTCACACCCTGATTTTCATGGCACAACACTTAAGTCAATAATCATGCTAAAATGTGGTTTGACAAAAACTTTTGAGTGTTTTGTCTTTGCTTTGATTGAATGTTTGACTGCTGTTTGCAAGTGCTCTAAAAATCAAATAAATCCTCCAACTTCTATACTTCATCTCCTTGATCCAAAACCTTATCCCAATTATCATGCCATGTGTATAGATCAATATAGTATTTTCTTGTAAAATTAATTTGGCCAAAAAGTATTTTCTAAAATTAGTTCTCCAAAAACCCCTGAATTGAGGTTTGCACTCCAAATACTTAATTAAGGGCAGTAAAAATCTTTCTAAAAATATATTTGACTCCTATTAGATATAGCATACCCAGAAACAACAAAAATATAATTTTTAAAGTTATTTTACTATTTTATTTAAAAGCTTTTTCTTAAGGCCAGAAATGGTCTTTAATAGGGAATAATTATTTTATTGTTTTAAAAATATTTGACAAAAGTTAGGGAAACTCAGTGGACATGTATTTTCCATATATAAGAGTTTCAACACATGGTCATGTTCAAAATATTGGTCAAATCCCTAAAAAACCCTTTCTGGATATTTCAAGCTTTTGAAATATTTACAAGGGAAATATTCTCCAAAAATTCCAAGAAAATTCTATCATGTCACATATGACATATTAGATGATCTTGCCAAGTCTCATGACTTGGAGAACAAGATAACATCATCAAATCACCTCAAAACCATTTCTGTCCATTTTGGAGTTTGAGCAACTTTACATTACCAAACATGTCCAAATGTTCTCAAACCTTGTGAACTTGCTCAAATGGTCTAATAATTCATCTAGACCAAATGGCACAAGTTGGAGAACAAGTTAACTTGATCAAAGTACCCCAAAACTCTTTCTATCCAGAACCAAATTTGAACAACTTTGCACTGCCAACTTTTTCTCCTTGACCACAACTTTTGTGAGCATGTTAACATGACCAAATGAGGCCACTACACCAAGTGGTGCATCAAGGAGAATTGATTTGCATGACTAAATCTTGGTAAAGCCGGTTCTGCCAATTTCTAGGGTTTACCAAAGTCACATTGGCAACTTTTCCCAAATGAGCTCACATTTGGTGGAACACCCTATTTCTAAGTGTCATTCCATCCTGTTAAGTATCATAGCAAATGGAGTTCATTTGCTTGCCCAAACCTGCATCAAACACCTTCGAGCAGAAACTTGAAATGCCTGTTTTGACCACTTCCACTAATCTCCATGACCCTAACTTTTTACCACAGCGCCTCCTAGTCTTCTCCTATCTCCAGTAACTCTTCCCTGGCCTCAGCCCAATGATTGAGGGGTGAAACACCCCCATTTACCCTTCTGGACAGCAGCATTCCTCTCCTTTCTCACCACCCTCCTCGTTCCAGTGGCCCTCCATGGCATCCAATGCTTCCTCCCCTTTCTTTACTACTCCCTAGCACTACTGGACACAAGTGGTCGTGCCCACTTTCCCCTTTTTATGCCATGGCATGCCAAAGACGTGCTCTAGGCGCTGCTGGTGCTCCCACGCCTTGTGGCTGCTCTCTGCCCAAGCCACCCGACCACCTCGAGCCTCCCCCTCGCGCCAGTCGAGGTGCCTCGGCGTCCGCAACACGCTACGCGGTCGGCCCCCTCCTCTCTCCTCCTCCCCGCGCCTCCGTGCTAGCAGACACCGGGCGCCCGAGCGCGTCAATGGTGCGGCTCACACGCGCGGCACCCTGGCCATTCCCCGCTCCTTCTCTCCCCTCCTATAGCCCTAGACCAACCCCACGAACACCCCAGACGTGCCCACGCGCGCCCCCGTGGCCTCCAGCAACGGCTAGGAGCTCGCCGGCGCACGAGCCACGGTGCACCTCGCCCCCTCCTACTTAAGGCAGTCCCTGGCCTCCCTCTCTGCTCCATTTCCTCCCCCTCTCTCCCGTGCACCCCCTAGACCAATCTGCACCTCCTCCCGTGCCCTCCATCCACCACCATGGCCGGAGCCTTGCCGCCGGCGTCGGCTTAAATTCGTGCCACCCGAGCCCCCTCCTCCTCACCTCGTCATTCCATGGCATCACCACGATCGTCGTGGAACTCTACCCTGCTAATTCCCCTCCTTCCCGTGGCCACGCGGTCGAGCTCCATCTTCACGGCCAGCCCGCCCGCTACGGCCGACGAAGCGCCCGCGTCCGACCACCCTGGAGGTCGTAGCATACCTCGGCGGATGCGCCATGCTCTCCTGAGCACGCCGGTATGCTGGGCATTGTCGGAGACGGCCGGTGCCACCGGAACGGGCACCGGCAAGCGCTCGGCCCGCCTCCTCTGCCTCCTCTGTCGCGGGCGAGAGGAGGGCGACAACCCAGCGGGTGGACCCCGCAGGTCAGTGACCGGCCAGCGGGCCCCTCCCGTTTAAGTGGAGGCGGCTTCCGCCGTTACCGCCTCCGTCTTGCTGGCGCACCACATAAGCCGCCATCGGCGTCGCCCACTGCCACGCGTGGCGAGCCACTGGGCGGCCCAATGGAGCCCTGCTGCTAAACTCCGCCCAGTGCGCGCCGCCGCCGCCCAGATCCAGCCCATTTGGGTAGACCCCTTTTTCCCCCTTTTTCTTTTCTGTACAGTTTCTAAAATCCATAGATTATTTATTCTAATTACAAATTTGATGATTCTATTTCTGTAAGTTCATAAATTCCTGATCTATCACATGGTGCAATTTGCACATTTTTCCATAAAGATTTTCTTCACAGACAATTATCAAATCCCAATTTTCTTAATTCTGTGATAAACTTTAGAAAATCACAGAGAGCTCAATATTGATCCAAATGCCATGATTCAAATTCCTAGATGCATCTAAGTTCAAAACTTAGTTTTTGAACATTTTTACTAATACTTTCTGTGTCACCTCAACTAATGGTCTATTTCTTTGTATATAGCCAACTTTGCAAATTCATAGGAAAATCATCTGAACTCCAAATCCAGTGAAACCAATTCCTAGATGCTTCTAAAATCATCCTTTGTTAAATGGGTGCCTTTGCTCATTTTTCAAAAATATATTTCTGTACACTTCTTGCAAATCCATAAACCCCTTGATTCCACCATATCAAAATGTTCAGAGATATCCATTCATCAAATTCCAATGAAACCACTTTGGTCATCCCTCATATGAGCGGAGGTATCCTAGAAAAGTCCAACTCATATTTTTAGAGCACTTTTATTTCCTGCCTTGTTGTGTTGCCTATTATGCTTGCTTTCGACGATAGTTGACGAAGTAGACGGAATGCTCGGAGTTGGACCAGGGATATTTGAAGACCTCGAAGACTTCGTTACAACAGGCAAGCAGCCCTTTGACCATGTCTATGAAACCCTTTTTCTGCATGTCATATAGCACCATATTGTTGTTGCAATGGAATCATGATGAGGTGGTAACAACCTTGATGGTTTGCCACCGTACTTCCTCGTTGATACTTGCATTGTGCATGACCCTACCTTCTTATGAGGGTTATGCCGGTGGGAGTAGATAGGATGCTAAAGTAGTGTTACGCAGGAATATGCATGGAGATGGAGATAAAGTATTTTCAAAGGACTTTTCGAAAACCCCGTCGGGTGCCACTTATGCCCGAGGGAGATGATGAGATGGGTAACCACTTGATGACGAAGTGGTGTACCGAGCCAAGTGTGTGAGTTGTTTTCAAAAACGGATTGGTCGAAGTTGCGACCGTTATTCCAACCTTACATGTGCAACCACTCTACCCTTATATGGGAAAGGGCATTATTGATTATACCTAGACCGATACTAGCTTGGAGCCCGCATTACTAGTTACGGGAGAGTTGTTGGTGCGCTCTCTCGGGACGGGGTCGTGCCAGGTAGGGCGGCCATGACTGTTTTCATAGGGCACCGGACACACCGTTGGTACCCCGTGCCAGTGGTATGTGATAAGTATGGGAGCGAGGCTCCAAGAAAGTGATATGTGAAAAGTTGGGCACGGGGGTTACTACCAATCGAGTGGACTCCATGTTAGTGTCGTCTAGGGAAAGGTAGTGATCGGGTGCTTACCCTGGGTACATAAGGTATCGCGGGTCGTGGATGACACGGAAGTTCCCCGGATCTAGTGGGTACAGTGTGCAACCTCTGCAAAGTGTAAAACTATTCGAATAGCCGTGTCCACGGTCAAGGACAGTTGGGTAACCGCTCTTGGGCTACGTCCACTTGTTTACAAACCGTGTGTGTGTGTTGATAAAATGACTTGGGTCAAGTCAAGGGACTTGACATGATTGAGATGGGTTGGTGCCCACTCTATTTATGTTAGATGGGTTGGTGCCCACTCTATTTATGTTAGATGGGTTGGTGCCCACTCTATTTATGTTGATATCTGTAACCCGTCCTCATGGTTACTTGAATTCTCTTGATGCATGCCTTACCAGGTTGTTGAACATGTCATTGCATTTAAAACTAGCTTTCTGCAAAAATTTACCTATGTCATGCATTGTTGTATCTTGAACCAAAACATGGGTTGCTTGCGAGTACATTCAAAGTACTCATTGGCTTGCCCCTGGTTATTTTATTGGCCAGGCATGAAAGAACAGGATGTGATGAAGAACACTTCGGTGACGAACATGTGAGCTAGGACACTTACCAGTCAGAATGCCTATAGGGTTAAGGCAGATGGCATGGGTCCAAGTTATCGACGAAGATTTCTGCTGCGATGATATACTCAAGACTTGACCATAATGGTCCTACTTGTGTAAAACGGTATGTATGGATGTAAGACTCTTGTTATTCAGCTTCTGTGTGTTCAGTGAGCATTGATCTCTGGGATCACTGTACACGTGCATTCGGTGATCACGACTTATGAGTCGGGGTCCCCACATCAGAATAGCAACAAGGTGGAATGGATATCCCTATCTGCCCAAAAAGATAGAAGGTAAACAGATGTTGGTCAATAAGAATATATGAAACATACACGAAATGAAAAGAAGCATCTTAATTATGTTCATGGCAATCACGCAAGGACAGTAGAAATTTTAAAATGTCAGTAATGCTTCATGTTATCGGAATCATTACGATCAACTATGACATTCGTCAAATATGGGATTACTATAATTGTGGCATTGCTTGTTTACCCGATACAGTAAATCAACAGCAGCTAAAGAGTTGGTTTAAGGGCATGGGACCATGGGGACACCAGGTCACTCAGCAGCGTAAAGAAGCAACTTATCATACTTGGGAGAATAGTAGGAGTACCATTTGTTAACACAGTTTAATTGTGTCATATCACTGGAGGCATTAGATTAACAATAACACTGGTTAGACATGTCCTTAAGGTAATAGTGTGATCGCTTCATTTTACATGCGCCCTTACATTAACAACAACAACAAAAGGTTGGTATAAGGACATGCGAAGTGGACGAATCAGCACAATGTACCTACAAAGAGGCATTAAGTGGTGATGCCGAGTTTGTTCATGCTCTGTGAGGGTAACAAATCTAATCCTGCAGAACTTTTACTATGTGAGGGCACCAAATCTAAACCTGGAGACCTTTTACTATGTGAGGGCAACAAATCTAATACTGGAGATTTTTTTTACTATGGGAGGGAAGCAAATCTAATCCTGAACATACTCTGTTGACTTGTCCACCAGCCGCCATTTTCTATCCATTTTTCGACCAATAATAGATCTGTTCCTTATCCAGTTTGTACTGAGTTCTCCCATTATTTCCCTTTTCAACCAAGAGACCGGTTGGGTACCCGGTCTCTACTACTTTCCGCTTGTTATTTCCTCTTTGAATCATGTCCTAGATTCATGCTACGACTTTCCCCCCTTTCTTCATTGTTTGAACCAAGTCCTAGATCCGAATGCATGAGGTAGCTTTACCTCTAATAATACTAAAAATTTAGGTGGATTTCGAAGAGCTGACGAAAGTAGAAAAAGATGGACATGCAGACACGTTGGGAGCTAGGGCAGTAGAGCAAGGCCACTTTCGAAGAACTTGTACCGGAGGTTTGCCGGGATGTCGGCGGCGACAGGTCTGATCTGTGCACAATACGGCAGGGAGGAAGAAGGGTTGGACGACCTCCCGAGCCGGCGATGTGTCGGAGAGAACGACACGGGCAGAGGACCGGGCCCCGCCGGCAGCTGTGGGTTTCCTCCCTCGGCGGTGATTACCGCGTGAACGATGCACCTTTTAGTCCTCTACACACACCGACCGAAGGGATCTTTGACCAGCGGTGAGCAAATAGAAAATGTCGCTACCGCTGTCTTGTTTATAGCTAGAGAGGATGAGAGAATGAAGAGAGCAACCCTAGTAAAGCAAGCGCTCAGGCCCCTACGTACATATATAGTGGAGTGATTATGTTTTTCTCTCCACAACAAGCGTTTCAATTTGTGTACGTGGCATTAAAGAAAAGAAACTCTCTATTTAAGGTGACTACTGTACGACTCCTACTTACTACTAGTAGTACTACTAGTATTGTTCACTTGTGCTCCCCGCCCCTCCATTCATTGAATAACCCCACGGGTGAATAAATATATAGTAAGTATTTATATAGAACGAACAAGCTCAAACAATTTTCGCGTAATTAAAAGTTGAGGGCGGGGCTTTTCCCGGGCAGTATGTGCGGCAGTTTTTGGGTAGGTGGTTTGACAGATAGGCGAGGAGGGTGAGCGAGTGGCGGATTCTCAAACTTATTGTTGGAAAGGTCGGGTTGGGCGATTTGACGGCGCGTTACTGCTGGAAAGACTTGTGATATGACCACTCACTATAGTCATGAATTACCGGCGCTCCGACCGGGGTGATGCCCCCCTTCCGTTCCGCACTCTAATCTGGTGCATGACACGTCAACCTGGATGCTGACTCTCCCACATGTCGGTGATGTACGTAGTAGTAAGAAGGAACAAAGAATGATGCGGTATATACTACTACTACTACTCAGGTAGCCCAGTGAACCAGCACTAGAAAATAATGTGGTGATATGTCCATAAAAAACAATGTGCTAGGTCCACACTGTAGCATGTACATTACTACTCCTCTTTGTTTGGATCCCTGAGTTAGAGCTAGTTTGGGTTGAAATAGCCTCAAATTATCAAAACAGGAGGGGTTAGTTTGAGCTAGTTTGCTCTAACCACTACAAAAAAATACACTTCCGTGATGATACGTGTTTGTCATAGTAGGTCGCGTTTTTTGTCATGCATGTACATCCATGACGATTTGATGACAGAATAAATATAGTCATACCTGTGTTGTCCTAGAAGTGTTCCATGACATTACCAAAATTATCATCACGGAAGTGTCCACTTCCATGACGATAAATCGCGCGTCACAGAAGTGCTTTCGTCAAGGGTGTCTGACACATGGCATCCATCGTAACGGAACGCCGTTAAGCTATCGGGTCGGGTTTTGGATCCGATAACCCGTTAACAGCACCGACCAATGGGAAATTTCCACGTGTAAAATTGTTATTGGCCGGACGAAACACGTGTCAGCTCGTCAGTGGGTCAGATAGGCGCCTATGATATGTCGACACATGCCGCGGCCCACCACTGGCCCAATTAGCTTATAAAGACGGCCCGTTTGACTTGGTCAAAAGTTAACGGACTGGCCCATGAAAAGCCTGTTAACGGTCTCTTCACAAATAGCCCATTTTACGGCCCGTTAACTCACGGCCCGTTAGCCCCTAAAGGAAATCGGCCAAACAACGTCATGTGGGCCGTCGAATATAATACCAGCCCATTTCACTTTCGGCCCATGTATGGCCCACGACATCTTTCGGCCCATATGAGGCCTTCATATCTTTCGGCCCTTTATAGGCCCACGGTGACTCTAGCCCATAATGAACAATAATTTTCTTTGTACCCGTTAACGGCACGTGATTTACATGGGCCGTTTCTGGCCCGTGTTTGCTTTCGGCCTATTGACGGCCCAAACGTTCTTGGGATCCTTTTTGGCCCTCGATTACTTCCGGCCCGTTACTGGCCTGTTCCCCTAATGGGCCAAATTCGGCCCATGGCAAGAGTCGGCCAGTTACTAGCCTGTTATGCTAATAGGCCAAATTCGGCCCATGGCAACAGTCGGCCCGTTTCTGGCCTGTTAACCCGTTGCGCCGTTTCCAGCCCGTCCTATATTTTGTCCCATGTAGACCCATTTATCCGACGGCCCGAGGCCCACCGATTCTACGACCCTGTTGGAGGCCCATTTATCAACGGCCCGTAGGAGACCCATGGATCCTACGCCCCGTATATGGCCCGTGGTTGTTGCGGCCACTAGCAAACCCGGGAAAAAGAAGACTAGGAAATAAATAAGGCCGAAACTAATGCTAGGCTATTAAGGTGATTGCACAGATTACATCCACTTGGCATCAAAGATCGCCACCAGTGCAAATATAGGGAACACCCTAGACAATGCAAAAATGGCTTGCAGTTTTCTTCAGCCGGTGGCTGCTCGTTAAGAATAGATTTTGTATCGCACCAAAACAAATTAAAACTATATAACAAAAGGAAGGTTGGCATAAAACTTAATAGACTAGCAGATAAATGCATCACCAAAAGTTCAGAAGCTCAGTTCATTTGACCTGACTATTACGTTTTCATGTTGTATTGTCCGATGGAGCACCATAACCCTCGCCTTCATTTCCCCTAGGATCCTGAACAACATAGCAAATGTCTGATAGTCTGGTTTCAAAACCATGCATATCTTGACGACATCGAACAATGTCTCTCCTTGTTTCACAAAGGGTCTCTGTTAGGGAATGGACTCGTGTCTGGAGCGCAGATACAACATTGCTTTGAGATTGCATATCTTGATCATGAGGCAGTTTGGACGATATTGCCTTAACAACCAACCCAATATTATGTAGGAACGTGCTTTTGGCACTATTAGTGGACGGGTACTGACCCACTACAGCAAGAGCTAACATTGTGGTTATAGTTGCCTCGCCACCTTCAGAAGGTGGTGGTTCCACAATTTTTTCCATAGCTCGCTGAAAAGTTGAGGTTTTACATTGGTAGTACCAGAATAGAAGATATTAAGGAGGTAGCAAAATCAAAGAAAATAGCTTTTTTCTATATACAGAACTTATTCTAGTGAACCCATGTGAAATATTAGTTTTATTTTATTGCAAAGTACATAATAAAACCAGGTTCCAAACATATGACCATGTACCATCGCTAATGTATTGTATATTTGTTCACATTGTATTGAGGGCTAAGGATAAAGAGACGAAGTTTATAATACGGTAAGCATAGTATGACATCATCCATATCACAAAACAACTGAGAACTGACAAACAGGCAATTGTAACGTTGTGTGGGCAAGTCCAGCACAAAACTAGATTACGAGTCAAGATCAAAGGAACATCACTACTCTCTTTCAAACCTTGTAAGGTGCAATGATACGCTAAGACAATTGTGTATAAAATTGAAAACAGTAATAGACATTAGCTGCAAACCATGCAGTTCAAGGCACAAGTCAGAGTAAGTAGTAGTTAAAAGGCATGAGGATTAAGGACTTACAACATCATCTTTGACTGGTGTAGTCATGCCCTTCTTCTTGCTGGTGTTACAGTCCTTCAAGATTTCCACATCATTTGGTTCATGTAATTTTTGGTCCTTGCGGGCTTTCCTCTGCATTTTGAACAAGTCAATATAGATCTGATAATATGCTACAGCGAAAAGTGTGAAACAGCAGCTAATTACAAGAGCCTCGCAATGTGCAATATAGCTACGAGATCCCGTCGTCTGTTGGAATTTCACTTTCGTACGGTTGGCCTTGTTCTTTGAATAGTTCACCTACAAGAAGATAGATTTCTGTGGCACATGCGTATATAGGAATTCAACATGAGATCTGATCACATATATATAATGTACATGATACTTCGGATCAGACCAGTGTTTAACAAGGTCCCTCCAGTCTTCATCCGATATATTTTCCACTGGTGATGTTTGGGAAAGTTCACTGTTAGCCTTGTCAAAGTGAGTTTTCCTCAAGTTATATCGATACTGTCGCAGAGCAGACTTGTCTGGTTGCATCATCTTGGCTATCCAACTTGAACCTCATCTATTGAAAATTATTGGAGTCTCATTATCAGCAACCTAGAAAGTATGGGACAGAGCAAAACGATATTACTAGTTTCCATACATAACCATACTTACAGATAAATGGTCAAGTAAGGTGTTGATCTGGGTTTCGTCTTTGTCATTCTTGTACTAAATCCATGTTGGGAGGATACGTACATGACACCTAACGGCAACCGCTGCCTCTGATACTAACTTGGCTGACTCTGTAGCATCACGTGGCCTTTTTAAACCTGCCTCAAAACAGATCTCCATTCTTCCTCCTCTAGATTTAGAACCTATCGAGCATTATTGTAACACCCCAAAAATTTAACCATGATTTGTTCATTAAATTTTGCTAGGAAATTAAATTTTTATTTTTCTGGATTTATCTTTTTGATTTCAGAACCTTTCTTTTCTTTGACATTGTGGAGTTTTTGCCCCAAGTAAAAACTTTTCAAAAATGTTGTTGTGCTTGTATACCCTCTCTTGAAACATTTCTTTTATCAGAAGAATTATTTATATGATTATTTTCCCTGAGCTTTATTTCTTTTAAAAATGATTTTCAGCAGGTTTAGAGCCTCTTTTGCACTACAACCCTTTGATAAATTTATTTAAAAATCCCACCAAAATTTGGGGATGACATATGATGTCCCTAAATCACTTTTATGCAAAAAGATCTTTTAGCATTTGGAGATTTTGAGCTCTACACCAAGTTTTCAAATCTGGTCCAGATTGCACTTTTGCACTACAACCTATTTAAATATTCTTTTAAAACTTCCACCAAATTAATGGGATGTCAGTAGGAGTATATAATTCAACTTTGTGCAAAAATCCACTGGTGTTCTTTGAATGATTTGAGCAAAACATCCTCTTTTGCACTCTGGTCCAGTTTGACATTTCTACGACAAGCATATTTTAACTTGCCCTTTTACCGATGATTCTTTTTCCTACTTATAGACCACCCTACAAAACCCTTAAGTCCAGGAGAACGGACCCATTAGAGTATTTTTGGTCCATGAAACTATGCCATTTTCGTTCTGTCCAGAATTGGTTTTCTCAAAAACATGCACTAACAAGTTTTTGTTTTTGACAAACTAACCTTGCCACCCTCTTTTTCATCTAAACAGACTAGGATCTGGAGATTTTGGCCACCCCAAGAGTTGCCTAGATGCCCTGGGCATTCTGTCAAGCACCTTGTGTGCATGGTCAGTTTTGACATTGTTTCTGGTTTGCACATTGGACCTGCTTGCTTTGCCTAACCAGCATGTCTAATGGCTCTACCATACTCTATAGCCCCAACCTGCTATAGCTCATGTGATTTGGAGCCCTCTGGCAAGCCGTGGCATTTTGCCGAACACGCAGCGTGCGTGCTCTGGGTGTGCCCAGAGCGCATGTTTTGCAGGCGCGTGCATCGAGCCGCCGCGTCTCACTGCCGCCTCCCCGCGCTCGTTCTGGCCCTTCCCCACTCACAGCCAGCGCGCCCCGACCCCTCCCTCGCCGCAGAGCCGTCCCTGGAGCCCTACAGCGACGCCGTCAGGTCTGCCGTGGCAACTAGCGGCCACCCACAGCAGGCTCCTGCCCTGGACGGCGCCGCCCGAGCCACCCTCGCTCGCCAGCTGCCCTCTGGAGCAGTGCAAGCTCATCCGCAAGCTCGTCCACTAGCGCTCGTCGCCGCCACGTCGCCCTGCTACAACAGAACGGCGGCTCGCCGTCGAGCTTATCCATGGCCACCGCGGAACCGAGCTCGGCCGCCTATAAAAGGAACCCCGAGCTCGTCCGGACTCTCAGGCGACCTCAAGCCACTCCTCCAAAGTCCCCATGGCTAGCAAACTACGGCGGGAAGCCTTCTTCCTCGTCTCCGATTAGTTCAGTCACCTCCGCACTCCGGTCATGTTCGTCGCGAGCAGGCCCTCCCCCGTCCATCCAGCACCACCACCCTACTCCCCTTGATCATGCGGAGCAACCCAACCCCTCAAACTCGCTCGGGAACCACCGTAGCCCAAAGCCCCAATTCTCCCGAGGCCGCTGTCCGCCGCAGAGCTCGCCGCCGGTGACTCCCTCCACCCCCGTCAACCTAGCGACCACCGGGAGGACCGCCCTGGACTGGCGGATCCATCCACGCCTCAGAACCCCGCGGGGAGCCGCCGTTCACCGGTGTCGATCGCTGGAGCCCCGCCTCTGCTCGGACAGAGGAGGAGGGAGGCAGGGGCGACTGGTCAAACCTGACCAGTGGGCCCAAGGGACCCACTGTCAGTGACCATGAGCCGGTCCACGCTGGAGTAAGTGAAGGCGTAATTCCAGAAGTACGCCTGCTCCGTTTTGTTTTATTCAAAACTATTTTCCCTTTTTCAGTTTATTTTAAAAACAGAATTTGACTAAACTTTGACTGGCTATAACTTTTTAAATATAACTCCAAATGAGTTGATTCTTTTTCCGACCTCCCTCAAATTCTGTCTAGTTTATTTTTAGATTTATTGGGAAAAAATTCAGACAACTTTTTTGTACTGTTCTGAAACTACGTATTAATTCAAATTTTTAAATAGGATTTTTGGAGAGAGAAGAAAACTTTCAAAAGTTTTGGAATGCACCCTGCCTCTCCACAATTTGAAGGAAAGAATTCCAAACCCTGGCATAATATTTTTGTTGTTGTTTGATACGATAACAACAACACCTTGACATGGAGCATTCATTATTTATGTGATGATACGATCATACGCATGAGTGCATAATGAAGATTCTTTGCTATTGGAAATGGATATGGTTGTGATAGTAATCATCCTCGTATGCCTTTCCTGCCTACCGGAAGGAAACCAGGAAAGTCTCTGTCTTGGGTAGACACAAGCTTGTCGAGACGATTGTGTCCGGTAAGGCATGACGGGGTATGATGAGTGGTGATTCTGTCTGTTGTTTGAAATATTTTTGCTATGCTAAGCATACAGGGAATACTTAAACCTCCTGGGTCGACCATAGATCGAGTCTTGTTCGAGTAACCCCCATACTTGTTTCGTACTACCACTTGTCCCTGCCACAGGTAGGGTACAGTTCAGTAAGTTTTCAACACCTTTCTTGGCACACACCATACAGAGAGGCCATGGTGGAAGATACCGGCTACATCCGGTAGGCAGGCCACCTGGTCCAGTGGCATGGGTGTTTCCGGTTGGGACCGAGAGGGGGGCACTCCTTAGTAGCGCGCGGTATAAATTTTGATCCCATGCTAATCGAGGTTGTAGCCTCCCCACTTAGAGTTTTGCTTGACAGTGTCATCGTGATTCAGCATAAGTTAAGTTGGTGTGTCTTGGTCAGTGTGTTTTCAATTAAAAGATCAGAATGGAATTAGTCCCGATGGACTAAAGGAATCCGTTACTCGTGGGTAAAGAGTACCCCCTCTGCAGAGGTTATATCTATTCGAATAGTCGTGTCCATGGTTAAGGACTACAGTCTGGGATGGGTCAAGTGTTGGTCATAGTGTCGGTCTTCGGAGGAGAAACTGCTAAACCAAAACATGGATCATGACTTGTGACTTATGATGATTATGATTATTATTATTATGGACTAACCATTTACATTATTTGAATTATTGAATATCCCTGGGACGGTTCTACCTCCTGGATATTCACTGTGATTAAATTATTTATAAGCCCTTTATGTGGTGTCGCTGAGACGCCCGACTGTGGCATGCTTGTTATTTATTTACTTTATAAGCCCTTTATGTGGTGTCGCTGAGACGCCCGACTGTGACATGCTTGTTATTTCTATTATTTATAAGCCCTTTATGTGGTGTCGCTCAGACGGCCGACTGAGGCATGCTTTAAATTATTATCCTTTCGAGGCGTCGCTTCAGACACCAGCTCGGTGCATTTTATTTCTACTTTGTTATTGCATATTCATGTTGTATATAAATAACCTGCTTGCATGCATCAGGGATTTTATTTTATGACTGACGTTGTGATCATAGAATATTTCAGAGCATGATTATCGTTTGTTATATTATACCCGTGTTCATAATGTTTGCGAGTACATTCAAAGTACTCACTGGCTTGTCCCTGGCTATTTTCTTGGCCAGATTCTTGCATGGAGAGGAGCGTTGCGATGACAACCCCGGAACCTAAGCAATGGCGATAGCAGCCTCGCGGAGATAGGAGTTATCCATGTCAGCTGTTCCTGTGGGAAATGGAGTCCCATAGTCGCAGATGAACCACAAACTGCTTCCGCCATCAGCCACTAGAAATCAATTGTTGTACTCATAGGCCAGAATGGTCTTGTACTACATATTATGTATTTTGCTTGGAGTTTCTGTATCAAGTTGGTGCCTCGCCAGCTAACAGTAATCCTGGGGCTAGTGAGCACAAGGACCATTTTTGGGAAATTGATATCCCGAAAATCCGGTCCTCACAATTAATCCTTGGGCTAAGGTGAAATAGTATATGAGGAGAAACCTTGTGCATCGCGAGTTACTAGGAACATCTAGTATCAAGAAGAAGCGGTCAACTAGTGTCTTCTGTGGGATGAATACCGCGGAAGCAGAGACATAAGATTTGCATGAATAAGGGATTTAGGTTGTCGGTGTGGTCACCTCCACATGTCGCGCCGATCTTCTTCTTTTTACTGAGGAAACCGATGTTCTGGAGGGTGCAGGCTTGGACGAACCCATGGGCAAATTGTTGACTTTGTTGCCGTGGCCGTATGTCGGCGGAGAGGAAGCAGATCCGAGGCGGCGAAGGACGGCATAGCAGGAACAACTCCGGTGCGGTGGAGGGTCGCGAAGCTGGAGCGGCAGCGGTGAGGCGCAGGACAGCATGGTTGAACTGGCTCGGGTACGGACGGCTCGGCCTCGGCTTCAACTACTAGCCGTGGAGGGCGTTGCGGTTGAGGTTGCGGTGGACGACGACATCGGGGTATCGGCTCCGGCGTGATGGAGGAGGGCGGCGGTTGATGGGTGGGATGGGGTGGCGGACGGAGGATGTCGGGGTTTCGCGGCTGGTGGAGAGGTAGTTTTGGCGTCCATGGAGTACGAATGGGGAATCGGACGGGTGGGGGTAACCATGTTTCGGTCTGGGACACGCTTGTTTTTGGATTTTTTGAACAGAAGATGGGCCGCGCTTGTTTGAAATTTGGGGAAAGTACAAACATTGCCCCCCTCTGAAATTCGGACCTCTCAAGGGTCGAGGTAGGATGGTAATCCTGGTGTCGAAATAGTGGGCGGAGGCGATTTGATCAGCATGTGTGCTTAGGAGGCCATTATGTATGAATGTTTTTCGGAGGTGGTTGCGTGGCGTCTAGATGAAGCTACAAACCTACCACGGTTTGGACCTTTGGATGTCGGACCGGTAGGTTTCACGGGTCTGAGTTATTAGAAAAAGTAATTTCCTTGCACTACGAAACATTGGTCTCACGCGGTTTCGGGCGAGTAGAGGCTCTTTTGGCGCTTCGTTCATAATTTTGAAACACAAGCATTCACGTTTAGAGTACTCTTGAACTATGAGGATTGACCTAAGTAGACAACGTTATATTTGACCTTGTATGTTTGAAAATCTCATTAAATTATCCGCTTCTTTTTGAAATTTTGACACTTGAAAATCTTGTAACTATGAATATTTTGGAATGGAGGAGCTAAATTTGAATCTATTTTGTACACGACTACATATGCTATTATGTACAAAATCAGCAAAGATTGGTGCCCCCATAATTTAGGTATGGTTTACAAATTCCATGATATCAAATTCAAATAATTGAATGGACTTCATGTTGAATTTGATTTTTTTAAACCACCTTAAGTTGAATTCAAATGTATTCTAGTTCATAGGTAGCTATTTATAATGTTCATTGTGTGACTTTCTTATGTATAATGTGCTTTACACACACAACATGAACTATACTCACGTTTATATTCGATTGCTAAAGCGATGCATTGTCTGGAGTTCAAAATACTAACTATGTGGATCAATTGTGTCGAATAAAAACATAGACATGCTCAAATTCGATAGAATCTAGATGTCTGATGGATCAATGACTGCTCCTTACGCTAATTGCAAATATCATGATCCCATCCTAATATTTGGATACAATTTATATCTTCAATCAATGTGTACAACAGTCTTTTCAAAGGTGTAGTTTCACTCTCCACCGGTGGTCTCTCACACATGCTCACACTCTCTCTCCCGAGGTGTCTTTCTCGCACACATGCTCTAGATATAACCCTCCCTCCCTCTCGTAACCATTTACAATTGTTTTCACTAACCTTTATCACAAGCACTCTTCCTCTCGCAAACATACACACGCACAATCCCCATCGACCCTTTCTATATACATGGACCTGCCTACGTGTCTCATGTATGCACATTATCTTTAGGCCTGTCTCTCACGCATTGTCTCACACCTCTCTTCCTAATCGATGAGTATGATTCTAGCAGAGCATTCTGGAGGATGCCCCTTAAAGTTTGGTTGGATGAATAGTAATATCAGAGATAAACGGGTTACCTTAGTCCGAGAACCAAGGGTTACAAATCCTAGCCGGCTTTGTCAGTGGACACAGAGTCCTTCACAATCCATGGGTCTTCCTAAATGCATCACGGGCCGAACAATGTGGCGTAGGACGGAACCGAAAGAAGGGCCTCACCTCGACCCACCGGACCTCACGCGGTGACACACCCTTTGCCACCACGTCTCATTATCTTCTCACACCCACACATACCAACACAAACACCACACACACAAAAAAATTATCCTGGTGCATCTATTCCCTCCCCCCTTGCATATACACACTCAAGGGAATGGAATCTCTCGTTGTGATGTCATATTCGTCTCTCTCTCTAGACCACTCTCATTTTCTCATGCTATCTCTCCCACGCCCCCCTCGGCCCCTCTATCCATGCCTCTCTCAAATACGTAATACACACACATACCTCTCTAGGCCCCGCCAAATGCATCAACTACACATTCACACAGGTTACATCACGTACCCCATTGATCTAAAAAGCCCTCTCTTCACGTTTATTTCACATACAACATTCCTTTTGAATAAAGTGTGGCCAAAAAAATATAATAGAGTTTCTACATATATACAACATTACAAAGTTATATGGAAGAGTACGAACGCTAATTTGCATTGCATGGTGCCCACAATGATATTTATTCCACACTGTGAATTTGTATATTTTTATACTATATACAAAGTTAGTCATAATAAATAGAAACAAAGAGCATCTCTCTCTCCATCTGATACCCCCCTGTACGCCCCTTTCACGTATGCACACAAAACTATCTCCAGGTCCTCTAAAAGTAAGGCCCCAGAAAATTCACGCATGTTTCATTCTTCTCTCGCGGTATATGCAATGACGATCATTGTATTTGAAGCGAAAGCACGGTACGTACATTGGACTTCAGAATCCACTCATTATGGTCACCATTTATGTTTAGTGGTTATTTTACAGTCATGGGCTCAGCGTACAACTCTGTATTTGCTCATGACATGACTAGTTGACCAGTTAAACGCTCCACGTGGCACCTCTAGTGTTGCATCACATTATCTCACTACCATCGTGCCCACCTGTCGACTTGTATCTACTCTACAACTACACTGTTATAAAATACATAAAATACACTCTTATAAAAACAGAGTTGGTGATAATGGTGTGCCTGCCATCCTGCAATATAGGCCGTCCGATTTATATCTGACTGTTAGGAAAGAAACTATGGCAATTTTGCAAAATGGTACCCACACACCTCTCCACATTTGCAAATAAGGCGTTCCCTCATTCATCGTTTTCTCTGACAAGATAAACTAGTCATACAAATGCATCTTGATGTTACGTGCAACACACGGGCATCTTGCTAGTAAGAATGAAAACAAATGACAAAAAAAATATTTGGACGGTGGTTCGAAGTCATGATCACGGGCACAACAGACAAGGTGGCCTTGTATTGGTATGCTGAGCCGTCTGTTTTAACACACAGGAGATGGTGTGGTGATTATACACACACACACACGCATGCACACGAACTACGCAACACTCACACAAACACATGCACCCACGCACGCATGCAACACTCACACGTACACACGCAGCCAGGCACACACGCAACACTCACACGCACAGACGCACACATGCATGTACACACTGGGACACCACACGACCAACACACACTCTCACGCTCAAGTGCTCAACCTACACGTGCATGCGCCCACAACAGGCCCTGACAGACACATATACAACTAGGTGATTCCCGCGCACGGCTTGGAGTCTTGTCGCGCCTGCGTAAATTTGTGTTTATCTGACCTTTTCCCTATGCGAACTGACAGGTGGGACCCACAAGGAACGTGGTCAATTTAACTAGTGAACATGGCACCACGCAGACTATTTGGCCGGTCAACATACTACAATCCGATGCTGAACCGTGAGCAAGTGACCGTATAATCACCTAAATCAACTAGCCTACTAAATCAACTAAATCAAAATGTTCTAAGTCAACTAAATTAACTAAATGAATTAGCCTACTAAATCAACTAAATCAAAATGTTCTAAGTCAACTAAATCATCTAACCTACTAAGTCAACTAAATCAAAATATTCTAAGGCAACTAAATCAACTAGCCTACTAAATCAACTAAATCAAAATGTTCTAATTCAACTAAATTAACTAAATGAACTAGCCTACTAAATCAACTAAATCAAAATGTTCTAAGTCAACTAAATCAATTAGCCTACTAAATCAACTAAATCAAAATGTTCTAAGTCAACTAAATCAACTAGCCTACTAAGTCAACTAAATTATATCAACTAAATCAAAATGTTGCATATGAGCAGGAGGGAGAAGGAGGGAGAAGAGAGTAGGATGGAGGAGGAAGGCGGGCGCGGAGGGCCGGCCGTGCGACCGATTGAGGAGGACGGAGGAGGAAGGCGGAGGCGAGGAGGCCGGCCAGCGGCGAGTGGAGAGGAAGGACGGAGGAGGAGGCCGGTGCAGAGTCCAGCAAGGAGGAGGAGGTGGCGGCCCTTGACGGAGGAGGCGGCGGCAGGCGCGGCGCAAAGCGGAGGAGGGCGAGGGGCGGCGCGCAGAATTTGAGTGGCTGTGTGTGAGTGGATCCGAAGGAGGAGATCGGGGAGATGGATGGCTTAGCGATGGCGCTCTTCACCAAAGCAGCGCTCTCGCTAATATATCTAGCAGCAGCGCTTTTCACGATAAAGCGCTCTTGCTATATGTCGACATGCAAAAATACGCATTGATCATCAACAATCTTTTTGTGTACAATCTGATTCGACAATATGAGTCCTCACGGTTTAGGAACAGGTGAAGACTCATATTGCAGCCTAAATTCTACACATAGAGTTCAATGAAGATCAAGTGCTTGTCAAAGTGTGAGAAGTAACATATTTAGGGTGGTAGAAACTCTCTTCATGGGCGAGGTGGGACTAAATTTTTGTAGGAAACTTAGCGATGGCGCTTGTGGCGGAAATGCGCTGCTACTATGCTACGTAGCAGTGGCGGCGCATCGTATTAACGTTGTTGCTATAACTAGCCTCATGACCCTCGTAGGAATTATAGCGGCAGCGCGTCTTCGGCTGGGCGCGCTACTGCTATATTTGTCTCAGCAGTGAGTTTCAGTTGTCCGCGCTACTGCTAGTTAGCAGCAGCGAGTTATTTTGAGGGGCGCTGCTGATAAGATTTTGTGTATAGGCTTTCCCCTAGTAGTGTACTCCAGTCAGTACTGCACCACCTGCCGCTCCCGCACCAGCTCCTCAACTCAGCACTTCGCACCTGGAGCCTAATAGTAAGGAGGAGGTTGAGTCTCCAGCATCACTGGGTCTTACCCTCGGCAGGCCAAGGGAAGTTCTTACCATCTCCGACTTAGTGCGCCTAGCAGCCGTGCGATGTACCATCTTGTATGATATGTTTATATGTATATAGGTATGGTGAGAAGTACTTTGTGTGCGCATCATGTAGGAACTGGAGAAGTGCACTATCCTAAATAACATGTCAGGAATGTGTACGCACATCCTGAGTGATGTATTGTATAATTACGACTCGCATGTAAGATATGGTACTGAGCAGTTTATCTCCATGCGCAATCGAATATTTTCTTGAAAAATCTTGGAGTCTTTAAAAATTCCGCCTTTGCAAAATTATTTATTTTTACCACTCAGTTTTTCTCATGAGTTTTGCAAAAATACCCTAGAGTGGAAAATGCCTCGTCCCTGGACTCGTTCCATGCCATGTCCGCCAGAAGAAAATTATGGGACCTAGACAAGTAACAATTTCACACAGAGGCAGTCAAGTCAGCTAGGTAGTGAAGCAGCATTTTCTCAAGTATGCCGCCTTTATGAGCAAAGCCAGCAGCAGCATCAAGAAATGATGAACCATGTTATCAATATGGGAAATCACCGTGAAATATATCAGCAGCCTTCCAAGTTGTCTGAGCTACAAAAGACACGTCCCCCAACGTTCTCCCACACTGATAGACCACTTGAGGCCGATGATTGGCTTCGAGACATTGAAAGGAAATTAATTATTGCGCAATGTTCAGACCGTGAGAAGGTACTATATGCACCTCACTACCTCACTAGAGCAGCTGCATCATGGTGGGAGAATTTCCTACACATGCACTGTCACATCCCTAGTTCTGACAGTGCCTAGTGCATGCATTAGAGTGTTGCATCATGTTTAAATTCTTTTGAAACTTGAAATAGGGATGCTTAAACCCTAGCACCAAATGAATTCAACTAGGGTCAAAATAAAATCTTTTTCATTAAACCCAAAATGCCCTCTAAAATGTTCAACATTTACGGTTTGAGGTGAAAGCATCTACCAAAAATGATTTATATTTTTGCAGGACATATTAGACTCAAATAAACCATACTCTATTTGCATTTGGGCACTTAAATGCTATAAAATATTCTAAATGCCCAAATAATTCTGAAAATAAGTGTGGGCTGTTGGAAATAATCTAAATAGAGCCCCGATTATTTTCAGGATTTTAAAGATGCCTAAGTATTTTTAATAAAGCCTGCGATTCGAAAATAATAGAAAACAGAAAATAGAAGAGAGAGAGAGAGAACTCACCTGGACGTACCTGGCAGCCCACCTGGCCGGCCCAGCTGGCGGCCTGGCCAACTAGCCCAGCCCACCACCGCAGCCCCTCCGTCGTCTTCCTCCCCTCGCCCCGAAGCAGCTGCGTGCCCGCACGCGAGCGACCGCGGCCACGTCCTCCCGCCACCTCCTACTTGCCCTCCCTCGTCCTGACCTGCGTCACGGAGACGCCACGCACCCCCCTGGCCCCTCTCACTCCCTCTCGTGCTTCTTCCCCCTCCTCCGCTCTCTCCCGCGCCACACCCGAGCGCACCCGACGCCGCCGTTCGCTGCCACCACGGCCACCGACCACCCCTCGCCCTGCCGATGAGTCCAGAGGCTCCGCCTCGACGCCCTCACCCTCTCCATCGAGCTACACCCCGCTGGGAGGCTTGCTCCACCGTCACTGCTATCGTCTTCAACCTCGGGCATCCGAGATGCCGCCGCCGATTCGTCTGCCCCAGGTCGTCAACAAGCAAGCCGAACCCCTCCTCGTGATCACTGTGAGCTCCTACGTCGATTACCCCTCTTCCCTGGCCTCTCCACGCTCCCTAGCCACGGCTCCACCTCCGGCCGAAGCTCTGCTCCGCCATGGCCGCAGCTCGCGTGCTCCCTGTGCTCCGCTCGTTGCTCCCCTCCAACAGGCGTGCTCCAAAGCGCCTCCCCTCGTCGCTGCCTTGCTCAGACCCCTCGCCTGTGAGCTCTAGCCGCAACGCCGCACCTCACCGAGCTCCGGCCGTCGCGCTTGCCATCGCCGCCGTCACTCGGTCCACCCAGCCAGAGCTGATGGCTCCGTTGGATGCGTACGAGCACCAGCGTCTCACAGGACTAAACCGCGCCCGAAACCGCGGCCTACAGCTCGATCCCGAGCGTCGCCGCCGCGAGCCGTGGTCGCCGTCGTTTAATCGCCGGCGCGTCCGACGTGGCTATGTCATTAGGGCTTAATTGCATTTAGTTTAATCACACTAGTCGCTGACATCAGGGCCCCACCAGCTAAATAACCACCGGTTATTTTTTTAATCAGTTTTAGTTAAACCAAGCGGGACCCACACGTCAACGTTGACCTTGCTGACGTGGCCTTGACTGGCCCCGCACGTCAGTGACCAACGCCAGCCCTATGAGACTGACCAGTGGACCCCACATGTCAGGTTTGACCTGGACCGGGTCAGTTGACTGCTGACGTCCACGATGGCCTGATCTTGTGTGATAACTCTTTTTCTGTATTTATTCTTATATAGGAAATTCTAGAAATTAATGCAAATATCTAAAATTCATATAAAATCAACCGTAGCTCCAAATCAAACAAATTATATATGAAAAATTATCAGAAAAATTCAAGGAATCCATCTGTACCATTTTCATGCATGTTTGAGCAATGTTTGTCCTCAGTTTTGGAAAAAACAAATAAAGGGCATTTAAATAATCATATATGGAGTTGGAATTTGAATCATGTATTGAAACCAACTTCATTCAAATCATAGCTAGGTGCATTAGCTCAAATCACAGCATATTGCCATGTCATGATCATGCATCATATTGTAGCATTGCATTGATTGTGTTCTTTCTCAGTTGCCGGTGTTTGTCCCCTCTTGATAGACGTGGTTTCGACAATGAGATCGATGACACTGATGAAGAGCTATATTATCTTCGGAAGTGCCAGGCAAGCAAAACCCCCTTTTTTCATTACGATACAATCCCACTCTCTCGCTCCTGCTATCTTTTACTGCATTAGGACAACATCGATTCAACTGCTACTTGCTGCGGTAGTTGAACCCCTTTATCCTCTGCATGACCTTTCATTGCCACAATAAATAGATGAAACCCACTAGCATGAGTAGGAGTTGTTTGAGCCCTGTTGTGCCTACTCATTCATGTTTGTTTGTCATGCCTGCTATTGCTTAGAGTTGAGTCAGGTCTGATTCATCGAGGATGAATCAGAGGTGTGTGAACATGTCCTACGGTGTGTGTGAGCAAAGAGTGTGAACACGATTTGGTAAAGGTATCGGTGAGAGGCCATGTAGGAGTACATGGTGGGTTGTCTCATTGAAGCCGTCCTTAGGAACTGAGTTACGTGTTTGTGATCCATGATTCAGCTACTACCATGCATTGGGCCTGAAATATGACCCGCTCGACTTCTTATTCACCCTTGTCCTCTGTCCGGGAGTTGCAAGTAGTTTACGTGTTTGTAGTATCTTTGGAGGCCGTCTTGATCTTGACCGTAGGGGTGGGCTGTGATCACGGTAAACACGTGGCAGATAAACTAGGCGCCGTTTGGTGTCACGGAACCTGTTCACATCGTTTGGGGCTGTGGCGAAACCCGGCGGATCTCCTCATGGATGGAACCGAATAGGCGATAAACCTGGACTAGAGACTTGAGTGTTTAGGTAGGTCGTGGTCTACACCCGTCGGCTTTAAGCTTGAAGTCTGCCGAGCACATGTCGTGTCTGGGACGCTAAGTGGTGGAAACATGTATGAAGAAGTACACCCTGCGGGTTAATATGATCTATTGAATAGCCGTGTCATGATAAGGACTTCAGGGTTGCCTATAACAGTTCATAGACAAGTGAAAGTGGATACTCTAAAATACACAAGATAAGCGTGAGTGCTATGGATGGCGTTCTCGTGAGGGAGGCGGGAGCGGACCCATAGTGGTGTATTGATTTGGTGAATATGTGGACTCGTGTGCGCCACCTCAAAAGAGTTACTTGCGATCGTAGTTCAGGGATAGCCACCGAGTCAAAGCTGGCTTCTGCGGTTAAACCCCACCATCCCTTTGTCGATAATGATGCATATGTAGTTAGTTCTGATGTAAGTCTTGCTGGGTACATTTGTACTCACGTTTGGCTATTTTATGTTTTTGCAGAGAGACTTCAGTCTCACTAGTAGTTCCACGTGGACTTCGACGTTTAGCTTGTACCTCAGCTACGATCTTGTGCCCTCGGCAGGATCTGGTAGACAGTCAGGCTTCTAAGCCTTTTTCATTTGTAGATGTCTGTACTCAGACATGATAGCTTCCGCTTGTGTTTTGATTTGTATGCTCTGAATGTTGGGTCATGAGACCTATGTTTGTAATATCTCGCTCCTCGGAGCCTATTGAATAAATACTTGAGTCGTAGAGTCATGTTGTGATGCCATGTTGTGTTTGCACATATCGAGCATATTGTGTGTATGTTATTGAAATGCTTGGTATGTGTGGGGTCTGACTATCTAGTTGTTTATCTTTAGTAGCCTCTCTTACCGAGAAATGTCTCCTAGTGTCTCCACTGAGCCATGGTAGCTTTCTACTGCTCCGGAACACTTAGGCTGGCCGGCATGTGTCCTTCTTCATTCTGTATGTCATCCCTTGGGAAATGTCAGCGTTTAGTACTGGAGTCCTGCTAGCCCGATGCTACAGACTGGATTCACTTTCGTGATGACCGACACATTCGATCTTTGGTCGGGGATGCTGTCCTGTAAGTTTGTGCCACTTTGGGTTTCGACTAGCCATGTCAGCCGGGCTCCTTATCATATTGATGCTAGCGACACTATCATATCGTGTGCCAAAAGGCATAAGCGGTCCGGGCAAAGGTAAGACGACACCGTGGAATACCGTGCGTGAGGCCGCAAAGTGATATGAGGTGTTACATGCTAGATTGATGTGGCATTGAGTCGAGGTCTGACAGCTTTGGTATCAGAGCTTGACTGCCTGTAGGATTACCAAGCCAAACTTGTCGAAGTTGTGTCTAGAAATGCTTTAGTTATGTAAGGGAATTGATTGTGGGAAGGGAGCGTAAGGCTCTTTTACTCCTTATACATCATGGCCTTCGATCCGAGTCATCCTCTTCTCTTCTCTGGGATTAAGAACTAGGCCTTCTCATCTATCTATCGAGATGACGTGTTACTAATCCATAGACTTATAAATTGTTAGTTTCAAATCTCGATTCAGTTTACTACTTCCGTATGTTCATAACTGTTGATCTCGAAACCGTGATATTGTGATATTAAGTGGTTATGCCACCATTTTTGTTGTATGTCTCCAAACTTTTTGAGCATTTACAGCCGTTATGCTGTCCGAGTCATCCCAGGTTCCTAAACAATCTGATGCACTTGCAAATCCTTTCCCTTTGGTATTTATGTTCCTTTGGGCCAGGTTAATCACACTAATAGCTGAGTTGAGGTATTCTATTGCCTCGACATTTATGTTGGAGCTAATATTATGACCCTAGGTGTCTAGAGTATCACCTAGTAATCTAGCCACGTTTTGTGTTCCGTGTGATGATTCTGGCCATTATTCTCGAAAAGCATCCCGTGATGCCATTTAGTTCGTAGGTATTCTATTTCTGGGTTTGCACCCGAGATTCACCCCACTTACTTCATGTTGATAGTGTTTGCTAGTTCCTTTAGGTTATTAGTAACCTTGCGATAGTCCTCGAGGTCCGTGGTATTTCCTTCTTCCAAATACCATGAACCATTCAGGCAGAAGTTATTTGAACCAAAAGATCACAATCAGAGTATGCTTGAGGAGTTCTCCATTCATAATCGTGACTCTGCCAGTCCTATCTCTCTGCATGGGTTATCTGGAAGAAATATGTTGAACTCGTTCGACATTCTAATCCATGCATCCACAACTCAGGAAATCATATGTTCTTTTGAGTTGTCCCTCTTAGTTGTCTTCTGACCCTCGTCTATCAATTGATAGATAGGAGTAGTTGTGCAACCGTGTTCATCGGTGCCTATTATTCCTGTGGTCCGTCAAGCCATTATATTCTGGAATGACTAGGAGACACAAACTCCAGTACCTTGTCCATTTCCAGGATTGGGTCAAAGCGATGCGTACTCCATGATTAAATACTAATCCAGCTTTTGTTCTGTTCTACCTTGGAGTAATACCATCTTTATATCAAGAATGTCATGGGGATTGCACACCATCCTATGAATTCTTGATGTAGTAATATTCCTCGCCATCATTATTCATTCCTCGGTTCCGTGTTGTGCATGGCGGAATACCGACAAGTGAATCGTGATGTGTGAAATCTATACTCCTAGCAACTCCGTTGCTTAGTAGTTAAGGACAATAACCTCACCCTTAGCATGTTGATTTTGAATCATCACCCTAAGTATGATTGTGCTACCTAGTCCTTATTTACGGTGCACTCTCCGATCAATGAGTTAGGATCTTGTCAAACCCTCGCTCTTTTGATCATATCATCTTGCTCTGAAAAGCAAGATTGCTCTCGGCTTCGATTACATAGCGGTGGTTCGTGATTTTCTGAATATCTTCTCAGAAGTATCACCGGGTTGTCACCTGGACGCTATGTTGAGTTCGTGATCAAGTTGGTTTTCTTATTAATCACTCCTTCTCCGAGAATCGTGTTGGATATCCACAGAGCAGTTGGTTGAGCTAGACAACAACTTGGAGAGTTGGAAGATAAAAGCTTGTCGACTTAGTTAGTGTGAAGGAATATGTTGTGTGTGTGTTGCGGAAAGATGATATCTTCATTGATTGATCCTCGTGATCGGTTGGTGGACCTTTTGTCTTGCCAAGACCTTGATTTGAGTATGGGCTATCCTCAAATCAAGTCGGAATAACGATGTTAAATAATGTTGTCTTACTCGTGGATTTTCCTCGAGCATACACATTATATCTTTTGGAGTCGACCAATACTATCACCTTGTTCACATAATTATGGAATTCCATCTCCATAGGAATCTGGATGAATTGTTGTTGAGCCCATCGACAACATCCTTGTCTTCTCCATAATCTTGTTGAGCATTAAGCTAGTACTGGAAACTTTTTAAAGCATTTGTTCATGCTAGCTCATGAAGCATATGTTCATATGTAAGAAGTGACTTCCTCTAGTTCATGTGCATTTGATGCAAGTTGCCGCCGTGGATTTGAGAAAGCTTGTTTTTCTTCCTGGAATCATCCCAAGTCAGTCATGCATACGTGCGAAGTATTCTGTGGTCTGATAGACTGATCATCTTCATTCTATATGTATTCCTAGCACACCAAGCCACTGATTGATTTGTTCAAGGATAATAGGTTCTCGTGCTAGTCTGAAGGTACAGACGGTTTGTATAAGATTCTGTTATCCTCAATGATGGTTCCCAACCGAACTTCGGTAGTGTTTTATTTTAAGACTACTATGTGGCCATGTTTATGCAGGACAACGTGTTCACATGTTTGTAGCAGAACCAACTCATGTTTTGGAGCTTGCTATCGTAGTTCATTTCCTGAGAATCACGCAATGTCTTCTCATCGGTTTGTGTTGTAAACTTTCATTTTTCTTTCTAGACCCGATGAGTCTAGATTATTCGACACCAACCAGATCTGAATCTCGGCGGATATGATGGTTGGAGCGTTTTCCCAAAATTATAATATTGGCCTCTTTGTAACCCGATAAAGTGGATTAGTGTCCAGCACACCCAGTAGGAGGACTTGTTATTGTAATATCTTGATTGAGGAAGTTGGCCACCTCTCCATAAGAACTTCCTAGGAATTATTCCCTATTTGTATGCCTTGTGATTTTTGTGTTCGAAGTCCGACCTTTACTTGATGTTCTAGATACGGATCATTTCAATGAATGGGATACACTAGCACATCAAGGAGAACGATAAAGCGGAGTGCTAAATGTCTCTCGATCGATCATCCAGATTTTGTTTCCTTAGACTCGCTAAGGTGAAATCTGAGAAGGTATTATCTTCCTATGCATTTGCATCATCCATCATTATTCATCATGGTAGTATGTTGTGTTGCCAGGATCCTTGACACGGAGATTGGTAAACCTTGATGAACATGGAAATGCTCAAGTTCTTGAGAGCACGCGCAAGCACTAGGTGCTATCATAGTTACCAACTGGGATTGCTTCCAGTTCTCTCAGTTAGGCTATAACCATTCCAATAGTGGAATCACTCTCTACTATTGAGTTCCTCCCCAGTTACTAGAATCATTCCCAGCATTTGTGTTTTGTTCCCATATTGCACCGTCATTGTGCCATCCTATCTAGGGTCCCATCTACTTCCGATAATAACCAAAATCATCCCTTGTGTTGTCTTCAACAAGGTAATCCACATCATCCATTCTGGCCGAGAATGTCATTCTTTAGGGCTCCTTCAAATGATCGATTGTGAATTGCCTTAGGCTGGTATAAAGAATTTCAATGATCTCTGAACCAAAGGTAATTCTTTTTGCCACTTAAGGGGATATATCTACGAGTCACCTTCCTTAAGACGTCTCGTTATGGTATCATGGCAACTCGACTCCTCGCTGCGTTGACAACCGATTACCAGCTTCTTGAGTGCGGAATTGTTGTCTACCTAGTGAACCCTCTTCATCTGTTTCACCCCATCCCTTTGGATGTGTGTTTCGTGTTCCAGCTCGAGAGATGTGATATTTCTTACTCCATGAGTTGATCCTGAGTTGCTTGATCTCCGAGAAGATCGATTCTTTTAGAGTTTCCTTTTCCTCTCATTGTCATGTTAGTTGGAGTTCTCAGAGCAAGACGACGAGACAATGACGGTGATCGAATCATCGTTCATTTGAAGGGCACCCTGGATCGTGAAGATTGTGTTCGTTTGCATTCCCCCTTCGCCTTACCCTACACTTGAATCTCGGGACGAGATTCTTGTTTAGTGGGGGTGAGTTTTCACATCCCTAGTTCTGACAGTGCCTAGTGCATGCATTAGAGTGTTGCATCATGTTTAAATTCTTTTGAAACTTGAAATAGGGATGCTTAAACCCTAGCACCAAATGAATTCAACTAGGGTCAAAATAAAATCTTTTTCATTAAACCCAAAATGCCCTCTAAAAATGTTCAACATTTCTAGTTTGAGGTGAAAGCATCTACCAAAAATGATTTATATTTTTGCAGGACATATTGGGCTCTGAATTAAACCATACTCTATTTGCATTTGGGCATTTAAATGCTATAAAATATTCTAAATGCCCAAATAATTCTGAAAATAAGTGTGGGCTGTTGGAAATAATCTAAATAGAGCCCCTGATTATTTTCAGGATTTTTAAAGATGCCTAAGTATTTTTAATAAAGCCTATGATTCTTGAAATAATAGAAAACAGAAAATAGAAGAGAGAGAGAGAGAACTCACCTGGACCTACCTGGCAGCCCACCTGGCCGGCCCAGCTGGCGGCCTGGCCAACTGGCCCAGCCCACCACCGCAGCCCCCTCCGTCGTCTTCCTCCCCTCGCCCCGAAGCAGCTGCGTGCCCGCCGCCTGGCAGCATCATGCCACGTCCTCCGCCACCTCCTGCTTGCCCTCCCTCGTCCTGACCTGCGCCACGGAGATGCCACGCACCCCCCTGGCCCCTCTCACTCCCTCCCGTGCTTCTTCCCCCCTCCTCCGCTCTCTCCCGCGCCACACCCGAGCGCACCCGACGCCGCCGTTCGCTGCCACCACGGCCACCGACCACCCCTCGCCCTGCCGATGAGTCCAGAGGCTCCGCCTCGACGCCCTCACCCTCTCCATCGAGCTACACCCGCGGGAGGCTGCTCCCCGTCCGCCATCGTCTTCAACCTCGGGCATCCGAGATGCCGCCCGGCGATTAAATGCGCCCCTGGTCATCAGCGAGCAAGCGAACCCCTCCTCGTGATCCTTTGTGAGCTCCTCGTCGATTACCCCTCTTCCCGGCCTCTCCACGCCCCTAGCCACGGCTCCACCTCGGCGAAGCTCTGCTCCGCCATAGCCGCCTTCGCGCGCTCCCGTGCTCGCTCATTGCTCCCCACCTGCAGGCGTGCTCGGCGCCTCCCTCGTCATTGCCTTGCTCGGACCCTCGCTGTGAGCTCTAGCATAACGCCGCACCTCACCGAGCTCCGGCCGTCGCGCTTGCCATCGCCGCCGTCACTCGGTCCACCCAGCGCGGCTGATAGCTCCGTTGGATGCGTCTGAGCACCAGCGTCTCACGAGACTAAACGGCGCCCGGCCGCGGCCTCTGGCTCGATCGGCGTCGCCGCCCATGGCCGTGGTCGCCGTTGTTTAATCGCCGGCGCGTCCGACGTGGCTATGTCATTAGGGCTTAATTGCATTTAGTTTAATCACACTAGTCGCTGACATCAGGGCCCCACCAGCTAAATAACCACCGGTTATTTTTTTAATCAGTTAGTTAAACCAGCGGGACCCACCGTCGGCGTTGACCTTCTTGGCGTGGCCTTGGCGGCCCCGCGTCGATGACCAACACCAGCCCTATGAGACTGACCAGTGGACCCCACATGTCAGGTTTGACCTGGACCGGGTCAGTTGACTGCTGACGTCACAGTGACGCAGTGCTGACGCAGTAACTCTTTTTCTGTATTTATTCTTATATAGGAAATTCTAGAAATTAATGCAAACTTCTAAAATTCATATAAAATCAACCGTAGCTCCAAATCAAACAAATTATATATGAAAAATTATCAGAAAAATTCAAGGAATCCATCTGTACCATTTTCATGCATGTTCGAGCAATGTTTGTCCTTAGTTTTGGACAAAACAAATAAAGGGCATTTAAATAATCATATATGGAGTTGGAATTTGAATCATGTATTCAAACCAACTTCATTTAAATCATAGCTAGGTGCATTAGCTCAAATCACAGCATATTGCCATGTCATGATCATGCATCATATTGTAGCATTGCATTGATTGTGTTCTTTCTTAGTTGCCGGTGTTTGTCCCCTCTCGATAGACGTGGTTTCGACGATGAGATCGATGACACTGATGAAGAGCTATATTATCTTCGGAAGTGCCAGGCAAGCAAAACCCCTTGTTCATTCGATACAATCCCACTCTCTCGCTCCTGCTCTCTTTTCTTGCATTAGGACAACATCGATTCAAGCTGCTACTTGTTGCGGTAGTTGAACCTTTATCCTCTGCATGACTGTCATTGCCACGATAAATAGATGAAACCCACTAGCATGAGTCGGAGTTGTTTGAGCCTGTTGTGCCTACTCATTCATGTTTGTTTGTCATGCACGCTATTGCTTAGAGTTGAGTCGGTCGATTCATCGAGGATGAATCGGAGGTGTGTGAACATGTCCTACGGTGTGTGTGAGCAAAGAGTGTGAACACGATTTGGTAAAGGTATCGGTGAGAGGCCATGTAGGAGTACATGGTGGGTTGTCTCATTGAAGCCGTCCTTAGGAACTGAGTTACGTGTTTGTGATCCATGATTCAGCTACTACCATGCATTGGGCCTGAAATATGACCCGCTCGACTTCTTATTCACCCTTGTCCTCTGTCCGGGGAGTTGCAAGTAGTTTACGGTGTTTGTAGTATCTTTGGAGGCCGTCTTGATCTTGGCCGTAAAGGGGTGGGCTGTGATCACGGTGAAACGCGTGGCAGATAAACCGGGCGCCCGTTTGGTATCACGGAACCTGTTCACATCGTTTGGGGCTGTGGCGAAACCCGGCGGATCTCCTCATGGATGGAACCGAATAGGCGATAAACCTGGACTAGAGACTTGAGTGTTTAGGTAGGTCGTGGTCTACACCCGTCGGCTTTAAGCTTGAAGTCTGCCGAACACATGTCGTGTGCAGGGCGATAAGTGGTGAAACATGTATGAAGAAGTACACCCTGCGGGGTTAATATGATCTATTGAATAGCCGTGTCATGGTAAAGGACTTCTGGGTTGCCTATAACGGTTCATAGACAAGTGAAAGTGGATACTCTAAAATACACAAGATAGCGTGAGTGCTATGGATGGCGTTCTCGTGGGGAGGCGGGGCGGACCCATAGTGGTGTATTGATTTCGTGAATATGTGGACTCGTGTGCGCCACCTCAAAAGAGTTACTTGCGATCGTAGTTCAGGATAGCCACGAGTCAAAGCTGGCTTGCTGCGGTTAAACCCCACCATCCTTTGTTGATAATGATGCATATGTAGTTAGTTCTGATGTAAGTCTTGCTGGGTACATTTGTACTCACGTTTGCCTATTTTATGTTTTTGCAGAGAGACTTCAGTCTCACTAGTAGTTCCACGTGGACTTCGACGTTTAGCTTGTACCTGAGCTACGATCTTGTGCCCTCAGCAGGATCTGGTAGACAATCAGGCTTCTAAGCCTTTTTCATTTGTAGATGTCTGTACTCAGACATGATAGCTTCCGCTTGTGTTTTGATTTGTATGCTCTGAATGTTGGGTCATGAGACCTATGTTTGTAATATCTCGCTCCTCGGAGCCTATTCAATAAATACTTGAGTCGTAGAGTCATGTTGTGATGCCATGTTGTGTTTGCACATATCGAGCATATTGTGTGTATGTTATTGAAATGCTTGGTATGTGTGGGATCTGACTATCTAGTTGTTTATCTTTAGTAGCCTCTCTTACCGGGAAATGTCTCCTAGTGTCTCCTTTGAGCCATGGTAGCTTGCTCTTGCTCGGAACACTTAGGCTGGCGGCATGTGTCCCTCTTCGTTCTGTGTGCGACCTTGGGAAATGTCACACGTTGAGTCTGCGAGTCTGCTAGCCCAGTGCTACAGCCTGGATTCACTTTCGTGATGACCGACACGTTCGATCTTTGGGTCATGGATGCTGTCCTGTAAGTTTGTGCCACTTTGGGTTTCACGACTAGCCATGTCAGCCGGGCTCCTTATCATATTGATGCTAGCGACACTATCATATCGTGTGCCAAAAGGCATAAGCGGTGCCGAGCAAAGGTAAGGCGACACTGCGTGGGAATACCGTGCGTGAGGCCGCAAAGTGATATGAGGTGTTACATGCTAGATCGATGTGGCATTGAGTCGGGGTCCTGACATGCACCCCTATGAAAATGACATCACTTGGGAAGAATTTAAAGAAGGTTTTCGTGGGGTGCACATTCCCAGAAGCATTATGAACATCAAGAAAAGAGAGTTTGATGACCTCAAGCAGAGGAGCATGACAGTGACTGAGTACCATAGTCAGTTTACTCAATTATCTTGTTATGCCTACGAAGAGCACATGACTGAAAATAAAAAGATGGAAAAATTTCTGGACGGTCTGGCACCAACACTTAAATGCTAGCAAGTCGTACACACCTTTCCGGACTTCAAAACACTTGTGGATAAAGCTATTACATTTGAAAATGAGCGCCGCAGCTTGGAGGATTTTCGCAAGCGCAAAAGGGACAAGACTACTCATGCTCGCAACAACTGGAACAAGACTGATTTTCAGAAGAATGGAGCAAACAAGTACACGACCAATATTCCACGCCCAAACAAAATATTTCATGCAAGGGAGAAGGACTTTACATATCGCCCAGGTGTTACTTGCTACGCTTGTGGAGACGAAGGACACTATGCCAAACAGTGCCCAAAGCCAAGAAACTCAGCCCCCAAGACAAACAACAACGGAAATAATTCAACACACAAGCGTAACAACTTCAACCCCAATAACAATCACAAGAAGGGTCACTTGAACCATGTGACCAAGGAGGAAGCATAGAATGCCCCGGATATCGTACTCGGTATGTTCCCTATCAACACAATACCTGCCACGGTTTTGTTTGATTCTGGAGCTTCTCACTCGTTCATTTCAAAGAAATTTGCTTTGCAACATGATTTTTCGATGCTTCCCTTGGAAAAATTCATGATCATCAAGCCCCCCGGGATTAAGCAAATCACTCAGAGTTACTGCCAAGGTGTGGTTATTGAGTTTGAGGGACTAAAGTTTCAGGCAAACCTCATTGTATTGGAAAATAAGGGACTGGATGTTATCCTAGGAATGGACTGGTTAACCACCAACAAGGGATTTATCGACTTCTTTAATCGGACTGTAATTCTTAAAGACGATAAAGATTGCAACTCAAGAAAGACCAATGTCACGGTAACCAAGGTTGAACAAGGTGGACATTTCAGAATTAAGAAAAGTTCCAGTGGTGTGTGAGTTCCCTGACGTATTTCCCGAAGAACTACCAGGCATGCCACTAGACCGGGAAGTAGAGTTCATCATTGAACTAGCACCTAGAACCACCCCCATTTACAAGAAACCCTATAGAATGGCACCATCCGATTTGGTGGAATTAAAGAAGCAAATAAAAGAATTACTGGACAAAGGATTTATACGGGCTAACACCTCACCTTGGGGTTCACCACTATTATTTGCAAAGAAAAAGGATGGGACACTGAGATTATGTATAAACTATCGAGCACTCAACATGGTCACCATCAAAAACAAATACCCGATGCCACGGATAAATGATTTATTTGACCAGCTCGCAGAAGCCAAGGTTTTCTCAAAAATTGATTTAAGGTCAGGGTATCATCAATTAAAAGTAGGTACAGAAGATATCCCCAAGATAGCATTCACCTCCAGATACGGACTATATGAATTTACAGTAATGCCATTTGGACTGACAAACGCCCCCACATATTTTGTCCACCTCATGAACAAAGTGTTTATGAAATTTATGGACAAGTTTGTTGTGGTGTTCATTGATGATATTCTGGTATACTCCAAGACACGGAAGAGCATCTTTGAACATCTCGAGATTGTCTTTGGGAGAATTAAAAAACACCAATTATACGCCAAATTCAGCAAATGTGAATTTTGGTTAAGACAGGTTGGTTTTCTAGGCCATGTATTGACCCAAGAAGGTGTTGCTGTAGACCCAGAAAAAGTCAAGGTCTTAATTGGGTGGAAACCACCAGCCAACGTAACAGATGTGCGAAGTTTCTTGGGAATGGCAGGATATTACCGAAGGTTTATTGAAGGGTTCTCCACCATAGCAAAACCGATGACACAGTTACTCAAGAAGGATAAGAAATTTGTATGGACTGAAGCTTGCGAGAAAAGTTTCCAAGAACTCAAAAGGAAGTTAACAACAGCACCAGTATTGGTTGTGCCAGACATACACAAAAGTTTTGAAGTGTATTGTCATGCATCCTGGAAGGGCCTTGGATGCGTATTAATGCAAGAAGGCAAAGTAGTCGCATACGCTTCCAGGCAACTACGAAAACATGAAGAAAATTATCCTACTCATGACTTGGAGTTGGCAGCAGTCATTCATGCACTCAAGGAGTGGAGGCACTTTTTGCTTGGAAATCGTTGTGAAATATATACTGACCATAAAAGCCTCAAATATATTTTCACGCAACCAGAACACAATTTACGACAACTGCGCTGGTTGGAATTAGTGAAAGATTATGATGTTGGCATTCACTACCATCCAGGAAAGGCGAATGTAGTGGCAGATGCTCTTAGTCGGAACCCCATCTCGGGAAACAACAGTCTACCAAACTCGAGACCTGAATTTCAGCAGGAGTTCGCCAAACTCAACTTGGTGATGGTCATTGAGGGCAACGTGTCAAATTTGGAAATACAGCCTACCCTAATGGAACAGATAAAGGAGGCTCAGCGTGGACACCCCAGCATCGAAGGCATAAAAAGAAAAGTGAGTTTGGGCAAGGCCTCAGCATTCGTCATAGACGATAAGGGAATATTATGGTACGGAGACAGACTTTGCATACCAGATATAGAAGACCTCAAGCAACAAATTCTAGCCGAAGGCCACACCGCTCCATATTCAATCCATCCTGGAGGGACCAAAATGTACAAGGACATTCAAGAAAATTTTTGGTGGCACGGTATGAAAAGGGATATAGCCACATTCATTGCATCTTGTGATTCATGTCAGGGCATTAAAGCCGAGCACCAAAAACCAGCAGGACTATTACAGCCGAACAAGATACCTGAGTGGGAATGGGATGAAATTGGAATGGATTTTATTGTCGGACTAACTCGATCACGATACGGATATGATGCCATATGGGTCATCACAGATAGATTAACTAAGGTGGCACATTTCATTCCAGTAAAGACGACCCACACCACTTAGAAGCTTGCCAAACTTTATCTCTCCCATATAGTTTGTCTGCATGGAATCCCAAAGACTATAATATCCGACAGAGGCACTCAATTCATCTCTAGATTTGGGATCAATTACAACAAGCTCAGGGAACTCAACTAGTATTCAGTATAACATACCACCCCCAGACTGATGGACAAACTGAACGCGTGAACCAAATTCTAGAGAGCATGTGTTCTCACCTATGGAACCAACTGGGAAGAAAGCTTGCCATATGCCGAGTTCACATACAACAATAGTTACCAAGCCAGCCTACAAATGGCACCTTTTGAAGCCTTGTACGGGCGGAGATGTCGTACTCCATTAAATTGGTCAGAAACAGGTGACAATCGTATCTTCGGCCCAGACATGCTCAAGGAAGCTGAGGAGAAAGTTAGGCTAATCAGGGACCAACTCAAGACAGCTCAAAGCCGACAAAAGAGTTATTATGATCGAAAACATCGGGATGTCACCTTTGAACCCGGTGAATATGTGTACCTACGAGTATCACCTATGAGGGGCCTGCAATGGTTCAAAGTTAAAGGAAAGCTAGAACCAAGATTTATCGGACCCATACGTGTAGTTGCGAAGAGCACGATAGCCTACCAGCTAGACCTACCGAAGAGGCATCGGGGCGTCCACGACATGTTCCACGTCTCATAGTTAAGGAAATGTGTAAGCAACCCAGAGAAGCATGTATCTCATGAGGACATTGACGTGCAACCAGACCTCAACTACAGGGAACGTCCAATAAAAATATTGGAGGAGTCTGAAAGGAGAACCCGTGAGAAAACAATTAAGTTTTTCAAAGTTCAGTGGAGCAATCACACCTAGGAATAAGCAACATGGGAAAGATAGGATTTTCTTCGGACAGAGTACCCACACCTATTTGAGGATCAGCTAAAATCTCGGAGACCAGATTTTTCCTAAGGGGGTAGGTGCTGTAACACTACAAATATTATGGTTTGGTTTTTATTAAAATCTTTATTTGATTTAAAGAAGGTTGTTTAATATTTTTAGAAGGACTCTTCTTCTCAAATCCTTTTTATTTGATTTTGGTCTTGAGGGTTTTTCAACATGTGTTGAGTCAACACAGAGAATCTTGAGTTTTCTTAATATTTCTTTTATTTTTTTAAAAAAATATCCCTATGACTTATGGATTGATTCTTCCCCATTAAAAAATTTTCTCTTGCCATGACCTAGGTTGAAAATTTTCTTCCAAAACCCACCCCCTACTTTGGGTCAAGTCAAATATCCCAACTCCAGCAAGTTTCAACCCATTTTTTATTTTTATTATAATTATTTTATCCTCAAAAAATTTCTGTCATTTATTTTGGACCTTGGTGACTTACAAAGGAACTACCAAATTCCTTTTGAGCTTTGGTCCCAAATAAACTCCTCTGACTAGTCCCTAGTACCCTCAACCTAGATCCATCAAGATCCACAGGTGCACAATTAAAAAATTTCAAAATTTGCTTGCTACAAGTTTGAACCAGATTTGCCATTTTTGGTGAAATTCATTATTTTTCTTCTCCTAAAAATCTGAGAAAAATCAGGCAGCCTCTAGATGCATCAAGAGACCACCTCACCAAGCCCCAACTCCAAAAAAAATTTCCACATGCCAAAAACATTTTTTGAACACACGGCTTACCTTTGTTTTACGTAAAATTGAGAAAGTTACGTGATTGATCTGTAAATCGATGTCGTTTCTTGAGCATGGCGTCAATCTCACCAGTGTGCATGTTGGCACCTTGCTCCCTGCTCCTTCTCGTTATCCAGTGCGCCACAGGGTTGTTTGGACGGGCGCGAGCGTCGGTGGCGACGTGTCCCGCCAACGCCGGCGTCTTCCGCGGTGGCAGAACCACCCGTGGTGGCCAACAGGGGTCAGCTCTACCTGTCGGCACCGTGCATCACCGCCCAAGCTACCAGAAGCCTCCGCATGTTTGTCCGCTTGCCTGTGCATGCTGCAGCACCATCGTCGTGGCCTGAGAGGCGCAGAGCGCGCCCTCTGCCACCGACGATTCCTTGAGCCGTTCCGTCGAGGGCTTGGAGGGTCGCCCAAGTATGGCCAAGTTTAGCTATGGGATGAAGCCAGTGATCCAATCCGCAGCTGCCCCGACCCCTAAACCACCCGTTTGACCACTGCCTCACCATAATCACCACCGAAGTAATCCCGATCACGGCAACCGCCTCGGGACGGCTATAAATGGAGGCCTTGAGATCGCCCTCGACCCAGAACCACTCCTCCACCTCACCAGAGCCACGCCTAGCTACTAAGGAGACCTCGGGGAGGCCTTCTTCCCCGACTCCGGCCGCCCCGATCCGCTTCGGGCTCCGGCAAGATCCTCTCTGGTGAGAGCAGCTTCGCCTCCCAAACCGCGTCAGCAACCTCATGGTCCACTACCTAGCCTAACTCGCGCCTCAATTTGAAGGTTGCAGCTCCCTTCGTAGAGAACCATCGTCGCCCGAACTGCCGTCTGCCAGAGTGAAGGCCTCGGTCGACATGGTGCTCGCCGGTGACCAACTCCACCACCCACTGATACGGGAGAGCACCGTGAGTCCGTAGGTACCATCCACTCCCCCTTCCTCGCCGTTCATCGACGCCGGCGACCACCGCAGCCCTCGGGCGCCGGTGTGCTCTGTTTTGAAATTCAAACCTGATGGGTGGGACCCCCTCATCAGCTTTTTCTCCTTTTCGAACCATTTTCTGAAAACGTCTTCGGGCAAAATACGTTTTGTAACTGAGACGTTTTCTGTCTTTTTATAAACTAACCCCTGGAAACTTTCTATTTCATTACAAATGAGTCCCTGGACTAAAACCATAATAACTTTTAAACAGAAGATGATTTTGAATTGATTCTTTTTCTGTCATCTTTATTTTTCTATCTAGTTTTTTATCATATTTATCTAAAAAATATTTGGAACAAGGTTTATGCACTCATGGTATTTACGTTAGTATGCGATTTCTTTATACCGTAGATACCGGAGGAGGTGACGGAACCGCAAACTTCGCCGAGCTAGACTCCGACTACTTCGAACCAGCCAAGCATGTTTGAACCTTTGATATGATGAGTGTCTTGCATGTTTACTTGAGTAGTTTTTCTCATGGCATGTTCATGTAAGCATTAGTGAATGTTATATCGCATGCAAAGCAAGCGACAAGTGAGCTTCAAAACTCGATGAGTTTATATGATGGTGAGATAACCTGATCATGTGGTGGCATGATAGGTTGCAAGCTGGTATTGTTGAAGCATGCCAGTCTTACGCCAACCGTTTAACTCCAGTTTTCAATGTGGATCAAGACACGTTCCCGTTCGCCTTTTCTTTTGTGCTGCCACATGTCTTCTGCAAAGAATGTGGTCTAGTCAGTTGCAAACCTCTTTCCCTGTACACACCAAATAGAGGGGCCGTGATGAGGGTTCCATGGCCCTGGATTAAAGCCTGTCATCGATTAGGGGCATGGGTTTTTCCGGTTGGGACCGAGAGGGGGGAACCCCTTAGAGCGTGTGATATAAATTTGATCCCATGCTATTCGAGGTTGTGGCCTCCCCGTCTTAAAGTTTTTCTTGAACGTTGCCTAGGGTGATCCCTGGCAATGGGATGTGGAATGGGTGTGTACTAGTTAGATGCGTTTCTTCTAAAATACCGTAAACGGAACTAGTCCTTTGTGACTACTGAAATCCGTTGGCTGTGGTTAAAGAGTACAAACTCTACAGAGTCAAAACCATTCGAGTAACCATATCTATGGCCAAGGACTGTGATCAACATATCTATGACAGTACCAGTGTCAGTCTCAACGTACGTCTCATTGACAGTCTCAGTGTCAGTTTGAGTGACAATCTCCGGTGAATGAACATGAGTGGTAAACCCGGCTGAATGTTATTTTTGTGGATGGACTAACCCGTTTATTATTATATACTGTGTATTTCCTTGGAATGATTTAATTTCATTAACTCCTTGAATTCGAATGATGAAATATAAGCCCTTTATGTGATGTCGCTCAGACGTCTGACTGTGGCACTCTTGTTATTTACTTTCGATATAAGCCCTTTATGTGATGTCACTCCGACGTCCGACTGTGGCACTCTTGTTATTTACTTTTGATATAAGCCCTTTATGAGATGTCGCTCAGACGTCCAACTGTGGCACACTTGTTATTTACTGTCGATATAAGCCCTTTATGTGATGTCCCTCAGACGTCCGACTATGGCACTCTTGTTATTTACTTTTGATATAAGCCCTTTATGAGATGTCGCTCAGACGTCCGACTATGGCATCCCTATTATTTACTTTCATTATAAGCCCTTTTCGAGATGTCGCTTAGACGTCCGACTGAGGCACGTTCTGTCATTTACATTCAATATAAGCCCTTATGCGGTGTCACCCTGACGCCCGACTTCGGCATGTTAAATTTCTTTTTACCTTTCGAGGCGTCGCTTCAGACACCCGATCGGTCTTCAACTATTTTATTAGGATTTCGGGAGGACTACCACCCGACTTCCTTTTCATTTTACATGCAGTGCAAATTTATTATCTGAGTGTGCATTACTAATCTGCTCATGTGCATCATGTTTGCATTTTTTATATCTTATGTCCAAACTGTCTTGCGAGTACATTCATAGTACTCACACGGCTTATTGATTTGGCGGATGTTGATGAAGGCGATCTTATGGATGAAAAGTGCGATAGCGAGTCCGGCGCCTAGAGAGTCGGTCAGTCCGTGCGATCTGTAATTGGTCACTTGTATCATATACGATTCCACTACCCGAATAAAATCATCGAGCCTCACTCCGGCGCTCGATGAGCTGTAAGATTAGGAGTCCTGTCACCCACATCATCGTGACATATCCACCACCACTTTTATTACGAGTCAGTAGTTATGCACCCTACCCTTGTTTCTCAATAAATGTTTTATTGGAAAACCGGTCCTGACACAGGCGCACTTCCTTGCATGCGAAGATGTAGCTGGTGGGTCCTAGCAGTTAGGGGGAAAATCATTCTCTAGCGAAATATGATGGCCCGTCCGGTGGGACCATGCTGTCAGGTGGAGGAATAATTATTTTGCGCGTAATAAGGAGGCACTTCCTTGCGGCTGCCGTGGACCCAGCTGTCAGCCTCTCCATGTACAGTTCTCTTCCGATGGAAGTCGGTCATTGACCACATTGACCATGCCGCGCCGAGAGCACCACGGCGGTGGACGACGGTGAGGCCTAGGAAGGGGATGACGCGGAGCTGGGGAAGACGCAGCAGTGGATGCCCACGTGAAGAGAATCTGAGGTTCCTTGGTTTGGCTTTGGTGTGAGGCTGCGTCGCCCCGAAATAACATGGGGTGTCGGTGAGTAGAGGATGCTTTGCCAGCGGTGGGAGTAGTAGAGGCGGTGAGGCCTCTGCGGCATCATAACCCGGCCACGGAGGCGGAGCATTCGACCACGACCGGCGCTGCTTTGGTAGGTGAAGCACGAAGACCAGAGGTTGAAGAAGCACTATGGCCGTTGGATGGACATCGTACAGTCACTTTGGAGCTAGAATCATTCGTATTGACTAAGTTGACAAAGCCCTCCATCCCCGTCAACTTAGTAGGCCCACAAGTCATCCTCCCACCAAGGTGAGTCCCAGCTAGCAGGGGGAGTATTCATTTTTTTGTGCGTAATAAGGAGGCACTTCCGGTTGGTCCGAGCTGACAGCAGGAGGAAAGTTTTTTTTGCGAAATACAGAGGCCCTTCCGGTGGGTCCCAGCTATCAGGTGGAGGAATCATTATTTTGCGCGTAATAAGAAGGCACTTCCCTGTGTGGGCCCTTACTGTCAGCCTCTTACGATGGCTGTTGTTTGTTGACCATGTTGACCTTGCCTTGCGAGAACACAAACCACGGTGGATGAGGGCAAGGCCGGAAGAAGAACCACCGGGCCGTGAAGCCACCGCGGCGGATGCCTGCCGAAGTCTGGCGCTCACTAGTTGTTCTTGGGGTGAGGCTGGCGTCGCGAAAATAACGGGATGTGTGGGTGGTTAGAGGATGGCTGGCGGCAGCACAGCCAACCACGGGAGGAGGAGCGGCAGATCCAGCCCGGTATTTGGTTAGAACTCTTTGGAGCAGGAAGATCGAGACTTAAAAGCACGGCGGCGTTGGATGGACATCAACGATCCTTTTGTGTGTTGACTAAGTTGACAAAGCCTTGCGTACGTGTTAAAAAAAATTCGGACAGCGTCATCGTCAACCTAGTAGGCCCAGTAGTCAGCCTCCAAATCCGTGGAAAACAGCATACAGCCCATTAGCCACTATTTTCAATAATTTACAACCCATTTGCGAATTCTTAAGGATATTTGAAGCCCATCTTTTTATTAGCATTATAGACCATATATTCTGGGCACTGCAAAAAAATTCAACGAAATTTTGCATATTTCGGTGGGGTCCGAACTCTTTTAATCATGAAATTTCGAGTCTCGTTAAAAATTATTTTCATAAAATTATATCAAAATAAAATTCAAAAAACAATTCTTCCCCAAAAAACTGACTGAAGTTTAGAATCTTAACTAGCAAGATGCCCGTTCGTTGCACGGAACATGAAGATGCATTTGTATGAGTAGTTTATCTTGTGGGAGAAAAGATGATATTTTAATGTAATTGCCAGCTGGCTTTGGTTTTTATAAGAGTAGAGAGTAAAGAAATCCTAAAAAATGATATTTTAATGCAATTGCCGGTTGGCTTTTGTTTAAAAATTTACAGCGCGTTTCTCACAACTTATAGCCCATTTTCTAGGGAAGCCCTTTTCGTACTACTTACATCCCTCCTCGTCTTGAAAGATTTGCAGCCCAACAGGGCTGAGAAAAGCAAGTAGGCCTCGGTTTTGGTATTCTCCAAAAAAAGAACTAGGCTAGCCAATTTTAGAAAGAAAATATATATCAACTAGGCTCGTCATGTGCTTAATAAAAGCGTAAGCGTGGGCTAGACGGGCACAACCCCTGCATAGCACGCATTTGAGCTCCGTCTCTGAAACTAAAAACAACTGGGCGAGCTGCTGGGTCCCTGGTGTTATCCGCTCATTGTGTAATTTTCTCGTTTATTGACTACATTGACAATGGCGTGGGACCTAGTTGTCAAACAATTAGGAGGAATTATTTTTTTGGCTTGTAATAATGAGGCACCTGCTTGTGAAATGCAATGACCATGGTGGGTCCCTACTGTCAGCCTCTCCACATACAGTCATCCCCTGATTCCTCTTGGTTGTTGACCACGTTGACAACGCCAGACGGCGGCGGGCACAACGAGCAAAGCAAGGCAGAGAACGACGGCGAGGCCTCGGACGGGAACGAACAGCAGCCGTGGAAGATGCGGCAGTGTAGTCGCAGGTGCACGGGAGTACGAGGGCAACAACATGCAACTCAAGCATACAAATGGTACAAAAAGCCCAAGGATTAATCGTTCATCAAATTTTTAGACAAAACCCAGATTGAACATGACAGTAGCATCTAACCCAACGAATCTTTTTTGCAGTCACAAACAAATGGATCGGTCTGATCCATAAAATCAACTTCATGTGCAAAAAAAATTATTTTAGGATGACTAAAACTTGTTGTAAATAGAAGCCGAGCACGTTTAGAAGCCCCTTTGTCCACCTGAAACTTCTTTTTTTGTTGTTCAACATGTCCATCCGTGAGAAATCTCTTGCGGTAAAAGTTAAGCCTCATGGACAATATTAACCTCGCATTCAACAGGAAGAATGTGAAAAAGCTTCTATTTGCCTGGTTGGATGCATATCGTTCCATCATTATTGTCCTCAAACGAATATCATGCGAACTGAGAAAATCCTTGTGCTTATTATGCCACCGATTGGTTATATGTTTTTCTCCATGTGGTTCTGCCTAAGTAGACATGAAGATTGAAAACGGTTAAGGTCTGAAAAAAGAGTATGTCGAAAGAATGACAGCTGAACAGTTAATTCTAGTACAATATATACGGGCTTTCAATGTGCATGAAATCATCATCTCTATGTATAAATTATGCAGAGATCGAAAGTATCGCAGCAAACCAATAATTATGTCCAGATCAAAACTATACATTATGATATATATGATCTTGACAAAATCCAGCAGCATTGATAGGCTATCAATGGACGAACTCTTCATTGAGCATATAACATAATATTAGTACCCAAAGTGTACTCCAAGATGATATAAAACTTATGCGCACAAATGGAAAATCCAGCATATGATTACAAATATGAAGATGATAATGTACGGTACCTGAAAAAGTGAGGAGCCAAACACCAACTCCTTGTGATTATTAAACGGGTCACGAATTACACCCCAGGTCTCCAGTTTGGGTGCAGAGATGACAGTTATTTGTGAAGGTGTGTAACAATTATGAAGGAGCAACCTTTCAAGTGAAGGGGCATCTTCAATGATGAGCTGCTGTCCTTCAAAAAAAATTCCAATGCTTTTAAGGTGAGGCGACTTTATTTGGAGATAACTGCTACGGATTTCTATTCCCAAAACAATAAGCAAGCGCTCGAGGGAAGGGCAACTGGAGTGGATGATGCTGTGCAGTGAGGCCTCCAATAGATAATCCACCACAAGCTAAAGATTTTTAGCAGTGGGAGTCGAAGCATTTGTACCAGATTGTGTGGTAGATGGAACCAGGTGAAAGTGGCGGTGTGGAGAGAGGAGGAAAACCGCGAGATGGACAACGGTGGTGTGGGCATGAATTCTTGGTGTGTTCGTGGTATGAAAATTTTGTGGTAATGGTACAATTCAAACTGCTGGAGTTTTCCGAATTCAGGGGATGTCAGCCAAGCGTCCACCTTGCCGGGTATGGACAACAAGTAGCGTGTCGGGATGCAGAAGCATTTGAAAGCACAAGTGCTACCTGGGTGATTTTGGTAATTAATGTCAACATATCTCTTGTTGGACTAAGGCTTTTACCTATTATGTTTCAGACAAGTTCAACAATGGAGTGGCATGGACTAAAGGATGTGGAACCCCTTCAAGATGCTAAGGACAAAGGATTGGCTCAAGCTCAAAGCTCAAGACTCTACATTTTATATTTTAGTGATCCAAGATCACATTGAGTCTATAGGAAAAGCCAATACTATCAATGAGGGATGAGGTGTTGCTTAATGAGGTCCTTGCTTCATAGTGCTTAGTGATATGCTCCAAAACCCTCAACTACTTTCTCACATCCACATATGTCCTAAACCAAAAAGTCTACCTCGGCCCTACCGACTCTTTCTATCAGGCGCCACCGAGTTCACATGTCTTAGCAACTGCCACAAATGCTAGGCAAATCGGTTACACCGATAGGGATTTCGGTCTCACCGAGATGGGATTGTAATCTCTCTGTGTATGTCCATTACCAAAGTCAGTCTAACCGTGTTTGAGCAATCGGTACTACCGAGATTACAATGCAAACTCTCTAGTTAGCATATTACCAAAATCGGTCTCGCCGAGTTTGCCTGACCAACTCTCCAGTTAGCTTATTACCAAAATCGGTCCCACCGAGTTTGAGTAATCGGTCTCACCAAGATTACGTTATGCCCTAACCCTAACCATATCGGTCCTAACGAGTTGCATGTCGGTCCCACCGAAAATCCTAACGTTCACTAGATTTGCTGAATCGGTCCGACCGAGTTTATCAATTCGGTCCCACCGAGATTGGCAAGTTGTGTGTAATGGTTAGATTTTGTGTGGAGGCTATATATACCCCTCCACCCACTCTTCATTCCACTACAGGAAACTGCTAGTTTGCCGTCAGTGAGCGGCTTTGCTGTCAGCATTTCGTCAGGGTAGACGGGAAAGAAAGTTTTGCCGTTAGGAGCTGACGGCAAAGTATGACCAACGGCAAATCTGTGCTTTGTCGTCTATGAGCGCTCTGGCTGACGGCAAACCTAGCGAAAGGATGACGGCAAAGAAACCAAGACGGCAAACTGTCTCTTCGCCGTCTGTTGTTTCACTGACTGACGGCAAAGGGTGGACACGTGTCTAGTTTGTGATGAGGTAACGGTGCCCCAGTTTTGCCGTCTGTGTTTTTCATCCACTGACGGCAAAGTCAGTTTCTTTGCCGTCTGCCTTCTATCCTACTGACGGCGAACTAATAGGAAAAAAAAACCTGGCACCGAGCCTTTCTTTGTCATCTCCTTTTGGTCCCACTGACGGCAAACTAATTGAAATTAAGAAAGAAAAACCCCCCACCCGACCGCATCCTCTGTCTCTACCGCGCGCGCTAGGTTATCCCGCCCGTCCCCGGCTCCACCGCGCCACCGCCACCGCCCGTCCCCGGCTCCACCGTGCCGCCGCTGCCCATCTCCACCTCCACCGCGCCGCCGCAGCTGGTCCCTGCCTCCACTGCGCCCCCACCCGTCCTCCTCCAATGGCGCGACCGCCACCGGGCCGTCCTCCCCTGCCCTAGCCGTCCCCCACCGGGCCGTCCTCCCCTGCACGTCGCCGCCGGTTCCCTCCTGCGCCCACAGCCGGTGTACTAAGGTAGGGGTACCTCGATACCCCAACTTGTGCAGGCAGCCGCAGCTCCGCATTGGATCCACCAAATGCTTGCGGAGACCATTCTGCTTCATATCAAGCCATTCAAGAACAAAGTGTGCAAAGCAGAAGCTCGAGACCCGGCAAGAGGAGCTTGCCGGGAAGGCGTTCGAGCTCAAGATTACATCGCTCATGCAAGCTCCGGCGAGAGGCTCGCCGGGGAGACGAAGACTACATCTTAGAAGACACGCCTCGGCGCTATCACAGCGTCGGCGAGGCCGAGGCGACAAGTTACAAGCCGACAAGCTCCGGGCAGGCAAGATCAAGACCCGGCAAGGTGCTTGCCGGGAGAGCTGCTGTCTTGCCTCCAGCTCATCCGCCCGCGTCGCCTTAGGCCTTCTCGAGGCAGCGTGGCGGATGGCTGTGCTACATGAGGTGCGGTGGCGCTCCGCAGTGGTGGCTCCATCGCCGTGGCAAGCGGAGACGCAAGGCGGGAGCTTTTGGGCGGCGGCGGCGGGCATTTAATGCTCTTGTCCCCTCTGTCAAAAGTAGGTAGAATCCTTTGTTCAAGCCTTTGTAGCTGCCTTTGTTCCGCACTATTCCAACTACCACCTCTTTTACGTTTTACCCCTCTCTCCTCGTTGACACACATCGGTGACCCTTGCCCTATAAAAGGAGGCCCATGCACAACGTGGGGGGTTCGGAGGTTCAACCATTGGCAATCCTCCCGCTCGGTATAGCCACCATCAGATCTTCAAGCTCCCGAGCAAAAATACAACACAAAGCAGCGATAGGGTTTCTGCGACCATCGCGCCCGAAGCTGGGTAAAAATCCCAGCGCATCGCCTCGATCTGCTCTCGCGCCTCCTCCGCCCTCGTGCGAACTCACGAAGGGCGTCCCGGCCCATAGGTGTCGTCCGACATCTTTAGCGCGCCCGAGGAGGCGTCGAGGTTGTCGCGGACCTGATCCGGCGTTCAGCGACGCGTTCTTCATCAACCTCTCCGGTTTAAGTCGGCGACTTCGCCGACAAGCTGCGCCATGGCCCCGAAGCGAGGGCCTCAAGGGTTCGAACCGTCTGCGTCTCACCCGCTGCCACCGGGCCAGCGGTAGGCGGAGAGACGCCGTCGAAAGGATGGACACCGGCGAGGGCACTCGCGGCGCCACCAGATCCAGGTATCGAACGGATGACCGCGCCTCGGTCTCCGTGGATCCACATCCATCTCAGCGCACGACGACCCAGCAGCGCCATACCACGGGAGGTGGTATCCGTCTGCTGGAGCAGGGACGTACCGGAGGCTCGCGGGATGTTCCGGACCCTCGTCCGGACCGCGAAGCAAGGCGCCCGGGCGAGACCACGCTCCTTCTAACACCGTTAGAAGTCGGCGCGTCCCTCCCCGCACCGCTTCGCTCCGCTCCCTTCCACTCCTGCGGAGCGCTCACAAGGCGCAAATGCTCCTCGACTTCCCTCGGCAGCGGACAAGGCCGAGGGCGGAGGCAACCATCGAGCCTGATCGCCGCGCCAACAACAACCGTCCACGGCAGCCAATGGCTTCACAGCCACGGCAAGTCGAGAAGCGAAGGCGGCGGCAGGACCGCCGAGGTGCAACCACCGTGCACTCCCCTTGTGAGCGAAGCGCCGCCCGCGGAACAACGCCGGCAGCGGCTCCACGACATCGTCGGATCCAGCGAGCTTCGTCGGGATCAACGCCAGTCGCCAGCGATCGGCGGCGAAGGCCTTCGGACTACGATCGGCGCCGCCCGAAGACTTCGGCGACAATCAGACCACCGAGCTGGAAACGCTTGTCGGCCAGCGCCGCGCCCGGCGAGCGAGCGACTTGCGTCTGTGGCGGGCTGCCCTGCGTTCACCGAGAGCTGCGGCGCGTCGGTGGCCCAGCATGAAAATTTCAAGCCCGGCGTGCGGAGAATACGGCGGCAAAAGCGCTACCCGCGAATTCCTCGATATCTACACCATCGCGGTGCGAGCTGCGGTAGCGGCGAAGATTACGGCGAACTACTTCCCGCTCGTGCTTAGGCGAGCGTTCGTTCTTGGCTTATGCACTTGCGGAAAACTCCATTTCTTCTTAGGCAGACCTTTGCCATCGGTTTGTTGGCGCCTTCCTTTGGCGACCACAAACCCCGACGAGAGAGCGATCTCCACATTTTGGCCCGAAGGAAGGAGAATCCCTACGCAAGTACATCAACGCTTCAGCCGTGTGCAACACAACATCCACGGCGTCCACCTGCGCGGTTATCGGCGCGTTCCACGAAACGTCGCGTAACCGCGCATCTTGTGAAGAGATGGCGATGACCAAGATTCGGGGACGTCGGCGAGCTTTATGCTCTGGGCTGATAAATCTTGCCGGAAGAGGAAAGGCTCCCGGGGAGGATCTTGGCGCGGAGAGCGACTCGACGACGCCGCCCACAAAGCGCGCCGGCAGAACTTTCGAGAAGAAGAACAAGGCAGTGCTTGCCGTCGAAAAGTCCAGCAAGGCTCCGCCAAGCAAGCACAGGCTGGCAACTCCGAAGGAGCTTGCCTGTGGCGGCAACCGACAAGCGAGCGGCCCGGCAAGCAATCTTGCAAAATCCACCGCACCAAGGGCCACGACCTCTACAAGCTAAGCGCGTCGACTATCTCGTCGGCGACAAAAAGCTAATCTGAGAGAGCGCGACAAGGAGAGGGCCCAAGGTGGCGGAGGAGAACCGAGCAAGCGGCCGTTCAATGGTCGGGAGGACCCCGGCAAGGCCAAGCGGCGACAAGGTGATCGACCTTCCGGACGCGACAAGGATGAAGAAGGCGGCGGCGAGGACATGGAGGATGAGGATGACGGTCAGCAGGAGTTCGAGAGGCCACGGAGGTCTGTCGTCGGCGGTGGTGCCTCGTTGCACACCTCCCACGCCAATTAAAGCGGTGGGCACGCGAGGTGAATCAGCAGAGCCGCCCATGGAGTCGCGAGCTCCTCAAATGGTCAACCGCCCATCATTTTTGATCTCGAGATCACCCGACCGCACCACAGCGGTCGGGTGTTCTGATCTGGTCTCACCCACCGTCCATAACCTCAAGGTCACCAAGATGTTGGTTGTGGCGGGGCGGGCTGAACAGATCTCCTCTGCTGTGTCGAAACTCCAAATTCGGATGGCGAGCTCGAAGAGACCGGTTCTTTCAAGGAATCAACCGGGGCGGAGCAAGCCCAAGGAAAGATCACTCTGCGGTGACCTTTGGCGGGAGCTCAACTTCAGGACGGCGTGTCACCTTCGGCGTCGCCGATATTCCGTTGCCATCTGGCGGGATACTCGGCAAATCTGCTCTCGCCAAGTTCATGGCAGCTTCCCATTATGCTTAGAACGTGCTCAAGATGCCGGGGCCGATAAGCGTCATCACGGTCCACGGCGACAAGAAAGATGCGCTTATCTGCGCCGATAAGATCTACCGGGACGCGGCGGCAGCGGCCGGCAAGGATACTCTTGCCGCTGAAACTCCCGGGGGGAAGAAAACAAAGACCAAGTCCGGCAAGCGCTCCGGAGCCCACTCCGGCAGCTGCACCTCTTCGGAGTATTGCGCTGCTGTCGAGGATGCCCCGTCAAGCTCCACCGGCAAGGATAAAAAGGGAATGGCTGCTCCGCCGGCAACCAAGAAGGTGTCCGCCAAGGAGGGCGGCGGCAGTGGTACCTTCACCGCCGATTGCCACGCAACGACAAATAGGAAGCGGCGCTCGTTGCCTTCTGCGGGCGAATGTCGATGTGTTTGCATGGCAACCATCGACATCCCGGGGTTCCCGAGGAAGGTAATTGAGCACAAGCTTGCCGTTTGCCCTCATCTTGTGACCCGTCAAGCAAAAAGTAAGGAAGCAAGCTATGGGCGCCAAGAATTCATCGGCGAAGAAATCAAGAAGCTAGAGGCAGCGAGGCCTAGTCGGTGTGATCCATCCGGCGTGGTTAGCAAACCCGGTCGTCGTGCGCAAAGGCCAATGGGAAATGGAGCGTGTATAGACTGCACCGATGTGAATAAAGCATGTCCCAAGGATCCATTCCCTTGCGGCGCATCGACCAGATCGTCGACTCCTTTGCCGGATGTGAGCTACTCGCTTTCTTGGCGCATACTCGTGGCTATCACCGGATCTTTATGGCGGGGAGGATGAAGAAGACTGCGTTTATCACTCCATGTGGCACTTATTGCTTCATCGCATGCCATTTGGACTGAAGAATGCAGGATCAACATTCGCAAGGGTAGTGTATCTTGCTTTTGAGCCCGCAGATCCACGAAATGTAGAAGCTTACATGGATGACATCGTGGTAAAGAGCAAGAGCAAGGATACACTGATTCAAGATTTGGAAGAGACATTTCAGAACTTGCGCAAGATACAGCTAAAGTTGAACCCTGAGAAGTGCGTCTTTGGGGTTCCCTCCGGCAAGCTTCTCGGGTTCTTTGTGTCACAGAGGGGGATCGAAGCCAACCCTGACAAGATTAAAGCCATTGAGCAGATCGAAGCCCCAAAGCGGGTCAAGGATGTCAGAAGGCTCGCAGGTTGTGTGGCTGCCCTCAGTAGGTTCATTTCAAAGTCTGCAGAGCGCGCCCTCCCCTTCTTCAAAATCTTGAAGAAGGCAGGGCCCATGAAGTGGACTCCAGAAGCGGAGACAGCGCTGCAAGATTTGAAACGTTACCTGTCCTCCACTCCAATACTTGTCGCGCCTAAACCACAAGAGAAGTTGCTGCTGTACCTAGCGGCAACCAACCAAGTGGTTAGTGCTGCGCTGGTAGCGGAGAGGGAGTCCGACGAGGAGGCCGCATCTCCGGCAAGTGAGTCCAGCGACAAGCAGGGTACCGCTCCGGCAAGCTCTGGCCCCGACAAGGGCAAATCTGCGCAGGAACAGGATGAGGTGCGGAAAAAGATGGTGCAGCGCCCAGTGTATTTTGTAAGCTCCCTTCTCCAGGGGGCTAGATCAAGATACTCTGGTGTGCAAAAGTTGCTTTTCGGCCTCCTCATGGCCTCAAGAAAGCTGCGCCATTACTTCCAGGCACACGAGATAACAGTGGTCACTCGCTTCCCGCTGAAGAGAATATTGCACAACCCAGAGGCAACAGGCAGGATCGTTGAGTGGGCCTTTGGGTTGTCGAGCTTTGGACTCAAGTTGAAAGTACTTCAACCATCTGAGCCGGGCTTTGGCAGAATTCATAGCAGAATGGACCCCAACACCTGATGAAGAGGTCCAAGAAACAAGTGCACCCATGCAAGAAGCGGCAAGTGAATGGGTAATGTGCTTTGATGGTGCCTTCTCGCTGCAAAGCGCCGGTGCGGCGTGGTACTCATCGCGCCCACGGGAGCACCTCAAGTATGTCATCGGATGCACTTCCCAAGAGAGCAAGTGACAAACAACCTTGCCGAATATGAAGGATTGCTTGCCGGCCTCAGGATTGCGGCCGAACTTGGGATCAAGAAGTTGATTGTGCGGGGGGACTCTCAGTTGGTAGTCCGGCAAGTTAACAAGAGCTATCAGAGCCCTTTGATGGAAGCTTATGTAGATGAAGTGAGGAAGCTTGAGGCGCTTTGAAGGTCTGCGGATGGAGCACATTCGAGAGCTCGAAATGAGATCGCGGATGGCCTTTCAAAGTGTGCTTCGATGAAGTTACTGTGGAACCGGGGACCTTCTTGCTCAAGCTGACTCAACCCTCCGTCGCACCATCAATTGGGCAGTCAAGAAGAAAAATTGGTCTCTGGCAACTACTTGCCGGCGGATCTCCCTGAGGCCGCCGCCAAAGTCCCCAGGATCAACGGCCAGAACGCTGAGGAACAGTTTGCTCCTGCCGATCCTCGGATCTGTGCGATCGAAGCAAGTGATCCCGACAAGTCTTGCCCCGGCAAGCTTGCCGGGGGACCTTCAGCTCCGGCAGAACCAGAGATCCTTGCCGTAGAAGCTGAGGTTCCCGCAGCGGCCCTCATGCCTTTAGTCCTTGCCGTCGAGCCCCAAGCTCCGGCATGGGCGCAGCAGATCGTCCGTTTCCTGCAAACTGGAGAACTTCCCGACGACCCGGAAGAAATAGAAAAGATAACCAGACAGTCAAGTATGTACCGGTTAAGTGGACAACGAGCTGTGCAGAAGAAAACTCAATGGTGTCGGTGAAGTGCATCTCCGGGGAAGATGGGCGAAAGCTGTTAGCGAGATACGGAGTCATCTGCGGCCACCACATTGGCGCAAGGGCACTTGCGGAAAGCTTTCGGCAAGGGTTCTTTAACAGAAGCCCTCAAGATGCAAGCGCACTAGTAACCAAGTGTGAAGCGTGCGATTCCATGCAAAGCAAATTCATCGGCCAGCTCAAGCTCTCCAAACAATCCCTTTGTCCTGGCCCTTCTCGATGCGGGGCTCGATATCCTCGGCCCCTTCCCGTCTTGTCGGGGCTTTGAGTACTTATGCGTGGCAATCGACAAGTTTACAAAGTGGCGGAAGTGGAGCCAGCAAGAAAGGTGACAAACGATCGGCGGTCAAGTTCTTGGTCGATTGTGTGCGTTTGGGTTCCTAACGGATTATCACCGACAACGGTACACAATTCACTAGCCGCACCTTCATGCGATACGTCCAAGACCTTGGCGCCAAGGTCTGTTTCGCTTCAGTTGCTCACCCAAGGAGCAACGGTCAAGCAGAAAGGGCCAATGCTGAAGTGCTGCGCGGACTCAAGACAAGAACTTTCGACAAGCTGCGCAAGTCGCGGAAGAAATTGGATAGAGGAGCTGCCGCGGCTCTTTGGTCGATCGAGCGACACCGTCGAGCCACCGGACAGACACCCTTTGCTCTAGTTTATGGAGCAGAAGCAGTTCTCCCCGCGGAACTCGTATACGGATCTCCTCGAGTGCTCGCTTATGATGAGCTTGAGCAAGAGCAACTGCGACAAGATGACGCATTGCTCCTCGAGGAGGGGCGTCTCGAACTGCTTTGACGAGCCGCTCGATACCAACAAGCCTTGCGCCGCTACCATAGCCGCAAGGTCAAAGCCAGGAGTCTCGAGGAAGGCGACCTTGTTCTTGGCGTGTTCAGTCCGCCAAGAATTCCAACAAGTTGGCGCCAAGTGGGAAGGCCCTTATCGGGTGAGACAAGTCACGAGGCCCGGCGCTGTCCGCCTCGAGACCGAAGAAGGCTTGCCGATGAGTAACTCTGGAACATAGAGCATCTTCGCAAGTTTTACCCATAAAGCGCGGTTGCCGTGATCGCTCCGCAACCACCTTTTATACAAAAGCTTTGCCGCCGTTGCATGTAACCCTTTGTACAAAGCGGGCGCAGACCCGTGCAGCAATAAAGTTTCCGTGTTTTGCGTTATTTGCCTTTTCCCATGCTCTTCTTTGCTATTTGCATGAGTTATTTGGCATCTTTAAATGCGACCGCATCTCTCGGCAAGCAATAGCACCCGAAAGGCCATATGCTTTTTTCCTTCTTCTCTTTCCTTGTCTCTTAAGCAAAAGAAACATTCCTCGTGCACAAGTTTGCCGGGGGGGAAGGAAGTAGAGGATGAACCAAGTGCTGTTCAAGAAAGAGAAGTTTGCCGGAGAGCAGCTCAAAGTTTTAAATTTTTAAGTTGCCTCCCTTGAACAACCACACTTCATATGGAAAACTTGTGCTCGGAGGAACCTACCCGTGGATAGCCGCACCCTTATCTTGTTTCCGAGCGTGCTCAACGATTTAAGTGAGCTGCGACAAAATGTTGCGCCCTTGTTTCGTTTTCGAGTCCGCCCGGCAAGCTAGGTGCGTTGCAGCAAGCCACGGCAAGGTTGCTTGCCGGCAAGACCTTAGCCGCCGAGGCTGCTTGAGTTCGACACTCAATACCGCGCAAGGGCTCCTGCGCCGACAAAACTCCTAGAAGCATAAAGTTGAAACATGCGGAGTTGAGAATCAAAACAAGGGAAATAACACCGCATCTGCTGATCAAAATAAAGGTAATATCTTACAAGGAATAACTTGTCACGATGACTAATGAGTTCATAGCGACCTGTGCAGCAACAAAAGCGAATAAAGATAAAAGAGGCCTAGTCTACGCGGTCGCCCTCCATCCTGGGGATCTTGTTCACTTTGGCGATGATGTGGGCGACCTGCTCCTTCAGGGCCTCCATGTCGCGTCGGCGGCAAGCTGCGAAGGGCGTTGGAAAGGTTTATACCGGGGTTGCGGTATCGATCTTCGTCAACCGCGCTCCATGGTTCCAGCGCTGTGGCGCGCCTCCTCGGCGAGCTGCGCGGGGATCTTCTTCCGCAGATTTGCAAGAGCTGGCGCGACCCCCCTGAAGAAGAGGCTGAGCTTGGCGCTGTGGGCGAGGTTTGGATCCGGGGAATAGATGAGATGCTCTAGCTTCAGCGCCAGCAGCTCCTGGTCAATGGCGGACGCAGAAGACACCAAATCCTCGGTCCATATCTCGATGATGCGACGGAAATCCTCGGCTGCTTTGTTGGCACCGGCCACTAAGGATCGCTCCTCGCGGAGCTCCTCCTTCAGCTTGGTTTCCCGGTCCCGGGCAGCGTCGAGCGAGTCCTTCAGCGCGGAAATTTTCTGCTCAAGATCCTCGACGGAGTCCTTGGCGGCCTTCAGCTCGTCGCCCTTCTCAGCAAGACGCGCCTGGAGCTCTGAGTTGGTGTGGGCGTACTTATCGCGCCCGTGATGGCGCGGCGATCTTCTCGAGTCCACCTTCAACAGCTCCTCCAGATTCGCGACCTTGACGGCAAGATCTTCCTTGGCGGTCTCCGCGGCCGCCGCTTGGCGTCTTCGCCTCCTTCAATTCCCGCCGAGGCCTGCTCCCGGCGGCAAGGTCTTCCTCGTGGGCGTCGAGGTCAACCTTCCGCTGAATGAGCTCTCCTTCTCGCCGGGACAGCTCCACTCCGGCGAGCCGTTGCTGCTCTTCGGCCTCGGCTTTCTCCAGCAGCCACCCTTCGTACTGCCCGGCGAGTTGCTCACGTCTCTCCGCCACCTCGCGGAGAGCAGCCTGGTTGGCGGCGCTGAGCTCCGCCGCGCGCCTCTCCATCTCCTCGGCGGCCTTGGCGGCAAGGGCCTCCAGGGAAGCGAGCTTCGCCTGTCTGGCCCGGTAAAGGGCCAGGAGCTGGTGAAGCAGCTTCTCCTCATCGGGCCCGCCGCTCCCGCCGGGCCCCTCGACGACCTTCAAACCCGCGGAGGCAAGGATCTCCCGTCGAAGGCCTCGCCCTCATGGGAGTCTCGCGACGAGGAACCCCACGACATCTGGATGAAGACGCGCCGTTGGGGGCTTCAAGTAATGTGGGGCCGTTCTTCTCCGGCGGAGGGGTCGGCGACCGGCGCAGCACTTGACGCTCCCGCAGCCTCCGGGCCAGTGGTGCGGTCGCCGTCCCCCTCTCCGGCCGCTGCATCTGCAGCCGGAGCGGTCTCCGGCACATCTGGCCCGGCGGCTCCCGCCGCGTCTTCGGCAGCAGAGGCGTCGCCGCCGCCTCCCTGCGCGTCCTCCTCCTCAATGACGACTTCCATCTCCATCTGCTCGGGGGGAGGAGGAGGATCTAGAAGAAGAAGAAAAAGCAAAAGAAGTTCAAGCAAATATCCAAAAAGAGACAATGCCAAGAAGACAAAGTCGCAGAACTTACCTTGGCGGACGTCGTCATCGGCGGGCTCCCTTGCCGGGGAACCATCCCTTGCCGGAGTGGCCACCCTCACCGGGCTGCTCGCTCTTGGTGGGATACCCGCCCTTGGCGGAGTACCCGCCCTTGGCGGAACGCTCCCCCTTGCCGGGGAGTCCAACCTTGGCGGGGATGGAGGGGCTGCCGGCCCCTCAAGGGCGACCTCCGGACGCTCCTGCCGCTGCGACTCCATCTCTGCACAAATCAAGACAGACACGTCAAGATATTGGAACCAGATGGAATCTCCAGACGCGCCCGGCAAGCGAAGATGCGGGACCCAGACTTACGCTGGGGGCTACGCTGGGGGCTGCTCCTCGGGACGGCGCTCGGGTCCGGCAAGCTTGCCTCCGGCACGTCCCCGGTCGCCTCGGCGGGCGGGTCATCCGCGACTTTGACCACGGGCACCTTGGCTCTCTTCGCCGCCCGTTCAGTCAAGGTCCTGAAATCAGCACAAGAACGAGATTAGCCACAACAATAATCAAGGCGAAATTTAAGAAGATGAGGATTTCGGGTACTCACTCCTATTCTTCCTCGTCGTCCTCGCTCAAGGCGGAGAAGTCATACTGCACCTGGGTTGCGTCGCGCGAGGAGCAGAGGCGAAGGCCCTCTCGGGCGCTATGGCCCTCGGGCTGGGGCTGCGAAGATCCAGCCCCTGTAGCGGCCGGGGCCCGAGAAGCGGGCGGAGCCGCCGCTCCACTCGGAGAAGACCCCTGTCCACTCGGCGCCGGCCTGCGAGGCGCCCTTGCCGTGGCCTGCGCGCGGGTCGCTTCCGCCATGTCTGGTGCGTCGGTTGCCCTCGGCGCGGCTCGACTTCCCCGGGAAGCTTGCGCTGCCCGGCGAGCCGGTAGTTGCCGGGGGGCTTGCGTACTCGCTTCCGCCGCCGCCTTGCGGAGGCGCTTCAGCGGAGAACGCTTGGGGCTCGCCCGAGGCGGGGAGGTTTCCGACGACGAGGAGAGGTCGTCGTCGTAAAGGTCCGTGGACCCGCCGGCATCCTCGGCGACCATGCATTCTCCCCTCCTCCTTGCCGGCGGGGCTCACGCACTCCAGCGCCTGCAAGCTGCGACCCCTTTCCTCTGGCGTCTCCGCTCCCTCCGACGTCTCCGCTCCCTGCGGCGCCTCGGCTCCCTCCAGCAGCACCACCTCTTGCCGCGGCCTCGGCCGCAATTCCGGGGATCCCGGAGTGCCTCGAAGAAGGACCCGGCAAGCGTGCCGGAGGAAGTCGCAGCAGTCTACAGATCTCCGCCGCCTCCGCAGATAGGACTCCTTTGCAGCCTCCGCCTCCTCGGGTGTACAACCGAACTTTCCGCTGCAGCTGCAGCGGCCTCTTCGGCCCGAGAAGCTATGTACGCGAGCTCCTCGTCCGTGGTGTCCCGTGTCAGCCCCCGGGTCTCGTCCTTGTTCTTCGCTACCTCTTCGAGGGTGTCGAAGAAGTTGAGGACGTCTGCTGGCTCGGGCGGGATCCACGAACGCTCCACGCCGTGTGAGTCGCACGCGGGCATCATGGCGACAAGGCGATCCCGAGCTGCGTTGTTGCAAAGGGGCACCACTCCCCGGGGAAGCCTGAACCACTCTGGATGGGCCGGGTCGTATTTGAAGAGTTCCCGGACCATCCCCCTCAGCTCCAGCGTCGTGAAGTTGAAGTTCAGCCCGGTGCGCAGCCTCATTATATCCCCTGCGCCGCCGTACTCCCAGGCCGGCCTTTTCCTGTCTTGGAGAGGGGCGATGAGGCGGCGGAGGAAGTCTGCACCTACTGCTGCAATGGACAACCCCGCTTGTCGAAGACGAAGGATCCGGATGAGGGCAACATCGAGCTTAATGTCGTCCGAATCCAGCTCGCTCCAATCTCTGCCGCGCGCAATGGGCGTCGTGCGCGGCGCGGTGAAGGGTTGCGGTTCGTCTTCGACGATCCAGCACCAATCTGCTCGCCACTCTTCCCACTTGACGCGGAGTTCCCCCGGCAAGTACGACCTCTTCAAGTTCGGGACGAAAACCCAAGAAATCCCTCCAGAGAGGGGGGAGCCGGGCTCTGCCCTCGGAGTGAAGAAATGCCTGAACAGAGCTACATTTGGGTATATCCCTATGAAGTTTTCACACATGTGTGCGAAAACCGCCATCGTGAGGATGGCGTTGGGGGTGAAATCAAGAAGGTGGAAGCCGTATGTGTTCATGATGTCGCAGAAGAATTCAGAAAAAGGGGGACAAAGACCGCAGTGGAAGAAAGCTGCGAAGAAATAGTACCCGCCAGGATAGTTGTCCATGGTGGCGGCGGATGAGCTCGTCCGAGGATGCGCCGAGGTCCTCTTGGCCCAGAACAAGAAATACTTGCCCCAGAGTTCTTGCACGCCGAGCCGCGGCGGGAAGACGACGTTCTCCCTCCGCATCTGGGCGAGCTCTTCCGCTTGCTCGGATTTCTCCTTCTTGGTCTTCTCCGCTTCCCCCTTCCCCTTCCTGGTCTTCGGGGCCATGGCGGAGGCGGCGAGGAAAGGAGGACGAAGAATCCGACGACGCCGCGGACGCAAGAAGCGGCGGAGGAGATGCGGAGGCGGAGCGCAAAGAGGATTTCTGGAGGAGGAAGGAGAAGCAATGAAAGCGATGGAGGGGAACCGCGCCTGCTTCCTCTGTTTTTATGGGGAAGTGGGGGGCGTTCCGCTCTTCTCATTAAAGGACGTGGGCACGTCCTATCCCACGACGCCGCAATCGACGCGTGCTGTTGCACGGGAAGGCGGCAGAGGCGGAAGTGGACTCGGCACGCCGTGGGCGCGGCGCCTGCAGCTAATCGCCTTTGGCCTGGCCCAACAGCGCTTCGGCTTGCCGTGTGTGGCCCAGCCCGGGCTTCAGCCGGTGTACTAAGGTAGGGGGTACCTCAGTACCCCAACTTGTGCACGGGCAGCCGCAGCTCCCCGCAGCTGGATCCACCAAATGCTTGCCGGAGACCATTCCTGCTTCATATCAAGCCATTCAAGAACAAAGTGTGCAAGACAGAAGCTCGAGACCCCGGCAAGAGGAGCTTGCCGGGAAGGCCGTTCCAGGCTCAAGATTACATCGCTCATGCAAGCTCCCGGCGAGAGGAGCTCGCCGGGGAGACCAGAAGACTACATCTTAGAAGACACGCCTCGGCGCTATACGCGTCCCGGCGAGGGCCCGGGGAGCGACAAGTTACAAGCCCGACAAGCTCCCGGGCCCGGCAAGATCAAGACCCCGGCAAGGTGCTTGCCGGAGAGCTGCCAGGCGCGCCTCCAGCTCATCCGCCCACGCCGCCTTAGGCCTTCTCCAGAGACGCGTGGCGGATGGTCAGGCTACATGAGGGGTGCGTGGCGCTCCACGGTGGTGGCTCCATCGCCGTGGCAAACGGAGACGCAAGGGGGGAGCTTTTGGGGCGACGGCGACGGGCATTTAATGCTCTTGTCCCCCTCTCACAAAAGTAGGTAGAATCCACTGTTCAAGCCTTCGTGGCTGCCTGTTCCCGCACTATTCCAACTACCACCTCTTTACGTTTTACCCCTCTCTCCTACGCTGACACTGCTGGTGACCCTTGCCCTATAAAAGGAGGCCCATGCACAACGAGAGGGGTTCGGAGGTTCCAACCATTGGCAATCCTCCCGCTCGGTATAGCCACCACTGTAGATCTTCAAGCTCCCGAGCAAAAATACAACACAAAGCAGCAGTAGGGTTTTACGCGACCATCGCGGCCCGAAGCTGGGTAAAAATCCCCCCCGCGCGCATCGCCTCGATCTGCTCTCCGCGCCTCCTCCGCCCTTGTACCGAACTCACGAAGGGGCCGTCCCCGGCCCCATAGGTGTCGTCCCGACAGCCCCCCACCCGTCCTCCACCGGGCCGTCCTCCCCTGCACACGGCTGCCATGGGCAGCATCGATGCCGGTTCCCTCCTGCGCATCCGCCGCCGCTGGTCACCACTAAAGCGGGGCACCACCTCCCCCTCTGCCCCAAGCCCCCCTCTGCCCCACCCCATGGTGAGCACCGCTCCCCATCTCTGTTTGTATTCTTTTAGATGGATAGATGTATGGATTGCAGTATGTGGATGGATTTATAGATGTATGTAAGGATGGATGCATAGATGGATGTATGTATAAGGTTGTTCTGCCTAAATTTTTTAGTATAAGGTTGTTCTGCAAGGCAAAATTTCAACTTTTGATTAATGCTCGTAGGAAATTAAATGCTCAATTTTTTGCAACATGCTTAGATTGGAGAAGACAAGCCAGAGAGTCTAGTCTTGCTACACATATATATATAGTTGTCAATTGTGAGATGATGTTGATAATGTTTTTATCAGATTGTTTCACGAGTGCTTATGTTGGTTGTGCTGGTGCTTTTCATGTGCAGGGATTTTCTCTTCACCTCGAGGAGCATTGTCCGTCCCGTTGCCATTGCCATCGTTGTTCAACTACCGCCTCTACGGTCTCGGGGTGAGCTTGACTGTCATCTCCTCACCCTCCCCTATTTGCTTCGTTCCGTTCGTTGTGCCGATGCCACTAGATTTTATTTTCATGTCAAGTCTCGTAACCTAGGCGTCTCCCGTTCGAAAGGGTGGCATCTATAAATATGCATGTCTTTGCATATTTATAACCGTCGTCCTTTCGAATTGTCCACGTTATCCATGGACAGCCCGAGTACATGTAGATTGGGTTTTGTTTCCCGTGCTCTACTTCGGTCCTCGGCAAAATTTCGTCAGCGCCACCTCATTGTTCTCCGGGTGCACATTCTCTCGGCTTGTTGTCGAGACGTGTATCTGGAGAACAGCGGGGAGGTGCTGCCGAAATTTTGCCTAGGACCGGAGTAGAGCACGGGAAAAGAACCCAATCTACACGTACTCGGGTGGGATTAGGACCCATCTTTACCTATTAGAGATAGGATTCAATCCATGGATGCACGTTTCCCTTTTGTATGGTAAAAAATTAAAATCATGGCGTAAATAATATGACAATGGTAATTAGGTGTGTATCTAGTCTTAATTACATTATACATATCTTAATGAATATGAATTTGGTGCCTCTACTGTTAGTGCAAGTACCAGTATGGATGATCGTGAGTGGATGTACACTGGACACCCTAGTCAGGCTGGCATGACCACTGAATGGGTGACAAAGACCAACAAATTTGTGGAGGCAACATTTGCTAGAGGCCAAAGAAAAAGTTGGTGCCCCTGCTTGAAGTGTCGCAACGGCATAGAACAGTCAAAGAAGACGATGTGTGTGCACCTGCAGAAGCATGGGTTTAAGCGTGGGTATCCCGGTGGACCCTTCATGGCGAGCCTAAACGTAGTAGAGAGGAGGTGGTGCGTCGGCGAACCGACAACAATGGTACCGGGATAGTTGACATCGTAGCTGACCTCAACGATGCACGTGAAGAGGGATCAGATGAAGAACCGGAGGAGTCTGCGAGGGCCTTCTTAGAAATGCTGAATTCCTCACAACAACCTCTTCACGACCACACAAACCAATGTCAGCTGGACGCCATTGCACAAGCTATGTTTATAAAGACCCAGTTCAACATGAGCAGAGATTGCTTTAATTCGATGGTGACAACTTGGGGTCGCTCTCTCCCCGAAGGTCACAAACTGGCTACAAGTTGGTATGAAGCGAAGAAAATCCTTCGTGCACTTAAGATGCCCTATGAGCAGATACATGCTTGTCCAAACGGATGTGTCTTATTTATGAAAGAGTATGCCGATGACACGTATTGCGCCAAGTGCAAAGCCTCTAGGTATGTCGAGAGAGACCTCAGTGATGGTACGAAAAAGCAGAGCAAAGTCCCCGCAAATGTTCTTCGATATTTTCCAATCTTGCCAAGAATTCAACGCCTTTACTTGAACGAAGATACAGCCAAACAGATGACATGGCACAAATATGGGATAAGATACGACAAAGATGATCATGGGAGACCGATGCTGATACATCCGTCTTGTGCCCAAGCTTGGAAGAGTTTCGATCGCATACATCATGAGAAAGAAAAAGAGGCAAAGAATGCACGAGTTGCCATCGGACTCGATGGGTTCAATCCGTTTGGTATGGTGTCAAAGACATATAGTTGTTGGCCCGTGTTTGTTGTTCCCTCAACCTCCCCCCGCGCCTCTAATGCAATGCAAGCACATGTTCTGCTGCTGATAATTCCAGGACCCAAGTATCCAGGGAAGAATATAAGTGTGTACATGCAACCACTGGTAGATGAGTTGAAAGAAGCTTGGGTGAACGGGATACGGACTTACGACGCTGCTAGCAAAAAGAACTTCACAATGCATGTTTGGTACCAGTACTCATTTCATGACCTAACGGCGTATTCACTTTTCATGGGGTGGTCTGTGCATGGGAGGTTCCCATGCCCAAGGTGCAAGGCAAGCATGAAGTGCCGTTGGTTGCAGCATGGTCGCAAGTATTCTTGCTTCGATTTTCATAGACAACATTTGCGTCTTGACCATCCATTCAGAAAAGACAAGAAGAACTTCATGAATGGTGAAGTCGTTGAACACTCGGCACCACCTGAGATGACGGGTGAACAAATTCGTGATCAACTAAATGCTCTCCAGCTTGATCCCAAACGTCCAGGGTATTTCTTGGGATATAACGAAGAACACGCGTGGACTCATAAGCCATGCTTATGGGATCTCCCTTACTTCCACCAGCTCGAGCTTCCACATAATATTGATGTAATGCACACTGAAAAGAATATCGCCAAGGCCATTTTTGGCACATTGTTCAACATTGCTGAGAAGATGAAGGATAATACTAAGGCTAGACTTGATGTAATGAAGCCATGTCATAGACCTGAACAAAACTTGCGACAACCCGGGGGCAAGAAAAACTGGAGGACGCCAAAGGCGAGGTTTGTTCTTACTAGGGAACAAAAGAAGGAGATACTCATGTGGTTCAAAACTTTGTTGTTCCACGATGGCTATGCAATAACCTTATGAGGGCAGTGAATCTTGATAAATTGAAGCTCAACGGGATGAAGAGTCATGATTGGCACATATGGCTTGAGCGGTTAATGCCGGCGATGATTCGAGGCTATATCCCTGAGGATGATTGGGAAGTATTGGCAGAGCTTAGCTATTTCTTCCGTGTTCTTTGTGCTAAAGAAGTATCTCCTACTGTGATAGATGAGATGGAAGAACGGGCCCTCGAGTTGCTCTGCAAGCTAGAGAAGATCTTTCCACCAGGATTCTTTAATTCGATGGAACATATGATTTTGCAGCTCCCTTCCGAGGCAAGAATGGGTGGCCCTGTGCAGATTCATTGGTGCTATGGACTTGAGAGAATGCAGAAGACTCTTCGAGCTAAATGTAGAAATAAATGTAGAATTGAAGCCTCCATAGCCGAGGCATTCTTGGCAGAGGAGATTACAAACTTCACGACATCACGCTATGCGACCAATATTCCAAGCTTGCATAATGCAAAGTCTCGATACAATACTGGCGACCCTAAACATGAATCCAAGCTCAGCCTCTTCAAAGGGCAACTCAGACCTGTGGGTGCTTCTGGTTCAAAGCATTTGGATCCGAAAGAGTGGAAATCGCTTACGTTGTATATCCTCACCAACCTTCAAGAAGTGCGGCCGTACATTGAGTAAGTGTTGGTACATTATGTAACATTTACTCACATGTTTCTCTCTTAACTCCGCTCATTTCTCATTGGGCAGTGAATTCATTGCCCAATTCTCGAATGGAGGGGTTGAACGTGATTCACTTGAAGAGTATGAGCTTCTTGCTGGTGAAGGAGACGGCAATTATGGTTTCATTTCTTGGTTCAGAGAAAAGGTAAGGTATACTTCTTGGAACACTTGAAGTTGGTATTACGTGCGACTAATACACCTATCCTTCTCTCTTAAACTTGTAGGGTACATCGATATTGGACAAAGAGTTGAAACAAGTTGCTAATGGGTTTGACTATAAGGTCGGTACATTTGATAAATACGACATCAATGGGTATCGCTTTCGCACACATGGGAACGAGGAACGTCGGGACGTTCTAAAATCAAGGAACACGGGAGTGTCGGCTATTTGCAATGGAGTTGAGTATTATGGAAGACTTGATGAAATATATGAACTGCATTACTTTGGGGCAAATCCACCGAAAGTCGTTGCTTCAAATGCCATTGGTTTGATCCGGAGAAGGTTAGGCGGAGGGATGATATTGGGCAAGTCGAAATTCGACAAGACAGCAAATTAGAATATAAAGATGTCTATATTGTGGCTCAACAGGCGACACAAGTTTTTTATCTCAAGTATGCATGCCAAAAGAAGTACCTTAAGGGTTGGGATGTCGTGTACGATGTGCCGCCACATCGTAAACATCCTTCCCCCATTGAAGAGGATTATCAACCTCACATCGACCCTGACACATATGATGGAGAATTCTTCCAAGAAGAACATGGGCCTAGAGGCCGTCTCAACATCCATCCACGCATGGAAGTACACATTGACAAAGGAAGAAGAAGAAGTCAAAGAGGAAGAAGAAGAGGTTACGAACGTGGAAGACCTCTCAATGCTTGAACGGTTACGTCTAGGAATTGCCGATGAAGGTGACGATGACGGTCAACATGAGGACAACATCCTTGACGACACGTATGATACTGATGATGAGGCTAGAACTGACCTTGAAGAAGAGACGGATTGTGATCCAGATGATCCCGACTATTTTTAGTCGTAGTGTTGAACTGTAATGTTGATTTTGTACTAGTTGCTTTACCATGACCCAGATGATCTCAAACATGTTGTAATGTTGAATTTGTAATATTTTTGAACTTATGCTTATCTATTTGAAGTATAATGTAGTTTTTGTACTATAATTGCCTGGTAATTCTCATTGCGTATGTTTTTTGAACTTATGCTTATTTGTTTGAACTATAATGTATTTGTACTACAATTGCATTGGTAATTCTCATTGCGACAATTGTTTGAACTTATGCTTATTTCTTTAAACTATAATCTTGTATTTGTACTAATTGCTTTACTTTTTGTCATAGCAGGTGAGTGAAGCATGGTGGGCCCGCAAAGGAAAAAGCCCGGGCTCCCCATAGCGAGATCTTTGCTTAGCACTTTTATCGCCGATCCTCCGCCTTCCTCTCATCCTCACGCTCATCGAGGGAGAGAAAAAGGCCGGGGAAGAGGTGCATGTGGAGCAAATGCTAAGAGAAACCCGGTTCGGCCAGTGTCTAAGAGGGTGGAGGACGAGCCGGTGTCTCACTCCCCCGTGTCTGAGAGGGCGGAGGACGAGCCGGTGTCTCACTCCCCCGTGTGTGAGAGGGTGGAGGACGAGCCGGTGTCTCACCCCCCCGTGTCTGAGAGGGTGGAGGACGAGCCGGTGTCTCACTCCCCCGTGTCTGAGAGGGTGGAGGACGAGCCGGTGTCTCACTCCCCCATGTCTAAGAGGGTGGAGGAAGAGCGGTTGTCGTCGGAGGCCTCTGACGAGGAGGCCCCGACCTCTGACAAGGAGGCCTCGACCTCTAACGAGGAGCATGCTGGTTTCATCCAAGTTGAGGAGGGTCGGTCCGTGTACCTACGTGGTTCCTCGAGGCTCCCGGAACGAGGGCTTCCTGTGGAGCAGAGGCCATGTATTGCTCCATGTGGAGAAATGTAACTAACTTTGGCTTCCCATTTTCTACCTTCAATGTATGCAACAATTGCTAATAACTTTGGCTTCTCATTATGTAGCTGTAGGAAGCAAGCTGGAGCTAGCACGGGAAAGTACCGACACGTGAACGGTGTCCTTGGGAGCCTCATTAAGGAGCATTACCCTGGCATGGTTACTTTGCCTGGGGAGGGCAAAGTTCCGGAGCCAGCATGTACCTGGGACCACTACAAAGCCTATGAGGATCTTGGTGTAGCCAACAACATCGAGTTTCACAACAAAGCCGAGCGGGTCTTTGCCGAACTTTGGGTAATCATTAAGTTTCCTTCACACACTGCAGTAGCAAAACTATCTAGGAAACTTAGATTTAGATTTTTACTTTTTTTTTCTTAATAGAATGCTAGCAGACTATAATATTGCAGTAGCGAAACTATCTAGAAAACTTAGATTTAATATTCCTGTGTTATTGAATAAACCCGATCAGATAAACACTGGTGCATATATATAAACCTGATTGTGTTATTGAATAAAAATCACACACTGCAGTAGCAAACCTGATTGTGTTATTGTGTTATATATTGAATAAACCTGACTGTATAAACCTGGGTGCATATATATAAACCTGATTTGACTATAAATAAACTAGCAGATTTTACCTGTTTCTATAAATAAACCTGGGTGCATATATATAAACCCGATTTGACTATAAATAAACCTGTCTCTATATTTTCCTGTTTTCACTATAAATAAACTAGCAGATTTTACTTTATTTAGATTTTATAAGAAACCTCAGACTTAAAGGTTTGAAAATTACTGCACCAAACTAATTTTCTCTATATTTGCAGGATTTCTGTAGATGCGAGGATGGAAAGTTGGAGGAGGCACGAGCAGTTGTCAACAAACATTGCCCGAAGCTTGTGCATAATCTGATGCATGAGGCGCGCCCTTTAGCCGTCCGCAAATATATGGCAACTCAAGGCTATAAGAGTCTTGATAAGTAAGCTGGTAGGAGACTCCGTCTTGAGAAGGACAAGTACATGCAGGTAAAGCATATTCATGCTTGTTATTTCCTCAACAGGCTGGCACTCAATTTCTTTTTGACATATATGAGATGCAATTGATCAATTAGGTTACTCCGAGATGGTGCGTCGATAAGGGGGAGTGTTGGGAGCGGATCATGGACTATTGGTGCTCCAAAGAGTACAGGGCGAAAAACAAAGATTATAGAAATCGGCGAGCCGGAATGCTGGATCCACCACATCATCAAGGCAACTTGAACGTGATGGAGTACGGTGAACGTTGGGTATATCTTATGGAGTTCTTCATAAGCTTTTTCTTGTCATACATGTTGCCAATCCTTGTGATGAAATCTTAATCATGTTACTTTGGTTGCAGGCATCTCACAATAATGCTCCAGTGCCCAACCTTTTCGTCTCGTATGCTTTGGCCCATAAGGCACCGTACAGAACAGCCAAGCCTTACAATGAGAATGACACAGTCATTCACAGACTCCAAAGAAGACCGCCACGATCGGATGGAGAAATTTAAAGGAAGGCAAAAGAGTTGAAAGGGCCCGAGTATGATGTGACAACAGAGCCTCTTGACCACGCGTTGGTCATGATCTCTGGAGAAGGCAGAAACATGGCAGGAAGCAATTGCAGGAGGCATGTTCCTAGTTCCTCCCGTAGCTCTCTCCCTGAATACAAAGCTCGCTTAGGTATCTCAAAATCTTGTACATGTAAACGCCGACTCCAGCTATGGTTGAGATGGAGGTATTCTATACAAGTCCTTCTATATATGTTTGTTTCTTACTTATCGTTGGATTGAAGATGCGATTGCCATGCCATATTTTGCAAAGTAGATCATGGAGTTGAGGCGAGTGGCGGCGGAGGAGAGGGCGGAGGAGAGGCGAGTGGCGGAGGAGAGGGCGGAGGAGAAGCGATCGGTCGATGAGATGATGCAAGAAGCGGTGCAAAGAAAGTGTGTTGGCACAAACTAGTCAATGCTTTGCAATGTTTGCGGTTAGTTCCTTAATTGCCAAACACATACATAATCTTCACACAATCATAATCTTCTACTACTAGTACTTAATCTTCACTCAAACATAATTTGCAGGCTTATTGTACCCAGAATGGTATGCCCACTATGCAGATGCCTCAATCAGTCCATGGATCTAATGCTGATGGATCTTCACATTCACGAGGCCCAAGCGACAACAACCTTGGTGGTTCTCCGAATGTTTGAGATCGAGTATGGTTAGTGCGTACATATCTCATTTACGTAGGTCTCAAATTTGTCAACGTAGAAACAAGTTGCTATCTTGATTCTTGAAGATCAAACTTATAAGTAGAGACACGTAGATACCATTTGAACCGTTTCAAACTATAATCCATTTGAACAATTTCAACCATGATCTTAATTAAATATATGAATTCTTTTATTTTCATGATTTAGAGAACACTTGAAGATATTCATGATTTAGAGACAAGTACTTACTTATTTTCATGATTTAGAGACCATTTGAAGATCTCCATGATTTAGAAACTTGTAAGTATAGACCGTTTGAACCATTTAAAGATCAGACTTATAAGTAAAGATCTAGTGTTAAATTAGCATGTTCAAAATTGGATAAGTGTTCAAGAAACTCCATATGTACTAGAAGCTTTTTATTTTGGAAACTCACTATGGAATATGGATCACTATTTATTTTGTAGTGTCGAAGTACTTTCTTTTGTCTATTTGGCATATTGATGATTTCAAGCACGTTATTTGACACACACCATTCAATCTTGTAGGTTGCCACCTGGATGCTCTTTGGACTACGACATGGACATGAAGGCGTTGGTTGTAGCTAGTGCCAAATCTTACGTAGTGATGCCATCTTTGTTCATTGTGTATTATATGCTGTGGAACTTTGTTTTGGGACTATATGCTATGGAACTTTTTCCCGGGACTATATATATGCTATGGAACTTTGTTTTGGGACTATATATATGCTATGGAACTTTGTTTTGGGACTATATGCTATGGAACTTTTTCCTGGGACTATATATATGCTATGGAACTTTGTCCTGCGACTATATATATGCTATGGAACTTCGTTCTTATATTTGTTCATTGTTACTTATATTTGCTATGGAACTATGCTGTCCTGTTATGGTTCTGTGCTGATATGGTTCTATATTGTGTATTAAACTGTTTAATTTCTGATTTTAAAAAAAAGGAGCTTTGCCGTCTGGTTGGACGGCCGGTAGACGGCAAAGTCAGTGTAGCTAGTGCCAAAGATGCCACATGTCACCAGCCTGTGCTTCCGCTGGCATTTTGCCGCCTTGCCAATAGGCAGGGTGATGGCAAAGAGGTATAGTTTTGCCGTCTGGGCCAGCAATAACTGACGGCGAAATATAAGTCTTGGCCGACTGGGAAAGAAGCACCAGACGGCAAAGTCCTGCTATTTTGCCCACTGGGAGTACAGTGACAGGCGGCAAAGTATGCTTCTTTCCCGTCAGCCAAAACTGACAGTTGACGCCAAAGATAATAGACTTTGTCGTCTGGTTGGACGGCCGGTAGACGGCAAAACACTTGACGCCGGCCGTTAGACCGTCCGTTCCGTCTGGTGCAATATTTTGCCGTAAACTTTCCGCAGACTGACGGCAAAAATATAGACTGATGGCAAAGTCTTTGCCGTCAGGGAAAAAAAGCAGACGGCAAAGTATTCTTTGCCGATTAATCTTTGCCGTCTACTTCCTGACGGCAAACTCTTTGCCGTCTGGATTTATGTCTTTGCCGTGTGTTATGCCCAAATGGCAAACTAGCAGTTTCCTGTAGTGTTCGTGGAGAGAGCCATCAGAACGAACCTACACTTCCAGCATACATTTTTTGAGAGAGAACCACCTACTCATGTGATGAGACCAAGATATTCCATTCCTACCATATGAATCTTGATCTCTAGCCATCCCAAAGTTGCTTTCCACTCAAATCTTCTTTCCACCAAATCCAAATCCTGTGAGAGAGAGTTGAGTGTTGGGGAGACTATCATTTGAAGCACAAGACCAAGGAGTTCATCACCAACACACCATTTGTTACTTCTTGGAGAATGGTGTCTCCTAGATTGGCTAGGTGTCACTTGGGATCTTCCGACAAGATTGTGGAGTTGAACCAAGGAGTTTGTAAGGGCAAGGAGATCTCCTACTTCGTGAAGATCTACCGCTAGTGAGGCAAGTCCTTCATGGGCGACGGCCATGGTGGGATAGACAAGGTTGCTACTTCGTGGACCCTTCGTGGGTGGAGCCCTCCGTGGACTCGCGCAACCGTTACCCTTCGTGGGTTGAAGTCACCATCAACGTGGATGTACGATACACTACAAAGAAATACACTTCCGTGATGATACGTGTTTGTCACAGTAGGTCGCGTTTTTTGTCATGCATGTACATCCACGACGATTTTATGACAGAATCAAGATAGTCATACATTTGCTGTTGTAGAAGTGTTCCATGACATTACCAAAATTATCATCACGGAAGTGTCCACTTCCATGACGATAAATCGCGCGTCACAGAAGTGCTTTCGTCAAGGGCAACCAACACGTGGCATCCACCATAACGGAACGTCGTTAAGCTATCGGGTCGGGTTTTGGATCCGATAACCCGTTAACAGCCCCGACCAATGTGGATTTTCCACGTGTAAAATCGTCATTGGCTGGAGGAAACACGTGTTGGCTCACCGTTGGGACAGATGTCATCCGCTCATTGGACCGAAGGCGCCTATGATACGACGACACGTGGCACAACCCAACAGAGGCCCATTCCTGTGAAAAGGCCGGCCCGTTTGACTTGGTCAAAAGGTGACGGGCCGGCCCATGGAAAGCCTGTTAACGGCCTGTTCGCATATAGCCCATTTACAGCCCGCTAACCCAGGGACCGTTACACCGTATCCGATTTAGCCCCAGTAGCGTCATCTGGGCCGTCCAATATGATTCCAGCCCGTTTTAACTTCCGGCCCATGTGTGGCCCATGACTTCCTTCGGCCCATATGAGGCCCTTTGTAACTCTTGGCCCATTAACGGCCCGTGGTGAGACTGGACTGTAATGAACAGTGTATCACTTTATACCCATTAATGACCCGTTATTCTATAGGGCCGTTTCCAGCCCAAGTTATCTTTCGGCCATCTCAGGGCCCATTGATTCTTGGGCTCATTTGCAGATTCGCCACATACGCCCCGTTCATCGCTATTTTCGCTAGGGGCCAAATTCAGCCCGTCGTTACAGTCAGCCCGTTTGTGGACCGTTAATACGTTGGGCCGTTTTCATCTCAAAAAAACCCGCTGGGCTATTTTCATAGAGTTATCAAATACGGTCTAGTAACGACCCGTTATGGTCCACGAATTGTACGACCCATGATTGGCCAAATGATAATATGCCCGGTAGAAGGCCCATGGATCTATGACCCGTATGAGGCCCATGGATCTATGGCCTGTAGAATGCCCACGGGTCGTACGGCCCGTAGAAGGCCCATGGACCCTACGGCCCGTAGGAGGCCCATGGACCCTAAGGCCCGTATAGAAGGCCAATGGATCCTATGGCCCGTATAGAAGGCCAATGGATCCTACGACTGGAAGAAGGCCCATGGATCATACGGCCTGCAGGAGGCCCATGGTTACAACACTCCGTGTGTTGCCATGATTATTTTGTCGTAGTTATCAAAAATAGGCTATTGTGGCCACTAGAAAAACACAGAAAAAAAACTGCACTGACTAAACAAGACAATAAGGAAATAAATAAGCAAGCAATTAACGCTAGCCTATTACCGCTATTACACATATTACATCCACTGGGCATCAAAGTTCGCCACCAGTGCAAATATAGGGAACAAAGCAGCATATTACATACACTGGCCGTCAAAATTGGCCACCAGTGCAAATAAACGCCGCAGCAAAACAAGAGCATAACTGAAACAACTTCAGAAGAGCTCAAGAAACGTTATCCTAGGTATCCACCATGCTAGCAATAAGCTTATCAAGCTTATTAGCTTTGTCCTGTTTGGCGCTAAAATCCTCCAACGCTTGTTGTTGCACCAGAAAGTATGCATCTGAATGCTCCAGGGACTTCCGCAGTCCTTCTGCTTCTTGTTGCTGAACAGTTGATCGATGTCTTTCAGCTTGTAGTTGAGACTCAAGAAACCGAACTGATTCAGACAGTGAGTTTGAATAGCTTGTGCAAGCAGTAGTGGCCAGGAACTCGAACACTAAACCAAGATAGGGATTTGGGGTTGTCTCGCTGTCTTCAAGATAGTCTTCCTTAGCTATTTTATCAGTTTGTTGGAGACCAACAAGGATGTTTCACCATCCTGAACCTTATCTGCATTACTTCCTTTACCATTGCTTAATAAGGCACTCTTCCCCAGTATTCTGTCAGCATTCTAAAAGAAGAAACAAGCAGACACATAACAAGTTTAGCATGTACTAGTATATGAAACTCTTTTCGGTGAACCAGTTCATTTGTAAGGTGGACAAGATTAAACTACCAAGTCTTCTATTGCAAAGTACTAGTACATAATAAAAGCATCAAACAAACATATATGTATGTCTTATGGTCACTACATTGTCTAGCCAAATCAAAATAGAGACACGGTTCAAATCATATCAGTTCAAGACAAAGCAGCAGTGAAAGAATACAAAGCGTGGGAAACTACACGGCACAACAAGATTTCGGATGGGTACCACAGGTCTACATGTACAACAACACTATTGGCTCTGTTGATGCTAGTAATGTGCATGATATGAAAGTCAACTTTATACACAATTGAAACATGCATGAACATACCTGCTATGCCATTGGAGTTTCGATTGGATCCTTCAATTTAAAAATAAGTTTGTATCAGTAAATACAGTGATACAAGAGCAAAGCAATCATTGTTAAAAAAGGCGCGCCTAAGCGAGCGCTTAAGCGCGTCTAGGCTCTAGGCGTTGGCAAAATGCATTGCGCATAACTACGCTTAATCTGTGCATAACTGCGCATAAGCATGTGCTTTGGTCAGTAAAGCGCAAGGCGGTGGCAAAACACACAATTAACGCCTAGCGCTTTTTTGAACTATGATTGCAATGGAATCTTAAATTAGAACATTTGTTCTTTAGGTTTAGGCACTTGTTCTACATGAACGAAGTACAGTAAGATGCAAGAATATAATACTTAAAAATAGAAAATGAGCTCATAGACCTTACCATATTCTTGGTTCGGGACCGAGCAGTAACAAAGCTCCTCCCACCATCGCCCAAGAATGTGTCTCAGGAGAACGTAACGGAATTCGATGAGTTTCTTTGCCGGTGAAGTATGTTTTCTTCGGGTAATTCCGATACTGCCACCAAGCATTCTTGAAGATAGCAGAGGTATTAGCACAGTTTACCTCATCAGGAGTTTCCAAATCGGTCCTTCTCTATAGAGAAAAATGGGAAAATCTGCTGTATTATAACCATCATGGAGGTAGGATGTATGAGATGGAGCAAAGTAATTGCCATGAATAACATTACTTACACATAACTCCTGGACAAACACCTGCAACTGGCATTTTCCTTCATCTTCAGTATAATATTTCCAAGATGGGAAGATACGCACATACGATTTAACAACATCAAATGCGATAGATGATAAACTACGACTAGCTGGTTGTGCTTCCTCCACAGAATAGGCGCATTAACCGTGGAGTTGGGTTCACTGTGATATTATCGCCCTTTGGGCACCGGAGCTTCCTTAATAACCGCTCTTGTTCGGGAGCTCTGTGGTGGAGATGGTGCCGTGTCAACAGAACTGGGTTACTATCGGCTGGGTTGGGGTTAGATTGGGTGAAGCTGGTTCTCATCCATCGCAGAGGGGTACAATCATGCGAGAGTTTGGGTTATGTGTGATAGGGCTGGTTCTTGTGCATGTACAACCGGGTGTTATCTCCACCAAGAGGTAGCACTATTTTATTTGAAGACCGTGTTTTTATTCCGCTAGATATCGCATCACCCGCCCAATTCAAATGGCTGATAAACAGAAACATAGTTGAATGTACGACATTGTATGAGAGATGATGCAATAGATAGTGTGGAAAAAGAGGGCATGAAATAGTTTACATGTATATTGTTTAACTAAAATGGATAGCATGACATAATTTGACATATATGATGTCTATCTAAACTGGATAGCATAGCATAACATAATTCAAAGATATGATGAATAACTAAATAGGATCGCATGACATAATTCACCTACATGTTATCTAATTAATCACAATCGCATCATTTAATTCACATATGTGATTTATATGCTAAATAGAGGGCATTCAATATGATGTCTGAACTAAGAACATGGTGTTGAATATTGTGTATACGATGTCTAAACTATGCAATGCAAGACACCGTATGCATGATATGAGCAGTATAACCGTGCCAAGTTAGAGCATACACCTGAGTGGGGGAATAGGACTGGTCATCTGTCTCTGAATCCATCTCTGAGGAGCTATCAGGACCCAACAAGAGATCTGCTTCGATAGGTAGCACTATCTGCTTTGAACGCCTTGTTTTCACTCCAGATTTTTCCATCTCCCACCCAAATGGCTTATTCATAGGAAGAGTAGTTTAATGTACAAACATTGTCGACAAATGGAAATGTAATGAAGAAAAGGATGGGCAAGATATCATTCAAATATATGATACCTGGTTAAATAGGATGGCATTGCACATTTCACATATATTTTGGCTAGCTAAAAGACATGAGACTGCATAATTCCCATATATGATATAGAAACTAAATTGGTGGCATTACAGAACATGTCTAAACTAAGCAGATGACATATATGATGTCAAAAGTAGGCACTGCAAGGCAACATATGCATGATATGACTAACATCATCATGCCAAGGTAGAGCAAACACCTTGGGGGGTAAATAGGAGTGGTCAGCGGCGTCTCAATCCGCCTCAGAACAGATATCTTCCTCTGGATTACAATCTGGAGAGGGGTGGGGAGGGTTTGCCATTGAACCCACCATGGGGCGATGTCTGCATGACATTGTATTGCCGCGCAAAACTCTTCTCTTTTTCTCTACATGTTCAGCATGACTGTGTACAATATCTGACATGCATACAAAAAGATATGGTGAGATTATATAAGGAGAGCATGGAGAAATTTAGAGTGATGGTAACAACCAGTGGATGGATCCAAAAATAATGATACCAGACTGATGATTGCTTTAAACTAATGAAAATATAGATGATGATTGCTTTACTATTTGTTTCCCACCCAAGATGAACAACATGGGCATACCCTAGGTGAACCTTATATTAGACAGACATACTATTCATTGCTGCCTCGATATTTGCCCCACAACTAATTTAGAACTCAAGTTTGAACATTAATTTGGACCTGACTTGGGAGTACAAGAGCTGAACAAGACCATAAGGTAGCAGGTAAGTTTAAGCAATGCATAACATAAGCAGAAACAAAAGAGTGTGACCTCTCTTGTGGACCTGTGTACTCCTCAGGTTCATCTACTGAGTCGATGATGATGATGGTGCCGGTGGCAGGGAAGGAGATCTGAGGCGGCGAAAGACGGTCAGGAGTCGTGATGTCTGGTTTAGTGGATGCTTCTATCGATGGAGCAACTTAGGTGAGGTGGACGACGTCACGGCAGGAGCAGGACAAACCACACAAAGTTCCCTTCGACACATACGTGTAACTGAAGTAATTCTGTAAGGGCTCATTTGGCTTACACCTGAATAGGATAGGAAAAACGCATGGATAGGAAAAACACTTGAATTGGATAGGAAAATGCACATGGTAAGCAGATCATTTGTAAACACATGATTTCTGTCAACTTGGGTGTTTGGTTTACAGGAATTGGAAGAGCAGAGGAATGCAAAGAAACATGGCCAAAATAAAGTGAAACCATATGAAAGCGTGTACAGTTAGAATGTTATTCTTGAACTAATGCACTTGGTCTTGTTTTCATGCATAGGATTTTGAAAAGTAGGTCTAGGTGGATGTTTTGCTTCATTCCTTTCAACAAAATGCATGAATAATTGAATACTAGAGTGCCATTGGAAAATTCCCTATTGCTATGTTTTTCCGTTGAACCTAAATAGCCCTAATGGATTGACGTGAATGTATAGTAATAAGTGATGCAACAAGTGTACAACCTCTTTGCCGTAGCCGTGTCGACCTCATCATCATTGGGTTGGTCATTTGAAGCGATTGAGGCGAGGTGGCTGTCGGAGGTGTGGAGGAAGATCTGAGGAATCAGAGACGGTGTCTGTGGCATCGCTCACAGATGGATCGCTACGTCATTGGAGTAGCTCCGTGAGCCGTAAGACGCCAAGGCTGAAGCAAAGACAAGATGTACATCGTCAATCTCAAGTGGGATTCTCATAGCATCTCCAATAGATGATGTAAAATGGATGTAAAATTAACATCACCAAAACCACCGACTACAATAGATGAGGTAAAACCTGCTGATCTGTGAACTTAACAATCGAAACTGAAATTTATCAGGAATCAATGCTACTATCGAACCGAATGCAATGGTAGCAGAGAGGCACTTGACATGTAGTTCAAAGAGGGCTGCAGTTCATCTTCAACTCACCCCTCGAGCCGCCACCACCACCGGCCGAACCGCTGCCCAGCCCGCCTCGCCGCCCGAAACAACTCGCCACCGCCACCTGCCAGCCCTCTAGGCCCCGCCCCCACCCCGATCCCTAAGATAGATAGTGGGGTACCTCTCCGGCGAGCCCCCGTCCCCACTACGGGTGGTTCTTCCTTAACTCCGCGAGCCCCCACCCCCAACCCCTGAAAATTAACTGACCCAAAAGACGATTCAATCGACTGAAGTGTGGCTTAATCGGAGCAGAGCAGCAGCACAAGCGAGGGGGAGAGCAGCAGCAGCAGCTGGGCGAGCGAGCGATCGAGCGAGAGCCGGAGCAGCAGCAGCAGCGCGAGCGAGCGAGCGAGAGCCGGAGCAGCAACAGCAGATCCGACTGGTATGGACGCTGCCACCGAAGGGGCCTCGCACTGGGTGAGAGCCGCCGTGGAGATGTCGCCCGCAGAGCCGGCTTCAAGGTATCTGCTCCATGGGGGTGCAGGATGGAGCACCGTCGGCGCCGGGAGGTCGAGTTAAGGAGAAGGTGCGATGCGATGAGTGTACAACCTCTTTGGTGGCGCCGAGTAGGCCTTGGCTTCGTCCGAGGAGTCGGTGAGGATGCTGTGATTCCGGTGGAGCAGGTTAAGGCGACACTATGGGGATGGAGCAGCCGGGATAGACGAGGCAATCGTCAGAGCAACACCTTGGAGGTGAAGGACGGGGCGGCTGAACCGGCGGGACGGCGAGATGGACGACGGATCCTCATCCGGGGAGGTGGACGAGGGACGTCGAGCTGTTGTGGTGGACGACGTCATCGGGGAAGAGGCTCCGGCTAGGCAGCGGTGACGTGGCGGATGGAGGAGGGTGGGGTTTCGCGGCTGGAGCGGAGAGGTTATGGCAGCCTGGGATTTCGAATGGCGAAAAGGGGGCAATGGGAGGGGGTGAAGCATGACTTAGGGACGCGCTTGTCCAAAATGTAGGGTGTGTTACAAAAGTACCCCCCACCGATTTGAACTAGTGGCCCTTTCGGCTCAGGGTTAGAAGGGGGATTTCGCGTGTCGGGATTTGGTAGCTGGGAGTTTTCGCGCGCGTTGTAATTTCGGGATAGCAAGGCGCGGGTTGTGAAGGCGCCAGTTTTGGGAGCACGATATCTGAATTTTCGGGATATAACAAGACGTGGGTTGAATTTTAGGGACAAGCCTAACGTGTAGTAATATTGTACTTGTACTTACCAAATCAATTTGCACTTCCCTCAACCAAAAAGAAAACGAAAAAAATAAAACTATTCACACCACACAAAGAGAGAGTCTTGCCCCATTTTACTATACAAATGCTATTCAAAGCTACTCCCTTCTTCCATCTATATAGGGCCTAATGTGTTTTTCGATGCTAACATTGACCAAATATTAGAGCAATGATATATGACATGCAACTTACACAAAGCACACCATTAAATTCGTCTGTGAAAGGTTCTTTCAATGATAAATTTTCACATTGTGCATGTCATGTACTATTAATCTTGTCAATAGTCAAAGGCGGTCTTAAAAATGTCATTACGCCCTATATAGATGGAAGGAGAGAGTATGAATCCATGTTATGTCCGATTAAATTTTTTCACGTGTTGTATAATGCATGTAACCTACTCATACCAACATTTTAGTGCATTCCAAATGTCTATACTACCGCTGCAATTCGAACTAAATTTGAATTCGTTTCTCTATTTCAATAAGAATCTACAATCATGATTTTTGCCAACTTCAACCATCATTTATTACCTTAATAACACACCACATGATTACTATAGAGATAGATATGAACTATGTGTACTACATGAACTCGAATTCTATTTTTTGAATACACTTGATGTTGATTCCAGATAATAGTACATTTGATGTACTAACTATATATTCATAATCTAAACCATGTTCCATACGTACACCGTGTTTATCACACAAAGTATAGTGCCCCGCCCCCTACATTATGACAAGTATTTAGACCTGAGTTGCAAAAGCCACACATTAGCCCAAATTATAATCAATGTTCTACATTATGATATCTTCTTCAAGTATCCGTATCCACTTTTTTATAATGAATTATGATCTTTGTTCATCTTTTACACCTTCACGATCTTCTTCTATTTGTAGCTAGCTAGCGCTAACTTTCTATCGTGCATGCACACGCCCGCCCCCCTCACACACCCTTAGCGTCCCCTCCATCGCGCACGTTCATTATTTCTCTTTAGGTCGTCCACCAGCGGTGTGTGTAGGACCCCGGCTCCTTCTTTCTAGCACACAACGGTCGATATACCTCTCTAGCCAAGTGTGCCTGCAACAAACACATATATACTTCCCCTCTTCTCTTCTCACCGTCCATGCCCCCATATGTCCAATACGATTCCACGAAGGTGCACACTCCCGCCCCTCTTTTCATTAATCACATGCTTGCACACTCCTCCCCCTTGACATGGTAGGCCTCTCGCACCACCTCCTAGCCACACCCTCTCCCACTGTCTGCCTCTCCAGACCTTATTTTCTTCTAACACATGCAGGCGCGTATATGAACTTATCTCCCTACATATAGCCAGGTCGACTATAATTCGTTTTCACCAAGCACCGATACACTTACCTCGCTAGTTATGATGCTTGATCTTCCTATGTAGTTACGCATGCTTACCACAACCATATCTTCTCCCCTCATCATCCTTGAATACCTCCCGACCCGTCTCTCACACGCACGTGCATAGACAGACAGACATCCCCCGCCCTCTCTTATTGATATTGCACTCACACCCTCCGTTTGTCCAGCAGGCCTCTCCCACCATTTGTGAGACGCCACTCCACCACCAACTCTCCGATGCTCTACCTTTGTATTTTTCCCAACCTTATTCCTCTGCTACACATATCCAGGGATGTCGTTCGATCTCCCTCAATACATAGCTAGGTCTCTCTCCTTCCCCACACATATACTAGTCGACCGGTCTCTACCCCCCCCCCCCACACACACACCGATAGTCGAACGTTGTAGGTAGGTACCCATGCCACGGAGAAGAACTGCACCTCTGCCCTTTCAAGTTCCAATAGGCCAGCCGCCCTGTATCTTTGACATGGGCAAACACAAATTCGATGGCACTCTTTATCGATCGCGCAGCCACACACTTCATCCCTGTTTTCAATTTTATCGATATCTCACGTCCATGACTCCGTTTCACACACATTGCATATGTTACGTTTTTCTGATTGAGATATCATCAACACATTGCCTCTGTTTTGCACAAACCATCTCTCTCACACCCACCCACGTACGTACCTGCACCTAAAGAAGAAGTGCACGCAGGACGCACGTACTCACGTCGTTCCCGGCCACACCCGCACGGGTACACGGTGGAGTTCGTTTCTATACGAGAAGGTAGCCCACGTGATAATTTGACGAGTGTAGCGGTTGTTTACTCGAAGCAGGGTCGGGTACCATGCCTAGAATATAAAACGACTGCCATGGGGAAAATGGAAAAATGGGTTTGTCTCTCGTCACACCATCTCACAAAAGGCCGCTGTGGCCTCTCTCTCTCTCTCTCTCAGCATTGGTCAGTGATCCGGCCGCATCCCGTCCGTCGGCGGAAGGGGAGGATTTGCATCGTCTCTCCATTCGACGGCGTTGAGGCATCTCGTCCCGATCTGCGGTACCCGCCATTCTCTCTGACCAAGCTCCGGCGCGGTAGGGCCTTCGCCACTTGCTCGCTGCTGCAGTATGGGCAGATCTCGGCAGCTGGCGTCCTCCTAGTAACATCCCGATGACCCTCAGGTACAGCTTCCTCCGGCCTTGCTCAACTGCCCATATTCCCACACTGCTGCATGTGGATCTTCTTTAGTTGTTTGCTTAAATCGTATCTCGGCCGGCGTACTTTCCATCTTGCAATCTCGTCCTCAAACCATTTTTGATAAACCACCATTAGCTATCTTTCCCTTTTTACATGGAACATGCTTCTTTTTTGTCGGCGTATGTGTCTTCAAGTCGTGTTATTGGGCAGTAATTGTTTCCTTTCGACCTCCTTTTGCAAACACGGCTATCCATTTTCACCTCGTTGCTATTGCGACCTTTTGGTGAACTGCACAAATCACTTTTCTGAAGAGTGTTTTGTGCAGTTCCGCCAAAATATCACACGGGCAACGTTTTTACATTTCTGTGGGACTACGGAAAGGGAGATTGGTTTTGCTATCCTCCTCATACAACTTCGTGCCTAATCTTCTCCAACAAGAAGTTAGTCCTAGAGAGAGATCGTAGAGGTGATCGGCTTCTATTTACGTGTGTTATGTTTCATCATCTAGTTCCACTATTATTGTAATCACACTGACTGGATATCTTTGCAAACATGGATGGTCCGCCAGATTTTAGTGGAGCTGCACAAAATGATCGGATGTGGTGTCCTTCAAACACCTCTTTTTTGGCTACAGAGCTGGGTGAAACTAGCTGCCAAGCAATGAACACTGTGCCAAGGAAACGGAGCCATGCCTACGAACAGCATCGATCAATTATATTTTTTTTCTTTATTTGTACACCTTCTCACAACTCTGTCTTCAGTTGTGATGTGAATATTGGCTCTGATCTGCGAACCATTGAGATGCATTAGCCATGTTAGTTTCATTTCTATTTGATGGAATGTTCTAATGAGATAATCTCGAGGCAAGACACATGAATGCTAAGTTGAAACCTTTTTTTTCCTGCGGGAACCAAAGGTGGACCTTCATAGCATCACAGTACAATTTCATCAAAATAATGCGTACATATAAACAAATCCTGAAGGATTGATAGCAATGCTAGAAACCATTCAACTTCGTTTCGCCGACATGTTGCACATCCTTCATCCGGCTCCACCTGCCATGCAGCAATAACACAACTTCAGGGAAAGATTCACCCGGTCGCTATACCGCAAAGAGTAATTACTAGTGAGCAATCAAATCACAGAGCCCCACCTTCACCACAGTAAGTTGCTCGGACGAAGCAACCATCATATCTCTGTTCCTTGAATCCGCTAGTACTCCCATATTCCCATAGTAATAAGTTGCTCGGGCGAATCAACCATCACTATATCCGCTCACGTGTGATGACTACAGGAGCTATCCATTCAGATTGCATGTTAAAAAAATAAAGGTCGATAACTAATGCGGCAAACTTTCAAAAAACAAACTAATGCGGCACCTCGGGCCAGTGCGGCCAGATCGCATTTTGCACGAGAAATTACACACCATGTTTCGTTGACATGTGGTCCTTTTCCAACATATTAGTGAGACAACGACGATTAGTAGGAGTATTTCCGAACTGACGTGTAGGCCGGGGCGCTGCTTCATGAACCGTGGCACACTGCCAACCGTCCACCGACTCTTCGCCTTTCCCTCTCGATTTGGAACTGCTGTCGCACGCTTTTCCTCTCCCTCCTCCATTTTCCTTCAGCCCTTCACCCTTTCTTCTGCCATTGTCCGGTCGTCTTCTCCATGGAGGGAACAGGACGGAAACGACCCCGTTATTCTTGCCCCGATCTAAAAGATGACATGGTGGAGGAACTCATTGATAGGTGCGACGTCATCACCTCGGCTAGCATGGCAGGTTCGTTCAAGCCCATTCTCGACTCAACTAATAACATCATTACAAGGAACCCAAGAGTCAAGGATTTGATCCCCCCCTATCTTCTTCGCCGTGACTCTGATGTTTGGCGCCGTCACGACGGAGGCCTCGCCCTATGCAAGTTGATGCCGCTTGATAATGATACATATGATGTTAAGATGCCATTGCTTGAGGGCAAGGCTTGGGCAGGCGCAAATGGAGATTGGGTTGTTTACATTGGGTCCAACTGCGAGTGGGAACTTGTGAATGTGTACACTCGTGACCGTGTTCCACATCCAAAAATCTCAGCAGACTGCCCAGAGGTTGAGCACACCGACATTGTACGCACGTTCAAATACAATCATGGTGACTGTCTTCTACGGAAGATAGCATTTTGTCGAGTTCCCAACCGCTCTTGGAATTACAGCAACTATGAAGTTGTTGCTATCTTCGACAAGCTTGTTGCCATCCTTGGTGGTTTGAGTTGATGGATATTGCTCAAAAATCAGTTTCTGTACATGCATGAGTACTGTGATGCAATTCAATACGAGGGCCTTGTGTTTGCTGCCACCACTCGTGGCACTTTTTTGCGTGGAATCGTTATGATTTCGGTACGTTTGTCTTCCACCGTAATTATAATTGTTTCATCCGCATGCATGCGGGTTAGCAAGTTTCCCTTTACTAATTAACCTTCTTCTTGTGTTTCCAAGGTCCTGTGAACATTCCACCACCTATACTTGAAAAAATTTATAACCAAGGGGGAGATGACGATGGTGATGATCACGAGCATGAGGATGAGCAGCGCCCATATACTCTTTGGCGCCTGGAAACTAATTCTGATGGATCACCTCTTCTCGTGTGTATACAGCCCAATGATGATGTTACTGCTAAGGAAGCAAGTGTAGTCTCCCATGGTCACACTCTCCGGACCTATTCCAACACCTATTGCATGGTATTCGGGATGGATACTAGTGTGCTAGCGCCAACACCTTCTCCCTGGTACAGAATTGATAGTCGTAGAGAAAACTCGTTCTTCCTTGGACAAAACTATCCGATGATGGTGAAAGGCGATCCAACTGCTGTTGACACAACATTACTAGCACCATTTATGAGAAGCAACTGTGTCTATACCTTGGACATTAGCGTGGTTCCCTACCCTGGTACTGATATAGTAGGCCGCTTCAGCCTGGATGATCAGTCCTGCGTTGGTCTCGAGATAGACAATAGATGGCCCGTCCCAGAGAATCACTTGTGGTTCAAAGTAAGCGTTTCCAACGCCGAGGAATGGTTGAGTTGAAGTTCATTTCATTGTTTGTTATTTGTTGTGTGGTGAAATTTTTTGTATTTATAATGTATCCTCGTTGTCGATTTGGGTTGATGACCTGTTGTATGTAATAAAATGATATTCCTATGATAATCTTACTAAATTTATGAATGGCTTTCGAGTTGCTTCTGTGAGTGAGTGGTGCGACGAGGCAAAAAAATATTTTCTGAATACATAATTGTACGTGCATTGCAACAGGTTATCGGATGAGGCCAATCAACAATAGTAGTACACTATTTGTACTATCTTCACATGCTTCGCGCGTTGTGCGGGTGTTTTTACTGTAGCCATATTTTACGTAACCAGCACCTCGAATCCTCGATACTAGTACTATATAGTAAGTAGTAGGAGTAGTAGGGTGGCATGGGCCAGAACAAGCATTCACGTCTAGGAGTACGGCACACGCCACCAGCACGACTTCCATCTGACACCATATTTCTTGGAGTCTGTGCTAGAGCAATCTCTTCAACCTCATCGTTTCTCTAACTCAGCCATCGTGCGGTGGGCGAGGTGGGGGTTTGCCGATAGTCAGTTTCCTCAACTGCTGTCCCACTTGTAAGGCCAACTCCAATGCTCTATCAATATATGGATGTACTCTTCTTCCCAATACAAAAACTTGCAGCCATTCTACTCCCTCCGTTGCACAATACATGTGTTAGGAGCAAGCAAGGGTGGCGATCGACAGGATATTTCTCACTGGCAATATAGTCTAGTACAGGTTCGATTACAAGAATGGATCGATCTAGACGAACTAGGGTTCCTGCCGCCGTCGGGTTCCTGATCCACTGGATAACGGAGAAAGGAGAGGCAGTGTAGCTTAAGTAGTGGAAGTAGATGGACCGGGCCAGTGGAGCCACTCTGGGCCACAGTAGCGGGGGTTGCAGCAACGGGTGCGGCTGGGCCGAGTCCTTGCCTCGTTGGTAGGTGGGGTCGGGCCGTCAGGGGGGTCAACATCCCCTCCTCCTTGAGACATGGCTTGCCCCCAAGCCTCCGCATGAGGGAAGCTAGCTTGAAGCGCCTGCTTGTCCTCCCAGGTGGTGTCGAGTGCTGCGCCTGCCGATCATTGGACTTGGACTTGCTCGATCATGGTCTCGTTCTTCTTGCGCCATCTTGTTTGGAGGATCTTGATCGGGATCGCCGTGTCGCCTTCTTCGGACGGCAGAGTTGTGGATGCGGTGGTGCCTAGTAACAGAGCTTGCCGAAGCTGCAAAACATGGAAGACTGGGTGTACTGTTGCATGAGGAGGAAGTTGCAGTTTGTAGGTGACATCATTGACCTTGCCGATGATCTTGAACGGCCGTAGTACTTGTAGCTCAGCTTGTGGTTTGTCCGAGGAGCCACTGAGGTTTGGATGTAAGGCTGCAATTTGAGGAAGACTTGATCGCCGACCTGGAACTGGCGAAAGGATCGCTACTTGTTCGCCTGGTCCTTCATGATCTGGCGCGCGCGGTGGAGTTGCTGTTGGATGAGATCTTGCATAACTTCTCGTTCTTCAAGCCAGGTTTGCAGCGCTGGCACCGACGATGATGTAGATGCAGTGATTCCCCAGTGCCTTGGCTCTCTCCCAAACATGGCCTTGAATGGCATCATTCCGATGGCTGAGTGGTGTGAGGAGTTGTACCAGAACTGCGCCAGAGGTACCCAAAAACTCCAGCGCTCCGAGCATGCTTGAACGAAGCAGCAGAGGTACGTCTCAATGCATTGGTTGACCCGCTCGGTTTGGCCGTCAGTTTGCGGATGGTTCGCTGTGCTCATGCACAATTCCGTACCTGCATACTTAAACATCTCCTGCCAAAAGTGGCTGGTGAAAACTGGGTCGCGGTCACATACGATAGCTCCAGGGAAACCGTGCAGCTTGTATAGTTGTTGTATGTAGATGTTAGCCACTTTAGATGCTGTATAAGGGTGCGCCAGGGGAAGGAAATGAGCAAACCGAGTCCTCTTGTCGACCACCACAAGCAAACAGTTGTGCTGACCCGATTGTGGCAATCCGTCCACGAAGTCCATGGTGATGAGATCCCATGATTCTTTGGGAATTGGCAATGGCATTAACAGTCCTGGCGACGCAGCGCGGTCTGGCTTGGCCTGCTAACACACCTGGCAACAACGCACATACTGCTGCACATGCGCTTTCATCTTGGGCCAGGCAAACAGCCTGCGGATGCGGCGATAGGTCACTGGGAATCTAGAGTGGCCCCCCATTGGGCTGTCGTGGAAAGTTGAGATGATGCGCTGCTGCATCGCTGTGGTTCCTCCCAGCCAGATGCGTCCACGAAAGCGGAGCAGGCCATTCTGTAACTGAAATCGCCCTTTTGGATCCTCTCGAACAGCCAACTGCTCCAAGAGTCTTTGCTCCTATGGGTTGGTGTTGTAGCTGTTGACAATGTCTTCGAGCCACGCTGGTTGGCACACACTGATGGTGTGCAGGACTTCAGTTGCCTTCGCTCTGGACAATGCATCCACTGCCGTGTTCTCGGCTCCTTTCTTATACTTGATGACGTAATGGAGTCCCAGCAGTTTCGTAAAGGCTCTTTGTTGCCATGGCGTTGATAGCCTCTGCTCTGTCAGGTGCGTCAAACTGCGCTGATCAGTCTGGATGGTGAACTTGGCATGCTGGAGGTAGGGACGCCACTGGTCTACGGCCACAATCACTGCCAAGTATTCCTTCTCGTAGGTTGAGAGCCCTTGGTGTCGGGGACTCAAGGCTTTGCTCATATAAGCGATTGGGTGGCCATCCTACTACAGTATCGCCCCGATCCCTTTGTCGCATGCCTCAGTCTCGATCACGAATGGTTTGGCGAAGTTGGGGAGTGCCAGCACTGGCGCTTCGATCAGATGCTGCTTGAGGAGCCGTAATGCTGTATCTGTGGCTGGTGTCCAAACGAACGGTGCTCCTTTCTTCAGAAGATTGAACAGCGGCCGGGCTATGACTCCAAAGTTCTTGACGAATCTTCGATAGTACCCATCTAGCCCCAAGAAACTGCGGACTGCCTTGACATCAGTTGGGGTCGTTGTCGCATTTCGGGTTCTGGCAGACCCTTGAGGTTCGAACACTGGGGTGCGCGCGGAGATTCAACCCTCTACTGGCTCGCTCCTCGCCGAATTGCTAGGACCTAAACTACCAAACTGAACAGCACAAGAGACACAAGATTTATATCGTTCGTGCCACCATTGTGGTGTAATACCCTACTCCAGTGTGTGGTGTGGTGGATTGCCTCTTGGGCGGATGAGGAACAATACAAAGGAAGAACAGCCTCGCGAGGGTCTGTTCTTGGCTGGCGCGATGAACTGCTAGGGGGAGTTCAATCGCTCTATCAATTTGTTTCTTGGTGAGGATCCTGATTGCTAGGTCAAGTCCAGATGCCTCTACCCTCGGGGTGGCTAGTCCTATTTATAGGCAAAGGCCCTGGGCCTCTTCCCAAATATTGAGTGGGAAGGGCGCCAACAATTGGCCATTTTGAAGGGGAACAGCGGGTACACTTATCCTGACTAAAGTTGGTCCTCGCGTGTCAAAGGCTCTGGTGGTGACGCCAGCTCGGGCTCCACAATGACTTCCTTCTGGCCGTTGGCCTGGTCTTGGTCTTGTTGCACCGAAATGGACGCCTTTGTTTGATGCTCTCGCCTGCGCTTGCTCCCTTTGCACCAAAGAGGAAAGGTGGACATCTTCTGGTCGGCGCCTGACCGGGCGCCTTGGTTGTCATGGCTTGCGTCATGGGCACCTCGCGAGGTACCCCGCCTTGAACTCTCCGCCTCCTCATGAGCCAGCCTGACGAGGCCGTGCCTTAGGAAGCTCCTTGTCGTCCGCCTCGTGAGGCTCGGTCCCTCGCGAGGGTCTTGAGCCTGTGTTGATGAAGATGGGATGTGTTGGGCCTCCTTTGAGCCACGCCGCAGGCCGCAGGCAGGCAAGTCTGGGGTACCCCGTTCCCAGAATGCCGACAGTAGCCCCCGGGCCCACGGCGCGCCCGAACTTGGCTGAGCAGAGAGGCTAAAGGGCAAGTCTGGCGGCGCAGTTCCCTAACAGCTCATGGTCTTGGGCGCCGTGGTAGTTCATTGACGTGGGCGCCTCAAGAACTGCAGCGAAGTTGATAAAGGAGCGGCATCTCCCTTGCCTCCTTTACTTCCTCCAGTTGCTGCTCAGATCCCCTTTCTCTCGCCCCTCCTTCCTGCTTCCGAAATCTTCAGATCTACTCCGTCTGCGCGCCCTAGCCAGGCATGGCGCCTCGCCAAGCCCCAGCCGGAGCTTGGTACTCGCCTACCTAGGACTCGCCAAATGTGTAAGAGGCGAGCCTTGCCCGGGTGCGCCTGATGGCGGAGGCGCAGGGCATCGACGGGGCGGAAATGTTCAAGGCCGGCTCCACCATCCCTGAAGGCCGAGGGACCACCTTCTATCCGCTCTTCGTGAGAGCCATCGTCGCGGTCTGGTGCCTCCCTTTTCCGATTTCTTCTTCTCTGTCCTCCGCCACTTCAATATTCAAGCTCTGCACCTTCATCCCAACTCCGTCCTTCTTCTGGCGATCTTCGCCTACTATTGTGAGGCTCACGTAGGGGTGAAACCCTCGGTGGGCATGCTACGCCACTACTTCTCCCTCCGGACCTCCCGTGGTTCCGCCTCTGCGTGCGCGAGCTTCGTCGCGTATGGCGGCTCCATCGCCATTTCGAACCCTGAGAAGAGGATTGAGGGCTTCAGGAGCAAATGGGTCTTGGTGGATGCTGGGCGCGTCCACCCTCGGCTGGTCCTGCCCACGGACCACCCCGCGAGCTCTGACGACTGGTCCCGAGTGGAGCTTCTGGATCCCCGCGCGAAGCTGGTGTTGGAGAAAATGGACGCAGATCTGAGGCCGGCCAGCGTGGCGGCGGCGAAGCTGTCCGGTGCGTCGCTGCTGAGGGAGTTCCTGGAGCATCAGCTGGCTCCGCTCCGTCAGTACTCGCTTCCGACGTGGAGGCCTCACCCGAGCCCTGTGGTCTTGGCCGACGAGGATCTGGCTGCGGTCCTCTAGTCCTTGATTGGGGGCGACGCGGCGAGGCCGGAGGGCGCTCCTACGCCCCTGTTCCTTCGCAAGGATTGGGAGCAGGTAGTGGGGTCCATGCCTGTTTTCAACGGGGACGGGCCCATGCCCGTCGAGGCTCCAGAGGACCTGGTGGACGTGTCCTCCGACGACTCCAGCGAAGAGAAGGAAGAAGGGGAGTAGGAAGAGCGGGTTGACTCAGAGGAGGAGTCAAGGGCTCCTCCCCTTTGGCGCAGGTCCCACACTCTCCGCCTCCCCCAGAGTGACGACGACGAGGATGAGGATGAGCAGGGGGCGAGAGCCTGCCTCCAATCCCGAAGAAGGACCGGACTGGGCTGGTCCCGCGCGGGTCTGCCCCGGCCCCAGGGCGATCCGCAGGCGCGCCTCCTGCTCCCGAGCCCCTTGAAGCTGACCCTTGCAGCCAGCTCTCGGGCTTTAAGTACGGCCGGAGGCTGCTCGAGTCCACCAGCGACGACCTGTAAGTGCGTGCTTCTCGTCTTGATTTTTGTTCTATCGCCGAGACCTGATGCCCATATCCTTCAGCCAGGCTGGCGCCCGCGGCAAAGAAGCCGAAGGGAGCTCCTGAGGTCCCATCCGTGGCAGTGCCTCTGCCCGAGAAAGAAGGTGATCGTGACGCGTAGGCCTCTCCTTCCCGGGCGTCCTCACGAGGCCAGGCTGAGCCCGCTGGGGTGAGCTCAGCCCCCTTGACCCAGGTGACTCCCAAGGTGCCTTTGCTTGACGCTGCCTCCACTGTGGCGCAGCTGGTTCCGCCTCAAGGTACTGTGGTCACGCTGCCGTCTTCTCCTCCTACTCCAACGACTGCTGCTTCCCCGAATACTGTTCTGGATCGCGCCATTGCCGGACTGTACCGTCTGCGGCAGGATCTTCTGGGTGCCGCCCTCGTCTAGTGGCCGGGCGCTTGGAGCTGGCTTCTGGCTGGATTCGCTCCGATGCTTCGATACGGGCGGCACTGGTCTAGGCCTCGACGGCTTGCGACGAGGAGAAATAGGCCGTCCATGAGGCGAAGGTTGCCCGCGATGCTGCCCTGGGGGAGGCAGTTAGCGTCCAAGGTCACTATGAGACGCTGGAGAGCGAGCTGATGGGCCTGCAGAATCAGCTTGCCGAGGAGACCCGCCTTCGCCAAGAGCAGGAGGAAAACATGAAGGCTCGCGAGGCGGCCGTCAAGGACCTGGAGGCCAAGCTCAAGAGGCACCGTGGCCGCCTAGGCATGCTGGATCAAGAGCTGGAGGCGAGGAAGGTTGAGCTAGACGGCAAGGCCCGGGTTCTCGCCAAGGATCGCGTGGCCTTCGCGGATATGGAAGAGAAGGCTCGCACTTTGCTGAAGACGCTTTATGACAGCGGCCTGGAGAGCCCGCTGGCCGGCGAGGAGGATGGCCCCGCCAAGCTGCTTCCCTTCCTGGTTCGCGCCCTTCAAGACGTCACCCTTGGCCTTGGCCCTACGGCCGAGGCCGAGGCGCGCGTCTTGTCTTCTGCAGCGCTGACGCGGGTCTTCACCCACATCTATCTTCGTGACCCCAACATCGACCTCGACAGCCTGCTGGAGCCAGTGAGCGGCGAGCGTGCCGCTGCCGCTGCTGATGCCATGAAGGGTCGGGCGGAGGCCCTGCTGGGGAAGTTCTGGGCCTTCAGTACCAGGCCGAAGCGGAGCGCTGCTAGCCCTGCTGCTCCACAAGACGAACCTGCTCCGCGCAGCTCCCCCGCCGGCAAGTGACTCCGTCGTGGCTCCCGTCCTGCTTTTAATTCCTGCGCATGTACCATGCCTCGGGGAGGCGTTAAAACTTATGTTTGATGCTGTGATGACAGCATGGACTGTAATATTTGCTTTTGATTCCCTGAAATTTGCATTATTCCTTCCTACTTGCTTATGTTCTACGCCGGCAGAGCCCGGCCCTGCGCATGCCTCAGCCGCCATTGGCCCCGACCGGAAACCAGGACGGGACCAAGGAGTGAGGGGTTACATGACAAGTTAGGCTCCTGAGTTGCTCAGGAGTCCCCCTTGGCACTCAAACAACAAGTAGGGAGGTGAGGTGTGGGTGTTTCGCCATTCCCGTCTCCACAGGCCCGGCCCGCCAGATACCTCAACCGCCGCTAGCCTTCGTAAACTAAGGAGTGAGGGGCTACGTGACCAGTTAGGCTCCTGAGTCGCGATGCTCAAGAGTCCCCCTTGACGCTCAAACAGCCTTTGTACCTTGGCTCCGCTCGGGGAGGGACGTGCGACGAACCAGGCCCGTGGGGGCCTAGCCAGGTGGCGTGTGTCTGGGCGTGACCCAGGCAAAGCCCCCATGCCCAGCCCCTTCGCGCGGCACTCCCGAAGGGAGGCGTTGCGACAAGGCCAGACACTGAGCTCCGGGCTCCCTGAGGTTGATGTGGCCTGAGGGCACCTCGCTTGTTTATTACCAGCTGAGCATAGCGCTCAGATCGCGACGGGCATAGCCGCTCCTTGGTAGTGTCGTCAGCCAGCGCGGAGCATGGTGCTTCCACTGGTACGTGGGAGGGGGCTCCCCTCCGGGAGGAGTCCTCGGGGGGTATACAGCCCCACCCTGACACGTGGCCGGCACGGTAGGGCTTGGCAAGGTGTATCTGGGCACCCGCGAGCCAGCGCGGGACTCACGGGGCCCTACCTCAAGGCGGGTTGTGCCTGGCTCTGGGCCTTATCTTGGAGTGTGTTCCTGCAAGTTTGGCCAGATGCCGGTGGTCTACGTCTTCGGGTCCCGGCTCTCGGGTTGGTCTTAGCAATCGCTGACATGCCAGGTCGGGATGCCATGGACAAGACCAAAGGGTGAGGGCCGGAGAGCCGGTAGGAGCCCTGAGTCGCGATGCTCAGGCACCCCCCTTTAACGCACAAGCTGGGTTAGATGTTGAAACTCTACGTCCTTGGGTCCCGGCTCTCGGGCTGGTCTCAGCCGTCGCTGGCTGCCAGGTCGCGATGCCATGGACAAGACCAGAGGGTGAGGGCCGAGAGGTAGGAGCCCCGAGTCGCGATGCTCAGTGCAACCCCTTTAACGCAAAGTCTGGGTTAGATGTTGAAACTCTCACGCCCCGGGTCCGGCTCTCGGGCTGGTCTCAGCCGTCGCTGGCATGCCAGGTCGCGATGCCATGGACAAGACCAGAGGGTGAGGGCCGGAGAGCCGGTAGGTGCCCTGAGTCGCGATGCTCATGCACCCCCCTTTTTTTTGACTGTGAACTGTGGGGTAAAACCCCCACAGCATATCAAAACTTTATTAAAGCCAGACAGCAGTTACAACAACATGATTACAAGAGGTAACCGAAAGGAAAGGAGAAAAACAAAATAAAGAAAAGGCAAAAATTTAAGGTGGCAAGAAAGAAATCCACTTGAGTAACTCATCCTTGTATCCAGACTTGATTCTATGCTGCATCAGAGTTATGTCATGCCTGAAAGCACCTCTCCATTTGTTAATACTTGCCCTCTCACCTCTGAACACTTTGGCATTTCTGATGATCCAGATATTCCAGCAGGCAATAAATACTACTTCAATGAAAAATGGATTATCAAAACTTCTCCTTGCCTGGATGACTAGGTCAGACATTGAAGTTCCAGGCGACCAATCAATCTGCAAATAATTCCAAACTCTGACACTGAAATTGCAGTTGAAGAAGAGATGGTCTCTGGTTTCTCTCACTTGCAGGGGGCATAGCCTACAAGAAACACCATCATCCATGTGCCGGTGCCTTCTATCAACCATATCCTTAGTGTTTAGTCTGTCCATAATGAGCATCCATGCAAAAACCTTGATCTTGATAGTGCAAGAGGATTTCCAGATCCAGCACAGCAAGTGGTTGAATGTTTCATTCTGAAAAACATGACCATAGAACATCTTAGGTTTGTAAGCCTTTGAAGAGCCCTGCCATAACCATAAATCCTTACAAGTGTCATCTCTGGTATGGGAGGCCAGCATATTTCTTATCAAGTTTAACTCATCAAAAGCTTGAGAAGACAAAGGTAGGTGAAAGTGTTGGTACAAGTCTATTGAATTGAAGATGTCCTTAACAGAAATCCATGGATCCCTGGCAAAAGAGAATAATCTTGGGAATCTAGACTGCAAGGTAGAAACTTCATTGCCAAGATTCCGCTTATCGACACCAAAAAGCAAAGGTCCCCAAAGATTGACCTGCACCCAGGAGCAGTCCCTAAAATTCTGAGGGACCTTGCAAATATCCTTCCACCAAAAAGAGCCACAAGAAGTTGTTCCCTGGGGCATGCCATCATGATAATATGAGTCCCAAATTAAGGACACCCAAGGGAGGTCTTTCCTGTTGAGAAAGTTACTAGCATGCTTGAGAAGCAAAGCCACATTTTGAACACCCAGGTTCAAAATACCAAGACCACCCTTGTTTTTTGGTCTACAAATCAAATTCCAAGCAGCAAGAGATGGAGCAGGCTCCTCCCTATTTTTTCTCCACAGACATTACCTTTGAATTATTTCCAGCTGCTTGAGGATTCCAGCAGGAACAACCAGGCTGCCCATAAAGAAGATTGGCATGGAAGACAGAGTAGAATTTAAGAACTGCAGTCTCTCACCTTGATTAAGGAAGGAGGAGCTAGCAGTCATTCTCCTCTCCATACAATCCACAAGAGGCATAAAGTCCACCATCTTCGGCCGTGTAGTACCCACAGGCAAACCAAGGTAAGTAAAAGGCATCTTTCCAATTTGACATCCAAAAGCAGAAGCAAGCTCAGTCATGACTGCATTTTCAACATTTATAGGAATGATAAAAGATTTATGGTAGTTGACATCAAGACCTGTGGACTGAGAGAAGACCAACAGCATCTCCTTTAGTGCTAAAAGTTGTTGCCTGTCAGCAGGGAGGATGATCAGAGTATCATCAGCATATTGAATGATAGGGTAGTCTTGATCATGGCAGGGAATAGGTAGCTTTAGGATCCCCTTGCTGAACATATAATTAATCACTGCTTTCGTAAGATCGCCAGCTATCACAAAGAGAAGAGGAGAAACAGGTCCCCTGCCTAACTCCTTTTTGCAAATAAACTTCCTCCTGTGCACACCATTCGAAGGACGGAAGAGGTACCAGTGGCAAGGAGCTGCTTCATCCATAGGATCCACTTTTCATTAAAACCTTTGTGTCTTAGGATTTGGAAGATAGCTTCATGCTCAACAGAGTCAAAAGCCTTCTCAAAGTCGAATTTGAGGATGACAATTGGCCTCTTTGACTGATGGCATTGATGCAGATACTCAAAGGTCCAACCAATGCAGTCCTGAATTGTTCTGCTCTTAATGAAACCATACTGATACTTATGAATGCATTTCAAAATTATCCTCTGAAACCTATTGGCAGCCATCTTAGAATGGAACTTCAGACCCATGCTTGTGAGAGAAATGGTCCTATAGTCCCCGACTTCCTCGGGTGATAGTTTCTTGGTGTCGGTGTACTAAGGTAGGGGGTACCTCAGTACCCCAACTTGTGCACGGGCAGTCGCAGCTTCCCACAGCTGATCCACCAAATGCTTGCCGGAGACCATTCCTGCTCCATATCAAGCCATTCAAGAACAAAGTGTACAAGACAGAAGCTCGAGACCCCGGCAAGAGGAGCTTGCTGGGAAGGCCGTTCCAGGCTCAAGATTACATCACTCATGCAAGCCCCCGGCGAGAGGAGCTCGCCGGGGAGACCAGAGGACTACATCTCAGAAGACATGCCTCGGCGCTATACGCGTCCCGGCGAGGGCCCGGGGAGCGGCAAGTTACAAGCCCGACAAGCTCCCGGGCCCGGCAAGATCAAGACCCCGGCAAGATGCTTGCCGGAGAGCTACTGTGCCCGTGACTCCAGCTCATCCGCCCACGCCGCCTTAAGCCCTTCCGAAACGCTGCGTGGCGGATGGTCAGGCTGCATGAGGGTGCGGTGGCACTCCACGGTGGTGGCTCCATCGCTGTGGCAAACGGAGACGCAAGGGCGGAGCTTTTGGGGTCGACGGCGACGGGCATTTAATGCTCTTGTCCCCTCTCACAAAAGTAGGTAGAATCCACTGCTCAAGCCTCAGAGCTGCACTGCTCCCGACTGCTCCAACTACCACCTCTTTTACGTTTTTACCCCTCTCTCCTACGTTGACACCTGTTGGTGACCCCTTGCCCTATAAAAGGAGGCCCATGCACAACGTAGAGGGGGTTCAGAGGCTCGGATCCTTGGCAACTATAGCACCAGGGATTCGGCCGGTTCGGCTCATTCGACACACGCACCACCACCATATGCTCGTACTCTCGAGCAAGCTAAATACAAACACAAGGCAGCAGAGGAGTTTTATCTCTCCGAGAGCTCCGGCTGGGTAAAAAGCCGCCAGCGTGCTCGCCTCGACTGCTCTCTGCGCATCCTCCGCCTCGCATCAACACACGAAGGGCCGCCCCGCCCCATAGGTGTCGCACCCCATCGCGCCCGACATCTTTGGCGCGCCCGTAGGGGCGCCGAGGTTGTGCGGACCTGATCCGCGTTCAGCGACCGCGTTCTTCATCAACCTCTCCGGTTTCGTCGGCGACTTCATCGACAATCGCGCCATGGCCTCAAGACGAGGGCCTCAAGGGTTGCAGACTGCTCTGCGTTTCACCCGCCGCCACCGGAGCCAGCGGTAGGCGGAGGAGACGCTGTCGAAAGGGTGGACGCCGGCGAGGGCACTCGCGGCGCCACCGCATCCGTGGATAGACGGATGACCGCGCCTCGGTCTCCGTGGATCCACGCCTATCTCAGCGCTTTACGACCAAAGAGCGCCGTGCCATGGGAGGTAGTACTGCATGGTGGGGCAAGAACATGCCGGAGGCTCGCGGGATGCTTCGGACTGCCGTCCACGCATGAGCAGGGCAAAAGTGCCGAGACGGGACTCTGCTCCTCCTATCGCTACTAGGAGTCCGAGCATATCCTGTTCCTCGCGCCGCCCGCTCCCGCTCCCCCTCCGAGCCGGCAAGCGCATCTCCTCGAGCGTTCTGCTGTCGCCGAGAACGCGCTTATCGAGCTCTGTGTCCAGCAAGGACAGCCGTGGTGCTCACTCGACAAACGCCGCCCTCGGGCGCTCTAAGCCCGGGCGAGGGCAGCTTCGTGCTCGTTTCCGCAAACGCACCTCTCCGAGTGCTGCGCCGCCCGTCAGGACGCGCCATTAGGCTCCACCAGCGAGTGCAAGGAAACGAGAAAAAGAAAGCTAAGTTGCTCGAGCTTTTGCGCAGAGCACTCCTTAATTTCATGCTTTTATATGTTATGTCCTCGCAAGATTCGTCCTTTTGTACGCCAAACCTATGCGCGGAGGAGCTCGCTGTGAATGGTCGCACCTTTACTTTGCTTCAACACGCCAACGAAGTTAAGAGTGAGCGCGACCAGCTTCGCGCCTCGCTTCGCTTCGAGTCCGCCGGCAAGTTAAGCGGCGTCCGCGACCGACGCGCAGTTGTTGCTGCGGAAGCAACACCAGCCAGCGGGCTGCTGATGTTCCGACTCAGCAAGCGTGTTAAGCACCGCAAGTTACCTAGAAGCGAGGGTGAAAGCGCACAAAGGACGAGGGCGAGGGAATAACGTGGCGAGCCCCGCCGTGAGATGTCCTTCAGATGAGAGACTTGTGCGCGAGAGGAGCCGAGTCGTGGCCTGATTGCGTGCTTGTTTTGTTTCCGAGTCCGCCAACAAACACAAGTGTGCTGCTGCACCTTATCTTGCTTTCGAGCCTGCTCGCCAAGTTAAGCGCCGTGAATCGCCCGACAAGGTTGTTTGTCGGAAGCGACACCGCCGGCGGGCTGTCCTGCTTCGGCAAAGCGTGTTCGCCCGGCGAAGCCCCCGAGAGCGAGAGTACAAACATACGGAGGGCAAGACACGGCATCAGATTGCACAACCAAGAGTTATATACACGTACATATACATGAAGCAGCTTGCATGTCTACCTCACCTGTTTTCATGACTGAAATTGCAGCAACAAGGAGGAACCGAAGATCACACTAGAGGCCCGAGGCCCGCGAGCCGTGGTCGCCGGGGCTGCGGGTGCCGTGGTTCTTCCTCGGCAAGCCAGCCTCGGCTGGGCTGCGAAGCGCCAAGATTCGCCTCCGGCAAGACAAAGTTGCTGGGGCTGCGATATCAGATAAGATTTTCATCCCTCGTCATGTATCCTCTCATGGACCGGGAAACGCGGGGCTGCATCTTTGAACGAGCGTGTTTTGTAAAACCCGTACGTGGAGGAGCCGAGTCGTGGCCCAGTTGCGTACTTGTTTTGTTTCCGAGTCCGCTCAACAAACTCAAGTGTGCTGCTGCACCTTATCTTGCTTTCGAGCCCGCTTCGCAAGTTAAGCGTCATAATCGCTCCGGCAAGGTTGCTTGCCGGAAGCGACACCGCCAGCTGGCTGTCCCAAGACTCGCAAGCGTGTTCGCCTGACAAGCTCCCGATAGCGTAAGAACACACAAGGCACGCAATCAAGTAAAAGACTCAGTCCGCAAGCTTTCCCTCTTTTCATTAAAAACATCCTAGCATAGTACAGGTCCATAGAGGATGAAAACATGATAGAGAGGATTACAAGTTCTTAAAGCAACTAATGCCCGAGGGCTTACAAATTAAAAAGATAAGGTGCCGTGATCCTTCTCCTGTTTCTCTGCTCAGAGTTCAGGAGGTAGGTCAAGGAGCCCCGCAAGATAAGCCTCGCTGGGAGGAGGCCCCTGCAAGAGGAGCTTGTCGGGAAAGGCGAAGGAGCGCTTAGGAGAGCGTGGCGGTGACGCCGCCGTGCCCAGAGCTGCGCAAGGTGACGGGCATGGGGAACGATGCCCGAGAGCCACGGGCGCCAGAAGACACCAAGAGAACACCCGGGGCCGCCAGAGCTTGGCGGAGACGGGCGCTGGAGGCGAGCTTGAAGACGGGTGGTGGGATATCGCACGAGGGCACCTCGCCTCAGATTCGATTTAACGGCCTTGCCGTCCTCCCCTCTTCCTCTTCTCGCAGCCTCCTCACGCCAGCCGCCAAGAAGACGGCCCCGGAGTTGAAGGCGGCGACCAGAAGATGAGGTCGCCGGTGGCGCGAGGCAGCGGTGTCCGACGCCTAGTCGGGCCCGCCATCCCCTCGCCGCCGCTGCCGCCTCCTCCTCGTCACTCTCGCCGGGAGGAGCCTTCGCTATCCGAGGAGCTGTCCACACAGCAGCGCACTCGGGTCCCGTAGTCGCCAAGACCTTGACGGCGAGAAGGTCACCATCCATTAACTTGAAATGGAGGGTGAACCCGCCGTCAAGCTATGGATCCGGCGAATGTCTTCCACCCTCGGTCGAAGAACATCACGCCGGGCTGGGGACACGACACTCACCCGAGTGCCGCTGATCCCGCAACCCTCATGCACAACTCCATCACGTCGGGTGGATCCGCCCCATCGCGTCGCAAGAACGGGCCGGCAGCCGGAGGCGACGACGAGGCGCCCGGCGGCTTGATGAAGAACTCCTCAGGGTCATCTCCGTGTGGACCGCGCCGTGGTCGGGAGATGCCGGGAGACGGGAGGCACATCACCACGACCGCCTCTCCCCACCGCCTCGCCACGCCTGCCTGCTCATGCCACGCCTCCCTCTCCCTCTCGTGGCGGCCCGCCGCCACGGAGCAGGATGGGGAGGGTGCGCTGCCTAGAAGCGACCCTCGCCGCCACCGTCAAAGGACCGGGGTTCTTCCTTCCATGGCGGCAAGAAGAATAGAAGATGAAGACGAAGGAGAAGAGGATGAGTGCGCCATTGTGCTCCCCTTCCGCCTTTTTAAAGGAGCGGCGGGGGCTCAACCACCCCGCCACCAATCAGAAACGAGGAGGCCAGAGGAGCGGGCCGAATCGCCTTCTCCGCCTGCGTGACGGCTCGGTCTCCCACCTTCGCCGCCCGACCCCCCTGTGCACGAGGGCCGCGTGGCGTGCGGAACCAGAGCGACGGGTGAGGCGACCCCGCCCGCACCACGATCACGGGTGGATGCCTTAAAGGCTGCATGCGCCCCACGCCTCCCACGACGCCGCAATCGACGCGTGCCGTTCACGGAGGGGAGGCGGCAGATGCAGAGGCAGCCTCAACGCGCAGAGGCTTCGTGTGCCTGCAGACTGCCTTGGGCCTGGCCCAACAGCGCTGGCACCGCAGGTGGCCCAGCCGGGGGCTCCTGTCGGTGTATTAAGGTAGGGGTACCTCAAGTACTTCAACTTGTGCACGGGCAATCGCAGCTTCCCACAGGTGATCCACCAAATGCTTGCCGGAGACCATTCTGCTCCATATCAAGCCATTCAAGAACAAAGTGTACAAGACAGAAGCTTCGAGACCCGGCAAGAGGAGCTTGCCGGAAGGCTGCTCTGTGCTCAAGATTACATCACTCATGAAGCCCCCGCGAGAGGAGCTCGCCGGGAGACCAGAGGACTACATCTCAAGACACGCCTCGGCGCTTATACGCTGTCCGGCGAGGGCCCGGGAGCGGCAAGTTACAAGCCCGACAAGCTCCGGGCCCGCAAGATCAAGACCCCTGCAAGATGCTTGCCGGAGAGCTGCACAGTGCCCGCCTCCAGCTCATCCGCCCACGCGTCGCCTTAAGCCCTCTCCGTAAACGCTGCGTGGCGGATGGTCAGGCTGCATGAGGGTGCGGTGGCACTCCACGGTGGTGGCTCCATCGCCGTGGCAAACGGAGACGCAAGGGCGGAGCTTTTGGGGTCGACGGCGACGGCATTTAATGCTCTTGTCCCCTCTCAAAAGTAGGTAGAATCCACTGCTCAAGCATCGTAGCTGCACTGTTCCCGCACTGCTCCAACTACCACCTCTTTTACGTTTTTACCCCTCTCTCCTACGTTGACACCTGTCGGTGACCCCTTGCCCTATAAAAGGAGGCCCATGCACAACGAGAGGGGTTCGAGGCTCGGATCCTGGCAACTATAGCACCAGGATTCGGCGGTTCGCCTCATTCGACACACGCACCACCACCATATGCTCGTACTCTCGAGCAAGCTAAATACAAACACAAGGCAGCAGAGGAGTTTTATCTCTCCGAGAGCTCCGGCTTGGGTAAAAGCCGCCCAGCTGCTCGCTCGATCTGCTCTCTGCGCATCCTCCGCCCTCGTACCGAACACACGAAGGGGCCGTCCGCGGCCCCATAGGTGTCGCGCCCCATCGCGCCCGACACTTGGGTATCAGAGTAATGAAAGAACTATTAATGTTATCCAGCACTGCAGTCCCCTCATGAAAAGCATGAGCCAGATCATAAAAGTCACTTGATATGATGTGCCAACACCTTTTGAAGAATAGACCATTAAAACCATCAGGTCCAGGTGCTTTATCCACAGGCATGTACTTGACCACATCATCCATTTCCTCTTTTTCAAAGGGTTTAGTAAGCACATCCAGGCCAACCACTGGAGTTATTAGAGATGCTAAATCAAAACCCATTACAATCCCTCTGGAAGTGCCCATTCTGTTCTTGAAACAGCTCCAAATAATTCCAGCCATTTGATCATGGTCAGAGACCACAGAGCCATCAGGTAATTTAAGACTAGCAATTGAATTTCTCCTGTGCCTCTCCGTGGCCATGGCATGAAAAAACTTGGTGTTCTCACCCCCAACCTTAATATACCTGATAGTGCTTCTCTTTTTCCAGTACATGCAGTGCATGTGCAAAAGCTTTTCCAAATGAACCTATACAATTTTTCTGAAATTGAACTCATGTCTAAACAGGGGCCTCCATTCCTCCAACTCATCTAAAAGGAAGACCACATGATTACACTTGGTAATCAACAATTTTAACTTGGAAACATTCATTTGCCATCTTTTAAGGCACATTCTTAGATGCTTAAACTTGTCAGCAATCTTGGCAGTAATGTGAGTCTTCCTAGATGGGGTTAGCCATGATGATTCCACACAATCCATAAAGCCCTCAAGTTCCAACCAATAGTTTTCAAACCTAAAAAGATTTGATTTTGGTATGGTTGTCTTAATTGAAACTAAACAAGGGACATGGTCAGTGGCTGTCCTGGCCAGAGGCAATACTTCAGTCAATGGATAGTCAGTGATCCAATCTACTGAGGTGAAGAACCAGTCTAACTGCTGTAAGTGCATCTAGTGCCCCTTAGTGATTTTGGTGTATTGAAGACTTATAGGTTAAGTGACAGATGCGTTTGTGAGTGTACACAGGTCTATAAGTCTATGAGGAGTTTGATATTTACAGAAAAAGTCGACCCCTAAAAATGAATTTCTTCGACTGAAGACTTTAATATTCTGAAGACTTTCTAAAGACTTTGAAAGTGAAGAAATTGGTGTGACCTTGAAGACCTGGTATTCATTCGAGGAACATGAAGCGTGAAGACTTTTGTTTTCGTAGTTTCATTTTCTCTTTCTTGAGTCATATCAAACACCGTACTATTAAAGGGGGTCGAGGAAATACTAAGGAAAAATTTCCATGTGATGCTCAACTCAAAATCCTACACCTACCAATCCCTTCGAGTGAAGCCATTGGAAATCTCATTACACTTCAGTCAATTTCTTCAAAGGATGAGATGCAGTTCTTCCGTCAATGAGGACTTTGCTCTAATCGAGGAGTTAGGAATTCGCCAGTCGAATTGCCTACACAAAGGAGGAACATGATAGCCCCGAGGAATTTGAGAGTCAAATTTCCGACCGTTCTTGTCTTTGGCTACCGGCTGTCCAAAATATCTTATCCACCTAACGGTCATATCATTGAAGGGCATTTATGTCTTATCATGTCGGGCTGCTCCCTAGGCTATAAATAGCCGCCTCTACAACCACTAGTTGGTTGGCTGCTCCGAGAGAACTTGACACTTGTCATCCGAGAGCAACCCATCCTCCGAGGACTTTGAGCGAAAATCATGAAGTGAGGAAAATCCCAAAACCAAACCCCACAAACCCAAAGTGATTGAGCATCATCAAGAAATTGATCTGCGTGGATCCGACGCTTGTTACCTTTGAAGACTGTGCTTCTTCCGACGGTTAGGCGTCCAAGGTCTAGAGCATCCAAGAGGAATTGTGGATCGCCGAGTGACCAAGTCTGTGAAGGTTTGGAAGTCACCAAGACTTACCACGAGTGATTGGACGACGCTGCGTGGTCTTAGTTCAAGGAGAATACTGTGAGGACTGGGTGTCCCGAGTTGCGGCTCGAGATCGGGTGTCCGGATCTGCGTGTCCTCGAAGTTTAAATACTCACCGCTCCAACCAGACGTATAACCGAGACAGCAGTTGGAATTGGTTTACCAAATCATTGTCTTCACCAACTAACTGGTTCTATTTCATCAACTCTTTCATTTCCTCATTCGTGTTGTATGTTGTTCATATCTGTGCTTGAAGACTTTGATCAAGACTTTGACAAATTCCTCGCCTCAATTTCTTCACCGCTTTGTCTTCATCTTGTTATCCTGTGTTTACGCTTTCAGACTCTGTGCTAGTCTTCATTTCATCATGATGACTATGTTTGTATCCCGTTATGCTTACTTCGAGTAATTATTCCGCAGCAAGTAGTTCTTAGCTAAGGAATTTCCTCACCAGCAAATTCCTCGCTGAAGAATTCATAAAATCGCCTATTCACCCCCTCTAGTCGATATAATGCACTTTCAATTGGTATCGAGCAAGGTACTCCTTGCTCGTGTGATTTTGGTTTAACCGCCGGAGTTTTAGTTATGTCGACCGCAGTATGATCAAGGTCTCGGCCGGGTGTCCTACCTTTGATGGAACGGACTACCCCTCTTTCGAAGAACAAGATGCTAATGCATCTTGAGGCAATTGATAATGATCTCCGGTATGTTGTGGAAAATGGTGTCCCTCCACACTCCGTCCTTTGAACGCTACCGATGTGAAGAGATTCAAACAACTCGATTCTCAAGCGAAGAATATCATATGTGGCCCTCTGAGCAAAGGACAGTATGGAAGAGTGAGTGCTTTGGAAACTGCTAAGCTTATCTGGGACAGGCTGTCCAAAGTAAATGAAGGAGTTTCAACTCAGCGTGACTCTCGAGTCGATGTTCTTTGGAATCTCTTCAACCACTTCAAAAGACTTGACAATGAGAATGTCCAACAAACCTTTGATCGCCTCACTGACATCTCAAATGAGCTTCAAGCCCTCGGTGCCACTGACATTACTGATCATGAAGTTGTGAAGAAACTGTTGAGATCGCTTGATTCCTCATTTGATACTCTGGGACTGATGATACAAGAACGTGCTGACTACAAGTCGCTTGATCCTGCTGATATCCTCGAAAGGCTAAACACTCATGAGTTCCAGCTTGCTGAAAAGAGAGATCTCTATGGTTCAAACTATGGCAAACCACGTGCCCTGAAGGCCAAGGCTGTATCTGACTCTGAATATGAGGATTCTGGTAGTAGCCTTGGTGACCCTGAAGAACTGAGCCAGGATCTTGCACTGCTTGTGAAGAAATTCTAGAAGTTCACAAGACGTGGTCGTTTTGGAAAATCCTCAAGAGGCAATGATTCCTCATCCAATGACTATAAGAGAAGGCTTTGCCACAAATGCAAGAAGCCTGGTCATTACATTCAAGATTGTCCTCAGTGGGAAAAGGAAATGAAGAAGAAGAAACACAAGGATTACAGTTCTGATGATGCGAAGAAGAAGAAGAAGAAATCATCAAAATCTTCGTCATCAAAATCCTCGAAGTCTTCATCTCACAAGAAGAGCAGCTCCAAGAAGGCTCGGGCATTCATTGGCAAGGAAATGGACTCTGAAGCTGAATCTGAGGAAAATGATGAAGAGGAGGCGTCTGAAGAATCTGAGTCTAGTGTGGTGAGTCTTGCCGTTGCTACTGCCTTCGTCAGCAAGTCCATCTTCAACACTGAAGAAACTGACTCCACCGACAAGCCTGATGAAGATAATGATGGCTACGCTCCCACCTATTGCTTCATGGCGAAAGGTGCTAGGGTACTCAAATACAACTCCTCTGAATCTAGTGAAAATGAATCTGATGAGGATCTCAAGCCCAGCTACTCTAAACTTGCTAAGATTGCTGTGAAACAACAACGGGCTCTTGAAAAAGTTCAAAACATGCTAGATAAAAGTGACGATATGTTGGGTGGAGAAATGGATCGCACTAAAGCCCTAACTGAAAATCTTCAGAGACTTCAGTCTAGGTTTGATAACCTTTAAGGTCATCATAACGCTCTCTTGTCCGATCATGAGAAACTTTCTTATGAATTTCTTCAAGAAAAGCAAGATCACGAGAAGCTTTCTCTTGAATCTCTTCAAAGAAAGGAAGATCTTGAAAAGCTAAGAGTGTGTTATGAAGATCTTTAGAAGGAGCGCGATTAATTACTAGCTCCACAAATCAGCGCTTCTCAGGAAGAATTTGTTCCCCCATGCTTAAAGTGCATTGAACGTGAACCTGCTAATTCTTCACCTGAATGTTCAAATGCTTCAACTATTACAAATCCTTGATCTGCCTCTGCTCTCACTAATTCTTCATCTAAGGACATTGCTAGCATCACTGACAATGCAGGGCTGAAGGAATTGTACATGACAGGCATGTACAAAAGCCTCAAATGGCATCAGACACTTTGTGATGTGCTCAAAAAGCAGATCCTCAACAGAAACCCTAGGAAAGAGGGTATTGCCTTTGAGAGGAAACTCAATGCTGATGGAATATATTGGAAGCCTGAGCAGTACCCCAAAACCTCATGGGTTGCTGCAAAGGGACCTCCAGTTGATCCATCTAACTTATCGGCTTTACATGTGAATCTCCTCATTCTTCCGATGAGTCATTTGACTCAACTATAAACTGTTCAAAAATCGAATGGTGAAGTATTTGCTAGATATGTTGGCACTAACTGCAGGAACGGTTCCCCTATGAAGAAAATCTGGGTTCCCAAAAGTTATGTTGAAAGTCTTCAGGTGAATGTCCTCATGGCACCACCTGTGAAGAATAGGAACCCTAGATCAAATTCTTCATATGGACCAAACTCTTCATATGGATCCAAGTCCTCATATGGACCAAATTCTTCACATGCATGGATCAAATTGCTCAACTGGATCAAAGTTCTCATATGATTGTCATCGTGCTAACAACTCTGTCTCGCAGGGTAGAGCTATGGGCTATGAATATGTGCATTATTCTTCAAACCATTATGTTCATAAGTCCTCGAAGAATTACTCTGCTTATTCATATGCTTACCCTAACCCCTCTTATGTGAAACGAAATGGTTTGGCATCTTTGCCACCTTTCTCATATGGTGCTCGCAGAATGATGAACTCTTTGCCACCCCTCCAGATGTGGGTGGTGAAGAAAAAGAACTAATCTCTTCTGCAGGGTCAGGTCTCGGCACTGCTTTAACGCTCAAGAATTTGTCGGGACTGATGAAAATGCTCGAAAGGACGCAGTAAATCATGATGAAATGAACTTTCATTTCACACGCCCTCATATCGCTATATCTCACTCGCTTGATGAAATTCATCGATGAACTTGATATCATATTCTTCATCGATGAAGCATATGAGATTGTAAGTTACACTAATTCATCTGCAGGATGATCAACCCAAAACCACTGAATGGGTCCTCGATAGTGGATGTACAAATCACATGAATAGTGACAAGAATCTATTGATGGATGCTCCTTATCACCGTCACCTCTGAAGCATATCATCTTTGCTGACAAAGGCAAAAGTTAGGTATTGGGTCTTGGTAAGGTTGCTATCTCTAAGGATAAGCACATGGACAAAGTCATGCTTGTTGAGTCCTTAGGATACAATCTCATGTCAGTCTCAATGCTTTGTGATCTTGATATGGTTGTTGTCTTCGGCATATATCGCTGTGTTGTGATTATGGAAGCTGACAATTCCAAAGTCTTCGAAGGCTTTAGGAAAGGAGATCTGTATATTGTTGATTTCTCTACAGGACCACAACCAGCCGTATTTCTACTTGCAAAACTTCGTATATTGGCTATGGCATCGACGACTTGGTCATGCAGGCATGAGGAATTTGAACACGCTTGCGAAGAAGAAGCATGTCATTGGCATTGAGAATGTCAAATTCCTCAAGGATCACTTATGCGGAGCATGTGAAGCTGGAAAAATGACCAAGGCCACTACCCGTCCATTCGAATTGCTTCACATGGACCTCTTCGGACCTAATCATTACTCAGCAGTCACTAATGATGCATCTCTATATGGTTTTGTCATTGTTGATGATTATTCTCGATATACATGGGTACACATTGTTACTTACAAACATGAAGTGCAGGAAGTCTTCAAACGATTTTCCTCGAGGGCTTCAACCAACTTTGGTGTGAAGATCAAGCATATCAGAAGTGACAATGGAACTGAGTTCAAGAATTCCTGTCTTGATGCATATCTTCATGAACTTGGTATTACTCATGAGTTATCTGCTCCCTATACTCCTCAGCAGAATGGCGTCATGGAGCGCAAGAACAAAACTCTTGTTGAGATGGCTCGCACTATGCTTGATGAATACAAAACGCCTCAGCGTTTTTGGATTGATGAAATTGATACTGCTTGCCACATCATCAACAGAGTATATGTTCACAAATTCTTCAAGATGACTGCCTATGAACTCCTCACTGACAAGAAACCCAATGTGAGTTATTTCAAAGTCTTCGGTGCTAAATGTTGGATTAGAGATCCTCACCACAACTCTAAATTTGCACCGAAAGCACATGAAGATTTTATGCTTGGTTACGGAAAGGACTCGCACACCTACAAAGTCTTCAACATTGTTCTTCACAAGATTGTCGACATCAGAGATGTGTGGTTCGATGAAACTAATGGCTCGCAAAGAGAGCACCTACCTTCATGTTAGATGAACCAGCACCAAGATGCTATCAAGCTCAAGGCAACCGAGGATGTCATTCCGATCAAGAATCTGTCAAGAATTCATTCCTGTTCATGAAAAACGCCGAGCTGATGCACTGAAGAACTTGATGAGGAAAATGGTGTCAAGAAAATGCTGATCAAAATCCTCGGCGACAACCAACTCATCCACGCGTTGCAAAAGAAGTGCAAGTGGAGAAGATCATCGATGACATTAGTGCACCAGTCCTCTCACACGCTCAAAAGCATCACATTTATCTAACTTTTGTGGGCACTATGCTTTTGTCTCTATCACAGAGCCCACTAAGGTAGATGAAGCATTTCGAGCCGAGTGGATTCAAGCTATGCAAGAAGAATTACATCGATTCGAGCTGAACAATGTCCGAATTGGTCAATCGCCTGCATCCTCGCAAGCATATTATCATTGGCACAAAGTGGATCTACCACAACAAGCAAGATGAAAATGGCCTTGTGGTGAGGAATAAGGCACGACTAGTGGCTCAAGGCTACACACAGGTTGAAGGAATTGATTTCGATGAAACTTTTGCACTGTTGCTAGACTTGAGGCTATTCAGATATTACTTGCTTACGCTAACCATCATGATATCATCTTATATCAAATGGATGTGAAAAGTGCATTCCTCAATGGTAAGCTTGAGGAAGAAGTATATGTTGCTCAACCCCCAGGTTTTGAAGATCCCAAGAATCCTGACAAAGTCTTCAGACTCAATAAGGCTCTCTATGGCCTCAAGCAAGCCCCTCGGGCGTGGTATGATACATTGAAGGAATTCTTCGTGAAGAATGGCTTCACACCCGTTCACTCGACCCTACTCTTTTTACTAAATCATATGATGGTGAACTGTTTGTGTGCCAAATATATGTTGATGATATTATCTTTGGCTGTACTAACCAACGTTATAGTGATGAATTTGCCTATATGATGAGTGAAGAATATCAAATGTCTATGATGAGAGAGTTGAAATTCTTCTTAGGTCTTCAAATTCGCCAGCAAGAATGGCATATTCATATCTCAGAGAAATACCTCAAAGATGTACCGAGGAAATTCGCATGCAAGATTGTAAAGGCGTCAAAATTCCTATGCCCACAAATGGCCATCTATGCAATCGATGAAAATGGTATTGACTTCGATCACAAGGTATACCGCCCATGATTGGTTCCTTATTGTACTTATGTGCATCTAGGCCAGATATAATGCTTAGTGTTTGCATGTGTGCCCGATTTCAAGCTGCACCAAGGAATCACACCATAAGGCTGTGAAGCATATTCTTCGATATCTAGCTCACACACCAACACTAGGATTATGGTACCCCAAGGGCTCTGCTTTTGATCTCATTGATATTCGACTCGAATATGCTGGTGATCGTGTGGACCGCAAGTCAACATCGGCACTTGTCATTTCCTCGACGATCTTTGGTCCGTTGGTCCTCGAAGAAACAGAATCTGCGTATCACCGTCTACTCTGAAGCTGAATACATTGCTGCTGGCTCATGCTGTGCTCAACTGCTTTGGATGAAGCAAACCTCAAGGACTATGGCGTCAACGTGAAGAATGTGCCTCTCCTCTGCGACAATGAGAGTGCCATCAAGATTGCTCACAACCCAGCTTCAGCACTCAAGACAAAGCACATCCAGATTCGTCATCATTTTCTTCGTGATCATTTGTTGAAGGCGACATCTCCTTCGAGCATGTGAAGATCAAGAACAGCTAGCGATATCTTCACTAAGCCCTTGGACGAGAAGAGATTTAGCAAGTTGCGGTGTGAGCTAAATATCTTAGAATCTTCAATGTTCTTTGAAAAGGACACACATCCTAACCCTTATGCAGAATTGATGACTTAGATGTGCAACACATGAAGAAACGTTTTCTTCAATCAATGAAGAATAACACTCTAAGAGTGAAGAAATTAATGAAGAATTTGATTCTCGTAACCCTCGACAATTGTACGCGTGTCTGAAATCATCATTCTTATACGGTGGGTCACGCCACCACAAAAAGTTGAAAATCTTCAATTTGAGTTTTTCCTCATATTTGAAATTCTTCAGTTTTTCAAATTCTTCAACTTTGCAAAATCTTCACTGTTTCCGTCGTTTTTCTTCATTGGCTATATATATATATGAGTTTATGTCCTCTACAGCATTCACTTATTACTATTTCTTCAAGTTGCGATTTCTGCTAAGTGAATGTGATCGGACCCTTCCCCCCTCTATGCTACACTCAACCCAATCTATTCACAAATTCTTCATGTGCGTTCTGATTGAAACTCGTTCAAAGTCTTCACTGTGTCCTTGTCAACTGAAGAAATTGCGAACGGAACTTTAAAACAAATCTTATCCAGATTTTCGGTTTTGCCGCTCAAACCGTTCCGCATCCCATGATGCATTATTTTATTCACCCACGATCTTACACGATCTCATCTGCACAGTACGTGGGTGATACATGTCGCGTGAAGAAGAAAGGGCAGGGGCATGTTCGTCCCAAAATCTTCGGGCGAACAGTTTTTACCGTGGCTATAAATACCCCTCTCCCCTTCCTTACTTCATTTACTCCGCTCGATCGCTGTCTCTCGCTTGAGCTCTCCTCAAACTCTAGCGCTGCCGATACTCCATCGCCGCAGGTGAGGAAGAGCTTCACTGCCTCGACCTCGTCGCCGTCGTACTCGCGCCGGCTGCGGAAATATTCACTCCGCCGCCGCCATAGCCGTCTCCCTCTGCCAAGTTAGGGCGTGGGAGATATAACTTGACGATCTTCATCGCTGTTCATCTCTGTTCGTCGTGTTCTTCAGTTCGGGTAATTAAAAGTCAATTTTATTACTCGCTTTGATTCTCAAACTTTTCTGAAAATCTTCAAAGGTGTTTTATTCTTCAAATCTTCACATATGAACACCTCACACACTGTATGCTCTTGATCCATCTCTCTAAGCACTCATTTCTTCAAGATTCCTCAGTTGTGCGGATTTTCGATCTGTATAACTCGAACCTAAGACAAGAACGTTAGTGAAATTCCTCAAGGCTCAACTGGTCAAATTCCTCAAAACTTGTCTTTTGAAAAATCTTACGAGAACGATATGACCTCTCCAAATTCCTCGCACCTACATCATTCTCACAGTACTCATGTCCGCTCTTTGAACCACTAGGTTCTCATCAACTTAACTCATTTGCAGCGTTCCTCGAAGAAAAACTGCATACTTCTTCAGAGTGTTCAATTGTTCAAATTCCTCATCCAAGAAAATGGTCAAGGAAAGAGACCGCAGAAAGGAGGAAAGAAACCGGAGGTCATGATCGCTTCGAGATCCCCGATGAAATATACAAGGATTATTGCACACCTGATGAAGCCATGTTTGGCAAAGAAAACAAGAATCAGCGCAAAGTGCGCATTCAGAGGATTGAACGAAGATGGGCACGAGAATGGAGGGAATATCGATATGTTACTCCAAAGTACATGAAGAAATTCGCCTTAAATCCTCCATGCCCAAGAGCTCCATTGGCACCTGGACAAGTTGCTGATCCCACTAGCATCAAAAGTGGTGAAGACTTTCCTGAAGAATGGGCTAGGCGCCAAGCAAAATTGGCAAGACAAGCCAAGGCGGAGGTGAGGAAATTCAATGAGGATTCTGCTGCTGCTGCTGCCGCTGAGACCTCGGTCAAGCAAGGAAATCAATGCCGAAGAAGCCTGCTCGCAAGCCAAGTGCTTCACCATCAGCGCCCTCACGGCCAAGTTCTCACCGCCCCCTCACGGCAAATTCCTCGAGACTCTGCTGCTCCACCAAAGTCCTCGGAGCTCCTCCAAGTCCTCAACTCCTGTGCATCCGCTACATGTCAAAGGACTCGGGGTTTCTCAATTGCTTCGTGTCTCAACAGTTCCTCACCGCACCAATGTCCTCATCAGCCCCACTCTGCTGAAGACAAAAGCAACAATGGGCGCGGTCCTCGGCCAAGTCCAAGAAATAAACAGGTTGCTTTCAAGTGCCCTCGATGACGAGGCTTCGATGAAGAACTTGCGAAATCATCGAGAGAGAGACAAGCAAAGGCCGCCAGAGCCAAAGGAACACTGCCCTCTCGCTTCGATCCGAAGAAGATCCTCGACTACATTGACTTATGGCGAAGGATCCAAACACTCCAATGCTTGATCGCCTCGACTCTGGTCAAAGTCATATCTCGACCCATTTCATCTCTCAAGAGAAATGGAAGTTTGAAAAGGCTCGTGAGATAAAAAGAGCTCAAGCAAGAAAGGAGAAGCTTCAAGAAGAACGTTGTCGACCGACACCAAGAACTTCTCAAGGCTCAATCTGAGATCCAAGCCCTCAAAGAAAGATTTCGATGCATACAATGCTGATTGGCAAGGAGCCAAAGTAAGATTCGCAATTTGACGAAGAAAATGACAACTGCAGCCCCATCGCAACAAGAAAATCCTCGAGTTGCAGACTCTGCTCACCGTCAAGAACATGCCAAGACCGCTGATGACTTTCAGCCTGCCGATGAGAATACAAGTTCCAGGCTGATGACTCCATTCCACCACCGAAGAAATTCCTGGGCATCCACTAGTGGTGCGCTGAAGAAATCGAAGGATCAGGCAACAAGCACTACGATGCGCTAAAGAAAATGAACCACAATCCTCGGCTCCTCCTGCGCCAACACCAACTCCAATTCTTCCTTCGCTATGAAGTGAAGAAGACCAAGGCTGCAGAGCGAGCTGCGAGTGAAGAAAAGGAAGGCATCACCAAGGTCAAATTCTTCGGCTGCGAAGAAAATGAAGCCAATGACCAGCTCGCTTGAAAATCCTATTGATGCCATTCCGATTTCCTCCATGTCATCCAAGGAAATTGTTCCTTATGGAGAAGACTACAAGATCCCAAGTGGATCTGATGAAGAAAATCATTCTGTTGCTACCTCAGAGCAGCTTGATGAAGAAATTGAAGTGGAAACATTCCCTTCAACGCCAGTCGTTTCCTCACCTATGCCTCAGTTCACAGCTGAAGAGGCTGGTGTTGAGGAAATTGAAAAAGAAGATGAAGATGTGGATATTGGATGCACTACACCAGTGATGAACGATGACTTTTGGGAAAGTCAGCATCCCAATACTCCTCTCTTCACTCCTATTCAACAAATTCCTCAGTCCCCGGCTACAACTGTTCAAATGGGCTCTGAAGAAACTCATCCCACATCGTCTGTTCATGAAGAAATTCCAGCCGCTAGGGCTGATGAACCTACTGCTGCTGATCCCCAAACTGCACAAGAAGAGGAACCAGAAATTCCTCAGCCTAAAGCATCTGAGATCGTCATTCCTGAGGTTGTGCTGCAAATCACTGACACTCCTCTGCCCAAACCGAAGAATCCGTTCTCTCGCAAGCAAAAATTCAAGGCTGAAGACTTCTTTTCTAAGCATGTGTTCTTCACTGATTACAATCCATATGACTCTGCTCGCATCAGGAAGAGATGTTTCTCGACTGCTACTCAAGCCAACTTCTATTCCTCACTGCTCTTTGACAAGGACAAAATCTTCGATCATGAACATATTCCTCATGTGGATATGGAATCTCTGTCGTGCTTCGAGCCGGTCCTCCGAGTTATTCACGATGCAGGACTACTGAACTTATACACTGATATCTGTGATTGGAATGAAGAACTCATTCTTCAGTTCTATGCCACTTTGCATATCACCGGAGATGCTGAAGATGTCAATTCATGGGTGCTGGATTGGATGACCGAAAACACTCACTATAAGGCACCAGCAACTGAATTTCTTTGTGTCCTTCCTCTGGATCCTCCCCATGCTAGTGCATGTTGCATCTACAATAACCGTGAACTGACAGATCATTATATGCAAGTGCTCATGAAGCCTTTGAAGCCAGGGCAAGCCCCACGAACCAAATTCCTCGTCAAGGAATTACTTTATGTGCCTCGGACTGTCTATCGCATCCTGACGAAGACAATGAGTCCTATCAAAGGCCACGACTCAAATGATGAAGATGTCGTTGGCATCATGAAGAACCTGCTTTTCAACATCATTCATGGCGTTCTCGTCAACTTCCATGATTTCTTCATGAGGACTCGCTAATGTTGCTATGTCACCTTTTGAGCTGAAGCCCTATCGCCTTGGATTATGAGATTCATAAGGGCAAGATCTTCACCGAATTACAAGGTCGACACTCAACCATGGTAGCTACTTGCCGCCCATTGAAGTCCTCAAGCGACCGGTTTCATCATCGATGATAAGGGCAAGGCAGCTGCTTGTGATCGATGAAGGCACTCGTCCATTGGATGGTCAATTCCGCCTAGCTACATCTTACTCCACCAATGATGATTCGCAACACATGACACCGCCACAAATACATCAGCCAAGCAAAAGCCTCAAGCAACAAAGACACCGGTGTGATGACTGACCGTGAGTGACTCCTCAGTCTTCATCAGAAGGTTGATCGCAATCACAAACGGGTGAAGCGTCAGTTTGCTGCAATTCTTCACAACATGACCTCAACCCATAATGCAGTGAAGAAAAATCAGTATCACCTTCATGAAACCCTCAACCGCACCTGGGATGTTCTCACTCATGTATATTCCTCGGAAGAACTGAAGACTATGGGTCTCCAGGAAGCATTTGACTGGTCCGCACCACCTTCGAAGAAATTCAAGAGAGTCAAAGTTCCTGATCTGGTGGCCAGTTCTTATTCTTCATCGCATGAAACTGATGAGCATGAAGATTTGGACGACACTGTGGCAGGCCCTACTTCAACGAACAACCCCAACAACGCTGGCGCTCCTCCATCGACTTGAAATTCTTCTGGGGCGTTAGTCCTAAGTTTCGATCCTTTTGGTCATTTGATGACAAAGGGGGAGAAATCTGAGTTAGTCTTCAAGCGGGTTTATATTATGGGCGTTTTGTTAAGTTACAACTCTCGTTCTTCCAAAACCTTTTATTGGATCAAGTTATAATCTTAAATCCGATGGTGCCCTGATACTTTTGAGTGGTGCATTGTGCTCTGACTTTGATGCATTGTGCTCTGATACTTTTGATGTGTTATTCTGCATGCTTATTCCTCGTTAATATTATTGCACACATGCTGAATCTCATCAGGCACCATATTTATCATGCATTTCAAATTCTTCATATTATATATCAAATGCGTGTATGAATTACAAGATATAGGGGGAGATCTCCATTATTCAATTCTTCAAATGTCCATTGCCTCAAAAGCAAATTCCTCACTATGCACATATTTAGGGGGAGTTCTTCTATATCTTGCAATCAAATTCCTCAAAATCAGTATTTACACTTCATATGTTTATCCCCGTTGAAAACTTAACCTATGTTGTCATCAATCACCAAAAAGGGGGAGATTGTAAGTGCATCTAGTGCCCCTTAGTGTTTTTGGTGTATTGAAGACTTATAGGTTAAGTGACTGATGCGTTTGTGAGTGTACACAGGTCTATAAGTCTATGAAGAGTTTGATATTTACAGAAAAATTCGACCCCTAAAAATGAAGTTCTTCGACTGAAGACTTTGATATTCTGAAGACTTTCTGAAGACTTTGAAAGTGAAGAAATTGGTGTGACCTTGAAGACCTGGTATTCACTCGAGGAACATGAAGCGTGGAGACTTTTGTTTTCGTAGTTTCATTTCTCTTTCTTGAGTCATAGGAAACACCGTACTGTTAAAGGGGGTCGAGGAAATACTAAGGAAAAATTTCCATGTGATGCTCAACTCAAAATCCTACACCTACCAATACCTTCGAGTGAAGCCATTGAAAATCTATAACGATTCAGTCAATTTCTTCATGGATGAGACACAGTTCTTCTGGTCACTGAGGACTTTGCTCTAACTGAGAAGTTAGGAATTCGCCAGTGCGAATTGCCTACATAGTGAGGAACATGATAGCCCTGCGGAATTTGAGAGTCAAATTTCCGACCTTTGCTGTGCTGCGCGCCGGCTGTCCAAAATATCTTATCCACCTAACGGTCATATCATTGAAGGGCATTTATGTCTTATCATGTCGGGCTGCTCCCTAGGCTATAAATAGCCCCCCCCTACAACCACTAGTTGGTTCGCTGCTCTGAGAGAACTTGACACTTGTCATCTGAGAGCAACCCATCCTCCGAGGACTTTGAGCGAAAATCATCAAGTGAGTAAAATCCCAAAACCAAACCCCCACAAACCCAAAGTGATTGAGCATCACTGAAGAAATTGATCCTGCATGGATCCGATGCTTGTTACCTTTGAAGACTGTGCTTCTTCCAGACGGTTAGGCGTCAAGGTCTAGAGCATCCAAGAGGAATTGTGGATCACCGAGTGACCAAGTCTGTGAAGTTTTGGAAGTCACCTGAAGACTTACCACGAGTGATTGGACGAGGCCTACGTGGTCTTAGTTCAAGGAGAATATGGTGAGGACTGGGTGTCCTGAGTTGCGGCTCGAGATCGGGTGTCCGGATCGCGTGTCCTCGAGTTTAAATACTCACCGCTCCAACCAGACGTATAACCGAGACAGCAGTTGGAACTGGTTTACCAAATCATTGTCTTCACCAACTAACTGGTTCTATTTCCTCAGCTCTTTCATTTCCTCATTATTGTGTTGTATGTTGTTCATATCTCGTGCTTGAAGACTTTGATCAAGACTTTCACAAATTCCTCGCCCAATTTCTTCACTGCTTTAATTCATCTTGTTATCCTGTGTTTACGCTTTCAGTACTCTGTGCCAGTCTTCATTTCATCATGATGACTATGTTTGTATCATGTTATGTTTACTTCTGAGTACTTATTCTGCTGCAAGTAGTTCTTCGCTAAGGAATTTCCTCACCAGCAAATTCCTCAGTGAAGAATTCATAAAAATCGCCTATTCACCCCCCTCTAGTCGATATAACGCACTTTCAACTGCTAAAGATGAACATATCATTTATGTCCCCCCAGGTAATTTTCTATTGTCCACTGACCTAAGGAAATTGAAGTCCCCAAGCAATAACCAGTGCTCATCAATGGGGATACAGAGATTATATAGCCAGGTTATAAAATTGTCCCTTGCTTCCCCCTGGCAAGGACCATAAACAACAACCAAGGTCCAACTTTCATTATTCTGCCTGGAGGTAAACTTAATCACAACAGCAAATTGCTGAACTTCAATTAGATTTCCAATAAAAACATTTGAATTCCAAACCACAAGAATACCACCAGAAGCCAAATGTCGGATTTCGGGTTCCGGCAGACCCTTGAGGTTCCAACACTGGGGTGCGCGCGGAGATGCAAACCTCTACCGGCTCGCTCCTCGCCAAATCGCTAGGACCTAAACTACCAAACTGAACAACACAAGAGACACAAGATTTATACTGGTTCAGGCCACCATTGTGGTGTAATACCCTACTCCAGTGTTTGGTGTGGTGGATTGCCTCTTGGGCGGATGAGTAACAATACAAAGGAAGAACAGCCTCGCGAGGGTCTGTTCTTGGCTGGCGCGATGAACTGCTAGGGGGAGTTCAATCGCTCTATCTACTGGTTTCTTCGTGAGGATCCCGATTGCTAGGTCAGGTCGAGATGCCTCTACCCTGGGATGGCTAGTCCTATTTATAGGCAAAGGCCTTGGGCCTCTTCCCAAATATTGAGCGGGAAGGGCGCCAACAATTGGCCATTTTGAAGGGGAACAGCAGGTACACTTATCCTGACTAAAGTTGGTCCTCGCCTGTCAAAGGCTCTGGTGGTGACGCTGGCTCGGGCTCCACAATGACTTCCTTCTGGTGGTTGGGCTGGTCTTGGTCTTGTTGCCCCGAAATGGACGCCTTTGCTTGATGCTCTCGCCTGCGCTTGCTCTCTTTGCACCAAAGAGGAAAGGAGGACATTGCGCGGGCTGGCGCCCGACTGGCGCCCTTGGTTGTCATGGCTTGCGTCATGGGCACCTCGTGAGGTACCCCGCCTTGAACTCTCCGCCTCCTCATGAGCCAGCCTGACGAGGCTGTGCCTGAGGAAGCTCCTTGTCGTCCGCCCCGCGAGGTTCGGCCCCTCGCGAGGGTCTTGAGCCTGTGTTGATGAAGATGGGTTGTGCTGGGCCTCCTTTGAGCCACGCCACAGGCCGCAGGCAGGCAAGTCTGGGGACCCCCGTTCCCAAAACGCTGACAGTCGTCCAGCTGGATACTGCTTGTATCTTGCTTGGTTCCGTGGACACTCCCCGATCGCTGATGACGTGTCCCAGGTATGATAGGCTGTGCTGGCCGAACTTGCACTTCGACATCTTCACGTGCTATTGATCGCGGCGCAAAAGCTGCTGCACTTGTCGCAGGTGGTTGATGTGGTCTCTCAGAGTCTTGCTGAACACGAGGATGTCGTCGAAGAAGAGGAGCACACAATTGGGATCGACTGGTTTCAGAGTGGTTGTCAGAGCTCCGTTGAACATGGTCGGCCCACCCGCTAGCCCGAAAGAAACCACCAAGAACTCGTAGTGGCCTGAATGTGTCTGGAACGCAGTCTTGTACTCTTCCCCTTCTGCCAAGCGGATCTGGTGATAGCCCGAGCGCAGATCCAGTTTGGAGAACCAGGCTGCACCGTGCAGCTCGTCCAACAACTCTTCGATGATAGGCACGGGATACTTGGCGATGTAAGTGATGGCATTGAGGTGTTTGTAGTCGATACAGAGCCTCCAAGTCCCGTCCTTCTTCTTGACGAGGATGGCTGGCGAATAGAAGGGACTGCTGCTTTTTTGGATAACGCCCTTGCGGAGAAGCTCCGCCACCAGAGCATCGATCTCCTTCTTGTGCTCTGGCTTGTGCCGATAGGGTGGGATATTCACTGGCTGGGCCCCTGGTATGAGAGGAATCTTGTGATCACAGTCGCGGCGAGGCGGTAACCTTTCTGGTTCTTTGAATACATCCGAGAATTCCTCCAAAACAACTTGTATCTCTGGGGAAGTGGTGTTGTTGCTGCCCTCGCTGGTCGTCGCATAGATCAGCGCCATGTGCGTGATGGCATTCGTGTTGCAGAGTTGTTGAAGTTGGAGCGCGTTGATGACGGAGCAAGTTGAGGAAGTAGCCTCGTGCCCTTGGAGACGAATTGGCCCCACGGTCGACAGAATTTCGATGAGTTTCGCGCGCCATTCCACGGTCATGGGACCATGCTCCTTGAGCCAGTCCATGCCCAAGATTGCGTCGTATGTCCCGAGCACCAGCACCTTCATATTCGTTGTGAACTGGTGCCCCTGGGTGCACCATTGGCACTATGGCACACTGGCAGAGCAGGCGAGTGCTCCCCCATCAGCGACGCGCACCTGGTATGCACGTGGGAGGGGTTGGACTCCTTGGATGGCCGCATCTAGGCGCTCGTTGATGAAGGACGTGGTGCTGCCGGAGTCCACTAGCATCAGGACATCACGTCCCTGGATCCACGCTCATAATTGGAACGCCTTGCTCGATACGCCCCCCATCAGGGCCGGCTTGGAGATGGCCATGACTACTTCATCTTGAGTGGTTTCCGGTTGCGGTGGTGTGGATGTTGCGTCGATGAAGAAGAGTTCCAGAAGTTCCTCAACGACGTGGAGCTGGACTGACGTCGGGCAGGTGTGGTCGGGTCCCAACCGCTCGCCGCACTTAAAGCACAGCCCATGCGCTCTGCGGTAGTCGCGCAGTGCCTTGAGCTTGGCTGAGTCGGCTCGTGCGGTGTCTGTGCCGCGGCGATCCACGGCTAAAGCTGGCGGTGTCGCACGTGCCAGCGGAAGAGGCAGAGGAAGTGGCACGGTGAGCTTCGGTGGCGCGTCTGGAAGGCGCGTCGGTGCGGGACGAAGCACATCCGCACACGCGTTGTCGGCCACCTCCTCCTGGAGCAGCGCCAAGGCACAGGCCATGTCCAGATCGAGCGATCGCTGAACCATGACCACCGTTCGAATGTCCGCTCGCAATCCTTCCACAAAATGGGTGAGGAAGTAAAATGGGTGAATAGAGTCTGAATAAGAGCTCAAATGATTAATGATCAATTCAAATCGTTTGATAAAATCAGCTACAATGGATGTTTGTTTAATGGTATAAAACTGCCGAATGAGCAATTGATGTCTATCGCGACCAAATGGTGTAGTTAACAGAGCAGAGAAGGATTCCCAATCGAAGCTATTGAGCTTTGAAAGCACATTTGCTCCCTGGGTGGTTTTGGTAATTAATGACAACATACTTTGTGGTTGGACTAATACTTTTATCAAGTATGTTTCAGGAAGGTCAATCACATTGGCATGGCAAAAGGACTGGAGAGGTGGACCCCTCAAAATGCTAAGGCAAGCATTGGCAAAAGCTCAAGACTCCATTTTTGGTTTAGTGATCCAAGATCACATTGAGTCCATAGGAAAGCCAATACTATTAAAAGGGGAAGAGGTTATGATAATGATCTCGTTGCTCAAAGTGCTTAGTGATACATCTCCTAAATTATCAGCAACTCTCACTGCAATATACACTCATAAGTAATCTCGGTCCCACCGATTTTCCAAACCCAGTCACACCGAGATGAACCACCTCAGCCACAAAGCCAAACCCTAGATATTTCGGATTTTCCGATTCTGAACTCGGTCTCACCGAAACTTGAGTTGCCAAGCTTCAGAATCTTACATCATCAAATCGGTGTCACCGAGATGATGAAGTCGGTCCCACCGAGATTGGCAAGCTCTTGTCTTTGGACGAATCGGACTAACCGAGATTGTATTTTCGGTCCCACCGAAAATCCCAACGTTCACATGATTTGAACTTTCGGTCTCACCGAGTTGTCAACTTCGGTCCGACCGAGATTGGTCAAATGTGTGTAACGGTTGATTTTGTGTGGAGGCTATAAATACCCTCCACCCCTCTTCATTCGTGGAGAGAGCCATCGAAAGTACTACCACTCCTACCTTACATTTCTGAGAAGAAAACTACCTACCCTTGTGTTGAGATCAAGTAGCTCCACTCCCACCATATGAAACTTGATTTCTAGCCTTCCCAAGTTGCTTTCCACTCAATCCTTTCTTCCACCACAGCCATATCAGTGAGGAGAGTTGAGTGTTGGGGAGATTATCATTTGAAGCACAAGTGCAAGGAGTTAATCATCACCAACACCATCTATTACCTTTTGGAGGGTGATGCCTCCTAGATTGGTTAGGTGTCGCTTGGGAGCCTCCGTCAAGATGTGGAGTTGAACCAACAAGTTTGTAAGGGCAAGGAGATCGCCTACTTCGTGAAGATCTACCCCGAGTATGGCTAGCCCTCCGTGGGCGTATGCCATGATGGCATAGACAAGGTTGCTTCTTCGTGGACCCTTCGTGGGTGGAGCCCTCCGTGGACTCTCGCAGCCGTTACCCTCCGTGGGTTGAAGTCTCCATCAACGTGGAATGACGATAGCACCACCTATCGGAACTACGAGAAAAATCTCCGTGTCTCCAAACTGCGTTTGATCTTCTCCACTTCTCTTTACTACTTGTGCAATTTACTTTCCGCTGCCCATACTCTAGAATTGCATGTGTAGTATGCTACTTGACTTGTGTGATATGCAAAATCTGCCAAAAACCTGTCTTTGTCAAAAGGCATAAGTTTTATCTTGTCGAGTAGTCTAATCACCCCCCCTCTAGACACTCTCACCTTCTTCGATCCTACAATTGGTATCAGAGCTTTGGTCTCCATTGCTTTGGTTTACACACCATTGGAGGAAGATGGACGTGTCTACGTTTGGGAGTGTTAGCCATAGAGTGCCTATTCTTGATGGAGTGTCCTATAACTCGTGGAGGATTGAAATGCTTATTATCTTTAAGATGTATAACTTGCAAAATATGTTGAATCCCCATATGTGCCTCCATTTGACCCCTTGCACCCTACCATGGATGAAGAGCTTGATTTGCTTCAGAACCTTAGAACTGTAAATCTTATCATTAGAGGTTTGCCCGATAACTTGCTTAAGCTCGTTACAAACTTTGAGTGCGCTTATGCTATGTGGAAGTTCTTGGAAGAACTTTATCCGGACTACTCTTTGAGAGGTCTTGATGAAATTCTATACAAGACTATTGAATTTGATATGATGCTCCTAATGATCCCAACTTTGATAAATGCTTCTTTGAGCTTCGTGATCTTATGAAAAAGAAGGGTGATCCTTGTCTTATCAATGATCTAATTAGAAATGCTCTTGTGTTGCATTTCGATGATTATTGTCACATTGACAAAACTAATGCAAGTCGTTGTCAAATTGACCTAGGTGTTGATGATGAACAATCTATGGGTCAATATGATGATGAGCATGAGCATGATGATGATTACTCCGATTCGGACACCGAGCTAGACAAGATCATGAAGAGTCTCAATCTTATGGCAAATCGAGAGACTACATATCCGTGGAAAAGAGTGGATTCTTGATAGTGGATGCACCGATCACATGACCGGAGACGAAGACATGTTTCGAGAGCTTGCAAAGAACAATGGTCCACGCAAGTATGTGACTTTTGGAGACAACTCCAAGGGTAAGGTACTTGGCCTTGGTAAGGTGGCCATATCTCATGATAGCTCTATTCAAAATGTCATGCTTGTTGAATCACTTGGATACAATTTACTTTCCGTGTCTAGACTAGCTGACTTTGGATTCAATGTGCTATTCACCGAAGTAGATTGCCAAGTCTTTCGTCGTGACAATCATAACATGGTATTTACCGTATCCGTAGAGGTGATCTATATATTGTTGATTTCACTAAGAAAGCTCAACCTAGAACTTGCTTCATTGCTAAATCCGCTAAAGGTTGGTTATGGCATAGAAGGCTTGGACATGTTGGTATCGTAATCTAGACAAGCTAATCAAAGGTGATCATATTCTTGGTGTTAAAGATGTTCTCTTTGACAAAGATAGACTTTGTAGTGCTTGTCGAGCAGAAAACAAGTAGGTGGAAGTCATCCGTGAAGAACATCATGACCACAAGGAGACCGCTTGAGCTTCTTCATATGGATCTCTTGGTCCCAATGCTTACAAAAGCCTTGGTGGTAACTCCTTTGGTCTAGTTATAGTTGATGATTATTCCAGATTTACGTGGGTATTTTTCCTTGATGACAAATCGCAGGTTCAGAGGATCTTCAAAACCTTTGCGTAAAGGCTCAAAATCAATTTGAGGTGAAGATCAAGAAAGTTCGGAGGACAATGGAACGGAGTTCAAGAACGCCCATGTAGACTCTTTTCTCGATGAGGAAGGATTCTACATGAGTTCTCGACTACGTACACTCCTCAACAAAATGGAGTTGTTGAGAGGAAGAACCGAACAGCTCATAGAGATGGCGAGAACGATGCTTGATGAATACAAGACAATCAAGCACTTTTGGGGTGAAGCCGTCGAGACAGCTTGTCATGCTATCAACAGGCTTTATCTTCATAAGCTTCTCGGCAAGACTTCATACGAGCTCCTCACGGTAACAAACCCCAAGTGGGATACTTTCGTGTCTTTGGTTCAAAATGCTATATCCTTGATAAGCATCGTCGGTCTAAATTTGCTCCTAAAATTCATGAAGGCTTTTTCCTTGGTTATGGATCAAACTCCCACACCTACCGTGTCTACAATAATTTCACCCAAAGGTTGAAGAGACGGTAGATGTGAAGTTTGATGAATCTAATGGCTCATAAGTAGAGCAAATGCCTATTGATGTAGGAGACAAGGACCCATCAGAAGCCATTCAAGATTTATCTATTGGAAAGATCCGTCCCATGGAAGTGAAGGAGAGTACCTCATCTACATATGTGGAGCCCCCTACCTCACGGCAAGATGAACCTCAAGGCAACATGGAGGCTTCCACAAGTGGAACTCACCAAGATGAGGAAGTGCAACAAGAAGATCCACCACAACCTCCTTCTCCACCGCCTCAAGACAACACCAACAACAATGAAGAAGAAGAGGAAGATGAGTATGATGAGGAAGCTCAGCCACAACCACAACAAAAGCTATCCCAAGTCCGAGAAAGAGTCAAGAAAAATCATCCCGTGGAACAAATGATGAACGATATCGACTCCGGGAGAATTACTCGCTCTAAAACTCGCTTAGCTAACTTTTGTGAGCATTACTCATTCATCTCTAGTATTGAACCTATGAAGGTAGAAGAAGCACTTGAAGACCCGGATTGGGTGAGCGCTATGCACGAAGAGCTACACAACTTCGAGAGGAACAATGTATGGACTTTGGTAGAAAGCCGGGGATGATCAAAACGTCATTGGAACCAAATGGGTGTTTGAACAAGCAAGATGAAGATGGACAAGTCATCCGCAACAAGGCTCGCCTCGTAGCTCAAGGTTACACACAAGTCGAAGGTATGGACTATGGTGAGACCTATGCCCCGCTGCTAGACTTGAGTCCATTCGCATTCTTCTTGCTTATGCCAATCACCATGATATTACTCTCTATCAAATGGATATTAAAAGTGCTTTCCTAAATGGTGAAATTGAGGAGGAAGTATTTGTGAAACAACCTCCGGATTTGTGAATCCAAAAAGCCTAATCATGTTTACAAGTTGCACAAAGCTCTTTATGGTCTTAAACAAGCTCCTAGAGCTTGGTACAAATGCTTGACTAGCTTTCTTCTTGAAAAAGGATTTGAGATTGGAAAAATAGACTCAACGCTATTCACGAAAAGGGTTGATGGTGAACTATTTGTGTGCCAAATATATGTTGATGATATTATCTTTGGTTCAACTAACCTCATTTTAGCGAGAAGTTTGGAAAGCTCATGTCGAGAAGTATGAGATGTCCATGATGAGTGAACTCAAATTCTTCCTTGGGTTGCAAATCAAGCAATCTAAGGAGGGTACCTTTGTCTCACAAACAAAGTACACCAAGGATCTCTTCAAGAAGTTCAACATGCAAGAAAGCAAAGGTATGAGAACCCCCATGCCTACAAGTGGACATAATGACTTGACAAAAGATGGAGAACCTGTTGATCAAAAGGTTTACCGATCCATGATTGGTTCTCTACTATATCTCTGTGCTTCTCGTCCTGACATAATGTTGAGTGTATGCATGTGTGCTCGATATCAAGCAGCTCCTAAAGAATGTCATCTTAAAGCTGTTAAAAGAATTGTGAGATATTTGATACACACACCAAACTTTGGCATTTGGTATCCTAAGAGGGCCTCTTTCGATCTTGTTGGCTATTCCGACTCGGACTATGCCGGAGACAGGGTTGATAGAAAGTCAACTTCGGGTACGTGTCAATTCCTCGGTCGATCCCTTGTATCTTGGTCCTCCAAGAAACAAAATTCGGTATCTTTATCCACTGCCGAAGCAGAATATGTAGCTGCTAGATCATGTTGTGCTCAGTTGCTATGGATGACACAAGCGCTTAAGGATTACGGGACACATGTGAGACATGTTCCCTTGCTTTGTGACAAAGAGAGTGCGATTAAGATTGGACACAATCCCGTGCAACACTCTCGAACGAAACATATTGAAGTTCGTCACCATTTTATTCGTGATCACATTGCCAAGGGTGACATCAATCTTAAGCATGTTCGTACTGACAAACAACTTGCTGATATCTTTACAAAACCTCTTGATGAGAAAGTGTTTTGTCGCTTGAGGAGTGAGTTGAACATAATTGATGCTTCAAACTTGGAGTGAAAACTCCATTGATGCATGCAAGGCATGAGCCTACTTGACTAATCCTTGATATTTCTCTTATGATGATGATCATATGTCTTGGACACATTTGCCTCCTTGTATTGCATCTAACTCCTTGCAGGTACTTGGATGATCTACATTCCACAAGATTACCACACACTCAAATCATGAGTAATCTTGTCATTGACCAAGTATCTAGCCCTTTGGGATGTTGAGTTCAAGGAACAAAATTCCACATATCCTTTTTGACACCTTATACATCTAGTATTTCACTCTTGTCATCTTGGATATTCTTGAGTATTTCCTTGCTTGCCTAACCCATGTAGGAAGATGAACTACACAATTGGAAATGGTGCTCCAACTTCATATTCTATGAGCACCTACATCAAGTTCACCTACATGAGCAAAGCAACAACAAGCCCAAGGTATGTTCTTCACATCTTTAAGGAGCTTTGCTCAAAGATATGAGTACAAGCAGCTACATAAGATGTGATCACATCAAATGCTTAATCGAAAAATGGCAACCCCATTTTGAGCTTAAACGATGAGTATGACCTATGATCAAATGTTCTCATTTGACTCCTAAGTCAAAATACTCAAACATAGGTGACCTAGTCGCCGACCCCTATCTAGATGAAGTACATATGTTTTGGAGTGTTTTGTCTTTTTGTTTTCTCTTGTGTTCTCTCATTGAGTTTTCTTAAAAAAAAACTTCATCTAGGAATCTTTTTCATTTCTATTCTTCTGTTTTTGTAAATATCCTTTTGGCTCTGATCAATTCCTTGAAAATCATTTACAAATTCATTGCAAATCCTTGGAACCATTCCTTGCAAAGTGAGCTGAATTATTTCTGTATTTCCTTGGAATTAAACTCAAGGTCACCGACTTAAAATTTTGGTCCGACCAAAAGGATCTGCCCTAAGTCCCTCGACTTTCGGACCCACCGATCCATCTAATTCGGTGTCACCGATTTTCTTTCAGGATATCATCTTCTGCAGCTCCACTCAATGATTCTCTATGCATGTTTCTTTTGCCCTGTTGTGATTCTTAAGGATCCCACTTCCTTCCTTCCATCTTTCCTGACCTTCCTAGTCTGCTGTCCTTTTCGGCACTTGATGTCAAAGGGGGAGAACATTTAGGGGGAGATAAGGGGAGAAGAGAAGATTTAGGGGGAGAAGAAGAGAAATCTTACCTTAAGGGGTAGAGAATCACATCAAAGCTTTGCCGTGTTCCACATTGGATACTACATTTGGCATCATTCTTTTGATTTTGCTTTCACAATTGATATCTTATGGAAAGCAAAATCTCTCAAAGTTCATTGAAAATCTTTTTAGTTTTGGAGACATGTTTGCTGATTCAAGCTTGTGCTCAATATGAGACACTCTTTATACATGTCATCCCTGGCTTGGTACTCTTGATGTTTCGGTAGTTGGTTGAAGAAATACTCTTGTGTTATCTAACCCTGTTTTCCCAAGTTTTATTTCTTCAGGTACAATGCCAAGGAACCTCAAGGTAAGTGTATGCACTTTGCAGAATGTGCATGATGGTGACTTGCTTGTGAATACTTGTTTGCAAGAAATCACCATGCACATATGCATTATCACTCACTTCTTTTCATCTGCTCTGATGCATATAGCCAAGCTGCATGTAGCACATCTTGCTTTTCTCTCCTGTGTGCTTGTGGTAGTCCAAAACCATAATTTATGAAAATCTTGCACACTTGTAGGGGGAGCCTGTGTACTACATGTTTGTCAAAGCTTTAGTGATAATTCTGTCTTTCTTTCAGTAAGCTTTGATGTCTTGTTTTGTGTGTTGCCATCAATTACCAAAAAGGGGGAGATTGAAAGCACATTTGCTCCTGGTGGTTTTGGTAATTAATGACAACATGCTTTGTGGTTGGACTAATACTTTTATCAAGTATGTTTCAGGAAGGTCAATCACATTGGCATGGCAAAAGGACTGGAGAGGTGGACCCCTCAAAATGCTAAGGCAAGCATTGGCAAAAGCTCAAGACTCCATTTTTGGTTTAGTGATCCAAGATCACATTGAGTCCATAGGAAAGCCAATACTATTAAAAGGGGATGAGGTTATGATAATGATCTGGTTGCTCAAAGAGCTTAGTGATACATCTCCTAAACTATCAGCAACTCTCACTGCAATATACACTCATAAGTAATCTCGGTCCCACCGATTTTCCAAACCCAGTCACACCGAGATGAACCACCTCAGCCACAAAGCCAAACCCTAGATATTTCGGATTTTCCGATTCTGAACTCGGTCTCACCGAAACTTGAGTTGCCAAGCTTCTGTAACCTTTTGTCATCAAATCGGTGTCAACGAGATGATGAAGTCGGTCCCACCGAGATTGGCAAGCTCTTGTCTTTGGACGAATCGGACTAACCGAGATTGTATTTTCGATCCCACCGAAAATCCCAACGTTCACATGATTTGAACTTTCGGTCTCACCGAGTTGTCAACTTCGGTCTGACCGAGATTGGTCAAATGTGTGTAACGGTTGGATTTTGTGTGGAGGCTATAAATACCCCTCCACCCCCTCTTCATTCGTGGAGAGAGCCATAAGAAAGTACTACCACTCCTACCTTACATTTCTGAGAAGAAAACTACCTACCCTTGTGTTGAGATCAAGTAGCTCCACTCCCACCATATGAAACTTGATTTCTAGCCTTCCCAAGTTGCTTTCCACTCAATCCTTTCTTCCACCACAGCCATATCAGTGAGGAGAGTTGAGTGTTGGGGAGATTATCATTTGAAGCACAAGAGCAAGGAGTTCATCATCACCAACACCATCTATTACCTTTTGGAGGGTGGTGCCTCCTAGATTGGTTAGGTGTCGCTTGGGAGCCTCCACAAGATGTGGAGTTGAACCAAGAAGTTTGTAAGGGCAAGGAGATCGCCTACTGTGAAGATCTACCCCAGTAAGGCTAGCCCTCAGTGGGCGTATGCCATGATGGCATAGACAAGGTTGCTTCTTCGTGGACCCTTCGTGGGTGGAGCCCTCCGTGGACTCTCGCAGCCGTTACCCTCCGTGGGTTGAAGTCTCCATCAACGTGGAATGACGATAGCACCACCTATCGGAACCACGAGAAAAATCTCCGTGTCTCCAAACTGCGTTTGATCTTCTCCACTTCTCTTTACTACTTGTGCAATTTACTTTCCGCTGCCCATACTCTAGAATTGCATGTGTAGTATGCTACTTGACTTGTGTGATATGCAAAATCTGCCAAAAACCTGTCTTTGTCAAAAGGCATAAGTTTTATCTTGTCGAGTAGTCTAATCACCCCCCCTCTAGACACTCTCACCTTCTTCGATCCTACAAGCTTCTTTTGGACTGACTGTAACCAAATGGCCGCGGCCCCAGATAAGTTGAGGACAGCCATGGGAACCCAAAAGGTTTTATGAATGCCAAACATGGAAACATATTGCTCGCACATCGTTTTCCACATGTTCGGGTTCTCGCCCGTGAATTGTGGGAATGAAATGGAAGGTTGGGCTTGTCCCAAACCCGCAAGCATCTGACTAGCATGCACAAAAGGAGAAGGTAGGATTTCGATCTGACCGTTGGCCGGGAGGGGCGGCGGCGTCTGGAACGACACCGCCGACCTCCCCCGATGCAGATGGAATTCACCGTGGTCTTTAGACCCTTGAGGGGCGTCCTCATCGCCTCCTGCCAGGCCCACGCTGTTGGTGGGCAGCACGGGCGGTGGCGCCGTAGTGGGAAGGGGTGGCGCGCTCCCGTTGGTGTCGGTGGAGGGAAGCGGGCGCGCCTGTTGGAGAGCGGTGACCGCGTCGCCCAGATCGGAGACGCGACGCTCCAGATCCGGCTGCCACGCGACGATATCATCGAGGCGGACAGTGACCGCGGTGAGGGCCGCGGTGTTGGCCTCCATCGTTGCCGTGAGCTTGTCGATGTAGGCCTTCGCAGACGGATCCATGGCTTCGACGAGAAAACGACCGTGGTGGATCCCTCGAGTTTCGATGAGATGAGCCAGATCGGGCGGAAGGGTCGAGGTGTTGTGGTGACTGATACCAGATGTTAGGAGCAAGCAAGGGTGGCGATCGATAGGATATTTCTCACTGGCAATATAGTCTGGTACAGGTTCGATTACAAGAATGGATCGATCTAGACGAACTAGGGTACCTGCCGCCGCCGGGTTCTTGATCCACTGGATAACAAAGAAAGGAGAGGTAGTGTAGCTTAAGTAGTGGAAGCAGATAGACCGGGCCGGTTGAGCCACTCTGGGCCACAGTAGCGTGGGTTGCAGCGATGGGTGCGGCTGGGCCGAGTCCTTGCCTCGTTGGTAGGTGGGGCGGGGCCGTCAGGGGGGTTAACAACATGCCTTCTATTTGTCAAAATATATATGTATCTAGACATGTTTTAGTATATAGGTACATCCATTTTTGGACAAATGGAAGCCAAGTATTTTGGAAAAGAGGGAGTACACAATAAAAATTTGAAGTTAGCACAACCAGTCTAATCCGAGAGCACAACCGAAGATTTGGTCGGGTTCTTCCTCCTTTTGCCGACACGTGGGACATCCAGCATCCAGGTCGTGTCATGAAAGAAAATAGAGTGGTAGTTGAGGCCACGATATGTGCATCTTGGGTTAAACTGTAAATAGAATCTTACAACTCTTGAGTAACTCCAAAAGCAGCTACCGAAGATCTTTATTGGATTTGTTTTTCATCACCAGCACGTCGAGGTGAAAGATATGCAGGTTCAGTGGGTCCTCTTGCATTTTCACTAACATGTGGGGCCGCATGTGAGAAAACAGACAATGGGCTCCGCGCATCCGCTGGCTGGCTGAGAAGAAAGATAGAGGAGGGCTGAGCACAGACTGCAGGAAATTTGTTCTACGCAACCAGCACCTTGATATTCACGTGAGGTTGTTTCTAGAATAAAAAAAGGAGGTACCACTACTTATGTTACTCCCACTATGCCTAGGCTAAGGTTAGTAGCTGACCTTGCGCTTGGCTCTTCACCTCTTCCGGAAGTCGATGGTTCCACAACAGTGCTTCTGGCAATCTGACAGCAAATGAACTGCTGCACGTCCACCGCTTGTAAGCAAAAGTTTCTCCTTGTGCTGCGAGCTACCACGTACACGTTTGCGAGGGAGAAGGCGAAATGAAGCTTCTCGTCATTTTGCGAGTTGACGGGACACATCAAAGTTATTTACTAGTAGTACGTACTCTTTCCAAAAAAGGGCTGACCATGTCATTGCTACCATCCCATGCTCCTTCGTTGAGTACGTGCACTATTCACGTGCCATCGAGGAGAAAAAAAATATTGCGTAGGTGTCACCGAAGTGCACGACTCACTTACGAAAAGGGGTTTCCTCCCGCTTCCCCCCCCCCGCATGACTCACTTACACACTCTTATCTGATTATCTGCATTTTCTTGCATGACACGTGCACCTTGATGCTAGCTGTCTCGCGTGTTGGGAAAAGGATGAACAAAGCTCATGTAAAAGAAAAGAGTTGAAGAGCATAGATTCCCGACGACCAAGGAGGAGCAAGGAACATCGCGGTGGAGCGTCTGCAAGGAACCTAGCGTGTTTTTCCCTGTTTTTTGCCGCCTGCCCACCTATAAACAACTAAAAGAACATGAACTTTTCGCTAACCACTAGAAACGGTACATCAAGATGCTAAGCTGAAGATGTTTTATACTCCCTCCGTTCCCAAATATAAGTCTTTTTAGATATTTCAATAAGGGACTTCATACGAAACAAAATGAGTGAATCTACACTCTAAAATATGTCTACATACATCCGTATGTTGTAGTCTATTTGAAATGTGTAACATCCCAAAATTCTAAACTTTGGAATGTTATAATAAATAGATTGATTGATTGTTTGTTTGATTGATGGTGTGAAATTGAGTGAATTTCGAAAGTTTTTGAAAGTTAAATGAGAGGGAATAAAAGGACTTTCCCAAACTTTCATTTTCTTTTTCTGATCTCCGTGAATTCAAATTCTTGTCACCACAAAACCCTGGAGAGAAGATGACATGACTTCTTCCATTTATTTAAATGACAAGGGGTGTTGAAAATATTTGAATTTCATTGGGAAAATATTTCCAACCCAGGAACTTTATGCAACTCAATGATTTTCACGAGCGAAGATAAAATGACTTCTTCAAAACATATGAAATATGAGTTGGAAGTTTCAAAGAATTAAATTCAAAGTTCTTTTGAATTTATTTTCAATTTGGAGTTATTGAGTTTTATTCAAATTATTTTTCTCCAAAAATAAAATATATGGAAAATAGTGTAACATGATTCCCTACATCAGAAAATTGGAGAGAAATAAATTTGAAACCATTTTGGTATTTTCAAAATGATTTTATTGGGTTTTAAATAGGTCAAGACCTTTGCTTTCAATTATTAGAATTTTTGTGTATTATATTTGAAGCTAGAATAATGTTCATCTCGTAGGAAATCTTTTTCTGAAAATATTGAAATATTATATGCATATATGATGTTTTTAGTTATTTTGTTTTTTATTATTTAGTTCTCTGAAATTTTGTTTAAAAAACTCCCTCTCCGGATCGACTGGGCGAAGGCAAAGCCAGCCCGTCGGCCCGCCGCCTCCTCCTCTGTCTTGCGACCGGACTCGCCGGAGTCCGAAGCCGCCAGCCTCCGCCCGCCCCTTTCCCACGCCAATGACTCCCCGCCGCCGCCTCTCTATCTCTGATCTCGCCGCCGCCTCTCCCGCATCTCGCCGCGCCGCCGCGTCTTCGCCAACCGCCGCCACCCGATGAGATCCGCCGCCGCCGCTCTTCCTCATCGCTTCGACGCTTGCTGCCGCTCTCCGCCGCCTCCGCGCCGCCCTCTGCCGTCGCGGGACGCCTCGCCTGCCGCCCGCGCCCGTCGTCGGAAGAACACCGGAGCCGCTGCCCCGCCTCGCCGGAGAACGCCGCTGTCACCAGATCCGCCGTCGGCCTATTTCACCGAGCCGGTAAAAAACCGCAAAAGCCCGGTTCGGTTTATCTTTTTGGGTTAGGTTACTTCGGTTTTTCTTTAAAAAAAGGTTTATTATTTAGTTTAGTTTATTTTGCGAGTGTTCATTAGTTTGGGTTTTGCAGCGAATGGTTTCATTAGTTAGTGTTCGGTAACAAACGTTCGTTGTTTAGTATTTTTTCTTTTTTCTTTTTAGCTTTTTGTCAGGGACCTATTCGCTAGGTTTTATTTTACAGATTAGCCCCTGGTTTTCAAACGACGACATCTTTCTACTCGTTTATCCAAATCCAACGAAACCAACGCCCACCTCTTTGTTATGATCCCCTCTATCCAATAAAACAACTTAAACATGTTTTTGAAGGTTTTAAAATTTGAATTTCAAATAGTTTGTGTTTGGACTTCGTTTGATCATAACTTGAATTTTATAACTCCGATTTGAGTAATTCTTTTTGCAAAGCGAAGCACTTGACCTAGACTTTCTGATAAGGCCAAATTCACATAATTTTGGTACTGTTAGAAATTGTTTTATGTTGCAAGAGTTATTTGCTTGGTTTTGATGTTTTCCGAATCATCTTCTTCGTTCTTTCCAATCTTTTGAGTGATTGCTTATGTGTGGTTACCATTGCTTGATCGCGATAGATTGTCCGGAGTGTGACGAGTAGAACTATCAAGAGTTTTGAGTGCGAATCATCTTCATCAACATTGCAGGAAAGTTCACACTTTGATCATACTTCCTTATTACCCAGTTTTATGCATTAGTTTCAATCATCAAACAATTTCATGATTAGGATCTGAATTAAATTGTGGGTTTTGGGAAGTAGATTGAGGTAGCACCTATTACCTGTTTTATTTTCAAACCCTTGGGAGTTACTTCTACGCTTTCTTATTATGCCATGCTAGTAGACGTGGATTGGGTCAGTGAATTTCCATGACAGATGTGAGATTGTTAATTAATGGTTTATTTAAGGTGGCAACTTAAACACACATCTGGGTGGATTGAGGCACCTGGTTACTCCAGGACTTGCCTGTCTAGGCACCTGGGTTTCCAGGACTTGCCTGTTTTTCTTCGGACCGCCACCCAGGCTCAAAGGGATCATGAGATTATTCAAACTAGAAACATCTGTGTGCAGCCACATGCTATTATGGGCTCTAGCATAGTTGACTAAGTTGTGCGAACTCTTATTGGGTAGACTAGCAGATGTAGGGGATGTAGGTTGGTACGGTCTACCCTCTACGTAAGGTGCAAGGGCTTCTGAAAGACTATGTCTCGGTCATCCGTTTCTCAAACACCATGTAGTGTGAGAAACCAAACGGAGGAGATCGAGTCATGTGGGGAAAAGTGCGCAAACCTCTGCAGAGTGTACAAACTAATCATGGTTAGCCGTGTGTGGGGACCCCGACTCATAAGTCGTGATCACCGAATGCACGTGTACAGTGATCCCAGAGATCAATGCTCGTTGAACACACAGAAGCTGAATAACAAGAGTCTTACATCCATACATACCGTATTACACAAGTAGGACCATTATGGTCAAGTCTTGAGTATATCATCGCAGCGGAAATCTTCGTCGATAACTTGGACCCATGCCATCTGCCTTAACCCTACAGGCATTCTGACTGGGAAGCGTCCTAGCTCGCATGTTCGTCACCAAAGTATTCCTCATCATATCCTGTTCTTTCATTCCTGGCCAATAAAATAACCAGTGGCAAGCCAATGAGTACTTTGAATGTACTCGCAAGCAACCCATGTTTTGGTTCAAGATACAACAATGCATGACATAGGTAAACTTTTGCAGGAAGCTAGTTTTGAGTGCAATGACATGTTCAACAACTTTGTAAGGCATGCATCAAGAGAATTCAAGTAACCATGAGGACAGGTTACAGATATCAACATAAATAGAGTGGGCACCAACCCATCTAACATAAGCAGAGTGGGCACCAACCCATCTCAATCATGTCAAGTCCTTCGACTTAACCCAAGTAGTTTTATCAGCTCACACACATACGGTTGAAAACTCTGGACATAGTTTAAGCAGCACTGCCCAACCGTCCTTGACCGTGGACATGGCTATTCGAATAGTTTTACACTCTGCAGAGGTTGCACACTGTACCCACAAGATCTGGGGAACTTCCGTGTCAGCCACGACCCGCGGTACCTCAAGTACCCGGGGTAAGCACCCTGATCACTACCTTTCCCTAGACGACACTAACATGGAGTCCACTCGATTGGCAGTAACCCCCGTGCCCGACAATTCACATCACACTTTCGTGGAGCCTTGCTCCCATAATTATCACATACCACTGCCACGGGGTACCAACGGTGTGTCCGGTGCCCTGTGAAAACAGTCATGGCCGCACTACATGGCACGACCCCGTCCCGAGAGAGCGCACCAACAACTCTCCCGTCACTAGTAATGCGGGCCCCAAGCTAGTATCGGTCCAGGTACTCAATAATGCCCTTTCCCATATAAGGGTAGAGTGGTTGCGCATCTAAGGTTGGGACAGTCATCAAATCTTAAATCTAATCCGTTTTCGAAAACAACACACACACTTGCCTCGGTACACCACTTCGTCATCAAGTGGTTACCCATCTCATCATCTCCCTCGGGCATAAGTGGCACCCGACTGGTTTTTCGGAAAGTCCTTTGAAAATTCTTTGTCTCCGTCACCATGCATATACCTATCCCTCTTGCGTAGTGTCTACTTTAGCATCCTATCTACCCCCACCGGCATAACCCTCATAAGAAGGTAGGGCCATGCACAATGCAAGTATCAACGAGGAAGTAACTGAGGAAACCAACACACGTGGTTCACCATCTCATCATGATTCCGATGCAACAATAATAAAGAGCTATATGGCATGCATAAAAAGGTTTCATAGACATGGTCAAAGGGCTGCTTGCCTGTTTAACAAAGTCTTCGAGGTCTTCAAATATCTCTGGTCCAACTCCGAGCATTCTGTCTACTTCGTCAACTATCGTCGAAAGCAACCATAATAAGCAACACAATAAGGCAGGAAATAAAAGTGCTCTAAAAATATGAGTTGGACTTTTCTGGGATACCTCTGGTCATATGAGGGATGACCAAAGTGGTTTCATTAGGATTGGATAAGTGGATATCTCTGAACATTTCAATATGATGGAATCAAGGGGTTTATGGATTTGTAAGAAGTGTACAGAAATGTATTTTTGAAAAATGAGCAAAGGCACCCATTTAACAAAGGATGATTTTAGAAGCATCTAGGAATTGGTTTCACTGGATTTGGAGTTGAGATGATTTTCCTATGAGTTTGCAAAGTTGGCTATATATAAAGAAATAGACCATTATTTGAGGTGAAACAGAAAGTATTAGTAAAAATGTTCAAAAACTAAGTTTTGAACTTAGATGCATCTAGGAATTTGAATCATGGAATTTGGACTAATATTGATCTCTGTGTGATTTTCTAAAGTTCATCACAAAAATAGGAAAAATAGGATTTGATAAATATTTTTGAAGAAAATGTCTGTGGAAAAAGGTACATGTTGCATCACCAGATAGGTCATGATTTATAAAGTCACTAGAAATTTGAATCATCAAATTTGGAGTTAAAATGAATTGATTATGGATTTTAGAAGTTTACAGAAAAAGAAAATGGAAAGGGAAAGGGTTTTACCCTTATCCAACAAGACCGACTAAAGATAGTCGTGGGCGGCCCACTACTCGATCGTCTTGGCTGCTGCCGATGTAGGAGGCGTACTCTGGGTAATACGCCTACCCCGAGCGAAGGCGGCAGCGGGCAGAGCCCGTTTCCACTTAGACGAGGCGGGGCCCTCCCGTCAATGGCTCAGCCTTGATGGCTGGCTGACAGTCGGGGCCCGACTGTCGGGTTCATCCCCCACCTCCTGTGCGAATAGAGCAGAGGCAGGGGGCAGCATTGGCTGTGGCTGGGCAGTGCCACAGGCCACCATTTTCCGGTGATCCGGCCACCTTCATGCCCAGTAAGGCGAGCCGCATCCGGCGGTGTGCGCCATGCCCACAGGGGTGATCTGAGGAGGGCGGGGCCCTGACCGAGGCAGATGGCGGCGCCAAGAGTCCAGGGGCACGCACGGCCGAGAGATGACCCCATGGTGTTGGGAAGGTTGGTGGAGGAAGGGGCGTCCCACTGAGAGGTTCAAGGGGAGAGGGAGAGCCTGGAATAGCTCGAATTCGAGCGAGGGCCGAGGCGGCAATGGTGGTGGCAGAGGGAGAAAGGAAACACGGGAGGAAGAGTGGATGGGCCAGGGAGGCACACGGGAGGGAGAGGGGGAAAATGGAGCAAAGAGGGGGCTCGGGGTGGCCTTATGTAGCCGCTCGTGGCTTACGCTGGACGTGGCACACGGGTGGCCACGACAAGGGCTCAGGCGGCCAAGAGAGAGAGTGACAGGTTGTCTGCGGCGCTAGTGAGGGTGGATTAGGGCGCCGAGGAGAGAGAGGAGGAGCAGGGGAGGGCTAGAGGCATCGCGCGTGCGAGCTCACCCATTGGAGCTCTCGGGCGGCCGGTGCGCGTGCGAGAGGAGGCAGCAGGAGGGAGAGAGAAGAGGGGAACCCGGGCCTAGCGTGCTGCGGACGCCGAGGTGGTCCTTCTGGCGTGCGGGAGGAGCTCGAGGTGGCCGGAGGCGGTTGGAAGGGGGCGGCTACAGTCTTGAGCAAGATCAGAAGCTCCAGAATGCATATGGCCGACATGGCCATTTTAAAAGGTCGAGGCATGTCCACTTGTGTCCTGGAGCTTCCTTGGATGCTCTAGAGTGGTCAGGAGATAGGTGGGGCGCTGCATATAGAAAGGAGAGAGAGAGGAGGAGTTGCCATGGGTAAACAGAGAGAGAAAGAGAAGGGTTTTACCCCCAAATAATTGAGCTGTTGAAGGAGGAGAGTTACTGGGGGTAGGAGATGGTCAGGAGAAGCTGTGGTAAAAAGTTAGGGTCATGGAGATTAGTGGAAGTGGTCAAAACAGGCATTTCAAGTTTCTGCCAGAAGGTGTTTGATGCAGGTTTGGGAAATAAAATGAACTCCATTTGGTATGATACTTAACAGGATGGAATGGCACTTAGAAATAGGGTGTTCCACCAAATTTGAGCTCATTTGGCAAAAGTTGCCAATGTGACTTTGGTAAACCCTAGAAATTGGCAGAACTGGCTTTACCAAGATTTAGTCATGCAAATCAATTCTCCTTGATGCACCACTTGGTGTAGTGGCCTCATTTGGTCATGTTAACATGCTCACAAAAGTTGGGGTCAAGGAGAAAAAGTTGGCAGTGCAAAGTTGTTCAAATTTGGTTCTGGACAGAAAGAGTTTTGGGGTACTTTGATCAAGTTAACTTGTTCTCCAACTTGTGCCATTTGGTCTAGATGAATTATTAGACCATTTGAGCAAGTTCACAAGGTTTGAGAACATTTGGACATGTTTGGCAATGTAAAGTTGCTCAAACTCCAAAATGGACAGAAATGGTTTTGAGGGGATTTGATGATGTTATCTTGTTCTCCAAGTCATGAGACTTGGCAAGATCATCTAATATGTCATATGTGACATGATAGAATTGTCTTGGAATTTTTGGAGAATATTTCCTTTGTAAATATTTGAAAAGCTTGAAATATCCAGAAAGGGTTTTTGAGGGATTTGACCAATATTTTGAACATGACCATGTGTTTAAACTCTTATATATGGAAAATATATGTCCACTGAGTTTCCCTAATTTTTGTCAAATATTTTTAAAACAATAAAATAATTTTTCCCTATTAAAGACCATTGCTGGCCTTAAGAAAAAGCTTTTAAATAAAATAGTAAAATAACTTCCAAAATTATATTTTTGTGGTTTCGGGTATCCTATATCTAATAGGAGTCAAATATATTTTAGAAAGATTTTTACTGCCTTTAATTAAGTACTTGCAAAGTGCAAACCTCAATTCAGGGGTTTTTGAAAAACTAATTTTTGAAAATACTATTTGGCCAAATTATTTTTGTAAGAAAATATTTTTATGTCCTATACACATGGCATGATCATTGGTTCAAGAGTTTGGAGCAAGGAGATGAAGTATAGGAGTTTTAGGATTTATTTGATTTTTAGAGCACTTGCAAACATCAGACAAACATTCAATCAAAGCAAAGACAAAACGCTCAAAAGTTTTTGTCAAAACACAATTTATCAAGATTTATTAGCTTAAGTGTTGTGCCATGAAAATCAGGGTGTGACACCGTGTCCCCGGTTATGGACAATCTTGAGTATCTAGTACTTGGATTTTCCTGTGAATCTCATCATGTTACCTAAATAAATATTGTTGGGTTGTTAATGAGTACTTTTAATTGGGATTGAGAATGCTGTCAACCATTCTCAATGTTTAACAACCACCATGATAGTTAAATAAATTTATTCCTTTGCAATAGGGAAAAATTGGCTTTTCACAAAAACATTATAACCATAGAGCCTCCCCCAGCCAAATATGCATGTAGTGATAGCCTTTATTCATCATTGCTCTATGGTGTGAATTTGCCAGTACATTCAATGTACTGACCCTTTGTGGCTGCAACGTCTCATGTTGCAGGATCTTACGACGAGTAAGTGATATGTTAGGGTTTCGATTTCCTATACTCAAGTTTGCCGTTGGTGTTGATGGGAATCCACAACCTTGTTGCTTCCGCTATTTGGATTGAGGTAATAGTATTTACGCTACTTTATACATGTGATTTACCTCTGTTATAAATCCTCAAGTATTGTGTGTGTCAGCATACCGATCCTGGGATGACACGTAAGCACAAAGACTTGACTCATTCGGGTCGGGTCGCTACAAGATGGTATTAGAGCACATGTTGACTGTAGGACGTGACCGTAGAAACTGGCAAACCCATAGGAAAGATTTTCTCTACAACTTTCTTTTCAAAAGAATCTTTTACCTCTCTTCTCTTGTGAGCTTATTCAAATATTCCCTTTTAGTGAGAGCATACCCCTTTCCCCTTTTGACCCCTCGAAGATTCGACTGATGAGACCACTCCAAGAAGGACCAGATATCGGACAACTAAGACCACTTCGGAATGAAGAGGATTTTACCGAGCATTATAATGATGGAAACTATGACAGATAAAGATTTCGAAGAGTAGGAGAATATGAAGAATTTCTAGATTTGGTATGACCAAGGAAGACTACACTTATGGCACTTGACAGACTATGGAAGTTGTCAATACCCGAGATCAAGGTGTATCGGAGAAAGACTGGAACATGGAGCATTAGAATTCAAAGTTTTGTCAAGAAAGCCCCAAGGCAGGAGATATCAATTATGGAATGATAGCTCATGGCAGTAACATGGGCATAAACACGGTTATCCATGATGTTATTGCCCGCTTATACTATTATCACTGGGCTGAGTTAAGCATGCAGATGCATGGAAGGATTTGATGGTAGAAGGATGATGGAGCATTTGTAAGCAAAGGATGCAGTTTTAACCTTAGCTGGTGTATCACCAGGATCTGGAGTGTTACATCAAGAAGTTAAGATGGACCTACCAGAAACAGTATTTTGACAAGGAAGTATTTCATGAAGAACTAAGGACCCTGAAGATGAGAGTAGCCAAGCTAGAGGAGCAAAACCTCGAGATATAGGAGATTCGTCAGGAGCTGAAGGATAGAAGGACATGGTTCGTACCAAGGATGTTGAAACCCAAAAGTTTGGAATGCAACCCCAGAAATATTTAAGGATGTCATGAGAGAATTCGCGTCAACAGAGATGATCTGGCAAAAGAACTTGAGAAAGGACAAGTATGATCAGAAGGAGCCATCGGAGACATGACCAAGACTTGAAGAGTTTGATGACTTTGAAGATTTATTGACCATTAGAAGCCCAAACCCCTATTATATACCTACGTTAGATGCGACGATTGTGAGCTGTCATTTGTTTGATGTTTTTCCGACAGCCTCAATAAAACATGTCTTTTCAAAACTATTGTTTGTATTGTGTGTATTCCCTCTCGATCTCTCCTATCCCACCCCAAAACCCATGGACTCAATAGAGGATGAATGGAGATGAGCTTGTATTGTCTGGACCGATGAGTCAATTGGAGACGGACCAATGGATTCAGAACATGGAGGATCAAATGGACAATAACCCTGTAGTCAGAAAGGTTATGCCCAGCATGCTCTTCCGTGCTTTGAAAAGAGGTGCTGCTACTTGGTGGCGGATGTACCAAACCATCAATGGATTGCAAGGAGTAACCACTTGGGGAGAATTTAAGTTGACTTTGCTAATGTCTCGGTTTGTGTCCCAGAAATTGAAGCCTTATGGAAAGGATATGAAGAAATCTTGTGCATACAAGCTTTGTGGAGAAATAGGACACAACCATAAAGAAAACAAGGACGAATACCCTCATAAGCGGAGGATTACCAAAGGAGTTGGTCGAGGATTTTCACGGAACTTCGGTTGGAGATTGTTCCCGAAGGTTTTGATGCAGCAATGGAAGTTCAGTCTACATTGTTGGGAAAGATTCGTGAAGCTCAGACGTATGACAAAGAGATTGCTGAGATAAAAGAGAGGATGAGTAAAGGAAAGGCCAAAGGTTTTCGTAAGGACGAGCACGACACCTTATGGTTCGAGGACCGTGTATATGTGCTCAATAATGCAAAGATCAGGAAGTAAATACTTCAAGACACTTATACTCACCATACTCGATTCACCCTGGAAACACCAAGATGTATTTGGATTTGAAGGAGTGTTTCTGGTGGACTGGTATGAAGAAGGATATTGTGGAGTATGTAGTCATAGGTGATGTATGCCAGAGAGAGTAAAAGCAGAGCTTCAGAAGCCAGCAGGATTACTACAACCTATGCCGATACCCGAATAGAAATGGGATAAGCCTGGCATGGATTTCATTACCGGATTTCCCAGAACCTGATCAGGATATGATTCTATCTGGGTAGTAGTTGATTCACCTGACCAAAGTGGCTCACTTTATCCAAGTGAAAAAACACCTATACAAGTGCGATGTTGGCCAAGATATATTTGACCAGGATGTATGTCTGCATGGAGTTCCGAGGACCATCGATAGAGGAACACGGTTTACCTCAAAGTTTTGGAATCAGTTGCACCAGACTTTGGGTACTAGGCTAGAGTTCAGTACAGCCTTTCATCCGCAGACTGATGGATAGACCGAGAGAGTTAATCAGATTCTGGAGAACATGTTGAGAACGTGTGCGCTAGATTATGGATCTAGTAGGGATGATAATCTACCTTACCCGGAGTTCTCATACAACAACAGTTACCAAGCCAGTGAAGATGACCCCTTTTGAAGCGTTGTATGGGAGAAGGAGCCCGACACCATTGATGTGGGATGAACTTGGAGACCGTCAGTTGTTGGATCAAAAGTGATCAAGGATTCAGAAGAGAATGTTAAGTTGCTTCGAGATAGACTGAATGTAGCTCAGTCCAGGCAAAAGAGTTGTGCAGACTCAAAAACGCAAGGAGGGAGTCTACGAAATTGGATATAGAGCATGTCTTCGTGTGTCCCCTCTGCGAGGAGTTAAACTATCTGGAGTTAAGGGAAAGTTAGCCCCGAGATTTGTAGGGCCATACCAAGTTTGGAGCGTATGGGAGAAGTGTCCAACAAGTTGGAGTCACCCGAAGGACTGTCAGGAGTTCATGATGTGTTTCACGTTTCCCAGTTGAAGAAGTGCCATGCAGAGATGGCCAATATTTCCCCTGTAAGGACGCTTGATCCTGGAAAGGATAATGATGTTCCACGAAGTGGAGTATGGACTTCATAAGTAAGTTTTTATCTTGATGTGTGGGACATCCCACGAGGATGAAGAGATGAATTACTATTGGATATAAAGGAGGTATGATGTTGGAAATATGGATCAATAGAAATTCCATGATGAGTCTGAGTAATCATGTACTAGTTTGGTGCCAATAGAAGGAAGGAAGACAATACAATTGGATGGATTTAAGAATACTAGGAAGTTGAATGTTGGAATAACGATCAGTTGCCCAGAGGATGAGTTCAAGGACTACAAGTGATGAGATGGGCCATAACCCACAGGCCCCAGGACCTGCCAAGAAGCAAGCACACTCTTTACTGAAGGAAAAACCCTGGAAGAAGTTATGATTTTATTGACCGACGATTCTATAGGAGTTTACGCAAACCTGAGAGTTGTTAAGGAACGATAGATGTTTGTTTGGCTTGTAGAATCAATGGATTTATCCAAACTTGGTTCGTCGACAAGAGAAATTCTGTAATGCTTGTGAGGATGACCGAGTGTTAGAATGCGAGATTCGCTAAACCATGTACAAGGTAATGATTTGGGTGTGGGATGGATTGATCACCATACCGACTTACTCTTATTGTTCGCCTTGCTATATGGGATGGTAAATCTGAGTGACTTACCTATAGTAGAGAGACGACGATCAAAACCTTGTTTAAACCTTAGAATGGTATAAGTATTTTTTTCCCTTGTACAAGGCAGTTGTTGCCAAACGTAGGTCATACGGTGAGGTTCAGCCCAGACCCATTTCCTACAGGAGAAACCATAAATGGTTGACCACCATGAGATATCGATAGTTGCTTAGCATTGGCGCCGGACCCGTCGGCTAAGAAGACCCAGTCTCAGAATAACCGTACCAAGATGAAAGGACAGAAGTATTGAGGAAAAGTTAAGCCACTATCAGAAGAACCTAGAGAAGGAATTATCCTGAAGATCTGAGAAGACCGAAACTGTCAGGATTAAGGATGGAGTATATGAGTTTTGATGGAACCGTAACCACGCTTCTAAGGGTGGTAGCACCCCCGACCTCCGGAGATGATCGATGGATTTTGAGAAGACCCCCTACCCTAACCTATTTCTTTCTAGCCTCTCCGAATCTCGAGGACGAGATTCATTTTAAGGGTGGTAGGTTTGTAACATCCCAAAATTCTAAATTTTGGAATGTTATAATAAATAGATAGATTGATTGTTTGTTTGATTGATGGTGTGAAATTGAGTGAATTTCGAAACTTTTTGAAAGTTAAATGAGAGGGAATAAAAGGACTTTCCCAAACTTTCATTTTCTTTTTCTGATCTCCGTGAATTCAAATTCTTTTCACCACAAAACCCTGGAGAGAAGATGACATGACTTCTTCCATTTATTTAAATGACAAGGGGTGTTGAAAATATTTGAATTTCATTTGGAAAATATTTCCAACCCAGGAACTTTATGCAACTCAATGATTTTCACGAGCGAAGATAAAATGACTTCTTCAAAACATATGAAATATGAGTTGGGAGTTTCAAAGAATTAAATTCAAAGTTCTTTTGAATTTATTTTTTCTCCAAAAATAAAATATATGGAAAATAGGGTAACATGATTCCCTACATCAGAAAATTGGAGAGAAATAAATTTGAAATCATTTTGGTATTTTCAAAATGATTTTATTGGGTTTTAAATAGGTCAGTAGCACTGTTTGAATTATTAGAATTTTTGTGTATTTTATTTGAAGCTAGAATAATGTTCATCTCGTAGGAAATCTTTTTCTGAAAATATTGATATATTATATGCCTATAATGTTTTTAGTTATTTTGTTTTTTATTATTTAGTTCTCTGAAATTTTGTTTAAAAAAAAACTCCCTCTCCGGACCGAATCGGGCAAGGCCCGGCCGGCCCGTCACCGCCGCCTCCTCCTCCCATGCGTGACTCGGACTCGCTGGAGTCCGAAGCGCCGCTTCGCCTCCGCCGCCCGTCCCCACGCCACGCCTCCTCCTATATAAAGGCCGCCGCCCTCTCTGTCGATCGCGCCGCCGCCTCTCCGCATCTCGCCAGACCGCCGCGTTTGCCACCGCCGTCGCCCGACGATATCCGCCGCCGCCGCCTCTTCCTCACCGCCCCGACGCCGCTGCCGTTCTCCGCCGCCTCCGCGCCTCCTACTTTCGTCGCCGGACGCCTCGCCCTGCCGCCGACGCCTGTCGCTGAAGGACCACCGGAGCCGCTGCCCCGCCTCGCCGGAGAATGCTGCCGTCACCAGATCCGTCATCGGTCTATTTCACCAAGCCGGTAAAAAACCGCAAAAGCCCGGTTCGGTTTATCTTTTTGGGTTAGGTGTAACGCCCCGGATCCGATGCGCCAGTTGTCTGCCAGATATTCGCCGTCGTTGCCATGTCATTTGCTTGCGTGTTGCACTTTGCCATGTCATCATTTACATTTTATCATGTCATCATGTGCATTTCATTTTGCATACATGTTCGTCTCATGCATCCGAGCCTTTTCCCGTTGTCCGCTTTTGCAATCCGCACTCCTATGTCCTCCGGCGTCCCCTTTGCCTCTTCTCTTGTGCGGGTGTTAAACTTTCTCGGAATGGCCCGAGGTTTGCCAAGCGGCCTTGGTATATCACCGGTAGACCGCCTGTCAAGTTTCGTGCCATTTGGAGGTCGTTTGGTACTCCAACGGTTAACCGGGTAACCGTAAAAGCCTCTTTGAGTTGCAGCCCAACATCCCTTCCAAAGTGGCCCAAAACCCATCTAAGTCCCCTCCATGTTCTCGGTCGTTCGATCACGATCGCGTGGCCGAAAACCGCTCCTCATTTGGACTCTCCTAGCTCCCTCTACCTATAAATATGTGACCCTCCCCGAATTTTCGCGGTGCAAACCCTAGCCTCTTCCCCTGCACCGCCCGGACGATCTCCCCATTGCTGGACATGTCCGCCCGCCAGCCCAGCCTATCCATAGCCGCCACGGCCCCCGGCGCCCAGCGCCCAAGCCCGCTGCCCGCCCGCCAGCCTGTGGCGGGGCCCCCGGCCCGTCCGCCTCGCCTCCATCGCCTCCGTCGCTCCGCGCTCCTCGCCTCGCCCCATGAGCTCTCGCCGCCCGTGCTCCATCTCGCGCCGCCGCCCGATCCGGCGGGCGCCGCCGCCGATCTCCCATGGCCTTGCCGGCAACCGAATCCGCCGCGGTCACCCCACCCCCGCCACTCGGGAAGCCCGCTCCGGCCGCCGCCGACCGCCGTGCCCAGATCCGGCCGGAATGGGTGTTTCCGCACCGGATCCGCCCGCTCACCCCCACCCCTTGGCCTCTTCCGTCCTCGCCGGCTCACCGGAGCCCTACCCCGCCGCCGCTGTCCTTGCCCCGATCCAGGCGGGATCGGGAGGACGACGACGAGCACGCCGCTCGCCTGTGCGCTCCCCCGTGGGCCCCCGGTGCCCCGGCCCAGCCCAGAAGCCGCTGGCCCAATCCAGCTTCCCCCAGCCTGCTTCCCCGTCCTGGGCTTCGGCCTGCTAGGTGAGCGCCCACTAAATCCCACCCCAGGCGCCATATAGTTAATCTGCGCTGATCCTGTTTTTTTTTTGTTTTTTGTAAAATCTGCAAAGTCCCAAATTTCAGTAATTTTCATGCCATGTTCATGCCCTCACATCTCTGCATCCGTAGCTCCGTTTCGTGCGTATAATATGTCAAATTGTACGCCTCGACGAGTAGATCATTTCATTCCATTGCATCATTTGCATTTGAGCTCATCTTGATGCCCAAAATGCTGTTGGAAAAGGGCTTCAGATTGTAAGTTTCTGTTTCTTAACAGAACTTGCTGTTTTATCATTTTTGCCATGATTTATGTGTGCATCCTATGAGGTTGATGTCTAAACAAATGTTGAACTATGCCATGCCATCTTTCCAGGGGTGTTGACAATGTATTTTTGTGAGTTGTGTGCTGAGTGTATCGAGCTTGTAAAGTAGGGTAGTTGCTGTTGCTGTTTTCCTGACAGATTCTGTTATATTTTGATGCCATGTTAACATGCTTCTATTAATCATTCCATGCATAATCTGGAGATGCTCTATAAACATGTTTTGATATAAATGTCATGCTCTATCCATTCATGCCCTTGTTTGCAATTATAGCCTGCTGGAACATGTTCATTTCTTGCTCCAAATTTGCTTGGAAATGTTTCCTGACAGATTGTTTGCATGAGATTCAATTTTCACGAGGTCGTTGTAGTTGATCCGTGTATGCTATGACCTTGCTCTTGCCATGCTTAGCTTCATAAACATGCCTTCTTGCCGTTGGTTGCCTTGCCATGCCATGTATTGCTCTGTAGTGAGTGTTTCCAGCTCACGAACATGCCTACTTATTGTTGTTCCTGCCATGTTATGAATCTGTAATATAACTTGCCATGTTTACATGGGTGCCATCATATTTTCCGTGCCTTTTTGGCTCATGGTCAGTAAGGGTCTTTTGATATATGCTATTAGTAGGTTCATGCCATGCCTTTGTTTGCCATGATATGTTCTTGTAACATGTTGTTTGATAGCTCTAAACATTGCAACTTGATGTTATTTCTGCTAAAGTCTAAAATTGTTATTACTTGCAATATCTCCACGTCATTTTGAGCATGTTCTAGTTGTTTCTGGAGATAGCTCAGTGTTCATGTATTGTTATGCTTTACGTGTACTTCATGACCATGCCTTTTGTTATTATGTTGGGGTGCTGTAGCATATTGTTTTGATGCTTGCAATATGCCTAGTTGCTGTTTTGGACAGATTGTGGTTATGACTTGTATAGTGTGCATGTGTTGAACCGTTGCTCCGTTTTGAGTATGCTCTATATGAAACTTGCTTGATTTTGCATGTAGCTTCATATTATCATGTTGCATCCTTGTTTTGAGGTGTTTGCTTGATGTTTGTATGCATTTTGCATCAATGCCATGCTTAACTTGTTTTGCTCATATCTTCTGGCCGTAGCTCCGAATCTAATGAACTTTATATGTAACTTGACTAGAATTTCGTGTAGATCATCATGGTGCATCTTAACTTGCTGTTTAACAACTTGAACATAAGGTTTATTCAGTTCTGTACCAATTTCGAAATTTGCATATGAGGACTTACCGGATTTGTTATATGTTGTTTCCGGCCTCATTTAAACTTGCCTTGACGTGTGCTCTTGTTTGCATCATCTTTTGCCATGAGTAGCTTCATCTAGTTTTGTCATGCATCATGCTTGTTGTGCATCATGTCATGTTCATGTGTGGGTGTGTTTACTATGTTGTGTGCTTCTTCTTGTTAGTTCCTGTTTCGTTGCGATCATGAGGATCCGTTCGTCTTCTTCATGGACTCGTTCTTCTTCCTTGCGGGATTTCGTGCAAGATGATCGCTACCTGGATCTCACTACTATCATTGCTATGCTAGTTGCCTCGTTCTTTCGCTATGCTGCGCTACCTATTACCTGTTTGTCCAGCCATCCCATATTGCCATGAACCCCTAATCTTTGACACCATCCCTAGCAAACCGTTGTTTGGCTATGTTACCGCTTTTGCTCGGCCCCTCTTATAGCGTTGCTAGTTGCAGGTGAAGTTGAAGATTTCTCCATGGTGGACAGGGTTCATGTTGGGATATCACAATATCTCTTATATTATTAATGCATCTATATACTGGGTAAAGGGTGGAAGGCTCGGCCTTATGCCCGTGTTTTGTTCCACTCTTGCCGCCTCTAGTTTCGCCATACCGGTGTTATGTTCCCGGATTTTGCGTCCCTTACGCGGTCGGGTGATTTATGGGACCCCCCTGACAGTTCGCTTTGAATAAAACTTGTCCAGCAAGGCCCAACATTGACTTTTACCATTTGCCTCACCACCACCTATTTTTTCCCTTGGGAGTCGCGCATCCCAGGGGTCATCTTTATTTTAGCCCCCCCGGGCCAATGCTTGTCTAAGTGTTGGTCCAAACTAGAGCCACTTGCAGCGCCACCTCGGGGAAACTTGAGGGCTGGTTCTAGTTGTACGTAGTGCTCATCCGGTCGTGGCCTGAGACGAGATACGCGCGGCTACTATCAGGATGTCGGCACGCCGGGAGGTCTTGCTGGTCTTGTTTTACCATTGTCGAAATGTCTTGATGTACCGGGATACCGAGTCTGATCGGAGTGTCTCGGGTGAAGGTCTATTCCTTCGATGATCGCGAGAGCTTGTCATGGGCTAAGTTGGGACACCCTGCAGGTATAAACTTTCGAGAGCCGTGCCATGCGTTATGTGGCGATGGGAATTTGTTAATGTCCGGTTGTAGATAACTTGACACTTGATCCGAATTAAAATGCATCAACCGAGTGTGTAGCCGTGATGGTCTCTTCTCGGAGTCCGGAAGTGAACACGGTTTCGTGTTATGCTTGACGTAAGTAGGTGTTCGGGATCACCTCTTGATCATTTCTAGCTTCACGACCGTTCCGCTTGTTTCTCTTCTCGCTCTTATTTGCGTATGTTAGCCACCATACTTGCTTAGTCGCTGCCGCAACCTCACCACTTTACCCCTTCCTTTCCCATTAAGCTTTGCTAGTCTTGATACCCATGGTAATGGGATTGCTCAGTCCTCGTGGCTCACCAGATACTTCCAAAACCAGTTTGCAGGTGCCTAAGTCACCGAGCAGGTGACACATCCAAGCTCAAGGAGGAGCTCGTTGAAGATCTTGCCCGTTGTATTGTTTCGTTCTAGTTGATCAGTAGTGGAGCCCAGTTGGGGTCGATCGGGGACCTTTGTCGCATTTGGGGTCCTTCTTTTATTTTGGTTCCGTAGTCGGACCTTGATTGTATCTGGATGATGTAATGCTTTATTCATGTATTGTGTGAAGTGGCGATTGTAAGCCAACTATGTATCTCTTTCCCTTATGTATTACTTGGGTTGTGTAAAGATTACCTCACTTGCGACATTGCTTTCAATGCGGTTATGCCTCTAAGTCGTGCTTCGACACGTGGGAGATATAGCCGCATCGAGGGCGCTATAAGTTGGTAATCGAGCCATCCCCACCTTAGGAGCCCCACCGCTTGATCGTTTTTAGCGGCGAGTTGTGTCTAGAAAATGTTTTGAGTCATTTAGGATTATATATATCGGAGAGTTAGAATTCTTTTACTCCCGGTCCTTCGACCTTCGGTGAGGTATCCCGACGAGAGTTTTGACTCTTCTCTTCTTAAATTTCACTAAAAAATTTTAGGATCACGCTGGTATCTTGGGATCGTTCCGATATTCTTATGACGAGAACATTGTTCTTGGTGCCTCCTGTCATTTAGGGGTTGTGGCGGTGTCCCGGGAGTTGAGCTCGAGGTGTTGTCGCCATAATTTTATCATTGCAGTTCTGAATACCGAGTTTAGTACGCCGACATCGAAAATCTCTTTTATGCAGTTGTTGGTGAGATAACCCGCTAACCCAATCTCGAGGTGAGTACGGAGTATTGCCATGACTTGTATAACGGATGCTTTTCAAAGGTTGAGGTACACGATTTCCGAATGTTTCTTGGTTATGTGTTGACGGATGGATACAGCTGGATGTAGGGATTGTTAGTTTGGGTGACATATATTGCTTCCCCTGTATTCCCAACACCAGATTGCATAACCAGAAAGTTTCGGGAGTTTTATAGGTGGGAATTCAAGTAGCTCCTAGAATATCTTTCCGACAGATGCATGATATGGGATTGGGTAAATCTCTATCATATGTTTGTTCCGGCTTATTCCGCAAGCCAATCCTTTGTTTTGTCTTATTTGTGGTATTCGAGTTGCTTCGAAGTCAAATGTTGATTCCATACCTTTCCGAAATGGTGTTCTCATACTCCGATGTGAATACCAATCCTTCTCGACAATCGAGATTGTCATGTCAATCCTTTTCAACCGGCGTGTTTCTCTTCAAGTGGATCCGATCACTTCAACATCAACAAGACCAAATATCATTTCTTCTCAACGGTGTCTGTTTCATCCGTCTCCAAGTTGCCTTTGTTTTTCCCGCCCACCCACCCTTTTTCCTCAAGGACTAAGATTTCTTTACCAAGTATCCTTTTATTTTTGTGAAGTTTCTCCATTCTTTTCCGTCAATGTTCTTACACGGTAGTTCTCAAGAAGATGTTCTACTAGTTCGTCATTCCTCATTCATTTCTCTTCTCCGGTGGATTCAAGTCAAGTTTTGTTGATCATACCTTTTTCCTCATTTCAATGTCTTCTCATACCGGTGCACCTCATTATCACTCTACTTCTTGCTATTTGTTATTCCGGAGTGCTCAAGATATCTCGAAGATTCGTGTTTCCACTCTGCATTCGTTCAAGCTCTTTCGAGATTGGTATCTCATTCAAGTCATTTAATTCAACCGGTGCAACATCTCTTTTAAATCTTTTCAACGGTGTTCTTTTGAGTGGGCCCTAACCCATAGGTGTTTTCCCAGGATCTTACCTGACTCTTCTAATTCTTCCGGAGTTATCCTAAATTCTTCTCCAAGTTTGACGTAAGAATGAGTTATCATCAGTCAAATGCTTTTCTCCAAGATCTTTGGAATTCTTTTCATAGTTGGCTCAACCTCTTCGCTTTTGATTCTTCCGGTGTGCCTCAATAATTCTCGGTGGTGTTTCTCGTCATCATTCTCAACATTTGAAGACCGAAGAAGGATTTCTCTTTAATCTTGCTCTATTCTCTTCAAGGTTCATGGTTCTAGCTTCATGCTATCCTCATAATTGTTTTGTTCGTGACAATTCTTTTCTTACCATCCGGAGCATTTCATGAGTTGTTTCCATTTCTTTCCTCCGAAGGCCATCATGTCATAATTCTTCATTCTCAGATTTGAGCTTTCATTCTCCAAATCTTACCGGCGCATCGTTCAAATATCCTCTAATCAGTTCATGTCTCTTCGTTCTCATGTATCTAAATCCCCTCAAATATCTTCATTCGTTTTCCAATTCTTCTCGGTGAATTGTGCCTTTGCTACTTTCCTTTTCAATTCTTACGGTGGTTCTTTCAAGATCTCTCTTCCTTGTTCATCATATCAATTCATTTGTTGTTCCAATCCTAACGGTGGTTCGTTGAAGACCTTCCCAAGTTGAGCAATATCTCTCTTCAATACTTTTTCAACGAGAATAAGTAGTATGCCAAATCCATTGCTTGTCATCAATTAAATTTGATGAAGGATAAGCATACAATAAATCTTATTCTTATTTCCTCGAGGTGATTCAATTCTTTTCTTTCCCGGAGTTCCAAGCTCTAATTATCACGGAGATCCATCTAAATCATAGCAAGGCTTCACCTTGTGTTTTCAACTTCTCTTTCTTTTATCATCCTTTTATTACCGGAGTTCTTCATGGAGGCACTACATGACGGTTCGTCAAGGATTCCTTTCATTCTTCAATTGTTCTTCATGATTTCTCTCGAAGTTATGATCCGCCAAGCTATACTCTAAAATAAACATGGTGCTCAACACATGTTTTTCCTGAGGAGTTCAAGTATTCTTCATCTTGCATTCTGAAGTGCAATTCTTTCTACCTTATCTTTTGAGGTGGTGTTATGTCACTCTTGACAATTTCCATTCATGTTTCGTGTTTCACATGTTGTCAAGAATGAGGTATTCTAAATCCATTTTTTTCTCTTCGTTCAAGAGATCTTTTCGACCAATCAACTTCTCCGTTGGAGTTATCTTGTGTCATATTTCACCTAAAGCTTTCCCTAAGGATTGTTGCTATTTATGGTGCTTATAAATGACCCAAGTTCGTCATTTGTCCTCCCGGTGAAATAAGTTCCTCGTCTCCTTGTTGATATCAATCCAATCATTTATTTCCGTTGGTGGCAGAATTTCACCTCATAATTTTGAGTTGTTTTCCATAAGCCCACTACAAGCTTGTGCTTCTCGTTGTTGATTTTCCAACATCTCCGTTCGATTCTTCTTTGCAAGGATGCTTTCCAAGTTCATTTGTGGCAGAAGATGTCATTTTCTTCTCCGTCCCTTTATCCCAACGCTCTAACTCATATTCTTTCGTTACGGAGGCATTGTGATGTTGTGCTCTTCACTCATCATCTCGAATTGTGAGGATCATGTTCTTTTCTTGCTTATCCATTTAACCGGAGTGTTGTGTCATCTCTTCAAGTGCTTTTCATCTTATCAAGTTTTCTTCTCTTCTCTACCGGAGTGCTGTCCAAATTCTGTCATTCTTGTTCCTTGGCTATCTCATTATACCAATGTGGTCACATTCTTTTCGTTCGTGAAGCTCTTATTTCCATGTCTTTCAACCTCTTGGTTCTCATCATGCTTCTTGTTCCTCTTTTCTAACGGATTGTTTGCAATCTCGTTCATCTCTGTTGTACTCTTTCTTTTAAATTGCTCAACCTCTCAAGGTTCATGGTTTCACTCGTTTGTCAAAGAAGCAACTTAGTTTTACCTCTCTTCTTCCTCTTCCTTTTCCCTCCGGTGTCATCCTAGATCTCGGGACGAGATCCTCTCGTAGTGGTGGAGTGTTGTAACGCCCCGGATACGATGCGCCAGTTGTCTGCCAGATATTCGCCGTCGTTGCCATGTCATTTGCTTGCGTGTTGCACTTTGCCATGTCATCATTTACATTTTATCATGTCATCATGTGCATTTCATTTTGCATACATGTTCGTATCATGCATCCGAGCCTTTTCCCCGTTGTCCGTTTTGCAATCCGGCACTCCTATGTCCTCCGGCGTCCCCCTTTTGCCTCTTCTCTTGTGCGGGTGTTAAACTTTCTCGGAATGGCCCGAGGTTTGCCAAGCGGCCTTGGTATATCACTGGTAGACCGCCTGTCAAGTTTCGTGCCATTTGGAGGTCGTTTGGTACTCCAACGGTTAACTGGGTAACCGTAAAAGCCTCTTTGAGTTGCAGCCCAACATCCCTTCCAAAGTGGCCCAAAACCCATCTAACTCCCCTCCATGTTCTCGGTCGTTCGATCACGATCGCATGGCCGAAAACCGCTCCTCATTTGGACTCTCCTAGCTCCCTCTACCTATAAATATGTGACCCTCCCCGAATTTTCGCGGTGCAAACCCTAGCCTCTTCCCTCACAGACCGCCGGACGATCTCTCCCATTGCTCGACATGTCCACCGCCGCGCCTAACCTATCCAGAGCCGCCACGTGGCCCGGCGCCCAGCTGCATGCTGCTGGCCCGCCAGGCCGTCAGGGCCCCAGGCTCGCCGCCTTCGCCTCCGTCGCCCAGCTGCTCGCCTGCATGCCGCCGATCGCCGGACTCCGCCGCCGCCAGCAAGCCGAGACCCGGCTGGTCGCCGCCCGTTCGCCGCCTCCCTCGCCCCTCCCGCAGCCTCCCCACCGCCAGCTCCATCTCGCGCCGCCGCCCGGATCCGAAGGGCGCCGCCGCCCAATCTCCCGCGGCCTTGCCAGCAACCGCCGCCGCCGGTCACCCCCACCGCCGCCGCCACTCGGGGAAGCCCGCTCTGGCCGCCCCTCGACCCACCGTGCCCAGATCCGGCGGAATGGGTGTTTCGCACCGGTCCGCCCTCTCACGCCGCCCTTGGCCTCCTCCGTCCTCGCCGGCTCGCGGAGTTTCTACCCGCCGCCGCTGTCCTGCCCGATCCAGGCGGGATCGGAGGACGACGACAACAGCCGCCGCTGCAGCGCTTCCTGTCGGCCCCGTGGGCCCCGGTCCCCCGGCCCAGCCCAGCAGCCGCTGGCCCAATCCAGCTTCCCCCAGCCTGCTTCCCCGTCCTGGGCTTCGGCCTGCTAGGTGAGCGCCCACTAAATCCCGCCCCGGGCGCCGTATAGTTAATCTGCGCTCATCCTGTTTTTTTTTTGTTTTTTGTAAAATCTGCTAAGTCCCAAATTTCAGTAATTTTCATGCCATGTTCATGCCATCACATCTCTGCATCCGTAGCTCCGTGTCGTGCGTATAATATGTCTAATTGTTCGCCTCGACGAGTACATCATTTCATTCCATTGCATCATTTGCATTTGAGCTCATCTTGATGCCCGAAACGCTGTTGGAAAAGGGCTTCAGATTGTTAGTTTCTGTTTCTTAACAGAACTTGCTGTTTTATCATTTTTGCCATGATTTATGTGTGCATCCTATGAGGTTGATGTCTACATGAATGTTGAACTATGCCATGCCATATTTCCAGGGGTGTTGACCATGTATTTTTGTGAGTTGTGTGCTGAGTGTATCGAGCTTGTAAAGTAGGGTAGTTGCTGTTGCTGTTTTCCTGACAGATTCTGTTATATTTTGATGCCATGTTAACATGCTTCTATTAATCATTCCATGCATAATCTGGAGATGCTCTATAAACATGTTTTGATATACATGTCATGCTCTATCCATTCATGCCCTTGGTTGCAATTATAGCCTGCTGGAACATGTTCATTTCTTGCTCCAAATTTGCTTGGAAATGTTTCCTGACAGATTGTTTGCATGAGATTCAATTTTCACGAGGTCGTTGTAGTTGATCCGTGTATGCTATGACCTTGCTCTTGCCATGCTTAGCTTCATAAACATGCCTTCTTGCTGTTGGTTGCCTTGCCATGCCATGTATTGCTCTGTAGTGAGTGTTTCGAGCTCACGAACATGCCTACTTATTGTTGTTCGTGCCATGTTATGAATCTGTAATATAACTTGCCATGTTTACATGGGTGCCATCATATTTTCCGTGCCTTTTTGGCTCATGGTCAGTAAGGGTCTTTTGATATATGCTATTAGTAGGTTCATGCCATGCCTTTGTTTGCCATGATATGTTCCTGTAACATGTTGTTTGATAGCTCTAAACATTGCAACTTGATGTTATTTCTGCTAAAGTCTAAAATTGTTATTACTTGCAATATCTCCATGTCATTTTGAGCATGTTCTAGTTGTTTCTGGAGATAGCTCAGTGTTCATGTATTGTTATGCTTTACGTGTACTTCATGACCATGCCTTTTGTTATTATGTTGGGGTGTTGTAGCATATTGTTTTGATGCTTGCAATATGCCTAGTTGCTGTTTTGTACAGATTGTGATTATGACTTGTATAGTGTGCATGTGTTGAACCGTTGCTCCGTTTTGAGTATGCTCTATATGAAACTTGCTTGATTTTGCATGTAGCTTCATATTATCATGTTGCATCCTTGTTTTGAGGTGTTTGCTTGATGTTTGTATGCATTTTGCATCAATGCCATGCTTAACTTGTTTTGCTCATATCTTCTAGGCCGTAGCTCCGAATCTAATGAACTTTATATGTAACTTGACTAGAATTTCGTGTAGATCATCATGGTGCATCTTAACTTGCTGTTTAACAACTTGAACATAAGGTTTATTCAGTTCTGGACCAATTTCGAAATTTGCATATGAGGACTTACCGGAATTGTTATATGTTGTTTCCGGCCTCATTTAAACTTGCCTTGACGTGTGCTCTTGTTTGCATCATCTTTTGCCATGAGTAGCTTCATCTAGTTTTGTCATGCATCATGCTTGTTGTGCATCATGTCATGTTCATGTGTGGGTGTGTTTACTATGTTGTGTGCTTCTTCTTGTTAGTTCCTGTTTCGTTGCGATCGTGAGGATCCGTTCGTCTTCTTCATGGACTCGTTCTTCTTCCTTGCGGGATTTCAGGCAAGATGAACGCTACCCTAGATCTCACTACTATCATTGCTATGCTAGTTGCCTCGTTCTTTCGCTATGCTGCGCTACCTATTACCTGTTTGTCCAGCCATCCCATATTGCCATGAACCCCTAACCTTTGACACCATCCCTAGCAAACCGTTGTTTGGCTATGTTACCGCTTTTGCTCGGCCCCTCTTATAGCGTTGCTAGTTGCAGGTGAAGTTGAAGGTTTCTCCATGGTGGACAGGGTTTATGTTGGGATATCACAATATCTCTTATATTATTAATGCATCTATATACTGGGTAAAGGGTGGAAGGCTCGGCCTTATGCCTGGTGTTTTGTTCCACTCTTGCCGCCCTAGTTTCCGTCATACCGGTGTTATGTTCCCGGATTTTGCGCCCCTTACGCTGTCGGGTGATTTATGGGACCCCCGACAGTTTACTTTGAATAAAACTTGTCCAAAGAAGGCCCAACATTGACTTTTACCATTTGCCTCACCACCACCTATTTTTTCCCTTGGGAGTCGCACATCCCAGGGGTCATCTTTATTTTAGCCCCCCTGGGCCAATGCTTGTCTAAGTGTTGGTCCAAACTAGAGCCACTTGCAGTGCCACCTCGAGGAAACTTGAGGGCTGGTTCTAGTTATACGTAGTGCTCATCCGGTAGTGGCTCGAGACGAGATACGCGGCTACTATCGGGATGTCGACACGCCGGAGGTCTTGCTGGTCTTGTTTTACCATTGTCGAAATGTCTTGATGTACCGGATACCGAGTCCGATCGGAGTGTCTCGGGTGAAGGTCTATTCCTTCGATGATCGCGAGAGCTTGTCATGGGCTAAGTGGGGACACCCCGCAGGTATAAACTTTCGAGAGCCGTGCCCGCGTTATGTGGCGATGGGAATTTGTTAATGTCCGGTTGTAGATAACTTGACACTTGATCCGAATTAAAATGCATCAACCGAGTGTGTAGCCGTGATGGTCTCTTCTCGGCGGAGTCCGGGAAGTGAACACGGTTTCTGTGTTATGCTTGACGTAAGTAGGTGTTCAGGATCACCTCTTAATCATTTCTAGCTTCACGACCGTTCCGCTTGTTTCTCTTCTCGCTCTTATTTGCGTATGTTAGCCACCATACTTGCTTAGTCGCTGCCGCAACCTCACCACTTTACCCCTTCCTTTCCCATTAAGCTTTGCTAGTCTTGATACCCATGGTAATGGGATTGCTGAGTCCTCGTGGCTCACCAGATACTTCCAAAACCAGTTTGCAGGTGCCTAAGTCACCGAGCAGGTGACACATCCAAGCTCAAGGAGGAGCTCGTTGAAGATCTTGCCCTTTGTATTGTTTCGTTCTAGTTGATCGAAGTGGAGCCCAGCTTAGGGTCGATCGGGACCTTTGTCGATTTGGGGTCCTTCTTTTATTTTGGTTCCGTAGTCGGACCTTGATTGTATCTGGATGATGTAATGCTTTATTCATGTATTGTGTGAAGTGGCGATTGTAAGCCAACTATGTATCTCTTTCCCTTATGTATTACTTGGGTTGTGTAAAGATTACCTCACTTGCGACATTGCTTTCAATGCGGTTATGCCTCTAAGTCGTGCTTCGACACGTGGGAGATATAGCCGCATCGAGGGCGTTACATTAGGTTAATTCGGTTTTTCTTTGAAAAAACGTTTATTATTTAGTTTAGTTTATTTTGCGAGTGTTCATTAGTTTGGGTTTTGCAGCGAATGGTTTCATTAGTTAGCGCTCGGTAACGAACGTTCGTTGTTTAGTATTTTTTTCTTTTTTCTTTTTAGCTTTCTGCCAGGGACCTATTCGCTAGGTTTTATTTTACAAATTAGCCCCTGGTTTTCAAACGACCACATCTTTCTACTCGTTTATCCAAATCCAACGAAACCAATGCCCACCTCTTTGTTATGATCCCCTCTATCCATTAAAACAACTTAAACATGTTTTTGAAAGTTTTAAAATTTGAATTTCAAATAGTTTGTGTTTGAACTTCGTTTGATCATAACTTGAAATTTATAACTCTGATTTGAGTAATTCTTTTTGCAAAGCGAAGCACTTGACCTAGACTTTATGATAAGGCCAAATTCACATAATTTTGGTATTGTTAGAAATTGTTTTATGTTGCAAGAGTTATTAGCTTGGTTTTGATGTTTTCTGAATCGTCTTCTTCGTTCTTTCCGATCTTTTGAGTGATTGCTTATGTGTGGTTACCATTGCTTGATCGCGATAGATTGACCGGAGTGTGACGAGTAGAACTATCAATAGTTTTGAGTGCGAATCATCTTCATCAACATTGCAGGCAAGTTCACACTTTGATCATACTTCCTTATTACCCATTTTTTATGCATTAGTTTCAATCCTCAAACAATTGCATGATTAGGATCTGAATTAAATTGTGGTGTTTGGGAAGTAGATTGAGGTAGCACCTATTACCTGTTTTATTTTCAGACCCTTGGGAGTTACTTCTACGTTTGCTTATTATGCCATGCTAGTAGACGTGGATTGGGTGAGTGAATTTCCATGACAGATGTGAGATTGTTAATTAATGGTTTATTTAAGGTGGCAACTTAAACACACATCTGGGTGGATTGAGGCACTGGTTACTCGAGACTTGCTGCCTAGGCACTGGTTTCTGGACTTGCCTGGTTTTCTTCGGACCGCCACCCAGGCTCAAAGGGATCATGAGATTATTCGAACAAGAAACTTCCATGTGCAGCCACATGCTATTATGGGCTCTATCATAGTTGACTAAGTTGTGTGAACTCTTACTGGGTAGACTAGCAGATGTAGGGGATGTAGGTTGGTACGGTCTACCCTCTACGTAAGGTGCAAGCGCTTCTGAAAGACTATGTCTCGGTCATCCGTTTCTCAAACACCATGTAGTGCGAGAAACCAAACGGAGGAGATCGAGTCATGTGGGGAAAAGTGCGCAAACCTCTGCAGAGTGTACAAACTAATCATGGTTAGCCGTGTCCCCGGTTATGGACAATCTTGAGTATCTAGTACTTGGATTTTCCTGTGAATCTCATCATGTTACCTAAATTAAATTTGTTGGGTTGTTAATGAGTACTTTTAATTGGGATTGAGAATGTTGTCAACCATTCTCAATGTTTAACAACCACCATGATAGTTAAATAAATTTATTCCTTTGCAGTAGGGAAAAATTGGCTTTTCGCAAAAACATTATAACCATAGAGCCTCCACCAGCCAAATATGCATGTAGTGATAGCCTTTATTCATCATTGCTCTATGGTGTGAATTTGCCAGTACATTCAATGTACTGACCCTTTGTGGCTGCAACGTCTCATGTTGCAGGATCTTACGACGGGTAAGTGATACGTTAGGGTTACGATTTCCTATACTCAACTTTGCCATTGGTGTTGATGGGAATCCACAACCTTGTTGCTTCCGCTATTTGGATTGAGGTAATAGTATTTACGCTACTTTATACATGTGATTTACCTCTGTTATAAATCCTTGAATACTGTGTGTGTCAGCATACCGATCCAGGGATGACACGTAAGCACAGAGACTTGACTCATTCGGGTCGGGTCGCTACAAGATGGCTAGAAAGACTTATATTTAGGAACGAAGGGAGTAGTTTATATTGAATTATTAATAACCACGCAACAGGCCACACATGTACAGGACGCATGCAGCCACGCATGTACACAAGCCAATGCACTAACTCCATCCGATCCAACTCATGCACATACGTGCACAGCATGGAGCACACAATGCACGTACACAAGACGTGCATGCGCACACGCTCGGCCGCAGAATGCATGTGAATAACACATGCATGCACACACACTCGGTTGCATGGAGGCGTGCGCCATCCGCGACGGTGTCCGGTTCGTCGTGCTAGGACGAAGCTCACACGCAACGGCGCATACGCATCTCTTGCAGCACCTCTTTGCCGTCGTTGCTCAACTACTAGTCGGAGACGAAGACGACCGCAGCCTCGGCCTTAGACTAGCACCGCTGGAAAAATACGCACGCTGCACGCATACGAGCACATAAGGAGTGCCCACGACGTGGTGGTGGTGCGTCCCCAGTCGCCTCTATTCCTTCTACGCATGTTGTCTATCAAGGCAGCTGCATGCTAATGATGATGTGGGTGAGATCTTCTAGGACTCAGATGATGACGAGGAACATTATGAGATACAAGGTGACGTTCACCGTCAAGGTCCACGGTCAAAGGGGTGCTAGTAAGTGCTTAGATGTGCTTAGAGCAAGTACAATAGAGCTGAGTCAGCGGGCTATAAGGAATAAACTATAGTATATTTCTCCTTAGATGGAGGAAAGAGAAGAGGAGAGAGAAGGAAAGCGGGCTCTTCGTGAAGCTCTAGGCGTTGGCAAAACGCATTGCGCATAACTACGCATAATCTATGCATAACTGCGCATAAGCATGCGTTTTGGTCAGTAAAGCGCAAGGCGGTGGCAAAACGCACAATTAATGCCTAGCGCTTTTTTGAACTATGATAGCAATGGAATCTTAAATTAGAACAGTTGTTCTTCAGGTTTAGGCACTTGTTCTACATGAACACAGTACAGTAAGACGCAAGAATAAAATACTTGAAAATAGAAAATGAGCTCATAGACCTTACCACATTCTTGGTTCGGGACCAGTACAGAACAAGGCATTCCGAGTTATCGTCCTGTAAATGTGTCTCAGGAGAACGTAAGGGAATTTGATGAGTTTCTTTGCCGGTGAAGTACGTTTTCTTCAGGTAATTCCGATACTGCCACCAAGCATTCTTGAAGATAGTAAAGGTATTAGCACAGGTTACCTCATCCTGAGTTTCCAAATCGGTCCTTCTCTATAGAGAAAAATGGGAAAATTTGGTGTATTATAACCATCGTGGAGGTAGGATGTATGGGAAGAAGCAAAGTACTTGCCATGAATAACATTACTTACACATAACTCCTGGACAAACACCTTCAACTGGCATTTTCCTTCATCTTCAGTATAATATTTCCAAGATGGGAAGATACGCACATACGATTTAACAACATCAAATGTGATAGATGCTAAACTACGACTGGCTGGTTGTGCTTCCTCCACAGGAATAGGAATACTAACTGATGGAGTTGGGGTTCGCCGTGATAGTACTGGCCCTTTGGGCACTGGAGCTGCCTTACTAACTGCTCTTGTTTGGGAGCTCCGTGGTGGAGATGGTGTTGTGTCAACAGGATCTGGGTTACTATTGGCGGGGGTTGGGGTTAGATTGGGTGAAGCTGGTTCTCTGTCCATTGCAGTAGGGGTACAATATGCGAGAGTTTGGGTTATGTGTGGTAGGGCTGGTTCTTGTGCATGTACAACTAGGGTGCTATCTCCACCAAGAGGTAGCACTGTTTTATTTGAAGACCGTGTTTTTATTCCGCTAGATACTAGCATCACCCGCTCCAATTCAAATGGCTGATAAACAGGAAACATAGTTGAATGTACAGACATTGTATGAGAGACAGATGCAATAGATAGTGTGGAAAAAAGAGGGCATGAAATAGTTGACATGTGTATTGTTTAACTAAAACGGATAGCATAACATAATTTCACATATATGATGTCTATCTAAACTAGATAGCATAGCATAACATAATTCAAAGATATGATGAATAACTACACAGGATCAAATGACATAATTCACCTATATTTTATCTAAGTAATCAGGATCGCATCATTTAATCCACATATGTGATTTATATGCTAAACAGAGGGCCATCGATATGATGTCTGAACTAAGAACATGGTGTTGAATATTGTGTATATGATGTCTAAACTATGCAATGCAAGACACCGTATGCATGATAGGAGCAGTATAACCATGCCAAGTTAGAGCATACACCTCAGTGGGGGAATAGGACTGGTCATCAGTCTCTGAATCCGTCTCTGAGGAGCTATCGGGACCCAACAAGAGATCTGCTTCGACTGGTAGCATTGTCTGCTCTGAAGGCCTTGTTTTCACTCCAGATTTTTCCATGTCCCACCCAAATGGCTGATTCACAGGAAGAGTAGTTTAATGTACAAACATTGTCGAAAAATGGAAATGTAATGAAGAAAAGGATGGGCAAGATATCATTCAAATATATGATGCCTGGTTAAACAGGATGGCATTGCACATTTCACATATATTATGGCTGGCTAAAAGACATGAGACTGCATAATTCCCATATATGATATAGATACTGAATAGGTGGCATTACAGAACATGTCCAAACTAAGCAGATGACATATATGATGTCAAAAGTAGGCACTACAAGGCAACATATGCATGATATGACTAACATCATCATGCCAAGGTAGAGAAAACACCTTGGGGGGTAAATAGTAGTGGTCAGCGGCATCTGAATCCGCCTCAGAACAAATATCTTCCTCCGGATTACAATCTGGAGAGGGGTGGGGAGGGTCTTCCATTGAACCCACAATGGAGCGATGTCTGCACGACATTGTATTGCCGCGCAAAACTCTTCTCTTTTTCTCTACATGTTCAGCATGACTGTGTACAATATCTGACATGCATACGAAAAAAATATGGTGAGATTATGTAAGGAGAGCATGTAGAAATTTAGAGTCATGGTAAAAACCAGTGGATCAACTTTTTTCCGTTGAACCAAAATAGCCCTAATGGATCGACGTGAATGTATAGTAATAAGTGATGCAACAAGTGTACAACCTCTTTGCCGTAGCCGTGTCGGCCTCAGCATCATTGGGTTGGTCACAGAAGCATTTGAGGCAGAGGTGGTTGTTGGAGGTGTGGAGGAAGATTTGAGGAATCTGTAGACGGCGTCTAGGGCACTTTGCTCACTGATGGATCGCTCGTCATTGGAGCAGCTCCGTGAGTCAGAAGACGCCAAGGTGAAGCAAAGACAAGACAAACATCATCAATCTCAAGTGGGATTCTAATAGCATCTCCAATAGATGATGTAAAATGGATGTAAAATTAACATCACCAAAACCACCGACTACAACAGATGAGGTAAAACTGTGACTCAACTTAATCTGTCAAACAGAAATTTCTTGTGGAATCTGAATGCTACTTTGTCGGCTCGAACGCAATGGTAGCAGAGAGGCACTTGACATGTAGCTTAGGGAGGGCCTGCAGTTCATCTTCAACCTGCACTCCCCTGAGCCGCCTGCCACCACCGGCCGAACCGCCGGCCCCAGCGCCGCCTCGCCGGCCCGAAACAACTCGCCACCGCCACCCCGGTCAGCCCTCTAGGCCCCCCCCCCACCCTGAACCCTAAGATAGATAGTGGGGTACCTCTCCGGCAAGCCCCCGTCCCCGCTGCGGGTGGTTCTTCCTTAACTCCGGCGAGCCCCCCCAACCCCTGAAAATCGACAGACCTAAAAGTCAATTCAGTCGACTGAAGTGTGGCTTAATCGGAGCAGAGCAGCAGCACGAGCGAGGGGAAGAGTGGCAGCAGCAGCTGGGCGAGCGAGCGAGAGCCGGAGCAGCAGCAGCAGCGCGAGCGAGCGAGCGAGAGCCGGAGCAGCAGCAGCAGATCCGGCTGGTATGGCCGCCGCCGCCGAAAGGGCCTCGCACTGGTGGAGAGCCGCCGTGGAGATGTCGCCCGCGGAGCCGGCTTTAAGGTAGCCGCTCCATGGGGGTGCGGGATGGAGCACTGTCGGCGCCGGGAGGTCGAGTTAAGGAGAAGGTGTGATGCGATGAGTGTACAACCTCTTTGGTGGCGCCGAGTAGGCCTCGGCTTCGTCCGAGGAGTTGGTGAGGATACTGCGGTTCCAGTGGAGCAGGTTAAGGCGGCGCTGTGGGGATAGAGCAGCCGCGATAGACGAGGCGATCGTCGGAGCAGCTCCTTGGAGGTGGTGGACGGGGAGTCTGAACCGGCGGGACGGCGAGATGGACGACGGATCCTCATCTGAGGAGGTGGACGAGGGACGTCGAGCTGTTACGGTGGACGATGTCGTCGGGGAAGAGCCTCCAGCTAGGTAGCGGTGACGTGGCGGACGGAGGAGGGTAGGGTTTCGCAGCTGGAGCGGAGAGGTTATGGTGGCCTGGGATTTCGAATGGCGAAAAGGGGCGATGGCAGGGGGTGAAGCATGACTTCGGGACACGCTTGTCCAAAATGTAGGGTGTGTTACAAAAGTACCCCCCACCGATTTGAACTAGCGGCCCTTTCGGCTCAGGGTTAGAAGGGGGATTTAACCTGTCGGGACTTGGGAGCTGGAGGGAGTTTTCGCGGGCGTTGTAATTTCGGGATAGCAAGGCGCGGGGTGTGAAGGTGCCAGTTTTGGGAGCACGATATCTGAATTTTCAGGATATAACAAGACGCGGGTTGAATTTTAGGGACAAGCCTAACGTGTAGTAATATTGTACTTGTAATGCACTCAAATCAATTCGCACTTCCTCAACCAAAAAGAAAATGAAAAAATAAAACTATTCACACCACACAAAGAGAGAGTCTTGCCCGTTTTACTATACAAATGTTATTCAAAGCTACTCCTTCCTTCCATCTATATAGGGCCTAATGCGTTTTTCGATGCTAACTTTGACCAAATATTAGAGCAATGATATATGACATGCAACTTACACAAAGCACACCGTTAACTTCGTCTGTGAAAGGTTCTTTCAATGATATTATTTTCACATTGTGCATGTCATGTACTATTAATCTTGTCAATAGTCAAAGGCGGTCTTAAAAATCTCATTACGCCCTATATAGATGGAAGGAGGGAGTATGAATCCATGTTATGTCCGATTAAATTTTTTCGCTTGCTGTATAATGCATGTAACCTACTCACACCAACATTTTAGTGCATTCCAAATGTCTATACTACCGCTGCAATTCGAACTAAATTTGAATTTGTTTCTCTATTTCAATAAGAATCTACAATCATGATTGTTGCCAACTTCAACCATCATAGTTTCCTTGCTATCCTTCAGATATAAATCGGACGGCCTATAATGTAGGATGGTAGGCACACCATCATCATCAACTCCGTTTTTTTATAAGAGTAGAGATAAAATATATTAAATGTAGTATAACATGTTCATAAACACACCATGTGTATCACCGTTATATATATTCACACATGCGTCGGTTTAAAACACTATGATAAATTCTTCAAATATCCGAATTCGCTTTTTATAATGAAGTATATATGATCCCTATTCGTCTTTTACACCCACACAACCCTCTTATCTTTGTAGCTAGCGCTAACTGTCTCTCGTGCATGCACGCGCCCGCATCCCTCTCACAATCCCTCAGCATTCTCTAGCTCCATTGCGCAAATTCGTCTTTTCACTTTAGGTCGTTCACCCACGGTGTGTGTATGCCCCCCAGCTCCTTCTTTACGGCACACATCGATCGATATGCCTCTTTAGCCAGGTGTGCCTAGCACAAACACAAGCTTCCCCTCTTCTCTTGTCACCGTCCATGCCTGACTCGCACCACTCTTTTCATCATTCTCGTACTCGCACACTCGTCCCCGCTCGATATAGTATGCCTCTCGTACCACCTCCTACATGCATCCCTCTCTCTCTCTATCCTTCTCCTCGTGGCTCATTTGCTTCTAACACACACATGCATCTATACCGATCGATCTCCCAACATATACGTTCTTCAGAAGTTATGTCTCTCCTTTCTCTAATGAAGGGCGATTGATCTTCCTATGTAGTTATGTCTTCTTACCACAACCACATCGTCCCCCCTCATCATTCGTGCATGCCTCCTGACCCGTCTCTCACACGCACGTGCACAGACGACAAGCAGCCATCCCCTCTCTTATTGATATTGCGGGCGTGCCCTCCGTTTGTCTAGCCAGCCTATCCCACCATTTGTTAGAGGCAACTCCACTACCACCCCCTCCAACACTCTAGCTCTGTCTCTCTCCCAACCTTATTCCTCTCCTGCACATATGCATGGATGCCGATCAATCTCCCTTAATACATGAGGCAGATCGATCTCCTTAATACATGAGGTAGGCCTCTCTCCTCCTCCACCCATATACCAGCCATTGTACCTCTATAGTTAATTGGGTCTCCCTCTTCCCCCACCACACACCGATAGTCGAGCTCTGCAGGTAGGTATCCATGCCACAGAGACAAACGGCACCTGTCCCCTCTCATGTTCCAGTAGGCCAGCCACTCTATATCTTTTATGTGGGTCCACACAAATTCGATGGCACTCTTTATCGATCGCGCGCGCACACACACACACATCATCCCTCTTTTCGATTCTATGGACACCTCAAGCCGATGATACCTCCACTCTCTTCTCGTGGATCGCCCCCTCCATATATATGTTATATCCAGGACACTATTTCACACACATTGCATATGTTACATTTTTTGATTGACACCCCCCCCCCGAAAAAAACTCTCAAGAACCCACATACTATATCTCTCTAGGTTTGTATCTCTCTCACACAACCCCACGTAGGTGGTGTACGATACAAGAAGAGAATAGGTGCACCGTGCACGCACTCACGCTTCGTGCCCAGCCACACCAGCTGGGTACACGGTGGAGCCTATTTCTTTACTAAATGGAAGCCCACGTGCTAATTTGAATGCTGTAGCGGTTGTTTACTAAGGAGGTCGTAACGACGCCGCACGAAACAAAGTTAAACTTGACGCGCTGCCGCGCTATTTTTAAATAAAGTTATAGCGCCGATGGCACGCATACGTAATATAAAATGATTTTTATGGAGAAAAAGGTAGTCCGCTCACTATATACAATGCAGCCTTGCGTGCCTGGTTTGTCGCTCTTCAAAGTATCTCACACAAGGCTGCGGTGGCCTCTCTCTCTCTCACCGTTGGTCACTGATCCGGCTGCATCCTGTCCGTCGGGGGAAATGGAGTGCGGTGGCCTCTCTCTCTCTCTCACCGTTGGTCAGTGATCCGGCCGCATCCCGTCCGCCGGGGGAAAGGGAGGAAGTGCATCGTTTCTCCATTCGACGGCGCCGAGGCAGCACGTCCCGATCTGCGGTACACGCCGCTCTTCTCTCGACCAAGCTCGCGCGGCAGGGCCTACGCCACCTGCCGCAGATTCCGCCCATCGCCGCCACCTAGTTACATCCCGACGACCTCCGGTATCCCCTCCGCCTTGCTCCATCGCCTGCCTTCCCACGCCGCAGCATGTGGGTCTTCCATAGTTCTTGCCGAAAATGTAGCTCGTCCAGCGTACTTTCCATATTGCATTCTCGTCCTCACACCGTTTTAGACAAACACAACCGTGTTGTTATCTTCCCTTAGGGTAAGGAATATGCTTCCTTTTTGTCGTCGCATGTGTCATCAACTATTATTGATCAGTAATTGTTTCCTTTCTACCTCTTTCTTGCAAACAGGGTTTTCCATTTCACCTCGTTGCTATTGCGACCTTTTGGTGAACTGCACAAATCACTTTTTTCTTAAGAGTGTTTTGTGCAGTTGTACTAAAATGTCACATGGGCAACGTCTCTACATTTCAGTGCGACTGCACAAAGGGAGATTGGTTTTGCTCTATCCTCCTCATCCAACTCTGAGCCTAATCTTCTCCAACTAGTTAGTCTTAAGAGAGACTGCAAAGGTGACCGGCTTCTATCAATGTGTTTATTTTTCATCAACAGTCCTCTATTATCGTAATCACACTTAATATCTTTGGAACAGGGACGCTCAGCTCTATTTTAGTGGAACTGCACAAAATTATCGAAATGTTGCATGCTCCAGACAGCTACTTTTTTCCCAACATGCCTTGTTGATTTAGACAGAGCTGGAGGGACGTTGCTGCCAATGAAAGCATGGATCAATTTTAATTTAACACCTTCTCACAACTCAGTCTTCAGTTGTGATGTAATTATTAGCTCCGATCTGCTAATAATTGACATGCATTAGCAAGGAAGTTAGTTTTTTATTGTTTCCAAGAGAGCATCGATGGCTAGAACGCGAAACAAAAGCTGAAAGCTCACACCATTTTACAATTTCATGTCTCGCTGGAAAATTATTTGTATAGTACGTCAATTATGTAAACAAATGATGGAAGCTTGATAGCATTGCCAGACGCCTCTTCATCATCCGGGTCCGTGTGCCATGCACAAAATTTTACTCCTTCGTTCCTAAATATTTGTCTTTTTACAAATTTCAAACATGCATATTTTAGAGTGTAGATTCACTCATTTTGCTTCGTATGTGTACTCCCTCCGTTCCTAAATATTCTATTCATCTTTCTGGAGATTTCAACAAGTGACTACATACGGAGCAAAATGAGTGAATCTACACTCTAAAATATGTATATACATCCGTATGTGCCAGTCCATTTGAAATCTCTAAAAAGACAAATATTTGAGTAGTCACTCATTGAAATCTCTAGAAAGACAAATATACTCCGGAGTATATTTAAGAACCGAGGGGGTAGTGCACAACCGTATGGGAGACTCAGTCCGGTCATTGCGCCGCATTAATAGTGAGTAATGAGCAGTCAAATCGTAAGCCCCACCTTTCCCACTTTAAGTTGCTCTGAAGAAGCAACCATCAATACGTTCTTCTTTGAATCCACTCATACTACTCCATCTGTCACTGTTTATACAGCGCGCTTTAGAAAAAAGAAAAAAGATCTGTGGGACCAAGGCGACTAGCGATCGGCTTGAAAAATAGCATTGGTAGTTATAGCATGACGTCTATTACTAGAGGGAATAATGTGTACACACATGCATGCGGTCCTTCCACCCCGGGTACACACATGCATGCACTTACTCCACTCCGTAGTAGTATAGAGTACATGGAGAGAAAATTGTGGACTTGATTGCGGTTACCACGCCCTAATTAATTGAGCATTAAACCAAACGCAGCTAGAGTCTCTCTAGTGGTGGAAATGCATTGAGAGAAATGCATCATAATGAAGCGCACCCTGTAAACTATGACGGAGGGAGGAGTAGTATGAAGGTGCAAAACCAAGTACGCGTATTGCCAGTCGGTCAACGCACCTCCTCTTGGCATATCACTGACATGTGGGACAGGAGTGTGAGCAAACCGATCTCAATTGATCACAAAGAGCCAACCCGCCGTTCCTTGAGAGAGACGAGGAGCGAGAACACACAGACAATCTCGCATGGAGGCCAAGATATATTCGAGCATGGTTGGTTGATCGATATCATTCATTACATGTTGGGCTGCCGTTTTCCGCCCTTCTTCGGAATAAACGTGTACTTTATCAGAGATAAAAAAAGAGTACAGACGCTCCACCATGCGGTTCTAGTAGTAGTACTACTTGTACTACTGTGCTTGGCTCTTCGCCTCTTCGTGAAGTCGAACAATGATGGTACTCCGCATGTTGGGTACTAAAGTGTATGCCTCTGACAATCTGACACCGAATGGACTGATGCATGTCCACCGAGGGTAGGTTGCATTAGTCAAAAGGCGTAAGCAAGCTTCACCTTGTCCTGCAAGCTTCTCCTCGTTCTGCGAGTTGACGGGACACACCAAAAAGTAGTGCTAGTCCATACTCCCTCCTTTCGGGTTAATATGGCTTAATCTTTTTTGCGGGTAATTGAGAGATCTTTATTCATATATAAGCATTCTTAGGACGATCAGCCAAGACACTGGTCACTAGGAAGCGAGGTACCACGCAAAAAAAGAAGTAGGAAGCGAGGTGTTTCATCAAGCCAGCTCTCGGCCACATTCAACGTGCAGCAAGCACAGTTCGCACGAAGATGCGCCGCAAGGTTTGCTGACCTGTTTACATGCTGAATAACAAAAAAAGAGGAAATATTACCGAGCGCTACTATTTGTAACAGGATATGAGCCAGAATTAAGTGAGAATTGTGGCGAGTGTTCCATGCAATCAACTTCCATTATCACATGCGAGAACCCTCGAAGAGAACCAAATGTGTTGAAGATTGATTTATCACATTTTAAAATTATAATAAGAGTGCAGACGCTCCTCCATCTGGTTCCTAGTACTAGTATAGTACGTACCTTTATAGACTATAGTAGTAGTACTAGTACTAGTAAACTTTGCGCTTGGCTGTTCGCATATTCAGGAAGTCGAACAATAGTAGCACTAGTAGTATAGTGCATGCTTCTGGCAATCTAACACCAAGTTAACTGTTGCACGTCCACCGCCTGAGCGAGGGAAAGCTTGCATTAGTCAAAAGTTTCTCTATGTCCTGCGAGCCACCGCGCGCAAGCTTCTCCCATCCTGCAACCTTCTCCTCGTTCGGCAAGTTGACAGGACACAGCAAAGGCCCTGTTTGGATCCATGGGTTAGAGTTAGTTTGGGTTAGTTTGTACTCAACTAACCCAAAAGTATCCAAACAGGAGCATTAGTTTGGGTTAGAAGCATCTAACCCATCCAAAAAAATCTAACCCACCCAAGAGATGCTTATTTGGGTTAGTCCTTCTCTGGAGCACTAAAAAACACATTTTTCTCTCGCTCTCACCACAGCAAATCCCTCGCCACTTCCTCGAAGCTTCTTGTCTTCTTCGTCCCTCCCTCTCGCAACGCCCGTGAAGGCGCCTCGCCGTATCCGCGCTCCATCTAACCATGTCGTCTAAACACCTCTTTGGCTAGAGTTAGTTCACGGTTAGTTCAGGGTTAGAATCTAACTCTAACCTCTAACTAAGTTAGAGTATCCAAACAAGGCCAAAGTAATGCTAGTCCATACTGCCTCCTCTCCGGTTAATATGGCTTAATTTCAAATGAGATAAATACACTATCTGTCACTGTATATTTGTAAAAATACGGTCAGTGGACTTCATAATACGTTCATTGTGCTCAATATATATATATATTCCGGTGTTTATACGGTCACTATCTCACCCTGACTGAGTATGTGTGTGCATGCACGTGTAGGTTGAGCACTTAGCGTGACCGTGTGTGTTCCGTCGTGTGCTCAGACATGCAAGCATTAGGGTGTCGCGCGCATTTTTGTGTCCATGTGTACGTGTGACTGTTGCATACATGTAGGGGGAGTACGTGTCGGGGCCACTAATGAGCAGTCAAATCACATAGTAAGTTAGTCGGAAGAAGCAACCATCATTTCACTCTTGAATGAAACGTACGCAATATAAAATGGTTGATATGGAGAGAAAAAGAAAAACACTATATATACACTAGCAGGAGCCTAAGCTATAAGCCTGCTTGCTAAGGTTGCTCTCTTCACAAGCATAGAACAACAGGCCTGATCCCGCAGCTGGGGGAAGGGAACAATGTTCTGCGTAGACGCGGTCGACATCGGTGAGGGAGAAAACCCACAGTCGGTGCGTCCCAATCAGGGGTCACCGCAGTATGGGCCGATGTCGCGTCCCAACCGCCTTTCCTAGCTATAGCCCGACGTCCCAGGTAGTCCATCTTACTTTTGGAGCTGGCTTCCTCCACTGTCGTAGCTCCATCTCATGTCGATCTTTCTCTACTTCTACCGGCTTCTACTTGTGATGAGTTTATGTCTCATGAACTAGTGCCACTACTATTATTCTAATCACACTTCTTCAATATCTTTGCCATCAGGGATGCTCAGGTTGATTTTAGTGGAACTGCACAAAAGCATCGTATGATCCGAGGGTGCCATCCGTCTTTCCTTCGACAGGTTCTACCTGGCCAGGGAATTAAATCATGTCTAGGGTTTAGGGTTTAAGTCGTAGTGACCCCATCAGTAGTTTTTCTTTCGTACACGCTCTCACAACTTTTTTCTTTAGTTGTGAAGTAAATATTGGCTATGATCTGTGAATCATTTAGATGCATCAGCATGCGTGTTACTTTTCCTTTGTATTTGATGGAATGTTGTAACGGGGCAACCTTGGAATAGGAATGAAAATGGAGTGGAAAGTTCCATTTTTCCGGAGAAAAATGGAAACGGAGAGAAACCAACATTTCGTTTCGTTGGATCGCGCTATCGAGCAAAACCAACATTTAAATCACGTCTGTCGTGTTCGTGTCTCACCCTCCTCTATGGCTCAACCCCACACAGTCGCTCGGCATGCCACTCACCGCAAACCGAGTATACGATCACTTTCTCGCCTGCTTGTCGATGGATCGCGTCATGGAGTACTACTAGCACTACCGGAAGAGATTGACGAGTTGGGGGAGGACAGCTAGCTGTAGCACGGACTCCCAAGAACTTTTTACATGCATGTTGTAGCCGGCTATTGTGACCTTTGAACGCGGAGTAGCCATGTGCAACCGGAAGCGGCACGGGCAACGCTCTCTCGGCCGACGCGCCGCTTCAATGTCGGCGCCAGTGAGAGGTCACGTCCGCTCTGGCCGGGCATGAATGCGGCACTGACTGTTTCGGGCGGGAAGCACGCGCGTGTGATGAAGAGGGTTCGGGTTGGTCAGGACCGGCCATGGCAGCGGTCCGGACGTGCGGAAACAGGAGATGTTGTCCGTTAATATTGCTGTGTGTATAATTAACAACATAAATAATGAGCCAGTTGGACAAATATGATTGGAGATGGAGATGGAAATGGAATTTTACGTAAACATGAATATGCATGTCTATGTCTATGTGTGTGCGCGATTTTGATCGAGTTTTCTTTCTTGGTACGTTAGAAATTAGTTTGTGTAATTCACATCTAGATGTTATTTAAGGATATCACATCTAAGATCCCACAAGTATATAATGTAGCAACAAGAAACAAAATAAACTAGGACAAAGAAATAGACCACAAACAGAGTGGACATCAACTTAGATGTGACATAACTATGTCACATCTAGATGTGTACTAGACAGACCCGTAAAAAATTGTCCACCAGTTTTCGTTTCTTTTTTCCGAGAACGCGCATATTCTATTTAAAACCACTAATATGGAGAGATTTTTTTACTCACTTATATCCTCTTGTTTGATAGAGTTTCTCACGTCTCGCCCTCTCACCCTCTCCATATCAAAACAAGATGATAGTGTCCACTCTATCTCTCTCCTCACTGGTGGTCACAGATCCGGCTGAATCCCGTCCGCTGCGGGAGGTGAGGAGGTGCATCGTTGACATTGTCGTCGTCAGCGATGGAGGGAGCCGATGCGCACCGTCCTCTCGGAGCCGGCACTGACGCAGACGAAGATCCTCTGCGCCCTTGTTCGCTGCCGTCGTGTGGGCAGATCCCGCCCGCCCGCCTAAATGACATCTCGCCCACCTGAGGTCTAACTTCTTGTACTGGTCTAGCTCCCTAGGTCGCTGCGTGTGGGTTTTCTTCTATGCGGCTACTCCCCAGCTCCCCATGCATAGTAGCTAGGGTTCGTCGACTGGTCCAACATCACCTACTAGTACTATTATAGAGGAAATGCCACTCGAAAAGTTGTCCTGATTTATGCCTCGGTGGAGGTATACATGTTGTTTCGACAAAAAGTACATGATGGTTGTGCGGTCATTGTCCATATGGTGGTAGTATTATCACTGGTTAAATGAAGAAATGCTTTTTTTTCTCGGGTATCCTGGTTTAGTTCCCATCAAGATATAATTATGATGCTTCTGTTTGTTGGTGTACTTTTTATTAATTCTTATTGACAATTGAGATGTCGTTGCTAATGCTTCTTTATATTTTTGGAAACAGCGATGCATGTCTGCATACCCGGGCATGTCTTCCTCAATTTTAGTGGAACTGCACAAAATTGGAGGGCCCTTGTTGTTGCGCCTCACTGTCCTCTGCCATGTGGTTCTTCCTTCCTCGAGCTTGATTACTGAGAAGAAACAGAGCATAGTAAGGATTTGTCGAACTTCATAGGTGCCTCACCCAAACTTGATGCCAAATGGATGATGCATCACCACGATGACCTATCGATGCTCATGGTGGCGCCTCATGGTTGCGTCGGCTGGTGAAGCTGATCGATTTTCAATGAAAAACAAGCTGTCTTCTATCAGTGCTCTTTGCTTGTTACGCATAAAGATGATATCCTTCGTCAGTTCACCTTGGTTGCGTTGGAGACGCAATGCCTTTCACGTTGGTGCAATTTTATCACACAATTGGCTATGAACCAAATGTTTCTCGAAGAAGGATCGACGCTGGTACTAAGAGCATAAGTTTTGTATTGATTTCTAAGCCTTCTCACAACTTTGTCTCCAGCTCCCTATAATTTTATTTGTCCAGCTATTAACTTTGATTTAAAAATGGTGTGGACTAAAACCCGGTGGACGAGTAGCCTCCATTTTTATTTACTCAAGATATTAGATTTGATCAAGTCAAACTTTGTAATACTCTCAAACCTTTCCAATAATTGAAATTAAAATTCTTTATTTGTACACACTCTCACATGTTTCCGATAATTTGGTGCATGTGTGGTTGTTCACTTAAGGGAGGGTAGTGTACCACACGTGAAGGACAGGAAGTGCGACCAGGACGCGTGGGCGTGGATCGTTAGTTCCTCGGAAGTAGTACTAGTTTTCTTCACTGTACATTAAATAAAGAGTTTCGTTTCGCACTTACACAATTTAAAACGATTGTTATGGAGAGAATAAGAAAACCACTCCACTATATATTAGTCGTATACACACGAGAGTACTATATGGATGCAGCTTCATTGACTTAGTGCACCTGCCTTTGGGATAATGACTGGTGGGCCCAAAATGTGGCTGGCTCACCTGTCATACAGCCAAAAGCAGATGCAGTGAAGGCACCGGAGCTCAGTCCATACTACATTAGTGTATATAAGCAGGAGCCTCAGCGCTTGTTCGCTAGGGTTTGCACTCTCCACACGCTCGCCGCAATACATATATGTTACACGCTGGAGGCTCAGCGTTCATTTGCTAGGGTTTGCTATATTCACAGTCTCCCACCCTCTCTTCACCAGATCTAAACAAGACTGTGTGTTCCTCTTGTCTCTCTCTCCCCCTCATAGATGTTGAAGGAAGCGTTCGTATCCCGTCGCACCGGGAAGGGGAGGAGGTGCAGCATTAACTCTATTGCCTTCAGCGAGGGAGGCAATCCACTGCCGGCTGCGGTGTTTTCTTTCACCCAGCGGCTGTGAGGGAGGGCCACCGACCCCTTCATCCTTGCTGCCGTACATAGTGTGGGCAGATCCGGCCTCCCGCCGCACGCCTTGCCACATCCCGACGACCCTAAGGTATAAGTTTCTTGGAAACCATCGTTGCTCTAGCTGCATGTGTATCTTTTTTGATCTGTAGTCGAATCTAGGTCTTGGTTCAAAGAGGAAAGAAAGGTGCGGTGGGGTGGAGCATGAATCTAGGACGTAGTTCAACGAGGAAAGGAGGGAGGAAAATTAGTATAGACTGGCTATCCAGCCGCTTTGTTGCTCGAAAATGGAAAAAGGGGGTAACCCAGTACACACATTTGTGAGGAACCGATCTCTTTGTTGAAAAGGGAAAGAAACTGGGGGGGGGGTCGGGTAGTTTGTGCAGGACTAGATTTGCTGCCCTCACATAGGAAAAAGTTCAAAGAGAACAAATATTGGACCAACACAGATATGCTGCTTGGCTACATACTCTGCATCACCCATTTATATGTGTGGACGCACATGGTGCTAGCATGTCCCATACAACTATTTTGTTGTTGTTAATCTAAGAATGCCGCCGGAAAATTGAAGCAATGCCACCGTTAAAAGTAAATTACATTTTTTAACGAATGTTGTTTCAAGAGAATGTCTCTGTTAATATGAATCAATGCAACCGTCTTAGAAATGCTACTATCCTACATTGTTTTCCATCCAAGATAAGTTAGATGCTTCTTTCTGGCAACGTTTGTTTCATCCTCCTTTATCGGCAAGTAATTGTTTCCTTTTTTGCCTCTGTTAAAACAGGGGTATCGATTCAACTTGTTGCTATTGTGACATTTTGCTTCGCTACTCGAAACACTTATGTTTTAAGAGTGTTTTGTGCAGTTCAACTTGAATGTCACACAGGTGACTTTGCTTAATTTTGGTGGCACCGCACAAAAGGAGATCGAGATTTGTTTCCAGTCTTCGTGGCGAGTTGTTTCAAATCTTGGTCTCAACCACATGTTGTGCAGTGTGCTTTGAGATGTTGTGCTACTTGTTTTGGTACTGTTTTAAATAAATGTTGAATTGAAGCTATTATATTGCTGTCTTTTCCCATTAAGTAGTGAACGAAAATGGGACCAACCCAGACGTGATGCTTGTTGCTTTGTTACAACAAATTCAACATCACCCCCTTTATAAGCCAGTAATTGATGCCACTCTCAGAATTAACTACTGGATCTTATTTCAAAACTGCAACACTTGTTAGGGATTGGCAGGATTAGCATTTTTGTGGCCGCATGTTTCATCCTCTGTTATTAGCCAGTAATTGATTCCTTTTTTGCCTCTGTTTAAATAGGGATATCTATTCAACTTGTTGATATTGCAACATTTTGCTTCGCTACGGGAAACACTTTGTTTGATTTCAGTGCAACTACACAAAACGAGGTTGGATTTCCTATTCGTGTTGGCAGATTCGTATTTTATCCTGGTGTTCTCATGAAAGGTCAGTACATGCCTTCATCCACATGATTGTGCAGTGTGCTTTTAGATGTTGTGCTACTTGTATTGGTACTGTTTTAAATAAATGTTGAATTGAAGCTATTGTATTGCTGTATTTTTTTCCCATTAAGTAGTGAACAAAAATGGGACCAACCCAGACATGATGCTTGTTGCTTTGTTACAACAAACTCTGCATCACCCCCTTTATAAGTAGATGGAAGCACATATTGTTGTTGCGCCCACTCTCCCCTGGAACTGTTTATGCTTTTCGCTAATCTAATGATGCTGGTAAAATTAAGCAATGCCACTCTCAGAATTAATTAACTACTGAATCTTAGTTCAAAACTGCAACACTTGTTAGGATTGGTACTATCCTGCTTTGTTGTTCTTTCTACATGTTTAACCAAGGTATTCTTAAGATAATGTCTCTTTAAGGTATTGTTAGGAATGGTACTTTTCTGCCTTGTTGTTCTTTATACATGTTAAACAAGGCATTGTTAAGACAATGTCTCAGTCAATATGAATGAATCACACTGATGGAGAATTGCTACTCTCCAGCTTTGTTTCCCATTAAGACAAGTCATCAACCTATATTTCTCAAAAATTGTTTCCCCTATACCTATTGTTGCTTACAGGGATATTAAAATTAAAGCTCGGTTTTATTCCGACTTCGATTTTAGTTGAACTGCACAAAAGGAGCCAATGTGTCCAAGGCAAACTGCTGCGTTACTGGGTCTAGTTGGTCGTTCCACTTTGTAGAAAGAAGCAGTTAATGTTTGTGGTACATTACAGAAGGAATGACCGAGAAGCTTTACAGAGTATTATTAGACACCGGTGACATGACTAGTCTGTAGAGACCATTGGCAATTTAACAACACGTGGAGTGCCCTGGGCAAAAAGTGCCCAAACAAGTACAAGAAGCTACGACAGGACACGATCGTAGGCATTACATATTTTGAATGGGAAAAGCTTGTCAAAGTTTAATCATTGATGAAAGCAAGAAGACGTTAGTTTAATATATTGGAATTGGAAAACCTTGTCAAACTTTGCTCATCGATGTTAGCCATTGATGTCTACTACACAACCTTCTTCCTGTAGATGTTGTTGGGCCTGCAAGTGCACAGGTTTGTAGGAGAGTAGCAAATTTCCCTCAAGTGGATGACCTAAGGTTTATCAATCCGTAGGAGGCGTAGGATGAAGATGGTCTCTCTCAAGCAACCCTGCAACCAAATAACAAAAAGTCTCTTGTGTCCCCAACACACCCAATACAATGGCAAATTGTATAGGTGCACTAGTTCGGCGAAGAGATGGTGATATAAGTGCAAAATAGATAGTAGATATAGGTTTTTGTAATATGAAATAATAAAAACAGCAAGGTAACAAGCGGTAAAAGTGAGCGTAAACAGTATTGCAATGATAGGAAACAAGGCCTAGGCTTCATACTTTCACTAGTGTAAGTTCTCTCAACAATAATAACATAGATAGAACATATGACAATCCCTCAACATGCAACAAAGAGTCACTCCAAAGACACTAATAGCGGAGAACAAACATAGAGATTATGGTCGGATACGAAACCACCACAAAGCTATTCTTTCGGATCGATCTATAAAAGAGTTTGTACTAGAATAACACCTTAAGATACAAATCAACCAAAACCCTAATGTCACCTAGATACTCCATTGTCACCTCAAGTATCCGTGGGCATGATTATACGATATGCATCACACAATCTCAGATTCATCCAACCAACATAAAAGTACTTCAAAGAGTGCCCCAAAGTTTCTACCGGAGAGTCAAGAATGTGTGCCAACCCCTATGCATAGGTTCCCAAGTGTCACAAAACCCGCAAGTTGATCACCAAAACATACATCAAGTGGATCAATAGAATAACCCATTGTCACCACGGTTATCCCACGCAGGACATACATCAAGTGTTCATAAAAGATTCAATCCAATAAGAAAACTTCAAAAGGGGAAACTCAATTCATCACAAGGGAGTAGAGGGGGAGAAACATCATAAGATCCAACTACAATAGCAAAGCTCGGGATACATCAAGATCGTGCCATAGATGGAACACGATAGAGAACACGAGAGAGAGAGAGATCAAACACATAGCTATCGGGTACATACCTCAGCCCCGAGGGTGAACTACTCCTCCTCGCCATGGATAGCGCCGATTATGAAGATGGCCACCGTGATGGGATCCTCCGTGACGCCCCGATTCAACCGTACACTAATCATGCACGCAAACGTAACGATCAAGATCGGGACTCACGGAAGATATCACAACACAACTCTAAAAACATAAATAAGTCATACAAGCATCATAATACAAGCCAGGGGCCTCGAGGGCTCGACTACAAGTGCTCGATCATAGACGAGTCAGCGGAAGCAACAATATCTAAGAACAGACACAAGTTAAACAAGTTTGCCTTAAGAAGGCTAGCACAAACTGGGATACAGATCGAAAGAGGCGCAGGCCTCCTGCTTGGGATCCTCCTAACTACTCCTCGCCGCCGCCGGGGCTGCACGTAGTAGTAGGCACCTCCGTGGTAGTAGGGGTCGCCGCCGACGGTGGCGCCTCGCTCTGGATTCCAAAGATCTGGTTGCGACAACCGTAAAGAAAGGAAAGGGGAAAAGTGGGGGAGAAAGCAACCGTGAGTACTCATCCAAAGTACTCGCAAGCAAGGAGCTGCACTACATATGCATGGGTATATGTGTAAAGGGCCATCTCAGTGGACTGAACTGCAGAATGCCAGAATAAGAGGGGGATAGCTAATCCTGTTGAAGACTATGCTTCTGGCAGCCTCCGTCTCGCAGCATGTAGAAGATAGTAGATTGAAGTCCTCCAAGTAGCATCTCCATGTAGCATCACCAAGTAGCATCTCCAGTAGCATCGCGTAGCATAATCCTACCCCGCGTTCCTCTCCTCGTCGCCCTGTTAGAGAGCAATCACCGGGTTGTATCTAGCACTTGGAAGGGTGTGTTTTATTAAGTATCCGGTTCTAGTTGTCATAAGGTCATGGTACAACTCCGGTCGCCCTTTACCGAGGGACACGGCTATTCAATAGATAAACTTCCTGCAGGGTGCACCACATAACCCAACAAGCTCGATCCTATTTGGCCGACACACTTTCCTGGGTCATGCCCGCCTCGAAGATCAACACGCCGCAGCCCCACCTAGGCACAACAGAGAGGTCAAGATGCCGGTCTAAACCTAAGCGCCGCAGGGTCCGGGCCCATCGCCGTGAGCACACCTGCACGTTATGCGGGCGGCCGGAAGCGCACCTAGCCTAGTGGCGCTCGATCCAATCCGGCGCGCCCGCTCGCTTGTCGACGCCAAGAAGGCTTCGCCGATACCACGACGCCGGATACCCATAACTACTCCCGGTAGATGGTTAGTGCGTATAGACCAAATGGCCGACTCGGATCAAATACCCAGATCTCGTTAAGCGTGTTAAGTATCCGCGAACGCCGAACGGGCCAGCCCACCTGCCTCCTAGGTGGTCTCAACCTGCCTGCCGCCTCCGCCATAAAGTAGCAATGGGAGCCGTCGGGAACCTGTGCCCACCTCTACCGGGATGGAGCCACTGTCCTTTCAGCCCCTCATCGTAATCACTTATGGTACTCAATGAGCTGACCTGACTTTAGTCACCATCTGTATCGTATGTATATATGTATAGTATATACCCGTGATCACCTCCCAAGTGATCACAGCCCGATAGTATAGCAAGGCAGACTGACAAGAATGTAGGGCCATTGATGATAAACTAGCATCCTATACTAAGTATTTAGGATTGCAGGTAAGGTATCAACAGATGTAGCAACAATGTCAGGCTATGCATTAGGATAGGATTAACGGAAAGCAGTATGCTACACTACTCTAATGCAAGCAGTATAGAGGAGAATAGGCGATATCTGGTGATCAAGGGGGGGGCTTGCCTGGTTGCTCGACAAGAAGGAGGGGTCGTCACGACGTAGTCATCCACAGGGCATCAAAGATCGCCACGGGGCTACCGGAGAGAAGAGGGGAGAAACAGAAATACATAGCAAGCAAGTGCATAACAGTCACCAAGCGAGCTAGACGTGTTCTAATGCGGTATGAGGTGATACCGGTGAAGGGGGGAAACATCCGGAAAGTATCCCGTGTTTCGTGATTTTCGACTGGTGAACCGGAGGGGGAAAGTTGCATGTTCGGTATGCTAGGGGTGCGTGGCGGACGAACGGGCTGCGTATCCAGATTCATCTCGTCGTTCTGAGCAAGTTTCATGTAGAAAGTATTTTCATCCGAGTTACGGATTATTTTATATGAATTTCCAAAGTTTTATATGATTATATTGATTTATTTAACTCCAAAATTTAATCAGTAAAACTATTGTCACAAAGTGCAGTGCCAGCCATAGTGTATGACAGGTGGGGTCAGAGTCAAACTCAACAGTCTAGTCAGTTGTTGACTGGGTCAACGTTGACTGGTCAAACAGGGCAATGGGGCCCATCGTCATAGACTAGTTTAACTAAGCAGGTTTAATTAGACTAAATATGTTCATTAGGCTAATTAATCAAAGTTAATTAGGTAGTTAACTAAGCAAATTAATTAATTAATCAAATTACTAATTACTTGAATAATTATTTCTATTTTTCAATTTCGTTCTTTTTTTTAACAGGGGCATGGGGCCCCCTGGTCAGTGGCACAAGGCCAGGGGTTGTGCAGCCCAGGAGCGAGCGCCGCGGCACCCAGAAGGGCACCGGCGGGCACGGCACCGACGGGGGGAAGGGGCGAGGTCAGGGCGGGGTAGCAGGGGCCGTCGCCGGACGGCGGCAGCCGAAGCGGGTGCTTGGGCGACGAGCGAGTGAGTGGAGCGGCAGTACGCCGTGAGCGCACCGGGAAGGAGAAGCACTGCGGGTGCGGCTCGGTGCGACGACACGACGGGCGAGACGAGGCCGCGGTGAGCACGGGCGGCGCGCGTACAGGGCGATGGTCAGGGGCGTGCGCTAGGTGCGGTGACCGCGGCGACGGACGAGGAGAGGAGGAACTCACAGGGGAAGTAGGGCACGGGCAGCGGGCTCGGGTAAGCTTGGGGAGGCCGACGGGGACGAGCGACGGAGTGGAGGAAGGACGGCGAGGTGGCGGCGTAATGGCGTGGGGCGGCGAGCTCCGGGCGGCGGCGCGGTCATTGCGGCGACGGATGGCGACGGGGCGCAGCGTCGGGGTCGAGGCGATGGGGGAGCGGGCGCCAAGGCGCGCGGCGTGGGCGTGATCAAGCCCGATCCGAAGGGATCGGGGAGTGGGGGAGTGTGGGGAGGGGTTAGGGTTTCTGCGCCCAAGGGGTTATGGGAGGCCGGTTGGGCCAAGGGGAGCTGGGCGGCTGGCGGTCGTGGCCAGCTTGGGCGGTGGCTCTTGGCCGGAGCCCGGGGGGGGTGTTCTTTTCCTTTTTTATTTTCTTTTATTATTTGTTTTCTGTTTTAATTCATTTAGTATTTAGGCAATTTATAAAAATGTGTTTACTGCACTATAATTACCTATGCCATTTTTGGCACAGCCTGAACATTTTAGTTTAAGTTTTTAAAAACTTTTGTCGTTTGCATTAAATTCAAATTTGAATTTAGATCGGTTCTGAACTAACACGAGACTAGCAACAGTAATCGCGGTGACGTGGCATCATTACGAGAGGGTTATTGTAGCTTTATTACACGGGCGTCACAATTCTCCTCCACTACAAGAAATCTCGTCCCGAGATTTAAGAGGGGAGTAAGGGGGAAGGGATTTGTTTGCGAAATTCTAACGAGCCTTCTCGGTCTTGGTTGCTCTTCTTGAAGAGGTCAATCCATTACTTGAGGTCTCCATTTCTCGGTTTCAGTTCATCATGCTGAAGTTGTCTTCCTTTCTTCGAGAACTCCATCGCACTTTAGAATATGAAAGGGGCAGCTCGGCAACGACAGAATGTTATAAGGGTAATAACCTGGGGTTAACCCAGGAATGAGCATAAGAGTACCTCTCGAGTTGGAACTTAGGAAATACATCGAGAGAGATATAAGTAGGCATGAGAAACTTCAAGCGGATAGGTAAACGTTCGATGCCTGAAATAGAGTATGAGAGGGGTTCAGATCAACGGGAACAGGTATTGTGTCTGACTCAAGAATAGGTGATCTCATCGGAAGGTGGCTCGTGAATTACATATGAGGCCACGCGCGATGAATAATTATGGGAACAGGGGGTGTACAGGAGAGTCAGGTTTCGATCCTGTGGAACTGTGGGTTATGGGCCCACCATGTGGTTTTAAAAGTAGAAAGAGCGGTGGCATCTTGCATGGTTAAAATAGCAAGGTATGTCAGAGGATAGCCGGTCAGTTATGTTGGCAACAATGTTGGTACCAAGGGCGAGGGATGAAGAGAACCATTTTCCCGCTCGTTGAACGAGGTGGACCAATAGGCAAAGTTCTCATCCATCGGTGGTTACCGGAATGTCATCGACAAATGCAACAGGGTCTTACTGACACGGTTGTACACCAAGGTGTTTACATAAGGTAAGAACATTACTTAGATCGATGGATCACAAGGAAGGTTAAACAAATTAATGGAAAGGAAAATGTGTTTGAACACATATTTCGGGGTATATCATTCCCAAGGACAAGCGAGCATGATATCGATGATGTGATATAATGTAGAAAACTCTTTAGGTACGGGTGAGAAATTTCCGACATTACCCATACAATGGTGTTTGGATAATTGAGCAGAAACATTTAGCATTGGGCTTCAAATGTTCTTGTTGAAAATTGGAGTACCATAGACAAGCTTCAGATAGCATTCACATGGTCTTCAAGCAAAGGTCGATTTTGATATACAAAGGATCCATCAGATAACTTATTAAACAAGGCATTCAATTTCCTCATTGAAAATGGTTAACCTAGTTAAAAGGGAACTACAACAATAGGTCCTCCGGTTAGGAGTGCTAGGCATGACATCACCTTACGGGTCATATAAAGACCAATGTTATAGCTCTTGGAAATATGTTCCAACCATCATATCGACCGAGATTCAGATCTGATTGGTGTCGAGATACCTCGCACTCGGGATGCCTGAGAAGAAAGGTGCAACACAAATTGACGGGATGACACTGTAAGATTCTCGGGAAATGAAATATGAAGTGATTTCCATTAACAAGAGTTCATCATTAACCCAAGGAGAGGACAAGGAGGTGGCTGATGAACTCAGCGACAATTCATCAAAATTTCCAAAAGATGGATTTCCACAATTATGTGAACAAGGAGATAACATTTGCCAGATCAAAATGACATATTGATGTATGCTTGAGGAAAACATACACAATTTAACAATGGTTGAAAGGTGCACCCGAAATATGGGCTGGGTTGCACGGCCAACAATGGAATGGTGATTCAATAATCAATAGTCTAAGAATGAACGGCCAACCATTAACTTCAAAGCAATAGGGTTGCTAGAAGGGCAGAATCCAAATAGCACCGTTCATCTGTTGGTATCCTGGTTAGAACCAACACGAGGACCAAGAAAGAATGGTGATGGTGAGAGGTATCACTATAGCAAGAATTCTTAAGAGGTGGAGCAATCCTCACAACATTCTTGACATCAAAGATGGTAATACTCCGCAGTAGAATCATAACATAAGTTGGATAACAAGGAACTCAAGGTACAACACAAAACAGGAACAAATTTTGTGTTGGAGGGAATGCAATAATGTTGTGGATGATAACCCAAACCATCGAGGGCAAAGGATGCTATTTCTCATCAAGAATTCGATAGATATCTTGGAAGACCTCAGAATGTTGATGATGATCACGACACATTTGTCGAGAGATTTCGAGAAGATGTAACTGATCGGTGATGACATCAAGTCAACGGAAATGATGAAGCCAAAAGTCATTGGGACCATGGGTACGACACAAACTCGAAATCAAGCTTGCTATTCAAGGACAAACGATATGACGAGGAAGATCGATTGTAAGATTAGCTCACCGTCAAAATTTGTGCTCCGAGAAGAAGGACCAGGTAGCACAGTTAAAAATTAGCACAATGATATAGCCAATCAGGCTAGGAATTACTTGAAGGACTATTAAACTCGTACGCAATGAAAATTACTTAGAGTTATTGAATCGAAGTGCGGAATCGATTCACTTACTGATGTTCTCGAGTGAAATAACTCAGAACCCGTGGGAAATCTGAAATCGGTGAGAAGCAATAATAGATGAAGACTCATAGGAAGCAACACAGTTCGTTGATATTCTCGAGATACTGGAGGGTATTGCTCGAAGGAAGATTGACATAGGGGTTGCCGAGAGGTATTGATCCGCAGAAGACAAGTGTTTTCACTTGCTTGAGAAATGGGATCAAGTAGAAAATATGGTTGGAACCATGATTGCAAAGGATCAATTCACAGATACCAGATGATATTATATCAAGGCAATAGTTATTATTACAAGAAGCTTCCATGATAGGATCTACATTGTGTCCATGGGCATGAACACAAGTTCAAGGTCGACTCCCACTTCTTCAATGTATAAACTTCCATTCACTTATCGCCTTCAACGAAATTGTGTGTTGAAATTTTATCTGACATAACACTAGTAGAGTATGACCCGTAGTAGTTTCCGGGTTCACACAGTTTAGAGAAGGCATATGTCCAACCCATCGGGCCTCTTAGGAACATATACCACAAACTTCAGGAGTAAATAACACAAGCTCGATAGCAGAGCATGGTTGACAAAGCAGGGGATACAATTTACCAAAGGCGGTATACATCCTAGGAAAGGCTCAAGGTTATTGACTATGAAGGACATTGTCGGATAAAATCCAACAAAGGATCTGGGGTGAGTATCGGCACACAACCAGAGGAAGAAGCAAGGCAATTACATTGGATTATAGAAACAACTGAATAACTTAGAGCTCAATTGCTAAGGAATTATGATTTACAAAGTGAAGGATCAAAAGCAGACACTCTGATCAAGGGTGGATAAGTTCAATAGACTTAGGGGCACAATCGACGACAATTTAATTGGCGAGAACCAGCTCATGATTAAAACGACGTCTGAGCCGGAAGGATGAATTCTGGGATCTGTTTGAGGATTCCAAGCATTCGCAACAAATTGAATCAATGGACTCAAAATGACAATGACAATGGATGTCAACAAGATTACTAGACTTATGGGATTAACCATAATGCAAGCAATCAAGAATTTCAAGAGCAATAGGATGCTCAAGATTTACGGAAGATCGAATGGTATTTCGAAGTCTTTTGCAAAACACTTGATCAGTGGGGGTGAGCGGATACTCAGTAAGTGTGGGAAATTATCTGTAGGGGTATTCATTCGGCAAAGAACCGCAAGGCAATAAGCTCAAGGATTCTCAAAAGTTGAGAAATAATTCGCTGCATCTTGTAATAACAAGATCAACGGGGAATGATTGTATCAATGGCAAGTGCACGTGGTTGTCCATAGGGGTTTATCGATGGAAGGGAATTGCAATAGCAATGGCACAAATTCTCGAAAGATCGTCGTAGAGTATCTTTCGAATCTTCCGATGCAGCAAGCGATCATCTGGAGTGAGGGGCTCTCCGGGAGAAAGTATTTTATGAGAACCTAGAGTCAGAGTTAGCAAAATCATTTAAACCCGAATAGAAGAGAGTTCAAAGACCCAGAGTAAAGATCAAGGAGTAAAAGATCCTAATACCACCCAAATGGCGACGTGAGCCCATAAGACTCATAGGCATGTTAGTAAAAGTTTTGCAATGTCTAGACTCGACTTCGGCCAAGGAGTGGGAAGGGGGATTCCTACAGGCAGTCGGCTCTGATACCAACTTGTGACGCCCCCGATTCAATCGTACACTAATCATGCACGCAAACGTGTACGATCAAGATCAGGGACTCACGGGAAGATATCACAACACAACTCTAAAAACATAAATAAGTCATACAAGCATCATAATACAAGCCGGGGCCTCGAGGATCGAATACAAGTGCTCGATCATAGAAGAGTCGTGGAAGCAACAATATCTCGAGAATGTATATAAGTTAAACAAGTTTGCCTTAAGAAGGCTAGCACAAACCGGGATACAGATCGAAGAGGCGAAGGCCTCCTGCCAGGATCCTCCTAACTACTCCCGGTCGCCGCCGGCCGGCTGCACGTAGTAGTAGGCACCTCCGATGTAGTAGGGGTCGCCGCCGACGGTGGCGTCTCGCCTCGATTCCAAAGATCTGGTTGCGACAACCGTAAAGAAAGGAAAGGGGGAAAAGGGGGAGAAAGCAACCGTGAGTACTCATCCAAAGTACTGCAAGCAAGGAGCTGCACTACATATGCATGGGTATATGTGTAAAGGGCCATCTCAAGGGACTGAATCGCAGAATGCCGTAATAAGAGGGGATAGCTAATCCCGCCGAAGACTACGCTCGCAGCCTCCGCCTCGCAGCATGTAGAAGAGAGTAGATTGAAGTCCTCCAAGTAGCATCACCAAGTAGCATCTCCAAGAGCATCGCATAGCATAATCCTACCCGCGATCCTCTCCTCGTCGCCTTGTTAGAGAGCGATCACCGGGTTGTATCCGCACTTGGAAGGGTGTGTTTTATTAAGTATCCGGTTCTAGTTGTCATAAGGTCAAGGTACAACTCCGGTCGCCTTTTACCGAGGGACACGGCTATTCAAAAGATATACTTCCTGCAGGGTGCACCACATAACCAAACACGCCGATCCTATTTGGCCGACATACTTTCCTTGGTCATGCCCGCCTCGAAGATCAACACGCCGCAGCCCCACCTAGGCACAACAGAGAGTCAAGACGCGGTCTAAACCTAAGCGCGCAAGGGTCCGGGCCCATCGCCTCGAGCACACCAAGACGCTATGCGTGGGCGCCCGAAGCGCACCTAGCCTAGTGGCGTTCGATCCAATCCGGTAGCGCGCCTTCGCTTCTTGACGCCAAGAAGGCTTCGCTAATACCACGACGCGGGATACCCATAACTACTCCCGCGTAGATGGTTAGTGCGTATAGACCAAATGGCCGACTCGGATCAAATACCCAGATCTCGTTAAGCGTGTTAAGTATCCGCGAACGCCGAGCAGGCCAGCCCACCTGCCTCCTAGGTGGTCTCAACCTGCCCTGCCGCTCCGCCACAAAGTAACAATCGGGGCCGTCGGGAACCCAGCCCACCTCTACCGGGATGGAGCCACTGTCCTTTCAGCCCCTCATCGTAATCACTTGCGGTTACTCAATGAGTCAACCCGACTTTAGTCACCATCTCAGTATAGTATGTATATATGTATAGTAGATACCGTGATCACCTCCCAAGTGATCACGGCCCGATAGTATAGCAAGGCGATCGACAAGAATGTAGGGCCAATGATGATAAACTAGCATCCTATACTAAGTATTTAGGATTGCGGGTAAGGTATCAACAGATGTAGCAACAATGTTAGGCTATGCATCGTAATAGGATTAACGAAAGCAGAATATGCTACACTACTCTAATGCAAGCAGATAGAGGAGAATAGGCGATATCCGTGATCAAGGGGGTCTTGCCTGGTTGCTCGCACAAGAAGGAGCGGTCGTTGGTGACGAGTCGCCCACAGGGCATCAAAGATCGCCACGGGGCTACCGGAGAGAAGAGGGGGGAGAAACAGTAAATACATAGCAAGCAAGTGCATAACAGGTCAACAAGCAGAGGATAATGTGTTCTAACACGGTATGAGGTGATACCGGTGAAGGGGGGAAACATCCGGGAAAGTATCCCCGGTGTTTCGCGTTTTCGGACTGGTGAACCGGAGGGGGAAAGTTGTGTGTTCGGTATGCTAGGGGTGCGTGGCGGACGAACGGGCTGCGTATCCGGATTCGTCTCGTCGTTCTGAGCAACTTTCATGTAGAAAGTATTTTCATCCGAGTTACGGATTATTTTATATGAATTTCCAATGTTTTATATGATTATATTGATTTATTTAACTCCAAAATTTAATCAGTAAAACTATTGTCACAAAGTGCAGTGCCAGCCATAGTTTATGACAGGTGGGGTCAGAGTCAAAGTCAACAGTCTAGTCAGCTGTTGACTGGGTCAATGTTGACTGGGTCAACGTTGACTGGTCAAACAGGGCAATGGGGCCCATCGTCATAGACTAGTTTAACTAAGCAGGTTTAATTAGACTAAATATGTTCATTAGGCTAATTAATCAAAGTTAATTAGGTAGTAGGGCACGGACCGCGGCGACGGACGAGGAGAGGAGGAACTCAGAGGGGAAGTAGGGCACGGGCAGCGGGCTCGGGTAAGCTTGGGGAGACCGACGGGGAAGAGCGACGGAGTGGAGGAAGGACGGCGAGGTGGCGGCTTCCTGGCGTGGGGCGGCGAGCTCCGGGCGGCGGCGCTGGTCTGGCGCGGGCGACGGATGGCGACGGGCGCAACGCCGGGTCGAGGCGATGGGGAGCGGGCGCAAGCGTCGCGCGTCGTGGCGTGATCAAGCCCGATCCGAAGGGATCGGGGAGTGGGGAGTGTGGGGGAGTGGGTTAGGGTTTCTGCGTCCTGAAGTGCACGGGAGGCCGGTTGGGCCAAGGGGAGCTGGGCGGCTGGCAGGTCGTGGCCTGGGCTGGGCGGTGGCTCTTGGGCGGAGCCCGGGGTTCTTTTCCTTTTTATTTTCTTTTATTGTTTGTTTTCTGTTTTAATTCATTTAAAAGTATTTAGGCAATTTATAAAAATGTGTTTACTGCACTATAATTACCTATGCCATTTTTGGCACAGCCCGAACATTTTAGTTTAAATTTTTTAAAACTTTTGTCGTTTGCATTTAATTCAAATTTGAATTTAGATCGGTTCTGAACTAACACGAGACTAGCACCAGTAATCGCGGTGACGTGGCATCATTACGAGAGGGTTATTGTAGCTTTATTACCCAGGCGTCACACTCCGGCAGGGTGCCGGAACAGGGACCCGATTGGTTTTTGGTGGCTACAGCGGCTTGCGGCGGCGAAACTCCCGATCGATCTTCTGTTCTGGAAGTTTTAGGGTACAGGAGTATATATGGGTGCAGGGGGTACGCCGGTGGAGCTATGGGGGTCCCACGAGGTAGGGGGGCGCGCCCAGGGGAGTGGGCGCGCCCCCCACCCTCGTGGGCAGCCCGTATCTCCCCTGACATGCACTCCAAGTTCCCTGGGTTGCTTTCCTTCCAAAAATAACTTCTCCAGTTGATTTTGTTCTGTTTTGACTCCGTCTGATATTCCTTTTTCTCGAAACACTAAAATAGGCATAAAACAGCAAATCTTGGCTGGGCCTCTGGTTAATAGGTTAGTCCCAAAAATAAGATAAAAGTGGATAATAAAGCCCAATATTGCCTAAAACAATAGATAAAGTAGCATGGAGCAATCAATAATTATAGATACGTTGGAGACGTATCAAGCATCCCCAAGCTTAATTCCTGCTCGTCCTCGAGTAGATAAATGATAAAAAAGAATTTTTAATGCGGAGTGATACTTTGGCATAATTTCAATGTAAATCTTCTTAATTGTGATATGAATATTCAGATCCGAAAGATTAAAGACAAAAGTTCATATTGACACAAAAATAATAATACTTCAAGCATACTAATCAAAGCAATCATGTCTTCTCAAAATAACATGGCAAAAGAAAGTTCAACCCTACAAAATCATATAGTTAGGATATGCTTCATTTTCGTCACACAAAGATGTTCCCAACTTCTATACCCCCGATGACAAGGCAAGCAATTGTTTCATACTTAAATAATCTCAAACTTTTCAACCTTCACGCAATACATGAGCGTGTGCCATGGATATAGCACTATGGGTGGAATAGAATGTGATGATGGGGATTGTGTGGAGAAGACAAAAAAAGGAGAAAGTCTCACATCAACGAGGCTAATCAATGAGCTATGGAGATGCCCATCGATTGATGTTAATGCAAGGAGCAGGGATTGCCATGCAACGGATGCACTAGAGCTATGAATGCTCAACAAAAGAAAACTAGTGGTTGTGCATCCAACTTGCTTGCTCATGAAGACCTAGGGCATTTTGAGGAAGCCCATCGTAGGAATATACAAGCCAAGTTCTATAATGAAAAATTCCCACTAGTATAAAAAGATAACTTATGAGACTCACTACATGAAGAACAAGGTGCTACTTTGAAGCACAATATATGAGACTCACTACATGAAGAACAAGGTGCTACTTTGAAGCACAAGTGTGGAAAAAGAGATAGTAGCATTGCCCTTTTTATTTTTTATTTTTTGGGCCTTCCCTTTTTTTGCCTTTCTTTTTTTTGGGCTTTTCTTTTCCTTTTTTTTGGCCTTTCTCTTTTTTTTGGGCAATGCTCTAATAATGATGATCATCACACTTCTATTGATTACAACATAAGGATTACAACTCGAAACTTAGAACAAGATATGACTCTATATGAATGCCTCCGGCGGTGTATCGGGATGGTGCAATGAATCAAGAGTAACATGTATGAAAAATAATGCATGGTGGGTTTTCCACAAATACGATGTCAACTACATGATCATGCAATGGCAATATGACAAAAATAATGTATGTCATGAATATTGTTGACACCAGATTTTGGCACGGTCAAATACTTATTTAAGATGGCCACAAATGGAAAAGTGATCTTCATAAAAGAGTTCCATATTGTCGATATGAACATCTTTGAACTTTGGGTCATCGCAGTCCGATTTCATCTCGAAGGAAGAAACTATGCTGAAAGTACTAAGATCTTATATTCAGAGTACAGTTTGTCTTATTAAGCCCCCAATACGAACTCAAATGGAAAAATTATTTACAAGGATTGTCTTCGTCTCGTCAAAACGATCGATTTTGATATAAAAACTGTTCCAATCCGACTTCGTATGCAAAACTTATAGCCAACGGAATACAGGCAAAAACTGGCGCATCCCACCAGACACCCTGTCTGATGGGTAGCGCGAGGGATAGCCTGTTTTGCGCGACCGATTTGACCCTCAAGATGACCTCTGATCAAAAAACAATCGACATAAAAGTTGTTCGTATCGTTGAAACGGTCAAAATTGCTTTTGGGCTTGTATCCATCCGAGATTGTTTACCACCACAAAAAAGACCCGCAAGGTGCAGCTAATTTAAACCGAACAGTTTTGGAAAGTTCGGACAAAACCAATCCGAATTTGACTAGGGTTTTGGACGTGAATCCAAGATTTTTCCTTGCACGGGAAGTCTAGCCGCCTCTTATAGACCCAAGGGGTGACGGCCGATTGAACAACACACAATCGATCACTCAATCTACCACTTTTTATCTTTTATCTTTTCTCCTTAACCCTAGTTCTTCTTCTTCCTCGTTCTTCGTTTGTTCTTCTTCATTGCAGGGCGGCGAACCTTGAGGCCCTAGGGGTGATCAGGTCGACCTAGGGCAGCCCATAGCGCCTTGCACGCCCAGACGGGTCCCTCCCGGCGTGGGGTTTCGGGTCCCAAAAGCGCCGGCTTGTTGTCTTGCGTCGCGTTGGAAGTCGGCCTCCGCGGTGTGAGTTGCGAGCATCTCCTCGGCGCCGTGGGTACACATCGACGTGTTCGTGTGGACGCGCTCCAGCGTCAACACACTTTTGGCGACTCACTGGGACGAAGCTTTGAACGGTCTCCAGCCTGTTCTTGCTACGAAGAGATCGTGATCAAGTTGCTGCAATCTACAAAGGTAATATGAATACCCAATTCCCCTTTGTAGATGCAAATAATCCATATGTTGTTGCTCGATCACCTATTGAGCATAATGTATCAGTTAGCCCTAGTTTTATCAATCATGCATCTAATTATGTGCAAGGGCCGATGCAAAACAATCTTCATGTTTCAAATTCTTATAAATTTAGCAACATGCAACATATGTATCCCAACTCCCATGCATCGGCAACTCGACAAATTCATATGCCGATGAGCAACATGATGAGTTCGATTAATCAATTTGAAACACCCCAAGTTAGAATTTCCAATGCCATACAAGAAAGTGTTTCACCCTTTTATTCATCCGCAGCTATTGTGCAATATAGTAATCCAACCATGCCGATGAATGAGAGAATTGGCCATGCTACTAATGGCTATTTGGCCAGTTACTCTCAACCGTCATATGCTACACCTCATGTTAGTAATTCTTCGGCCCCATACACAACTGTAGATGCTCATAATTTGGCTTCACACCATCTTGGTTATAGCCGAATGAATGTAAATTTTACAGGAGCGGCTGTGCCCAACATTGTAGAAGATGAGGTAGTGGTGGCTGCATTGAAGAGTTTAGCCCAAAATATAAGAATTAGTGCTTTTTGCCTTGAACAACATGAAAAGGGGCTATTTCCTGATTATGCCGCAATAAAAGCTAGAGTTTTGCAAGAAGATGAATATTGCCAATTGATAAAATTGGCGAGCAAAAGTATGGTCTTACAACACTGCATATGCCTTCACCTAGTACTACATCATATTATATGCCCCCTACACAATTGCAAAATTTTGGCAACACCCGTGTGTCATTGCCGAAAGAATCTAAAAGCATTGGGGGGCAATCATATCCGGAGTGGGCTGAAATTGAGAAAAAGATTATAGCTAATTTTGCTGCTCGCCGTCAGAAACAAATAGAAAAAGAATTGGCTCAGATAAAAGAAGCATTGCCAATTGGTACTATCAATGAAAAGAAGGATGATTCGGAACATGAAAGTGCTTCGCTGAAAAAGCGAATCAAGTAGTATATATTCTGAATCCATCAAATCCAACGAGGCAAGCATTATTGAGAAAGGGCATGGCAAGCATAGGAAAACAACGGTGCTTGATTTTTCGAAGTTAATGGAACCTACTTCCTGCTCTATGAGTTCCGTGCAGAGAAATTGACAAGCTTCACGGACAAGAACAAGTAGCGAACAAAGTTCGCCGACAAAAATCTTCAAAGCAATGATGCACGGATTCAAGAAAAGATGATGACAAGGTGTTGGGGAGCCATCCAAAGACGGAGCAAGATGTTCTTCAAATGGCACCACTATCATGCTCTCCCAGCATATTTGAAGAGGTATGCATAGCGAGTAATTTACCTATTTTCAGATTTGGTTGCAACTTCATTATTGATGCATCTATTAGAAATATTCTCATAAGTAATTTTGAAAGACCAATGAGGAAGGGTAATTTACTTGTTAGCAGTAAAATTGTTATGGAACATATCGGTCAACCCATTGCACCATTTATAAAGACCGATAATGACTTATTGTTACAGCCAAAGCTTTTCCCGTTGCTTTCTCTAAAGTTCATATCTAGTTGGGTAGCTTTGCTTATTTCTTACTTGGCTTACACTTGGTCTCAACTAAGACATGTATGTTCTAAATATTTCGTTTTAGAAATTTAAAGCCAAGGTTAAATTCTATTGAGAAAACCGATGCTAATATAATATCATATCCAAAGACATCATAGATAGAGTGGAAAACACAATGCATAGCCGAATGGGGAGATTCCAAATCTGAACCATTCGTTTGCTTACCTCCAAAGCCGTTCAAACAGCAAGATCGGCTAGGAAACAAGAAGTATACTTTCAATTCAAGCATGTGTGATAAAATATTTGATTTGTTGCTGGAAAATAATTACATTACAATTCTTGATCACCATGTTAAGCCATCAATCCAAGGACGAATGTATTGTAAGTTGCATGATTCATCCAAGCATAATTTTGAGGATTGCAACATGTTTCGTCAAATAGTTAAATCGCCCATTGAAAAAGGACGATTGAAGTTTGTTGAAACACCAAGAGATGACCAGTCTATTCCGATTGGTCCCGATGGCAAAAAGTTTTTACATCGGCTGCTTCAAGCCGATCCATTTAAAAAGAATGTAAAAGCTGCAGGTGATGGGATCAAGCTTTCAAGTAAAGAAGTTATTGAAGAGCATAACGAGCATAATCTTGAGGGCGAAAATTCCATCAAAGCTACAATGGAGACGCCAAGGACTGGGGGGAAGCAAGCAAATCTAATGATCGATGAAAGCAAACCAAAAGAAAACAAAGGCCGGAATAAGCGCAAGTGTAAGAGATCAAAAATCACCTTTGCTGAACTATTGGATAAATATCAAAAGAAGAGTGAAGAGAAAAATGCTTATCTGCCAAATCATGCAAAGAAACCAAGATCACCCCCAAGGCTCAAATATAAGGATCGGTATTGGCAAAGTGATAATTTTAATGCAACATATTCATATCCTTATTTTGGGCCGCCGATGCCAATGCCGTGGATACCTCCCTATGCTCATATCGATACATATTCATCATGGGACAGGTATGATACAAGGGTACATTCTCCATCTTATTCTAGACCATCTCACCAATACTATGCAGCTCCAAGGAGATCAACATTTGAACAATCACGCGTCAAAGACCGTTTCAATCATAAGGAATCGGTCCAGAGCTCAAGAAAGAAGAAAGAGATGGTAAAGCAAGTTTACCGCGTGAAAAGAGATGGTCGTAAGTGTGCTGCTTCAGATTTGTTCTCAAATAACAAAGAGCCAATTAAATGTTGACATTGTCTACAAAAGGCAGAGAAGTGAAGCAATCAACTGATAAAAATCAGAATGCCAAATCTGAAGAAAAGAAGTTGAGGGTGCACAAGGCCCAAAAAGAGTTGCCATTGGTTGAAACAAAATCATAGCCGAGATGCCCACTCGGTTTATCATATTGGCAAAAGAAAAAATTACAAAATCTTAGTGCACAAGAGCTGAAAAAGAAGAACATGGCATGGGTTCCCAAGAAGATCAATCAACACAAAAATGATGTGCATGCTTCTGTTGCAACAAGTACAATAAAAGTGAAGAAGGACAATATTGAAAGCAACAAACAATTAAGCCGAAGGTGCGCATCACAACATCAAAATCTTTGGTTAGCACATCATCCATTTTCTTCAACCATGTCCTTGATGCCTTTGCCATGGAATTCATCCCTAGGTATGATCAATTACCCTCCATTGATTTATTTTGATCCATGGATGCAACATAATTTTCTATATCATGAGAGAGTATTACCAAATTACTATACATTTGGTTAGTTACACTGTTGCTAATACAAAGCGGCCGAAATATTTTATTCCTATTTTATTTGTTTATTTCGGCTATACATACTTTGGTGGGTGAATTCTACATGGACCTCATGTTAATGGCTGATATTTATCTATTGCCCTAAGAATATGTCAAAGCATGGCCGGTGTAGTATCCTAACATCGTCATTAGTTCAATTGGAGACCAAAACAAGCCTTATGCCACTTAAAATATTTTTACACAATAATCAAAGCCGAATATGAAATTTATTTGGTTCGGAGCTTTTTGTTGCTATAGGTGCTATACAGATTGAGTCTTTCACTGAATCGTTATAAGTAGTACAACAAATATCCAAGGGTTATCAATGTTTTGACGGATCACTTATAGTTTATCTTTTGGTATGTCTAGATGCAAGATTTACCTTGGGTTGCTTTGAAATTGTTCATATATCTAGGCATGACGATTCGAAAGAGTTGGCATAGCAAGCGTCCGGCTACTATGTTAACCATGGTGTATTGCATTTCTATCAATAGCCGATGCTAGGTCTTGTCAACATAGGTAAGGCTGAATCGAAGCCCACCGCTTCGGCCACAAATGAAACATTTATGTAGGCGAAGTAAGGATTGGAGGAAGTTAATTCTTGATTATCTGCAAAATCCTAGCGAAAGGGTGAACAATATGGTTCGGAGGATGGTTTTGATCTATGGAACCTTATCACCGGATTGTTATAGAAGCTGAGAAGTTTTCACCCAAGTTTGCATCAAGAGGTTCAAACAAGCAATGGCTGATATATACTTGTCGTCCTAAGAACATGCAAAATGGCCGATGGAGTGTTGACATCGTCCTTACAACAAGCTATGCGGAAGTTATTTTTCGGCACACAAACTTTGCCGAAAAATAGGGGGGCATGTGTTGACACCAGATTTTGGCACGGTCAAATACTTATTTAAGATGGCCTCAAATGGAGAAGTGATCTTCATGAAAGAGTTCCGTATTGTCGATATGAACATCTTTGAAGTTTGGGTCATCGCAGTCCGATTTCATCTCGAAGGCCGAAACTATGCTCAAAGTACTAAGATCTTATATTCACAGTACAGTTTGGCCGATTAAGCCCCCAAGACGAGCTCAAATGGAAAAAATATCTACACGGATTGTCTTCGCCTCGTCGCAACGATTGATTTGGATATAAAAATCGTTCCAATCCGAGTTGGTATGCAAAAGTTAGAGCCATCGGAATACAGCCCTGTCAGGAGGCAAAAACTGGCGCGCCCCACCAAACACCCTGTCTGATTGGTAGCGCGAGGGATAGCCTGTTTTGCGCGACCGATTTGACCATCAAGATGACCTCTGATCAAAAAACATTCAACATAAAAGTTGTTCGTATCGTCGAAACGGTTAAGATTGCTTTTGGGCTCGTTTCCATCCGAGATCGTTTACGACCACAAAAAAGACCCGCAAGGTGCAGCCAGTTTAAACCGAACAGTTTTGGAAAGTTCAGACAAAATCAATCCGAATTTGACTAGGGTTTTGGACGTGAATCCAAGCCTTTTCCTTGCACGGGAAGTCCAGCCGCCTCTTATATAAGCAAGGGATGACAGCCGATTGAACAACACACAATCGATCAATCAATCTACCACTTTTTATCTTTTATCGTTTCTCCTTAACCCTAGTTCTTCTTCTTCCTCGTTCTTCGTTCGTTCTTCTTCATTGCAGGGCGGCGAACCTCGAGGCCCTATGGGCGATGAGGTCGACCTAGGGCAGCCCATAGCCGCCGCTACCAGACGGGGTCCCTCCCGGCGTGTGGGGCTTCGGTCCCAAAAGCGCCGGCTTGTTGTCTTGCGATCGCTACCGAAGTCGGCCTCCCGCGGTGTGAGTTGCGGAGCATCTCCCTCGGTGCCACAGGTACACATCGACGTGTTCGTGTGATGCGTTCTAGCGTCAAGAAATATGATGATGGAAGTTGCATGGCAATATATCTCGGAATGGCTATGGAAATGGCATGATAGGTAGGTATGGTGGCTGTTTTGAGGAAGATATAGGGAGGTTTATGTGTGATAGAGCGTATCATATCACGGGGTTTGGATGCATCGGCGAAGTTTGCACCAACTCTCAAGGTGAGAAAGGGCAATGCACGGTACCGAAGAGGCTAGCAAAGGGGGAAAGGTGAGAGTGCGTATAATCCATGGAATCAACATTAGTCAAAAAACTCATATCCTTATTGCAAGAATTTGGAAGTCATCAAAAACCAAGTACTACACGCATGCTCCTAGGGGGATAGATTGGTAGGAAAACACCATCGCTCGTCCCGGACCGCCACTCATAAGGATGCACAAGCCAGGTACACTTCATGTTTCAAATTTGTTACACAACTTTAACCATACGTGCATGCTACGGGACATGCAAACTTCAACACAAGCATTTCTCAAATTCACAATTACTCAACTAGCACGACTTTGATATTATCACCTCCATATCTCAAAACAATTATCAAGGATCAAACTTATCTTAGTATTCAACACACTCAAAAGAAAGTTTCACATATCTTGAATACCAAGTATATTAACATTAAGCAAACTACCATGCTATTAATGACTCTCAAAATAATATAAGTGAAGCATGAGAGTTCATATATTTCTTCAAAATAAAACTACCACCATGCTCTAAAAGATATAAGTGATGCACTAGAGCAAAAGGCAAACTACTCTGAAAGATATAAGTGAAGATCAATGAGTAGCTAAATAATTATGTAAATATGAGAAGACTCTCTCTCATTAAAGAATTTCAGATATTGATACTTTATTCAAACATCAAGCAAAGCTAAAGAAAACATTGCAAGGATAGCACAACTCATGTGAAGAAGCAAAAACTTAGGCTCAACCGATACTAACTGATAGTTGTTGAAGAAGAAAGGTGGGATGCCTACCGGGGCATCCCCAAGCTTAGATTCTTGAGACTTCTTGAAATATTATCTTGGGGTGCCTTGGTCATCCCCAAGCTTGAGCTTTTGTGTCTCCTTAATTCCTCTCATATCATGGTTTCTCTTTTTATCAAAAGCTTCATTCACAACAAACTCAACAAGAACTCGTGAGATAGGTTAGTATAAACCAATGCAAAACCTTATCATATTATACTGTAGAAAACCACATAAATTATAATTAAACATTGCATACTAAATGCCTCTGTATATTTAATACTCCTATCCTCAAATAGAATCATTAAACAAGCAAACATACGCAAACAATGCAACCATAACAGCAATCTGCCAAAACAGTATAGTCTGTAAAGAATGCAAGAGTATCAATACTTCCCTGACTCAAAAAATTATGAACTAAAATTCCCACTGTAATAAATTTATCAGAGCTCAATATGCAAAAATATTCAACGTTATACCATGCTATGACTTTTCTAGGGAATTTTTGCAACAGCAGTACACTTTCTGTTTTCAAACAGCAACATGCAAACTAGCAAAATAAGCATGGCAAAGGCTATCCTTGACTTTTTTATTGAAACTAAAGAGGCAAAACACAATTCTAACTAAAAGCAAGCAAAAACTAACAAAATAAATTGACGCTCCAAGCAAAACACATATCATGTGGCGAATAAAAATATAGCTCCAAGTAAAGTTACCGATGAACGAAGACGAAAGAGGGGATGCTTTCCGGGGCATCCCCAAGCTTAGTTGCTTGTTTGTCCTTGAATATTACCTTGGGGTGCCTTGGGCATCCCCAAGCTTAGGCTCTTTCCACTCCTTATTGCATTGTCCATCGAATCGTTACCCAAAACTTGAAAACTTCAACCACACAAAACTCAAAACAAAACTCGTAAGCTCCGTTAGTATAAGAAAATAAAACCACCACTTAGGTACTGTAATGAACTCATTCTAAATTCATATTGGTGTAATATATACTGTAATCCAACTTATCTATGGTTCATACCCTCCGATACTACTCATAGATTCATCAAAATAAGCAAACAACACATAGAAAACAGAATCTGTCAAAAACAGAACAGTCTGTAGTAATCTATATAAAACGTATAGTTCTGGAACCCCAAAAATTATTAAATAAACTGCTGGACCTGAGAAATTTGTCTATTAATCATCTGCAAAAAGAATAAACCTAAAAGCACTGTCCAGTGAAAAATGGCAGCTAATCTCGTGAGCGCTAAAGTTTCTGTTTTTCACAGCAAGATCACATAAACTTCACCCAAGTCTTCCCAAAGGTTCTACTTGGCACTTTATTGAAACAAAATCTATATAACATTATTACTACAGTATCATAATCATGTGGACACACAAAAACAGTAAGGATAAATATTGGGTTGTCTCCCAACAAGCGCTTTTCTTTAATGCCTTTTAGCTAGGCATGATGATGACAATGATGCTCACATAAAAGATAAGAACTGAAAGATAACGGGAGCATCATGAAGCATATGACTAGCACATTTAAGCCTAACCCACTTCCTATGCATAGGGATTTTGTGAACATACAACTTATGGGAACAAGAATCATCTTGCATAGGAAGGTAAAACAAGCTTAGCTTCAAGATTTTAAGCACATAGAGAGGAAACTTAACATTATTGCAATTCCTACAAGCATATGTTCCTCCCTCATTATAATTTTCAGTAGCATCATGAATGAATTCAACAATATAACCAGCACCTAAAGCATTCTTTTCATGATCTACAAGCATAGAAATTTTATTACTCTCCACATAAGCAAAATTCTTCTTTATGGCATACGTATCATCACAATAATCATCATAGATAGAAGGCATGCTTTCATCATAGTAAATTTGTTCTTAAAAGCTTGGGGGACAAAAAATATCATCTTCATCAAACATAGCTTCCCCAAGATTTAGGCTTTGCATATCATTAGCATCATGGATATTCAAGGAGTTCATACTAACAACATTGCAATCATGCTCATCATTCACATATTTAGTTCCAAACATTCTATAGATTTCTTCTTCTAGCACTTGAGCACAATTATCCTTTCCATCATACTCACGAAAGATATTAAAAAGGTGAAGCGTATGAGACAAACTCAACTCCATTTTTTTGTAATTTTTCTTTTATAAACTAGACTAGTGCTAAAACAAGAAACAAAAATATTCAATTGCAAGATCTAAAGATATACCTTCAATCGCTAACCTCTCCGGCAACGGTGCCAGAAAAGAGCTTGATGTCTACTACACAACCTTCTTCTTGTAGATGTTGTTGGGCCTGCAAGTGCACAGGTTTGTAGGACAGTACCAAATTTCCCTCAAGTCGATGACCTAAGGTTTATCAATCTGTAGGAGGCGTAGGATGAAGATGTTCTCTCTCAAGCAACCCTGCAAGCAAATAACAAAAAGTATCTTGTGTCCCCAACACACCCAATACAATGGCAAATTGTATATGTGCACTAGTTCGGAGAAGAGATGGTGATACAAGTGCAAAATAGATAGTAGATATAGGTTTTTGTAATCTGAAATAATAAAAACAGCAAGGTAACAAGCGATAAAAGTGAGCGTAAACGGTATTGCAATGATAGGAAACAAGGCCTAGGGTTCATACTTTCACTAGTGTAAGTTCTCTCAACAATAATAACATAGATAGAACATATGACAATCCCTCAACATGCAACAAAGAGTCACTCCAAAGACACTAATAGCGGAGAACAAACGTAGAGATTATGGTCGGGTACGAAACCACCACAAAGCTATTCTTTCGGATCGATCTATAAAAGAGTTCGTACTAGAATAACACCTTAAGATACAAATCAAGCAAAACCATAATGTCACCTAGATACTCCATTGTCATCTCAAGTATCCGTGGGCATGATTATACGATATGCATCACACAATCTCAGATTCATCCAACCAACATAAAAGTACTTCAAAGAGTTCCCCAAAGTTTCTACCGGAGAGTCAAGAACGTGTGCCAACCCCTATGCATAGGTTCCCAAGTGTCACGAAACCCGCAAGTTGATCACCAAAACATACATCAAGTGGATCAATAGAATAACCCATTGTCACAACGGTTATCCCACGCAAGACATACATCAAGTGTTCATAAAAGACTCAATCCAATAAGATAACTTCAAAATGGGAAACTCAATTCATCACAAGAGAGTAGAGGGGGAGAAACATCATAAGATCCAACTACAATAGCAAAGCTCGGTATACATCAAGATCCTGCCATAGATGGAACACGAGAGAGAACACAAGAGAGAGAGAGAGAGAGAGAGAGAGAGAGAGATCAAACACATAGCTACTGGTACATACCCTCAACCCCGAGGGTGAACTACTCCCTCCTCGTCATGGACAGCGCCGGGATGATGAAGATGGCCACCGATGATGGGATCCCCCTCCGACAGGGTGCCGGAACAGGGTTCCGATTTGTTTTTGGTGGCTACAAAGGCTTGCGGCGGCGGAACTCCCGATCTATCTTCTGTTCTGGAAGTTTTAGGGTACAAGAGTATATATGGGTGCAAGGGGTACGTCGGTGGAGCTACGGGGGCCCCACGAGGCACGGGGCGCGCCCAGGGTGGGTGGGCGCGCCCCCCACCCTCGTGGGCAGCCTGTATCTCCCCTGACGTGCACTCCAAGTTACTTGGGTTGCTTTCCTTCCAAAAATAACTTCTCCATTTGATTTCGTTCCGTTTTGATCCGTCTGATATTCCTTTTTCTCGAAACACTGAAATAGGCATAAAACAGCAAACCTGGGCTGGGCCTCCGGTTAATAGGTTAGTCCCAAAAATAATATAAAAGTGGATAATAAGGCCCAATATTGCCTAAAACAATAGATAAAGTAGCATGGAGAAATCAATAATTATAGATACGTTGGAGATGTATCAGCCATAAGACATGCATTTAATATTTTTGAGTGGGACGCCCTTGCTGTGAGCAGCGTCGAGTGTTTTTTCCTATTCCTGTGTTCAGTTTAGAAGTAAATAGTTACTCTACTGAGATATCCTGTGTTAAGAGTTTGTTCTGAATATTGTCTATGTAATGCCAGGCCTTGTGTTTGATTGCAAAGTTGAGCTTGGGATATTGTCTATGTAATCACGAGCTGTTCACCGTGCCTCCTGAGAATAATGCTTCGTATTGTTTTGCATGTCGATCTAATGCCAGTGATTTGCTTGTTAAGAAGATCATCCTCTTCTGTTGTTTCCGTGCGTAAGAAGTTCATTGTCTGATGTTTCATTCATAGCCTATACGACATGTCGGGTAGGTTAGACGTGAAACCATATGATCTTCCGACCAACTCATGATATTAGGTCGTGATTGGATCGCCGTTTTCCAACCAAAACCGCTTGTAAAATTGACGCTTGTAAATTAAAGCAGATGGTCTCGGGCGAAGGCGCTTGGTTGGTCGATTTCGACTAGTAAAATATCGGAAGTACTTCAGACACGATAAAAACGCTGAACGACACTCGAACGATTGCTAATCCAGCCATTAGCTGTTGTTTCAGCCTTGCCCATGGATGGCATGATACGCACGTCGTGCATGTATTGTCTGGTAATGTCGTCCATATAGCAGTGCTCGTAAAATATACACTGGTCTCTCAATTACACGCGTAACCTGTCGGTTTTACATAAAGACCTCGGGCCCTCGGTTTCATTATGCCTGTATTTTACGCATTGTTTTCGATGACGAATAAATTACACTTGTATGTTAATACAGGTTTGAAATAAACCAGAGCTCCCAAGCCGCCTTACCGCTTCATGCCGCCTCGCCTCGAAGGTTCTCATAGGTGTCCGATGATCCTGGCTTCCTGAATGACCAGCGGGCGCTGTATCAGACCTCCGTAGGGCCCGCGAGGCCCTCTCCGTTGTCCTTCGAGTTGTTGCGCTCGCCATGGCGTCGAGCATTGTTAACATGGTCAATGAACATGAGGATTCAGGAGATGACTTTATTTTGACTGGATGACACTAGGGACCCACTAGGGCCATAGCCGTACGTACGCAAGTGCCTCCTTATTATGTACAACTATATTTTTTTGCTTTCTCCTGGGTTCTTGGCATCACGGTCCCACACCATTATCAACCTATGTAGTCAATATAAACGAGAGAATTGCACAAGGTGCGGCCGACAGCTGGGACCAAGCAGCTCGAGAAGTATTTGTGTTTTTGAGGCTTGAGCACTGCAGAGTTTTTCTTGCCGATGATTTCGTTGTTGTTCAGAGGAGAGCAGGGTATTAACTAGGCAGGCTGTGGCCCGTCTAGCCCAGGCCAGATATCCAGCCCAGATAATAATTTTTTCAAGATGAAAATGGCTAGCCCAGCTATACGTCTTTTTGAGGAATACCCAGGCAAGGTCAACTTGTTATTCTCCGCCCCGCTGGGCTGCAAATCTTTCCTAGGAGGGATGCATTAGGCTTTACAGGAAAATGTGCTTTAAAAAATAATAAATGGGATGTAATTATAAAAACTGGGCTGTAACTATAAAAAATGCACCAAACACGAAATTAGTTCATAAAATATTATATATGGATTTTGAAAATCTTAAATTTTCATTGTTGCGCGCGCAATGTTTCGTTGGATTTTTATGTAATACAAATTTATATTTAATCTGACTAGAAATTTCGGGATAAAAATATTTTCGATCCCATCAAAATGTGGAAAATTTTATTGAATTCTGTCTTCAACGGTTGGTTGAAATTATTAATCGTTGTCCTAGCTTGAAAATGGGTTGTACTTTTAACAAACTGTAAATGGGTTGTTGTAAATTCCATTAGAATTCAAAAATGGGATGTACATTCTTACAAAACGCAAATGGGCTATAAGTTCTCTGCCAAACACTTGTGGGCCTACTAAGTGACGCGTCCCCTAAAAAAATAAGTTGATGCGTATGCAAGGCTTTGTCAACTTATTATAGTCAACACACGGTTCTAGTAGCAGTGGCCGTTGGATGTCCATCCAACGGATGTCGTGCTTCTTCTTCAATCTCGGATATTCTTAGCTTCGCCGCCCAAAAATGATTCCTCCCCGACATCCGGGCGCACTGCTTTGAGGCTCGACCCACCGAAGTGCCTCTTTATTACGCACAAAATGAATACTCCCACGCTAGCTGGGACCCACCTTGGTGGGAGGCTGACTTAGGGCCTACTAAGTTGACGGGACGAAGGGCTTTGTCAACTTAGTCAATATGAACGATTCTAGCTCCAAAGGACCGTCGATGTCCATCCAACGGCCGTAGTGCTTCTTCAACCTCTGGTCTTCTTGCTCCAGCCGCCCAAAGCAGCGCCGATCATGCCGCTTGCTCCGCCTCCCGTGGCGGGTGTCTTCTTGCGCGAGGCCTCACCGCCTTTACTATTCCCACCGCTGGCTAGGCCCTGCGGCGACGGCAGGCTCACACCGCAGTCGAACGAGTGAATACTCATACTCCTCTCCGCGTGGGCATCCACTGCCGCGTCTTCAACGGCTCCGCGTCGTCCCATTCCTAGGCCTCGCCGTCGTCAACCACCCTGGTGCTCTCGGCGCGGCGTGGTCAGCGTGGTCAAGGAGCGACTTCCATCGGACGTGGATTGTACGTGGAGAGGCTGACATCTGGGTCCACGACCGCAGCAAGGAAGTGCCTTCTTATTACGCAAAAAAACAATTCGCCCCCCTGACTGCTGGGACCCACCAGCTACATCTTCGCACGCAAGGAAGTGCGTCTGGGCAAAGAAAACAAAACGATTCGCCCCCCCTGACTGCTGGGACCCACCAGCTACATCTTCGCAAGCAAGGAAGTGCCTGACAGTCGGGACCCACCTGGTGGAAGCGTACGTAGTTTTGTCATTCTGGTCGCGAACGTGTACGTACATACTGGTCGATGTAGAGGCGCGCACGTGTCGTAGTAGAGGCGCACAAGTAGCATGTACACATACGTACAATTGTGAGGGTGCAAAAGAAAATACGGCCATGTACGTACATACGGGCAGGGTCTCGAATGCCTACTCATGCATACGTACATGGCAGGGTCGGAATAGAGAAACAGCATCGTCATCGTGTTCATGGGGAGCCAACCGGCTAGGTCGGAACAGAATGCGTGCTCGTGTTCATCTGGAGGGCTTGGATGGAACAGGCGATGGAAACAAGGCCTGGCGTACCGTACAACGGAGGAAACGGCCTTGTGTTCGACCGGCCACGTCCGAAACAGGATCCTGTTGATCGGGAGGGGCCTGGCGTACCGCACAACGGAGGAAACGGACCTCTTACGGTCGAAACGGGGGTCCTGTTGATCGGGAGGGGTGTGGCGTACCGCAAAACGGAGGAAACAGACCTCCTATGGTTGAAACGGTGGTCCTGTTGATCGAGAGGGGTGTGGCATACCGCAAAACGGACGAAACGGACCTCCTATGGTCGAAACGGGGGTCCTGTTGATCGGGAGGGGTGTGGCGTACCACAAAACGGGACTCCACGAGATACTGTTCATCTCCACTGTCGACCTCCTCCAGCCTCCACGGGCTACCGTCGAGCTCATCCTGCCTCCACGGGCTCCTGTTCATCCAGCCTCCACCGCGCGCTACTCCACCGGCTGCTGTTCAACCACCCCTCCACGTGCACCCCTCCACCATCTACTGTTCATCCAGCCCTCCACACCACGGGGTCCTCTTCAACCACCCCTCCATGGCCATGCCTCCACTGTCTACTATTCATCCAGCCCTCCACACCACGGGGTCCTGTTCATCCAGAGGCAACGGCACCACTCACTATTCATCCACCCCCCAATGCTTACTGTTCATCCAATCGATCGGCTTCAGTTAGCAGCAGTAGCGAAGGAATCGCTCGATCGGGTTCAGATAACAGTCATCGATCGATCGCTCGGTTTCAGTAACGCGTAGCCTGCAGTGCAATCGATCGGGTTCAGTTATAGCCCGACGCCTCGCTCGGGTTCAGTTAGAGACAACGCCTCGCACACACGCGCGTACATGTACGAGAGAAACGCGCATCGCTCGGCCCCCAACCTCCCACCGTAACCGGCAACTCCCCAAAATTTTCCTCCCCCTCGCTTCTACCACGTTTTTTTCTGTCACGGACGGCCCAAAGAATGTCATGCAGCTGCGTCTCCGGCCCGCCTAGGATGAAAAGCCCATTTTCTGTCATGATTTTTTGTCATAGAAGTAGGAGCCCACCACATCTATGATGATACTGGGTTTTGTCGCAATTATCGTCATAGAACTGTCATATGTATGACAGAAAAACATTTCGTTCGGCCCAAAATGTCACGGATGTGTCTTTTTTTGTAGTGATGTATCACGAGCTTTGCTATTATAGTTGGATCTTATGATGTTTCTCCCCCCCCCCTCTACTCTCTTGTGATGAATTGAGTTTTCCTCTTGAAGTTATCTTATCGGATTGTGTCTTTAAGGATTTGAGAACACTTGATGTATGTCTTGCCGTGCTTATCTGTGGTGACAATGGGATATTCACATGATCCACGTGATGTATGTTTTGGCGATCAACTTGTGGGTTCCGCCCATGAACTTATGAATAGGGGTTGGCAGACATTTTCATCTTGACTCTCCGGTAGAAACTTTGGGGCAATCATTCAAGTACTTTGTGTTGGTTGAATAGATGAATCAGAGATTGTGTGATGCATATCATATAATCATGCCCACGGATACTTGAGGTGACAATGGAGTATCTACGTGACATTAGGGTTTTGGTTGATTTGTGTCTTAAGGTGTTATTCTATTATGAACTCTATGATAGATTGAACGGAAAGAATAGCTTGATGTTATTTTACTACGGACTCTTGAATAGATAGAACAGAAATGATAACTTTGAGGTGGTTTCGTACCCTACCATAATCTCTCCGTTTGTTCTCCGCTATTAGTGGCTTTGGATTGACTCTTTGTTTCATGTTGAGGGATTGTTATATGATCTATCTATGTTATTATTGTTGAGAGAACTTGCACTAGTGAAAGTATGAACCCTATGCCTTGTTTCCTACCATTGCAATACTGTTTACGCTCACTTTTATCATTAGTTACCTTGCTTTTTTTATAATTTCAGCTTACAAAAACCTTTATCTACTATCCATATTGCCACTTGTATTGACATCTCTTCACCGAACTAGTGCACCTATACAATTTACCATTGTATTGGGTGTGTTGGGGACACAAGAGACTCTTTGTTATTTGGTTGCAGGGTTGTTTGAGAGAGACCATCCTCATCCTACGCCTCCCACGGATTGATAAACCTTAGGTCATCCACTTTAGGGAAATTTCCTACTGTCCTACAAACCTGTGCACTTGCAGGCCCAACAACGTCTACAAGAAGAAGGATGTGTAGTAGACATCAAGCTCTTTTCTGGCGTCGTTGCCGGGGAGATGAGTGCTTGAAGGTATATCTTTAGATCTTTCAATCGAATCTTTTTGTTTCTTGTTTATCACTAGTTTAGTTTATAAAAGAAAGCTACAAAAAATGGATTTGAGTTTGTCTCATACGCTTCATCTTTTTAGTATCTTTTGTGAGTATGATGAAAAGGAAAATTGTGCTCAAGTGCTAGAAGAAGAATTACATAGAATGCTTCGCACGAAATATGTGAATGATGAGCATGATTGCAATGTTGTTAGTATGAATTCCTATAATATCCATGATGCTAATGATATGCAAAGCCACAAGCTTGGGGATGCTATGTTTGATGAAGGTGATATTTTTTGTCCCCCAAGTTTTGATGAGTAAATTTATTATGATGAAAGCATGCCTCCTATTTATGATGATTATATTTATGAAAGTGGATTTGGAAGAGTGTCAACTTTATTTAGTGATGATTCCACTATTTCGGAAGAGGTTTCAATTGATTATGAGAACAAAGTTGCTATCTATGATGATTATTGTGATGACTTGTACGCTATTAAGAGTAATGATAACCATGAAACTTGTCATCATGATTTTGTTTTTCAATTGGATTGTGCCTCACATGATAATTATTTTGTTGAGTTTGCTCCCACTACTATTCATTAGAAGAAATTTGCTTATGTGGAGAGTAGTAAATTTTCTATGCTTGTAGATCATGAAAAGAATGCTTTAGGTGCTGGTTATATTGCGGAATTCATTCATGATGCTTCTGAAAATTATTATAAGGGAGGAATATATGCTTGTAGGAATTGCAATAATGTCAAGTTTCCTCCCTATGTGTTGAACGTTTTGAAGTTATGCTGGTTTTGCCTTCCTATGCTAGTTGATTATTGTTCCAATAAGTTGTTTCCTCACAAAATCTCTATGCATAGGAAGTGGGTTAGGGTTAAATGTGCTAGTCATATTCTTCATGATGCTCCTGTTATGTTTCAATTCCTATCTTTTATGTGAGCATCATTGTCATCATCATGCCTAGCTAAAAAGGCATTAAAGAAAAGCGCTTGTTGGGAGACAACCTGTCGCGGCCGGATGGGTGGCGCGGCACCTATGGGGCCGGGGCCCCCTCGTGTGTTCGGTACGGGGCGGAGGCTGCGCGGAGAGCAGATCGAGGCGACGCGCGCGTGGGGATTTTTACCCAGCTTGGTCGCGATCGTCACAGAAAACCCTCTCACTGCATTGTGTTGTATTGTGCTTCGGAGCTTGAAGAGCTACGAGTGGCCTCCCGAGCGTGAGAGTTGCAAGCAGTCGAACCCCCCACGCTGTGCATGGGCCTCCTTTTATAGGGCAAGGGTCACCGACAGTGTCAACATAGGGTAGAGGGGTAAAATGTAAAAGAGGTGGTAGTTGAAACAAAGGGGAACAAGGCAGCAGCAAGGTGCTTTCTACCTACTTTTGACAGAGGGGACAAGGGCATTAAATGCCCGTCGCCGTCGCCCAAAAGCTCCCGCCATTGCGTCTTCTTTACCACGGCGGCGAAGCCACCACCGTGGAGTGCCACCGCATTCTTCATGCAGTCAGCCACCCGCCACGCGTCTCTGAGAAGGCCGGAGGCGACGCTGGGCAAATGAGCTGGAGTCGGCACGTGCACAGCTCTCCCGGCAAGCTCCTTGCCGGGCCTTGATCTTGCCGGCCCGGGCTTGTCGGGCTCTGTGACTTGCCGCCCGGGTCCTCGCCGGGCGCTGGGCGCCGAGGCGTGACTTCGTGATGTGATCTTTCGTCCTCCCGACGCAGCTCCTCTCGCCGGGATCTGTAGGAGTAACGTAGCCTTGAGCACGAATGGCCTTCCGGCAAGCTCCTCTTGCCGGGTCTTGAGTTTCTATCTTATATACTTTGTTCTTGAACGGCTTGGTGTGGAGCGCAGATGATCTCCGCAAGCATTTGATGGATCTGGTTGCGGGAGCTGGGGCTGCCCGTGCACAAGTTGGGGTACCGAGGTACCCCTACCTTAGTACACCGACAGAGCCCCGGCCTGGGCCATACACGTGCCGAAGCGCTGTTGGGCCAGGCCCAAGACAAGGCACGGGCTGCCAGGCCCACGGCGCGTCGAATCCATCTGCAGACTGTCGTCTCCCCTCCCATAACGGCACGCGCTGATTGCGGTGTCGTGGGAGGAGGGCGGCGATGCAGCCTTTAAGGCATCCACCCCGTGATCGTGGCGCGAGCGGGGGTCGCTTCACCGCCGCCTGCTCCGCTTTTTACCCGCTGCCCTCATGCACGGGGTCGGGCGGCGAAGGTGGGAGACCGAGCCACACGGGCGGAGAGGCGAGTCGGCCCGCTCCTCGGCCTCCTCGCTTCTGATTGGTCGAAGGGCGGTTGAGTCCCCACCCCCCCTTTAAATAGGGCGGAAGGGGTGCAACGCCACACTCACCCACTTCTCCTTCGTCTTCATCTTCTGTTCTTCTTGCCGTCATGGAAGGAGGGAATCCGGTTCCTCGACGGTGGCGGCGCTGGTTGCCTCGTGCAGCGCACCGCCTCAACCCGCTCCCGTGGTGGTGGAGCCGCCCACGAGGGAGAGGAAGGGGCGTGGCATGCGACGAGGTCGAGGGCGTGGCCGAGGCGGTCGGGGAGAGGCGGCCGTGGCGGCGTGCCTCCCTGTCTCCCCGGCGTCTCGACCACGGCGCGTCCACACCGGAGATGACCCCGGGAGTTCTTCATCAAGCTTCGCCGGGCGCCTCGCCCGCCTCCGGCTGCCGGTCCCGCTTATGGACGCGATGGGACCGGACCCACCCGACGTGATGGAGCTACGCATGAGGGGCTGCGGGATCAGCGGCACTCGGGTGAGTGTCGTGTCCCCAGCCCCCGGCGTGATGTTCTTCGACCGAGGGTGGAAGACATTCGCCCGGATCCATAGCTTGACGGCGGGGTTCACCCTCCATTTTAAGTTGTTGGATGGTGATCTCCTCGCCGTCAAGGTCTTCGGCGACTATGGAACCCGGGTGCGCTGCTGTGTGGACAGCTCCTCGGATAGCGAAGGCCCCTCCTCGAGCGAGAGTGACGAGGAGGGGAGCGACAGCGACGACGAGGGGGATGGCGGGCCCGACTAGACGTCGGACACCGCTGCCTCAAGGCCACCGCAACCCCTTCTTCTGGGTTGCGGGCTCCTGAACTCCCCGGGGCCGTCTTCTTGCCGGCGGGCGTAGGGAGGCTGCGGAAGAGGAAGAGGGGGAGTGGCGGCAAGGCCGTTACGTCGCAGCACGAGGGCGAGTAGCCTTCGATAGCGTCGACGCCCCACTACCCCGCCTTCAAGCTCGCCTCCTCGCCTCCGACTCCGCCAAGCTCTGGCGGGCCCCGGGTGTTCTCTTGGGGTCTTCGGCGCCCGTGGCTCTTGGCAGGGCTTCAGGGGCTTGTCGCTGGCTCTCCGGGCATGCGTTCCCCATGCCCGTCACCTTGCGCAGCTCCTGGGGCACGGCGGCGCCATCGCCACGCTCCCCTAGTCGCTCCTTTCGCCCTTCCCCGACAAGCTCTTCCTGCCGGGGTCTTCTCTCCCCGGCAAGCCTATCTTGCCGGGGCTCTTGACCTACCTCCCAACTCCCGAACAGAGAAAGCAGGAGAGGGATCACGGCACTTTATCTTTTCAGATTGTAAGCCCTCGGGCATTAGCTGCATTTAAGAACTTGTAATCCTCTCTATCATGTTTTTCATCCCCCATGGACTTGTACTAAATTGGATGTTTTCAATGAAAAGAGGGGAAAGCTTGCCGGATCGAGTCTTTTACTTGATCAAGCGTGCCTTGTATGTGCTTACGCTATCGGGAGCTTGCCGGGCGAACACGCTTAGCGCATCATGGGACAGCCCGCTGGTGGTGTCACTCCCGCAAGCAACCTTGTCGGGCCGATTCATGACGTCTATCTTGCCGAGCAGGCTCGGAAGCAAGGTAGAGGTGCAGCGCACACTTGGGTTTGTTGAGCGGACTCGAAACAAACCAAGCACGCAATCGGGCCACGACTCGGTTCCTCCACGTCACGGGTTTTACAAGACACGATCGCTCAAAGACGCAGTCCGCATCTCCCCGCCCATGAGAGGATGCATGACGAGGATGAAAACTTATCTGAAATAGCAGCCCCAGCAACTCTAGCTTGCCGGAGACGAATCTTGGCGTTCGCAGCCCAGTGGGCTGGCTTGCCGAGGAGAGCCTTATAACGCAGCCCTCGCGACCGGGCTTGCCGGATCTTAGGCGCTGGTGTGGTCTTTTGGTTCTCCTTGTTGCTGCAATTTTAGCCATGAAAATAGCTGAGGTAGATATGCGATTGCTCAATGCACATGTATGTGTATATAAATCTTGGCTAAGCAAGGCGATGTCGGGCTTTGTCCTTCAGATGTTTGTACTTCACGCTCTTGGGGAGCTTGCCGGGGGACACGCTTAGTGACCGGGACAGCCCATGGTGGCGTCGCCTCCGACAAGCAACCTTGTCGGGCCAGATTCTGACGCTTAACTTGCTGGCGTGGCTCGAAGCAAGATAAGGGTGCTGCAGCACACTTGTGTTTGTTGAGCGGACTCGGAAACAAAACAAGCACGAATCGGGCCACGACTTGGTTCCTCTTGCGCCCAAGCCTCCCATACCAAGGGCATCTCACGGCAAGGCTTGCAACATTACACCTCTACCCAGCATCCTTTGTGCGCCGCCTTACGCCGAGGGAACTTGCGGCGCTTAACGCGCTTGCTGAGTACGGGACATCAGCAGCCCGCTGGTCGGCGCTTCCCGCAAGCAACCTTGCCGTGTCTAGTTCGCGACGCGCTTAACTTGCCGAGCGCACTCGAACGAAACGAGGGTGCGGCTGGTCGCCGCCGCTTTTTACTCGTTGAGTGTGTTCGAGCGAAGTAAGGGTGCGGCTATCCACAAGCAGTGCTCCTCGGCGTGCAGGTTTGGGCACAAACGACAAATGCGAGAGGATATAACGAATAAAAAGCATGATATTAAGGAGTGCTCGCACGGCGCGCGAGCGACTTAGCTTTTTTTTTTTCTTGTTTCTTCGCACTACTGGAGGTGCCCAATGGTGCGTTCTCGACGGCGGCACAGCACTCGGGAGGTGCATTTGCGGAACGAACGCTAGAGCTGTCTTCGCCGGGCTTAGAGCGCCCGAGGAGCTGCGCTCGTCGGAGTAAGCACCAGAGCCGCCTTGCCGGACTTAGAGCTCGATGGCGCGTCCTCGGCGATCGCAGTAGCGCCTCGAGACACGCTTGCGGAGCGCAGGGGAGCGGGAGCGAGCGGCGCGAGGAACGGGCGTGCTCGGACTCCTAATAGCGACAGGAGGAGCAGGTCTTGTCCCGCACTTTCGCTTTGCTCATGCTCGACAGCAGTCCGGAGCCTCGCGAGCCCCCCGCATGTTCTAGCCCAAAGATGCGGGCACCATCTTCGTGGCACGGTGCCGCTGGGTTGTGGTGCGCTGGGATGGACGTGGTCTCACGGAGGCCGAGGCGTGGTCCTCCGCCTCATCCTTGATCTGGTGGCACCGCGAGCACCTCGCCGTGTCCACCCTTCCACCGGCGTCTCCTCCGCTTTGCCGTCGGCTCCGTGGCGGCGGGAAGACGGAGATGGGTCTGCGACCCTCGAAGCTCTCGCCTTGGGGCCATGATGCAGCTTGTCGGCGAAGCTGCCGACGGCCGGAGAGGTTGATGAAGAGTCTTTGGCCTTGAACGCCGGATCAGTTCGCACAACCTCGACGCCCCTACCGGGCGCGCCAGGATGTCGCGCGGATGGGTGGCGCGGCACCTATGGGGCCGGGCCCTTCGTGTTCGCACGGGCGGAGGCTGCGCGGAGAGCAGATCGAGGCGACGCGTGGGATTTTACCCAGCTTGGCCGCGATCGTCGCAGAAACCCTCTTGCTGCATTGTGTTGTATTGTGCTTCGGAGCTTGAAGAGCTACAGAGTGGCCTCCCGAGCGTGAGAGTTGCAAGCGAGTCGAACCCCCACGCTGTGCATGGGCCTCCTTTTATAGGGCAAGGGTCACCGGCAGTGTCAACATAGGGTAGAGGGGTAAAATGTAAAAGAGGTGGTAGTTGAAACAGTCGGGAACACAGTGCACTATGGTGCTTTCTACCTACTTTTGACAGAGGGGACAAGGGCATTAAATGCCCGTCGCCGCCCCAAAAGCTCCCGCCATTGCGTCTTCTTTCGCCACGGCGGCGCGGCCACCACCGTGGAGTGCCACCGCATTCTTCATGCAAGACAGCCACCCGCCACGCTCTGGAGAAGGCCGGAGGCGACGCGTGGGCAAATGAGCTGGAGTGCGGCACGTAGCACAGCTCTCCCGGCAAGCTCCTTGCCGGGCCTTGATCTTGCCGGGCCCGGGGCTTGTCGGGCTCTGTGACTTGCCGCCTCGGGTCCTCGCCGGGCGCTGGGCGCCGAGGCGTGACTTCGTGATGTGATCTTCGGTCCTCCCGACGAGCTCCTCTCGCCGGGATCTGAGGAGTAACGAGCCTTGAGCCGGAATGGCCTTCCGGCAAGCTCCTCTTGCCGGGTCTTGAGTTTCTATCTTATATACTTTGTTCTTGAACGGCTTGGTGTGGAGCGGAGATGATCTCCGGCAAGCATTTGATGGATCTGGTTGCGGGGAGCTGGGGCTGCCCGTGCACAAGTTGGGGTACTGAGGTACCCCTACCTTAGTACACCGACACAACCCAATATTTACCCTTACTGTTTTTGTGTGTCCACATGATAATAATGCTACTGTAGTAATCATGTTTTATAGCTTTTGTTTCAATAAAGTGCCAAGTAAGACCTTTAGGATAGCTTACGGTGATAGTTGTGTTGATCCTGCTGAAAATCAGAAACTTTTGCACCCTGTAAATTAGTTTTGTTAATTCACAGAAACGTCATAGTGATCTGATTCTTTTTTCTCTGGATTGGTACATAAATTTCTCAGGCCATCCTAATTTTGTAGGATTTTTGGAGTTCCAGAATTATACGTTTCATACAGATTACTACAGACTGTTCTGTTTTTGACAGATTCTGTTTTTCGTGTGTTGTTTGCTTATTTTGATGCATCTATGGCTATTATTAAGTGATATGAACCATAGAGAAGTTGGAATACAGTAGATATTACACCAATATGAATTTAGAATGAGTTCATTACAGTACCCAAGTTGTGGTTTTATTTTCTTATACTAACGAAGCTTACGAGTTTTCTGTTGAGTTTTGTGTTGTGGAGTTTTCAAGTTTTGGATAAAGATTCGATGGACTATGCAATAAGGAGTGGCAAGATCCTAAGCTTGGGGATGCCCAAGGCACCCCAAGGTAATATTCAAGAACAACCAAGAGCCTAAGCTTGGGGATGCCCCGGATGGCATCCCCTCTTTTGTCTTCGTTCATCGGTAACTTTACTTGGGGCTATATTTTTATTCACCACATGATATGTGTTTTGCTTGGAGCGTCATTTTTTTTTGTTAGTATTTGCTTGATGTTATTTAGAATAATGTTTTTCATCTTTATTTTCAATAAAAATGTCAAGGATAGCCTTTACCATGCTTATTTGGCTAGTATACATGTTGCTGTTTGAAAACAAAAAGTTTACCGCTGTTGCAAAAGTTCCCTAGAAAATTCAGAGAATGGTATAATGTTGAAACTTTTTGCATATTGAGCTCTCATAAATCTTCTACAGCGTACTATTTTTCTCATAATTTTTGGAGTTAGAGAAGTATGATGAATCTTGCATTCTTTACAGACTATACTGTTTTGGCAGATTGCTGTTATGTTTGCATTGTTTGCATATGTTTGCTTGTTTAATGATTCTATTTGAGGATAGGATTATTAAATATGCAGCTGAATTTAGTATGCAATGTCGAATAATAATTTTAGTGATTTGTTACAGTCGAAAATGATAAGGTTTTGCATTGGTTTATACTAACTTATCTCACGAGTTCTTGTTGATTTTTATGTGGATGAAGTTTTTTAGAAATAGAGAAACCATGATATGAGAGGGATTAAGGAGAAACAAAAGATCAAGCTTGGGGATTCCCAAAGCACCCCAAGATAATATTTTAAGAAGTCTCAAGCATCTAAGCTTGGGGATACCCCGTTAGGCATCCCACCTTTCTCCTTCAACAAATATCGGTTAGTATCGGTTCAACCTAAGTTTTTGCTTCTTCACATGAGTTGTGCTATCCTTGCAATGTCATTTTATTTTGTTTTTCTTGCTGTTTGAATACAATACCAAGATCTGAAATTCTTAAATGAGAGAGAGTCTTCAGATAGTTGCATAGTTATTTAGCGACTCATGGATCTTCACTTATATCTTTTTGGAGTAGTTTGTCATTTACTCATGTGCTTCACTTATATCCTATGAGTAAATGGTTGAACGAGTTGAATGTCATAAATCTGAAATTATATATGTCTCATTTGCTTATCCCATGGGGAGTAATGACTTCACATCTAAGAAGTAGAGGTTGTAAATTTATTGAAGGTTAGCAAGCTTTGTATTGGTCATTTGAACAATTCATAAAAGAATATTGAAGGAAGAGAGATTTCACATATAAATATACTATCTTAGACATTTTTTATAATTGTGGGCACTCATTAAGTATGACATGCTAAAGAGTTAATGTTGGACAAGGAAGACAACGTAACGGGTTATGTTTTCTCACATCTTAGTTAAAGTATATTGTCAAGGATCATTCAAAACATCTTGAGCTTGCCTTTCCCCCTCATGCTAGCCAAATTCCTTGCACCAAGTAGAGATACTACTTGTGCTTCCAAATATCCTTAAACCCAGTTTTGCCATCAGAGTCCACCATACCTACCTATGGATTGAGTAAGATCCTTCAAGTAAGTTGCCATCAATGCAAGCAATAAAAATTGCTCTCTAAATATGTATGATCTATTAGTGTGATGAAAATAAGCTTTATATGATCTTTTTAGGGAATCAATAAAAGCGACGGACTGCATAATAAAGGTCCATATACAAGTGACAATATAAAGTGACGTTCTTTTGCATTAAGAGTTTGTGCATCCAACCATAAAAGCGCATGACAACCTCTGCTTCCCTCTGCGAAGGGCCTATCTTTTACTTTATGTCTTTTACTTTATGCAAAAGTCAAGGTGATCTTCACCTTTCCCTTTTTCATTTTATCCTTTGGCTAGCACCTCGTGTTGGAAAGATCCTGATATATATATATCCAATTGGATGTAAGTTAGCATGAACTATTATTGTTGACATCACCCAAAGGTGAATATGTTGGGAGGCAACACTATAAGCCCCTATCTTTCTCAGTGTCCGATTGAAACTCCATAACCATTAGTATTGCATGAGTGTTAGCAATTGTAGAAGACTATATGATAGTTGAATATGTGGAGTTTGCTAAATCAAAGTTCTGACATAGACCCTTCCTGAAAATAAGATGAATTGTAATTATTTGATGACTGAGAATGAAGTTTGCTAGTTTTCAAGAAAGTTTATGGTCTATGCTTTAGCATGTGAATTGCTTGTTGCTTGTTCGTGAGAAGTTTTGTGAGATGAACTACTGTTATGACATATAATCATGCTAGAAAAACTGATTGAAATTATCATTGTTAAACTTGTGCACCTTCTAGCATTCACACTTCATAAATTCTTTCTTTTATCATTTACCTACTCGAGGACGAGAAGGAATTAAGCTTGGGGATGCTGATACGTCTCCAACGTATCTATAATTTATGAAGCATTCATGCTATATTATTATCTGTTTTGAATGATTACGGGCTTTATTATAGACTTTTATATTACTTTTTAAGACTAACCTATTAACCGGAGGCCCAGCCCATATTGCTGTTTTATTGCCTGTTTCAGTATTTCGAAGAAAAGGAATATCAAACGGAGTCCAAACGGAATGAAACCTTCGGGAGCGTGATTTTTGGAACGAACATGATCCAGGAGACTTGGAGTTCAAGCCAGGGATGTTTCGAGGAGGCCAGGAGATACGAGGGTGTGCCCCCTGTCTCGTGGCCCCCTCGAGGCTCCCCCAACCGACTTCTTTCGCCTATATATTCCCATATACCCTAAAACCATCGAAGACGAAGATAGATCGGGAGTTCCGCCGCCGCAAGCCTCTGTAGCCACCAAAACCTCTCGGGAGCCATTCCGGCACCCTGCCAGAGGGGGAACCCATCACCGTTGGACATCTTCATCATCCCGGCGCTCTCCATGACGAGGAGGGAGTAGTTCACCCTCGGGGCTGAGGGTATGTACCAGTAGCTATGTGTTTGATCTCTCTCTCTCTCTCTCTCTCTCTCGTGTTCTCTCTATGGCACGATCTTGATGTATTGCGAGCTTTGCTATTATAGTTGGATCGTATGATGTTTCCCCCCCCCCCTACTCTCTTGTGATGAATTGAGTTTTCCTCTTGAAGTTATCTTATCGGATTGAGTCTTTAAGGATTTGAGAACACTTGATGTATGTCTTGCCGTGCTTATCTGTGGTGACAATGGGATATTAACGTGATCCACTTGATGTATGTTTTGGTGATCAACTTGCGGGCTTCGTGACACTTGGGAACCTATGCATAGGGGTTGGCACACGTTCTTGACTCTCCGGTAGAAACTTTGGGGCACTCTTTGAAGTACTTTTATGTTGGTTGGATGAATCTGAGATTGTGTGATGCATATCGTATAATCATGCCCACGGATACTTGAGGTGACAATGGAGTATCTAGGCGACATTAGGGTTTTGGTTGATTTCTGTCTTAAGGTGTTATTCTAGTATGAACTCTATGATAGATTGAATGGAAAGAATAGCTTCATGATATTTTACTACGGACTCTTGAATAGATAGAACAGAAAGGATAACTTTGAGGTGGTTTCGTACCCTACCATAATCTCTTCATTTGTTCTCCGCTATTAGTGTCTTTGGAGTGACTCTTTGTTGCATGTTGAGGGATTGTTATATGATCTATCTATGTTATTATTGTTGAGAGAACTTGCACTAGTGAAAGTATGAACCCTATGCCTTGTTTCTACCATTGCAATACCGTTTACGCTCACTTTTATCATTAGTTACCTTGCTGTTTTTATAATTTCAGATTACAAAAACCTTTATCTACTATCCATATTGCACTTGTATCACCATCTCTTCTCCGAACCAGTGCACCTATACAATTTACCATTGTATTGGGTGTGTTGGGGAAACAAGAGACTCTTTGTTATTTGGTTGCAGGGTTGTTTGAGAGAGACCATCTTCATCCTACGCCTCCCACAGATTGATAAACCTTAGGTCATCCACTTGAGGGAAATTTGCTACTGTCCTACAAACCTGTGCACTTGCAGGCCCAACAACATCTACAGGAAGAAGGTTGTGTAGTAGACATCAACTCTCCACCGCGAGGTTCCTTGCTCCTTATCGGTCGTCGGGGATCTATGCTCTTCAACTATTTTCTTTTACGTGAGCTTTGTTCATCCTTTCCCAACACGCGAGATATCTAGCATCAAGGTGCACGTGTCATGCAAGAAAATGGAGATAATCAGATAAGCAGTGCGTAAGTGAGTCGTGCACTTCGCTGGCACCTACACAATATTTTTTCTCCTTGATGGCACGTGAATAGTGCACGTACTCAACGACGGAGCACGGGATTGTAGCAATGACATGGTCAGCCCTTTTTTGGAGAGAGTACGTACTAAATAACTTTGATGTGTCCTGTCAACTCGTAGAACGACAAGAAACTTGATTGTGCCTTCTCCCTCGCCAACGCATGCATGGTGGCTCGCAGGATGAGGAGAAACTTTTGCTTACAAGTGGTGGACGTGCAGCAGTTCATTTGGTGTCAGATTGCTAGAAGTACTACTGTAGAACCATCGACTTCCGGAAGAGGCGAAGTGCCAAGCGCAAGGTCACCTACTAACCTCGATGGTTCTACTGTAGAACCATCTTTCACCTCTGAACCTACAGTAAGTACAAGAGGACCCACTGAACCTTCACATCTTTCACCTCGACGTGCTGGTGATGAAAAAATTATCTTCTAAAATATATTTTTGTGGTTCTTGTTTTTTTTGGTCTTGCTTTTATAGTCAAAATTATCGTTCAAGTTCATGCGAAACGGAGGTCCATTTGGGGTCGTGCATTGGAGTTGTCCTTACAAGTGCGACCGCAGTTGAGGAAACCGACTATCGGCAAACCCCCACCTCGCCCGCCGCGTGATGGCTGAGTTAGAGAAATGACGAGGTTGAAGAGATTGCTCTAGCACGGCCTCCAAGAAATATGGTGTCAGATGGATGTCGTGCTAGTGGCGTGTGCCGTACTCCTGGACGTGAATGCTTGTTCTGGCCCATGCCACCCTACTACTCCTACTACTTATATAGTACTCCTACTAGTAGTATCGAGGATTTGAGGTGCTGGTTACATGCAGAGAACACATTAACATATGGCTACAGTAAAAACACCCGCCCGACGCGCGAAGCATGTGAAGCTAGTACAAATAGTGTACTACTATTGTTGATTACCCTCATCCGATAACCTGTTGCAATGCATGTACAATTATGTATTCGGAAAATATTTTTTGCCTTGTCGCACCACTCACTCAGAGAAACAACTCGAAAGCCATTCTTAAATTTAGTAAGTTTATCACAGGCATATCATTTTATTACATACAATAGGTCATCAACGCACATCGACAACGAGGATACATTATAAATACTAAAGTTTTCATCACACAACATATAACAAGCAATGAAATGAACTTCAACTCAACCGTTCCTCAGCATTGGAAACGCTTGCTTTGAACCACAAGTGATTCTCTGGGACGGGCCATCTATTGTCAATCTCGAGTCCAACGCATGACTGATCATCCAGGATGAAGCGGCCTACTATATTAGTACCAGGGTATGGAACCACCCAAATGTCCGAGGTATAGATACAGTTGCTTCTCATAAATGGTACTTCTAATGTTGTGTCAACAATAGTTGGATCGCCTTTCACCATCATCGGATAGTTTTGTCCAAGGAAGAGCGAGTTTTCTCCAAGACTATCAATTCTGTACTAGGGAGAAGGTGTTGGCGCTAGTACACTAGTATCCATCCCTAATACCATGCAATGAGTGTTGGAATAGGTCCGGAGAGTGCAACCATGGGAGACAACACGTGCTCCCTCAGTAGTAACAAACTTAGTGCATTGTATATAGACAAGAAGAGGTGATCCATCGGAATTAGTTGCTAGGCGCCACTGAGTATATAAGTTGTGCTCGTCCTCATGCTTGTGATCATCACCATCGTCATCTCCCCCTTGGTTATAAAAATTTTCAAGTATAGGTGGTGGAATGTTCATAGGACCTTGGAAACACAAGAACAAGGTTAATTAGTAAAGGGAAACTTGCTAACACGCATGTATGTGGATGAAACAATTATAATTATGGTGGAAGACGAACGTACCGAAACTACGAGGATCCCATGTAAAAACAGTGCCATGAGTGGTGGAACCAAACACAAGACCCTCATATTGAATTGCATCACAGTACACATCCGTGTATAGAAACTGATTTTTGAGCAATATCCATCGAGTCGAACCACAAAGGACGGCAACAAGCTTGTCAAAGATAGCAACAACTTCATTGTTCTTGTAATTCCAAGAGCGGTTGGGAACTAGACAAATTGCTATCTTCCTTAGAAGACAGTCACCATGATCATATATGAACGTGCGTACAATACTGGTGTGCTCAACCTCTGGGCAGTCTGCTGAGATTTTTCGAAGTGGAATCCGATGACGAGTGTACACATTCACAAGTTCCCACTCGCAGTTGTACCCAATATAAACAACCCAATCTCCATTTGTGCCTGCCAAATCCTTGCCCTCAAGCGATGGCATCTTAACATCATACATATCATTATCAAGCGGCATCAACTTGCACAAGGCGAGGCCTCCGTCATCCCCGTGCCAGTCATCAGGGTCACGACAAAGAAGGTACTTGCTCTGTCTCAGTTTACAGGGTGTGCGTGCATCCCTAAGTTGTCAATTTGACCAACCTAATACAAGCCATACATTACAAAAAATATATCAATATAAATATCAGATGGTCTATTTTCAAATGGTCTAATTTTTGTGTTATATAATTTATATTATGATGATAAAATTGGAAACCTAGGTATATGCGTAGGACTTGTAAACTGAAATGAAGGGAGTAGGGGAGATCAAACCGCTCCTTGACCCTTGGTTTCCCTGTAATGATGTTATTAGTTGAGTCAAGAATGGTCTTGAACGAACCTGCCATGCTAGCCGAGGTGATGACGTCGCACCGACTAATGAGTTCCTCCACCATGTCATCTTCAAATCGGGGCAAGAATAACGGGGTCGTTTCCGGCCTATTCCCTCCATGGAGAAGATGATCGAACAATAGCAGAAGGAAGGGTGAAGGCAAATGGAGGAGGGAGGAAGAGCGTGTGATAGCAGTTCCAAATCGAGAGGGAAAAGTGAAGAGTCGGTGGACCGTTGCTAGATTGCCACGGTACACAAAGAGGCGCCCCGGCCTACACGTCCGTTCGGAAATAATAGTAGAAAAGGACTCATTGTCGTCTCATTGACATGTTGGAACGGGACCACATGTCAACAAAACATGGTGTGTAATTTCTCGTGTAAAATGCGATCTGGCATCGTTGGCCCGAGGTTGCGCATTAGTTTTTTTTTTGAAAGTTTGCCGCATTACTGTCGGTGTACTAAGGTAGGGGTACCTCAGTACCCCAACTTGTGCACGGGCAGTTGCAGCCTTCATGCAGGGTTTACCACGTGCTCGCCAAGACCTTCCCGCCCATGTCAAACCATTCAAAGACAAAGCATACAAAACAGAAGATTAAGACCCGCAAGCGGAGCTTGCCGAAGGCCGCTCGTGCTCAAGGTGATATCAATCACGCAAGGCCTCGGCGAGAGGATCTCGCCGGAAGACTAGAAGATTGCATCATAGAAGGCACGCCGCGGCCAGATGCGCCTCGGCAAGGGCCCGGGAGCGACAGTTACAGAGCCCGCAAGCTCCCTGCCCGCAGGTCAAGACCCGGCAAGGTGCTTGCCGGAGAATTGCGCCAGGTGTTCGCTGGCCCAGCTCATCAGCCCACGCTGCCGCCTGGGCCTTTCAGGGACGCTGTGGCGGATGGTCAGCAGCCCGGGGACACGGTGGCACTTCACGGTGGTGGATCCATCGCCGTGGCGCATGAGAGACACAAGGGCGGAGCTTTTGGGGTCGACGGCGACGGGCATTAAATGCCCTTGTCCCCCGCTGTCAAAGTAGGTAGCGACCATCGCTCACGACCGTAGCTTCACCGTTCCCGCACTATTCCAACTACCACCTCTTTTACATTTTTACCCCTTTCTCCACGCTGACACTGCCGGTGACCCTTGCACTATAAAAGGAGGCCCATGCACAACGTGGAGGGGTTCGGTTCGGTTCGGCTGAAAACTTAGCAACTCTCGGCCGGTGTAGCTGCCATCAGAGCTCTTCAAGCTCCCGAGCTCAATACAAACCAAGGCAGGAGTAGGGTTTACGCGTCCATCGCGTCTTAACCTGGGTAAAGCCGCCAGCGTGCTCGCCACGATCTGCTCTCAGTGCTCCCTCCGCCTCGCATCGCACACACAAGGGCCCCGCCCCATAGGTGTCCGTGGGCGGCGCTCTCGACATCTCATGGCGCGCTGCTGTAGGGGCGCCGAGGTTGTGCGGACTGATCCGCGCTCACGCTGGCGCGCTTCTTCATCAACCTCTCCAGCCTCATCAGCAACTTCATCAACAATTGCGCCATGGCCCCAAGAAGAAGGCTTCGAGGTTGCAGCCCGTCTGCGTCTTCTTCCGCCGCCACCGAGCCAACGGTGGGCGGAGGAGACGCCGTCGGAAGGGTGGTCGCCGGCGAGACACCCGCAGCGCCGCCAGATCCAAGGACAAACGGATGACCGCGCCGGTCTCCGTGGACATTCCGCGCCCATCTCAGCAGACGACAACCCAAAGCGCGCCATACCACGGAGGTGGTATCCGCATGCCGGGCAAGGACACACCGAGGCTCGCAGGATGCTCCGACCACCGCCCCGACACAAGCAAAGCGAAGGCGCCGAGGCAGACTCGCCTTCTAACTTTGTTAGAAGTCCGGCATATCCCGCCTCGCACCGCCGCTTCCCGCTCCCTCCACTCCGGCAGAAGCGCCGCAAGGGCGAATCGCTTCGACTTCTCCAGCGCGGACAAGGCCAAGATCGGAGGGCTACCATCCAGAGCCTGATCGCCGCCAACAACGATTTTTCACAACAGCCGGCGACTCGCGGCGCTGCAAGCTGAGAAGACGGCGGTCGACGGCGATAAGAGCGCCGGCGGTGCGACCACCATGCACTCCCCGCCGCTGAAGCGAAGACGCCGCCCGCGAACAACGCCGACGACGGCTCCACGGCATCGCCGGATCCGCAGACTTCGCGGATCAACGCCAGTCCTCGACGATCGGGCGATAAGAAGACGCCGACCACATCGAGCGCCGCCGAAAGCTCGGCGACAATCGACCAGAGAGCTGGGAACACTGCCGACGCTGCGGCGCGCCGGTGAACCAGCGACTTGTCAGACGCTGCAGCGAGCTGCCTGCGTCACCCGCGAGCTGCGGCGGCCCAAAGGCTCCAAAGATGAAGAATTTCAAGCCCGACGCACCGGAGAAGTACGACGGCAAGACGCACCCTCGAATTCCTCGGTTCTACACCATCGTGGTGCAGGCTGCCGGAGGGCGCGACGAGAAGATTCTCGGCGACCATTTCGCCAGGCTTAAGCCGAACATTCGCTCTGGCTTATGCACTTGCCGGAAGGCTCCATTTCTTCTTGGGCTGACTTTGCCATCAGTTTGTTGGCGCCTTCATCGGGCGGCCACAAACCCCAAGGCCAAGAGAGCGATTCCACATTTTGGCCCGTAGGAAGGAGAATCCTCAAGACGATATCCAACGCTTCACCAAGGCAAAGACAACATCCTCGATGTCCACCTCGCCGGTTATCGGCGCGTTCCACCGTAACGCGCGAATCGCCGATGCCCGAGAGATGGCGGCGACCAAGATTCGGGATGTCGCGAGCTCTATGCTCGTTGATAAGTGCGCCGCTGAAGAGGGGAGGAGACTCCCGGGAGGATGCGGGCGCAGGAGAAAGCGATAGACGACGCCGCCCGGCAAAGAAAGAGCCGCGCGAACAACCAAAGAGGAACAACAAAGAGGTGCTTGCCGCCGAGAAGTCCGCAAGGAGGCTCCCGCCAAGCAAACACAGGCTTGCGGCTCCGCAAGGAGCTCTGCCCTCAGAAGGGCGGCCGACAAGCGTGACGGCTCCGGCAAGCAATATCAAGAAATCCACCGCACTAAGGGCCACGATCTCTCCAATCGCAAGCGCGCCGAGTATCTCGCCGAGCAGCAAAAAGCTGAGTACGAGAGGCGCGACAAGGAGAAGGCCCAAGGTGGCGGAGGAGAACCGAGCAAGAAGCGGCCGCTCAATGGCCGGGAGGACGCCGCGCAAGGCCAAGCAGCGGCAAGGTGATCGACCTCCCGGGCCGCGATAATGATGAAGCGACGGCCACGAAGACATGGAGGATGAGGATAACAGCGAGAAGGAGTTCCGTAAGGCCACGGAGGTCCTGTAAGGCGCGACGGTGGCGCCTTCTGCACACCTCCCACCGCCAGCCAAAGCAAGGTGCGTGAGGTGAATGCAGCGGAGCCGCCTGTGGAGTCGCCGCCGCTCCTCAAATGGTCCAGACGCCTATCATTTTTGATCTTGAGGATCACCCGACCGCACCACCGCGTCGGGTGCTTGCCGATGCTGGTCTCGCCCACCATCCGCAACCTCAAGGTCACCAAAATGTTGGTTGACGGCGGGCCGGCTGAACTTGATCTCCTCTCGCTGCGATCAAGAAACTCCAAATTCCAGATGCGAGCTCAAGAGACCGGTCCTTTCCAAGGAATCAACCCGGACGGAGCAAGCCCAAGGAAAGATCACTCGCTCGGTGACCTTTGGCGGGAGCTCAATTTCAGGATCGAGCGCATCACTTTCGACGTCGCCGATATTCCGCTGCCATACAACGGAATACTCGGCCGCCCTGCCTCGCCAAGTTCATGGCAGCTTCCCATTATGCTTACAACGCTCAAGATGCCGGGCCGATAAGCGCCATCACCGTCCACGGCGACAAGAAGGATGCGCTTATCTGCGCCGACAAGATCTACCGGGATGCGGCAGCTGCGCCGAGAAGAATACACTTGCCGCTGAAGCTCTCGAGGGAAGAAGACGAAGACCAAGTCCGCAAGTGCTCGGGGCCCACTCCGCAACCGCACCTCTTCGAGTGCTGCGCTGCCGCCGAGGACGCCCCGCCGAGCTCCACCGCAAGAGTAAAAAGGGAATGGCCGCCCGCCGCAACCAAGAAGGTGTCCGCCAAGGAGGACGGCACCGGTGGTACCTTCACCATCGCCACACTTGACAAAGAATAGGAAAGCGCGCTCGTTGCTTTCCTCGGGCGAATGTCGATGTGTTTGCATGGCAACCATCCGACATCCCCGTGTTCCTGTGAAGGTGATTGAGCACAAGCTTGCTGTTTGCCCTCATCGCGCCCATCAAGCAAAAAGTGAGGAAGCAAGCCGTGAGCGCCAAGAATTCATCAAGAAGAAATCAAGAAGCTAGAGGCAGCGGCCTAGTTAGAGGTGTGATCCATCCGACGTGGTTAGCAAACCCGATTAAAGTGGCGCAAGGCCAACGGGAAATGGAGGCTGTGTATAGACTTCACCGATGTGAATAAAGCATGTCCCAAAGATCCATTCCCTTGCCGCGCATTGACCAGATTGTTGACTCCACTCGCCGGATGTGAGCTACTCAAAGCTATCACCGATCTTTATGGCCAAAGAGGATGAAGAGAAGATCGCATTCATCACTCCATGCGGCACTTATTGCTTCATACGCATGCCATTTGGATCAAGAATGCAGGATCAACATTTGCGAGGGTAGTGTATATCGCTTTTGGAGCCACGTATCCACGTAAATGTAGAGGCTTACATGGATGATATCGTGGTGAAGAGCAAGAGCAAGGATACGCTGATTCAAGATTTGGAAGAGACATTTCAGAATCTGCCCAAGATACAACAAAGTTGAACCCCGAGAAGTGCGCTCGGAGTTCCTCCGCAAACTTCTCGGTTCTTTGTGTCACGAGGGGATTGAAGCCAACCCCGACAAGATTAAAGCCATTGAGCAGATCGAAGCCCCGGCGAGTCAAGGATGTCAAGGCTTGCAGGTTGTGTGGCTTCCCAAGAGGTTCATTTCAAAGTCTGCGAACGCGCCCTACCTTTCTTCAAAATCTTGAAGAAGGCAGGTCCCATGAAGTGGACTCGAAGCGGAGGCAGCGCCGCAGATTTGAACGGTACCTATCCTCCACCCCGATACTTGTCGCACCTAGACCACAGGAGAAGTTGTTGTTGTACCTAGCGGCAACCAACCAGTGGTTAGTGCTGCGTTAGTAGCGGAGAGGAGTCCGACGAGGAGGCTACACCACCGCAAGCGAGTCCAATGACAAGGTGGGGCTGCTCCGACAAGCTCTGGCCCCGACAAGGACAACTCTGAGCAGGAACAGGATGAGGTGCGGAAGAAGATGGTGCAGCGCCCGTATTTTGTAAGTTCCCTTCTCCGGGGCTAGATCAAGATACTCTGGGTGCAAAGTTGCTTCGCCTCCTCATGGCCTCGAGAAAGCTGCGCCATTACTTCCGTGCACACGAGATAACAAAGGGTCACTCGCTTCAACCGAAGAGGATATTGCACAACCCGTAGCAACAGCAGGATCGTTGAGTGGGCACCGAGCTGTCGAGCTTTGACTCAAGTTTGAAAGTACTTCAACCATACAGAGCCGAGCTTTGGCAGAATTCATAGCAGAATGGACCCCAACGCCCGATGAAGAAGTCCAAGAAACAAGTACACCCGTACAAGAAGCGACAAGTGAATGGGTAATGTACTTTGATGGTGCCTTCTCGCTGCAAGGCGCCGGTGCCGGTGTGGTACTCATCGCGCCCACCGGAGAGCACCTCAAGTATGTTATCCAGATGCACTTCCCAAGGGAGCAAGCGACAAACAACACCGCTGAATATGAAGGTTTGCTCGCCGCCCTCGTGGATTGCGCGCGAACTTGGGATCGAAGTTGATTGTCGCGGGAGATTCTCGCCAGGTCCGCAAGTTAACAAGAGCTATCGAGCCCTTTGATGGAAGCTTATGTCGATGAAGTGAGGAAGCTTGAGGAGCGCTTTGAAGGTTTGCAGATGGAGCACGTCCTGAGAGCTCAAAATGAAATCGCAGATGGCCTTTCAAAGTGTGCTTCGATGAAGTTACCTGTGGAACCGGGGACCTTCTTGCTCAAGCTGACTCAGCCATCCGTCACGCCATCAATTGGGCAGTCCAAGAAGAGAAAGTTGGTCTCCGGCGACTACTTGCCGGCAGGTCTCCCTGAGGCCGCCGCCAAGGTCCCCAAGGTCAACGACCAGAACGCTGAGGAACAGTTTGCTCCTGCAGATCCTCGGATCTGTCAGACAGCTTGAGTTAGTGTTCCCGACAAGCCTCGCCTCGGCGAGCTTGCCGGGGACCTTCAGCCCGGCAGAGCTGAGGTTCTTGCCGAGAAGCCGAGGTTCCCGCAGCGCCCTCATGCCTTTAGTCCTGCCGCTGAGCCCCGAAGTTCGGCATGGGCGCAGCAGACGTCTGCTTTTTGCAAACGGAGAACTTCCCGACGCACCCGTAAGAAGTAGAGAAGATAACCAGACAAATAAGTATGTACCAGTTCGTGGATAACGAGCTGTATCAAGAAGGCTCAATGGTGTCGATCAAGTGCATCTCCGTGGAACATGGATGTGCTGCTGGCGTAAATACACGGAGGCATATGCGCCACCACATTGGCGCAAGGGCACTTGCCGAAAGCTTTCCGAAGGGTTCTTTGGCAAGAAGCCTCCAAGATGCAACCGCACTAGTAACCAAGTGTGAAGCGTGCAGTTCCATGCAAAGCGATTCATCACCACTCAAGCTCTCCAAACAATCCCTTTGTCGTGGCCTTCTCGTCCAGGGGCTCGATATCCTCGCCCCTTCCCCGTCGTTGGGGGCTTTGAGTACTTGTACGTAGTAATCGACAAGTTCACAAAGTGGCCGAAGTGGAGCCAGCGAGAAAGGTGACAAGACAATCAGCGGTCAAGTTCTTTCAGATCGATTGTGTGCCGCTTTGATCCCTAACAGATTATCACCGATAACGGTACACAATTCACTAGTCGCACCTTCATGCAAGACGCCCAAGATCTTGGCGCCAAGGTCTGTTTTCGCTCGCTGCTCACCCGAGGAGCAACGGTCAAGCGGAGAGGGCCAATCGCTGAAGTGCGCGCGGGCTCAAGACAAGAACTTTCGACAAAGCGCGCAAGTGCGGAAGAAATTGATAGAGGAGCTACCGCGGCTCTTTGGTCAATCGAACGACACCAAATCGAGCCACCGGACAGACACCTTTGCTCTAGTCTATGGAGCAGAGGCAGTTCTCCCCACGGAACTCGATACGGATCTCCTCGAGTGCTCGCTTATGATGAGCTCGAGCAAGAGCAATCGCGCAAGATGATGCATTGCTCCTGAGGAGGGACGCCTGTGCTGTCAGACGAGCTGCTCGATACCAGCAGCCTTGCGCCGCTACCATAGCCGCAAGGTCAAAGCCAGAGTCTCGAGGAAGGCGACCTTGTTCTTCGGCGTGTTTAGTCCGCCAAGAATTCCAACAAGTTGACGCTGGTGGGAAGGCCCTTATCGGGAGAGACAAGTCACGAGGCCCGCGCTGTCCGCCGAGATCAAGAAGGCTTACCGTGAGCAACTCTCGAACATAGAGCATCTTCGCAAGTTTCACCCAGAAGGCGCGTTGCCGTGATCCGCCCCGCAACCACCTTTTGTACAAGCTTTGCCGCTGTTGCATGTAACCCTTTGTACAAAGCCGGGCGCAGACCGTGCATCAAGAAAGTTTCGTGTTTATGCTATTTGCCTTTTTGCATGCTTTTTTTGCAATTTGCATGTGTTATTTGGCATTTTGTGCAACGTACACATCCGTAAGTTTATAGCACGCCGAAGGCCATATACTTGTTTCCTCTCTTTCCTTGCCTCTTAAGCGAAGGAACGCTCTCGCGCACAAGTTTGCCGAGGGAAGGAAATGGAGGATGAACCAAGTGCTGTTCAAGAAAGAGAAGCTTGCCGGAGAACGCATGATCACTTAAAGCTAAGTTATTAGAATCGAGCAGTTCAAAATTTTAAATTTTAGTTGCCTTCCTTGAACAACCACACTTTGTATGGAAAACCTGCGCGGAGGAACCTACTCGTGGATAGCCGCACTTTATCTTGTTTTCGAGCACGCCAACGATTTAAGTGAGCTGCGATAAGTGTCGCGCCTTTGTTTCGCTTTCGAGTCCGCCAGCAAGCTAAGTGCTATGCGACTAGTCACAGTAAGGTTGCTTGCCGGTAAGACCTTGCCAGCGGGCTGCTTCGAAGTTCAAGACTCAGCGCCAAGGCAAGGGCCCCTTGCCGCAAGTTCCCTAGAAGCGTGGGGTTGAAGCATACAAAGTTGAGGATCAGAACAAGGGAGATAACACTGCATCTATTGATCAAAATAAAGATAATATCTTACAAGGAATAACTTGTCGCGATGACTAATGAGTTCATAACACCCTATGCAGCAACAAAAAAGAGATAAAGATAAAGGAGGCCTAGTCTACGCGGTCGCCCTCCACCCTGGAGATCTTGTTCACTTTAGCAATGATGTGGGCGACCTGCTCCTTCAGAGCCTCCATGTTCGCGGCCGGCCGGCAAGCTGCGAAGAACGCTGGTGAGGTTTATGCCGGATTGCGGTATACGATCTTCGTCGACACGCCCATGGTTCCTGCACAGCCGGGCGAAGTCTCCTCGGCGAAGTTGCGCGATCTTCTTCCGCAGATCCGCAAGGGCCGGCGCGATCCCCAAGAAGAGGCCGAGCTTGGCGCTTGAGGAGATTTGATCCGGGAGTAGATGAGATGCTCCAGCCAGCCCGCAGCTCCCCGGTCGATGTCGGACGACAGATACCAAGTCCTCGGTACATAGCTTGACGGCACGGCGGAAGTGCTCGGCTGCTTTGTTGGCGCTGTCCACTGCTGTTCGCTCCTGCGGAGCTCCTCCTTCAATTTGGTCTCCGATCCCGGTGGCGCTAAGCGAGTCCTCAACAGGAGACTTTCAGCTCAAGATCCTCGATGGAGTCCTTGGCGGCCTTCAACTCGCCGCTCTTCTTGGAAAGACGCACCGAGTTCTCGAGTTGGTGTGGCGTCCTTCTCGCTCCCGTGATGAGCGCCGGGCGACCTTCTCCACGCTCGCCTTCAAGAACTCCTCCAGCTTTCGCGACCTTGGCGGCAAGCTCCTCCTTGGCGGTCTCCGCAGGCGCAGGGCGGCTTTCGGCCTCCTTCAGCCCCCGCCAAGGGCCTGCTCCCGAGCGGCAAGGTCTTCCTCATGGAGTTGAGGTTGACCTTCACCTGGGCGAGTTCTCCTTCTCGCCGAAAGTTTCTACCCGGCGAGCCGCCTGCTGTTCTTCGCCTCGCCTTCTCCAAAGAACCACTCTTGATACTCCCCGCGAGTTGCTCACGCTTCTCCACCACCTCGCGGAGAGCAGCCTGGTTGGCGGCGCTGAGCTCGCAGCACGCTTCTCCATCTCCTCGGCGGCCTTGGCGGCAAGGGCCTCCCGGGAAGCAGTTACCGCCTGCCCGTAAAGGGCCGGAGCTGGTGAAGCAGCTTCTCGGGCCCGCTGTCGTTCCCTTGGCCCTCGACGATCTTCAAGCCCGGAGGCGAGGACCTCCCATCAAAGGCCTCGCCCTCCGCGGAGTCAGGACGAAGAGCCCCACGGCACTGGATGAAGACGCTGGGGGCTTTCAAGTAGTAGCCGGATCGCCTCCTCTCCGCGGAGAGGTCGGCGATCGGCGCAGACTTGATGCTCCCGCCGCCTCGGCCGGCGGTGCGGTCGCCGCCCTCCTCCCGGCAGCTGCGTCCCAGCAGCCGAGCGGTCTCTTCGCAGTTGGCCCGGCGGCTCCGCCAGTCTCGGCGACAGGGCGTCGCCGCCGCCGCCAAGGCCCTCCTCCTCAACAATGACGACTTCCGCTCCATCTGCTCGGGGAGGAGGATCTAGAAGAAGAAGAAAAGCAAAGAAGTTCAAGCAAATATCCAAAAGAGACGACGCTAAGAAGACAAAGTTGCGTAAACCTACCTTGGCGGACGACGTCGGCCGGCTCCCTTGCCGGGAGCTCGCTTTGGCGGAGTGGCCGCCCTCGCTGGGCTGCTCGCCTCGGCGGAGTACCCGCCCTTGGCGGAATGCTCTCCTTGCCGGGAGCTCGACCTTGGCGGGACGGCGGGACCTGCGTTCCTCGGGCGACCTCCGGACGCTTCCCGCCGCTGTGGCTCCACCTCTGCACAAGTCAAGACAAAACATCAAGGCATTAGCACAAGACCAAAATCTTCAAACACGCCCGGCGAGCGAAGTGCGTAACCCTGACTTACGCTGGGGGCTGCGCTGGGCTGCTCCTTGAGCAGCGCTGGTCCGCAAGCTTGGCTCCGCACGCCCCGTCGCCGTGGCGGGCGAAGTCGTCTGCGATTTCGACCACGGGCACCTTGGCCTTCTTTACGCTGCTACTGGGCCAAGGTCCTGAAATCAACGCAAGAAACAAGATTAGCATCAACAATGATCAAGGCGAATTTGAGAAGATAAAGATCTCGGATACTTACCTCCTGTTCTCCTCGTCGTTTTCGCCAAGGCGGAGAAGTCATACTCCACTGGGCGCTGCCGGCGCGAGGAACGGAGGCGAAGACTCTCGGGCGCTTGGCGGTCTCGGGCTGGGGCTGCGGCGACCCAGCCTCGTGGCAGCCGGGCCCGAGAAGCGGGCGGAGCCGCCGCCCGCCCGAGAAGACCTCGTCCGCTGGCGCCGACCTGCGGGCGCCTGCGGGCTCGCGGCGGGCCGCCTCGCTGGGCCGTCGCGCCGCCGCCGACGCTGCTTGGCTTCCCGGAAGCTTATACGCCCGGCGAGCTGGTTGTTGCCGGGGCTCTGCGCCCTCGCTCGCCGCCGCTTTGCGGAGGCGCTTGAAAGGAGAACGCTTAGGGCTTGCTCGGGCGGGAGGTCTCCGACGACGAGGAGAGGTCGCCGGCGAAGGTCCGTGGACCCACTGCCTCCTCGCGCCTCGGCGTCCTCCTCCTCCTCCTCCCGGCTGGCTCGCTGACCCAGCGCTTCTGCGCGACTTCTTTCCTTTGGCGCCTCTCCTCCCGCGCGCTTTCGCTTCTCGCTGCGCCTCGCTCCCTCCAAAGAACGCCACCCCTGCCGCTGCCTCGCCGCGATTCCGGGATCCCGGAGTGCCTCAACGAGGGACCCGCGAGCGCTGCCGAGGAAGCTGCAGTAGTTCACGGATCTCCGCCTCCGCTTGGCAGGACACTTCCGCAGCCTCTCCTCCTCGGGCGTGTAGCGAACTCTCCTGCCGCTGCGGCGCAGCAGCCTCTTTCAGCCCGAGAAGCTATGTATGCAAGCTCTTGGTCGGTAGTGTCCCGATGTTCCTTGATGTCATCTCTTGTTCTTCGCCAACTCCACAAGGTTGTCGGGAAGCTGAGGATGTCTGATGGACTGGGCGGAATCCACGCGCGATCCACGCCAGGCGAATCACACGCGGGCATCATGGCGCAAAGACGATCCTGCGTCTTTGTCAGTGAGAGGGCACCACTCCCGGGAGGTCTGAACCACTCGATGGGCCGGGTCATATTTAAAGAGTTCCCGACCATCCCCTCAGCTCTAGCGCCGTGAAGTTGAAGTTCAGCCCGGGCGAGCCTCATTATATCCCCTGCGCTGCAGTATCTCAGTGCCGCCTTTTTCCTGTCTTGGAGAGGGGCAATGCGGCGGCGGAGGAAGTCTCGCGCCTACTTCGCAACGGACAGCTTTGCCATTCAAGACGAAGAATCCGGATGAGAGCGACGTTGAGCTTGACGCCGTCTGAATCCAGCTCGCTCCATCCTCGCCACAAGACGACGATGGGCGCGTCGCGCGCGTGAAGGGCTGTGGCGCTGTCCTCAACGATCCAAAGACCATCAAGACGCCACCTCCCACTTGCCATGAGCTCCCGGCAAGTACTCCTCCTTCTTGTTCGATTTAAAAACCCAAGAAATTCCTCCGGAGAGGGGGCGCCGCCTCTGCTCTAGGAGTGAAGAAGTGCCTAAACAGCGCTACGCTTGGTGTATTCCAATGAAGTTTTCAGACATGTGTGTGAAAACCGCCATTGTGAGGATGGCGCTGGGAGTGAAGTCAAGAAGGTGGAAGCCGATGTGTGCATGATGTCGCAGAAGAAATCGTAAAAAGGGGGCAAAGGCCGAATGGAAGAAGGCTGCGAAGAAATAGTACCCGCCGATAGTTGTCCTTGGCGCGGCAGGATAAGCTCGTCCGAGGATGCGCATTGGTCTTCTTGGCCCGTAAGGTAATATTTGCTCCAGAGTTCCCAAGGCTGAGCCGCGCGAGAAGACGACGCTCCGCTTCGCAGAAGGCGAAGCCACCCCGCTCAGATTTCTTGGTCTTCTCCGCCTTCCCCTTCCCGGTCTTCGGGGCCATGGCGGAGGCGGCGAGGGAAGGAGGACGAAGAATCCGGCGGCGCCGCAGACGCAAGAGACGGCGGCGGAGGTTTGGAGGCGGAGCGCAAAGGGGATCTCTGGAGGAGGAAGAAGATGCAATGAAAGCGAAGGAGGGGAGTCGTTCCTGCTTCCTCTGCTTTTATGGGGAAGTGGGGGCGCCGCTCTTCCCATTAAAGAACGTGGCACGCCCCATCCCACGACGCCGCAATCGGCGCGTGCTGCTGCGGGGATGCGATAGATGCGGAAGTGGATTCGCGCCAGGTCGCGTGGTGCCCGCAGACTGCTTTTGGGCCTGGCCCAACAGCGCCGCACCGGTGTGGCCCAGTTCGGGGCTCTGTCGGTGTACTAAGGTAGGGGTACCTCAAGACTTCAACTTGTGCACGGGCAGTTGCAGCTTCCCGCGGCAGGGTTTACCACGTGCTCGCCGAAGACCTTCCTGCCCCATGTCAAACCATTCAAAGACAAAGCATACAAAACAGAAGATCAAGACCCCGGCAAGCGGAGCTTGCCGGAAGGCCGCTCTGTGCTCAAGGTAATATCAATCACGCAAGGCCGGGCGAGAGGAGCTCGCCGGAAGACTAGAAGATTGCATCATAGAAGGCACGCCGGGCGCCAGAGCGCCCCAGCAAGGGCCCGGGAGCGACAAGTTACTGAGCCTCGCAAGCTCCCTGCCCGCAGAGTCAAGACCCGCAAGGTGCTTGCCGGGAGAATTATGCTTGTGTGCCCGCTGGCCCAGCTCATCAGCCCACGCGTCGCCTTGGGGCCTTTCCAGGGACGCGTGGCGGATGGCTGTGCAGCCTGGGGGACACGGTGGCACTTCACGGTGGTGGATCCATCGCCGCGGCGATGAGACACAAGGGCGGAGCTTTTGGGGTCGACGGCGACGGGCATTAAATGCCCTTGTCCCCATTGTCAAAGTAGGTAGCGACCATCGCTCACGACCGTAGCTTCACCGTTCCGCACTATTCCAACTACCACCTCTTTTACATTTTTACCCCTTTCTCCTCGCTGACACTGTCGGTGACCCCTTGCACTATAAAAGGAGGCCCATGCACAACGTGGAGGGGGTTCGGTTCGGTTCGGCTGAAAACTTAGCAACTCTCGCGCTCGGTGTAGCTGCTACTATAGCTCTTCAAGCTCCCGAGCTCAATACAAACCAAGGCAGGAGTAGGGTTTACGCGTCCATCGCGTCTTAACCTGGGTAAAGCCGCCAGCGTGCTCGCCACGATCTGCTCTTCAGGCTCCCTCCGCCTCGCATCAAGACACACAAGGGGCCCCGGCCCCATAGGTGTCCGTGGGCGGCAGTTCCCCCCGACAATTAGTTATCGACCTTTATTTTTTTTAACATACAATCCGAATGGGTAGCTCCTGTGGTCATCACACATGAGCGGATATAGTGATGGTTGATTCGCCCGAGCAACTTATTACTGTGGGAATATGGGAGTACCAGCGGATTCAAGGGACAGAGAAATGATGGTTGCTTCGTCCGAGCAACTTACTTGGCGAAGGTGGGGCTCTGTGATTTAACTGCTCACTAGTCATTACTACTACGGCGCAAGGAGCGGGGTGAATCTTTCCATGAATTGTGTTGTGCACTCAATATTGCTGCATGGCAGGTGGAGCCGGATGAAGGATGTCCAACATGTCGGCGAAATGAAGTTGAATTGTTTCTGGCATTGCTATCAATCCTTCAGGATTTGTTTATCTGTACGCATAATTTTAATGAAATTGTACTGTGATGCTATGAAGGTTTCAACTTTGGTTCCCATAGGAAAAAAAGGTTTCGACTTAGGATGCATGTGTCTTGCCTCGAGATTATCTCGTCACAACATTCCATCAAATACAAATGAAACTACCATGGCTACCATCGCTAATGCATCTCAATGGTTCGCCGATCAGCACCAATATTCACATCACAACTGAAGACAAAGTTGTGAGAAGGTGTACAAATAAAGAAAAAAATAAAATTGATCGATGTTGTTCGTAGGCATGGCTCCATTTCCTTGGCACAGTGTTCATTGCTTGGCAGCTAGTTTCACCCAGCTTTGTAACCAAAAAAGAGGTGTATGGATGTCACGCCCAAGATGCGACCCTATCCTAAAGGAACTCGAAGGTCCCACCAAGGATAGAAGCGCATCTTGAAGACGCTTTTGCAAGGTGGATATCATTACATCAACATTACATAATAGTGGGGATACATACAAGAGGCATACAATGCCACATGAATACAACAATACAACATACAAGAACAACCTCCGACTACGGATGAATCATAAACAGAAACTTAAACAAAATCCACCCTGCTAGCCCAGGCTGCCGACCTGGAACCTATCCCTTGATCGAAGAAGCAGAAGAACTCAACGCAAGCAAGCATCGCTCTCACGTCATGAACATTGCATAACCTGTACGTGCAACTGTTGTTGTAGTAATCTGTGAGCCATGAGGACTCAGCAATCCCATTACCATGGGTGTCAAGACTAGCAAAGCTTAATGGGAAAGGAAGGGGTAAAGTGGTGAGGTTGCAGCAGTGACTAAGCATGATATGGTGGCTAACATACGAAAATGAGAGCGAGAAGAGAAACAAAGGAACGGTCGTGAAGCTAGCAATGATCAAGAGGTGATCCTGAACACCTACTTACGTCAAACAAAACACAGAAACCGTGTTCACTTCCGGACTCCGCGAGAAGAGACCATCACGGCTACACACGCGTTGATGCATTTTAATTCGGATCTGATGTCAAGTTATCTACAACCGACATTAACAAATTCCCATCTGCCACATAACCGCGGCACGGCTCTCGAAAGTTTATACCCTGCAGGGGTGTCCCAACTTAGCCCATGACAAGCTCTCGCGATCGACGAAGGAATAGACCTTCTCCCAGGAAGACCCGATCAGTCTCGGAATCACGGTTTACAAGACATTTCGACAATGTTAAAGCAAGGCCAGCGAAGCCGCCCGATGCGCCGACAATCCCGATAGGAGCTGCACATATCTCGTTCTCAGGGTAACACCGGATAGGTCAGCCTACGAGTAAAACCAGACCTCGAGTTGCCCCGAGGGGGCCCCTGCATCTGCTTCGGTTCGCACCAACACTTAGACAAGCATCGCCCGGGGGGCTAAAATAAAGATGACCCTCGAGAGAGCGACTCCCAAGGGAAAAGGTATAGGTGGTGGTGAGGCAAATGGTAAATACAAGGTTGGGCCTTGCTGGACAAGTTTTATTCAAAGCGAACTGTCAGGGGGGTCCCATAAATCACCCGACCGCGTTAGGAACGCAAAAATCCGGAACATAATACCGTATGACGGAAACTAGGGCGGCAAGAGTGGAACAAAACACCAGGCATAAGGCCGAGCCTTCCACCCATTAGCAAATATATAGATGCATTAATAATATAAGAGATATTGTGATATCCCAACCAAAATCCTGTCCACCATGGAGAAATCTTCAACTTCACCTGCAATTAGCAACGCTATAAGAGGGGCTGAGCAAAGCGGTAACATAGCCAAACAACGGTTTGCTAGGAATGGTGTCAAAGGTTAGAGGTTCATGGCAATTTGGGATGGCTTGATAAACAGGTAATAGGTAGCGGAGCATAGCGATAGAACAAAGCAACTAGCATAGCAATGATAGTAGTGAGATCCAGGGTAGCAGTCATCTTGCCTGAAATCCTGCAAGGAAGAAGAACGAGTCCATGAAGAAGACGAACGGATGAAGTCAAACCAATCGAAGACGAATGAATCCTCACGATCGCAACGAAATAGGAACTAACAAGAAGAAGCACACAACATAGTAAACACACCACACATGAACAAGGCATGATGCACAACAAGCATGATGCATGCCCAAGCTACATGAAGCTACTCATGGCAAGAGATGATGCAAACAAGAACAACACATCAAGGCAAGTTTAAATGAGGCCGGAAACAACATATAACAATTCCGGTAAGTCCTCATATGCATATTTCGAAATTGGTCCAGAACTGAATAAACCTTATGTTCAAGTTTTTAAACAGCAAGTTAACATGCACCAAGATGATCTACACAAAAATCTAGTCAAGTTACATATAAAGTTCATTAGATTCGGAGCTACGGCCTAGAAGATATGAGCAAAACAAGTTAAACATGGCATTGATGCAAAATGCACCCAAACATCAAGCAAACACACCAAAACAAGGATGCAACATGATAATATGAAACAACATGCAAAATCAAACAAGTTTCATATAGAGCACACTTAAAACGGAGCAACGGTTGCAACACATGCACACCATACAAGTCATAGCAACAATCTGTCCATAACAGCAACTAGGCATCTTACAAGCATCAAAACAACATGCTACAGCACCCCAACATAATAACAAAAGGCATGGGCATGAAGTACTGGTAAAGCATAACAAAACATGAACACTGAGCTATCTCCAGAAACAACTAGAACATGCTCAAAAAGACATGGCGATATTGCAAATAATAACAGTTTCAGACTTTGCAGAAATAACATCAGGTTGCAATGTTTAGAGCAAGCAAACAACATGTTACAGGAACATATCATGGCAAACAAAGGCATGGCATGAATCTACTAATTGCATAGTTCAAAAGACCCTTACTGACCATGAGCCAAAAAGGATCAGAAGATAAGATGGCACCCATGTAAACATGGCAAGTTATATTACAGATTCAAACATGGCAGGAACAAGAATAATTAGGCATGTTAGTGAGCTTGAACCACTCACCACAGAGCAATACATGGCATGGCAAGGCAACCAACAGTAAGAAGGCATGTTTATGAAGCTAAGAATGGCAAGAGCAAGGTCATAGGGTTCATGAATCACTAGGAAAACACATGGGAACAAGTGAACTTAGTGTTATCAGGCTGATAGCAACATTTTCAAGCAACTTGGAGCACGATGACAACATGTTCCAGCAGGCTATAATTGCAACCAAGGGCATGAATGGATAGATCATGACATGTAGATAAAAACATGTTTATAGAGCATCTCCAGATTATGCGTAGAATGATTAGTGGAAGCATGTTAACATAGCAACAAAATATAACAGAATCTGTCAGAAAACAAAGAACAAAGAACTACCCTACTTAACAAGCTCAATGCACTCACTACACAAGTCACAAAAATACATGGTTGGCACCCCGGGAAAGATGGCATGGCATAGATCAACATTCATGTAGACATCAACCTCATAGGATGCACACATCAAACATGGCAAAAATGATAAATGAGCAAGTTATAACAGCCAAGCAGATTAACATCAACATGCACTCTTCCAACAAAGATTTCGGGCATCAAGATTAGCTCAAATGAAAATGATGCAGTGGAATGAAATGAAGTACTCGTCGAGACGAACAATTTGACATATTATACGCACGAAACGGAGCTACGAGTGCAGAGATGGGATGCAATGAACATGGCATGTTTATGCAAGAAATCTGGGACAGGCGAAATTATACCTCCGGAAACCGGGACGGAGCCATGCGGGATGGAGGGATCCGGGACGGAGGGGAGGCGATTGGATGGGCTCCTGGTGGATCTCGTCCCGATCCAGGGCGACGGGTCCGGCGGCTCCGGCGAGAGCTCCGGCGAGGGCTCCGGCCGGAGTTGGAGGCGAGGGCGACGGGAGGCGGCTCCGGCGAGAGGAGGCGCGTGGGGAGGCGCGGGCACACGACCTCGGCGCGCGCCGTAGGCGACGAGGCGCCCGGGCGTGGGGTCGCCGGGCGGCAGAGGAGGCGGGCGCTGGTCGCCGCTCGGCGGCGCTTCGAGGAGGCACGCGAGCGGCGGTGGGCGAGGCGGAGCCTCGGCGCGAGAGCCTGGCCCGCCGGGAGCAGCGCGGCGGCGGAGGTAGGCGGCGCCGCGGAGCGCTGGTCGGTCAAGCCTTGCGGCGGCGGCGGCGAACGGCGGCGGCGCGGATCGGCCCGCTGGGCCTCGGATGGGCTCCAGCGGCCAGCGGCGCGAGGGACGGCGGCGGTGCCCACGTGGCAGGCCACGATTGGCCGGGGAGCGGGGCCGACACGTCCGGTCGCCGGGCGGACATGTCCGGCGGCGCGGAATGGATGGATCTAGGGTTTCGGGGGGATTAGACCGCGAATTTGGAATGGGGGGTGTATATATAGGCATAGAGGGAGCTAGGAGAGTCCAAATGAGGTGCGGTTTTCGGCCACGCGATCGTGATCGAACGACCGAGAGCATGGAGGGGAGTTTGGTGGGTTTTGGGCCACTTTGGAAGGGGTGTTGGGCTGCAAACAAAAGAGGCTTTTACGGTTACCCGGTTAACCGTTGGAGTACCAAACGACCTCCAAATGGCACGAAACTTGACAGGCGGTCTACCGGTGCTATACCAAGGCCGCTTGACAAGCCTCGGGTCATTCCGAGAACGTTTAACACCCGCTCACAAAGAAAGACAAAAGGGGAACACCCAATGACATAGGAGCACCGGATTGCAAAACGGACAACGGGGAAAATGCTCAGATGCATGAGACGAACACGTATGCAAAATGAAATGCACATGATGACATGCTATGAAATGCAGATGATGACATGGCAAAGTGCAACACGCAAGCAAATGACATGGCAATGACGGCGAATAACTGGCAGACAACTGGCGCATCGAATCCGGGGCGTTACAACACTCCTCCACTAACAAGAGATCTCGTCCCGAGATCTTAGGACCGAGACGGAAGGGAAAAGGGATGAGGTGAAACAAGAACTCAAGAGAAGGAGCAAAGAATGGAGAGCACTCAAGAAGAACAGAGGAACGCCGAGAATGGCGAGAATCGAAAGCTCACGGAATCAAAAGACTCTGAAATCACTCATTCTAACTGGATTGGTTAGAATGAGAAAAGAAACGGATAAGACTGAAAGGATTAGAACATGAACTTGAGAGGATGGAATGATACTTGATGAAGACATGACACAAAACCTCCGGAAAAAATCGAAAGAGTTGAATGAAAAGAACGGATAAGGATATGACAACTTGTGCCACGAATGAAATTGAAAGCATCTTTAGAAGAAAGGTTGAATGGAGTTGTTGAGAAAATCAACAACGAAAAGAATAAGCTTGTTGTGGACTTATGGATAACATCTCAAAATCATAAGGTGATAACCGAACACAAGCGGAATCGATTGAATAGCTGAGAAGAACGAAGAAATGCAAAAGTCCACTCCAAAAGAATACGGAGAATTAATTGCACTTCCAGACGCTAGAAGAAAAGATACTTGAACTCCACCGACAAGAAACTTGATGAACTCTTGAAGAATGAATTAAATCATGAAGATCCACCATGAAGAACTCCGGTAACAAAAGGATGATGAGATAGAATAATGGATGAAAGAATAAGACTAAAGCTTGCGATGACTTAGATGGAGGTTCTGACAAGATGGCCTAGGAAAATTGAACTCCAGAAAAGAAAAGATGAAAACACTTGGAACTAGAATTTATTCATCAAGAACAAACTCTAAAGGGAAGGATTACTCACTTGGATGAAATAAAAATAAGATTTATTGTATGCTTATCCTTCATCAAATTAAATTGAAGACAAGCAATGGATTTTGCATACTACTTATTGTTCTTGAAAAAGAATTGAGAAGTGACATATCACAAACTAGAGAAGTTCTTCATGAACCACCGGTAGGATAGAAAGAATGAATGAATTGATATGATAATGAAGGAAAAGAATCTTAAAGAACCACCGTAAGAATTCAAAATGACTGAAGAAAGAGAATGAATCACCGGGAAGAATACTGAGACGAACGAAAGGGCACGGATATAGAATAATTGGAGATCGAATCTGAAAAACTTAGAACGGAGAGATATTCCGAAAAGATGGCCTCCAGATGATCGAGAGAGAAAGCAACTCCTGAAATGTTCCGGATGGATGAAAAGAATTGCACGACTGGAAACAATTTGATAGGATAACATCGAGATAGCACCGCGAATCTCCGGGAGAACGGGCAAGATTTAGAGGAAAAACTCTTCTTCAATCTTCAAGTGATGACGAGAAACACCACCAAAATTACTGAGATACTCCGGGAGAATGAAAAGCGAAAAGGTTGAGTCGACGATGAAATGATTTGAAATCGAACTTGGAAAAGGCATGTGACTGATGAAATTCATTCTTACGTCACATTTGAAAAGAATTGAGAATAACTCCGGGAGAATGACAAAGAGGAAGGGTTGAACCAACAATGAAAAGAATTTGAAAACGATCTTGGAAAAGCTTTGACTGATGAAATTCATACTTACATCAAACTCTGAAAAGAATTTGGAATAGCTCCGGGGGAATTAGAAGAGTCAGGTAAGATCCTGGGAAAAGACCTGTGGGTTAGGGCCCACTGAAGAGATAACACCGTTGGGAAGGGATGTTGAACTGATAGATGATGCACCGGAGCAATGACATATTTGAATGAGGTGACCACCTTGAATTAATTGGAACACGGACGAATCTCCTAAGATGTCTTGAGCACCGGAAGGATAAACTGGCGAGAGACGAACGAGCAGGGAAAATACTTAAGCCGAGGAAAAGAATATGATCAACCCGAAAAACTAGAATTGAATCCACCATAAAGAAAAAGGGATGAAGAATGTCGAACGAGACGAGAATTCACCAGTTGAGATAATTGATGGAAGACTGAAGAGGCTCCGCACGAATGAAATAAATGGTCGAGAGAGAGTCAGACTCCGGGAAGAAAAAGGGGCGGGAGGGCAGGAAAACAAAGACAAGTTGGAAGGGGAATCGACGAATATCTTGAAGAGAAAGCACCGGTTGAAATCATTGAGGAAAGAAAGCAAAAACTTCGCACGAGTAGGATGGATACTCGATTACGGACTCCGGTTCCGAGAAGAAAAAGGGAGGGTGGGTGGGAAAAAAAACAAGGACAACCTCGGATGGGGAAAACAACATCGATTGAAAAGAGGCTGAGGATTGATCTCGCAAAAGACAAAGAGGTTCGAATCAGCTTGACGAGGAATGCACCGGATGAGAAGAGGATGGGCAACTCACGAAAACTAACCGCGTGATCCTAAAGAAAAATTTGAAAGGGTATAGGAGTAGTTCGAAACACCTACGTCAAGATTCCTCACCAGAGCGGCGAAGGGAAGAGGAGTAAAAAGAATTCCTACTCTCCGATATAACTAGACTTAGAAAATAGTTTTCTTCTAGACTCAACAACGGCCAAACTACACGATCAATCAAGGGGGCTCCTAGGGTCGGTCGAGGCTCTGATACCAACTTGTCACGCCCAAGATGCGACCCTATCCAAAAGGAACTCGAAGGTCCCACCAAGGATAGAAGCGCATCTTGAAGACGCTTTTGCAAGGTGGATATCATTACATCAACATTACATAATAGTGGGGGATACATACAAGAGGCATACAATGCCACATGAATACAACAATACAACATACAAGAACAACCTCCGACTACGGATGAATCATAAACAGAAACTCAAACAAAATCCACCACCTAGCCCAGTGCCGACCGAACCTATCCCCTGATCGAAGAAGCAGAAGAAGAACTCAACGCAAGCAAGCATCGCTCTCACGTCATGAACATCGCATAACCTGTACGTGCAATTGTTGTTGTAGTAATCTTTGAGCCACAAGGACTCAGCAATCCCATTACCATGGGTATCAAGACTAGCAAAGCTTAATGGGAAAGGAAGGGATAAAGTGGTGAGGTTGCAGCAGCGACTAAGCATGATATGGTGGCTAACATACGCAAATGAGAGCGAGAAGAGAAACAAAGGAACGGTCGTGAAGCTAGCAATGATCAAGAGGTCATCCTTAACACCTACTTACGTCAAACACAACACAGAAACCGTGTTCACTTCCCGGACTCCGCCGAGAAGAGACCATCACGGCCACACACGCGGTTGATGCGTTTTTATTCGGATCTGATGTCAAGTTATCTACAACCAGACATTAACAAATTCCCATCTGCCACATAACCGCGGGCACGGCTCTCGAAAGTTTATACCCTGCAGGGGTGTCCCAACTTAGCCCATGACAAGCTCTCGCGATCAACGAAGGAATAGACCTTCTCCCAGGAAGACCCGAGCAGTATCGGAATCCCGGTTTACAAGACATTTCGACAATGGTAAAACAAGGCCAGCGAAGCCGCCCGATGCGCCGACAATCCCGATAGGAGCTGCACATATCTCATTCTCAGGGCAACACCGGATAGGTCAGCCTACGAGTAAAACCAGACCTCGAGTTGCCCCGAGGGGCCCCCGCATCTGCCGGTGCCTGCACCAACACTTAGACAAGCATCGCCCGGGGCTAAAATAAAGATGACCCTCGAGAGAGCGACTCCCAAGGGAAAAGGTATAGGTGGTGGTGAGGCAAATGGTAAAACCAAGGTTGGGCCTTGCTGGACAAGTTTTATTCAAAGCGAACTGTCGGGGGGTCCCATAAATCACCCGACCGTATTAGGAACGCAAAATCCGGGACCATAATACCGGTATGACGGAAACTAGGGCGGCAAGAGTGGAACAAAACACCAGGCATAAGGCCGAGCCTTCCACCCTTTACCAAATATATAGATGCATTAATAATATAAGAGATATTGTGATATCCCAACCAAAATCCTGTCCACCATGGAGAAATCTTCAACTTCACCTGCAACTAGCAACGCTATAAGAGGGGCTGAGCAAAGCGGTAACATAGCCAAACAACGGTTTGCTAGGAATGGTGTCAAAGGTTAGAGGTTCATGGCAATTTGGGATGGCTTGATAAACAGGTAATAGGTAGCGTAGGATAGCGATAGAACGAAGCAACTAGCATAGCAATGATGGTAGTGAGATCCAGGGTAGCGGTCATCTTGCCTGAAATCCCGCAAGGAAGAAGAACGAGTCCATGAAGAAGACGAACGGATGAAGTCGAACCAATCGAAGACGAACGAATCCTCACGATCGCAACGAAATAGGAACTATGAACAAGGCATGATGCACAACAAGCATGATGCATGCCCAAGCTACATGAAGCTACTCATGGCAAGAGATGATGCAAACAAGAACAACACATCAAGGCAAGTTTAAATGAGGCCGGAAACAACATATAACAATTCCGGTAAGTCCTCATATGCATATTTCGAAATTGGTCCAGAACTGAATAAACCTTATGTTCAAGTTGTTAAACAACAAGTTAAGATGCACCAAGATGATCTACACAAAAATCTAGTCAAGTTACATATAAAGTTCATTAGATTCGGAGCTACGGGCTAGAAGATATGAGCAAAACAAGTTAAACATGGCATTGATGCAAAATGCACCCAAACATCAAGCAAACACACCAAAACAAGGATGCAACATGATAATATTAAACAACATGCAAAATCAAGCAAGTTTCATATAGAGCACACTCAAAACGGAGCAACGGTTCCAACACATGCACACCATACAAGTCATAGCAACAATCTGTCAATAACAGCAACTAGGCATCTTACAAGCATCAAAACAACATGCTATAGCACCCCAACATAATAACAAAAGGCATGGGCATGAAGTACTGGTAAAGCATAACAAAACATGAACACTGAGCTATCTCCAGAAACAACTAGAACATGCTCAAAAAGACATGGAGATATTTCAAATAATAACAGTTTCAGACTTTGCAGAAATAACATCAGGTTGCAATGTTTAGAGCAAGCAAATAACATGTTACAGGAACATATCATGGCAAACAAAGGCATGGCATGAATCTACTAATTGCATAGTTCAAAAGACCCTTACTGACCATGAGCCAAAAAGGATCAGAAGATAAGATGGCACCCATGTAAACATGGCAAGTTCTATTACAGATTCAAACATGGCAGGAACAACAATAAGTAGGCATGTTAGTGAGCTTGAACCACTCACCACAGAGCAATACATGGCATGGCAAGGCAACCAACAGTAAGAAGGCATGTTTATGAAGCTAAGCATGGCAAGATCAAGGTCATAGGGTTCATGAATCACTAGGAAAACACATGGGAACAAGTGAACTTAATGTTATCAGGCTGATAACAACATTTTCAAGCAACTTTGGAGCAAGATTACAACATGTTCCAGCAGGATATAATTGCAACCAAGGGCATGAATGGATAAAGCATGACATGTAGATAAAAACATGTTTATAGAGCATCTCCAGATTATGCATAGAATGATTAGTGGAAGCATGTTAACATAGCAACAAAATATAACAGAATCTGTCAGGAAAACAGCAACAACAACTACCCTACTTAACAAGCTCAATGCACTCACTACACAAGTCACAAAAAATACATGGTTGGCACCCCTGGAAAGATGGCATGGCATAGATCAACATTCATGTAGACATCAACCTCATAGGATGCACACATCAAACATGGCAAAAATGATAAATGAGCAAGTTATAACAATTTCAGCAGATTAACATCAACATGCACTCTTCCAACAGCATTTCAGGCATCAGAGATGAGCTCAAATGAAAATGATGCAATGGAATGAAATGAAGTACTCGTCGAGACGAACAATTTGACATATTATACGCACGAAACAGAGCTACGGGTGCAGAGATGTGATGCGATGAACATGGCATGTTTATGCAAGAAATCTGGGACAGGCGAAATTATACCTCCGGAAACCGGGATGGAGCCATGCGGGATGGAGGGATCCGGGACGGAGGGGAGGCGTTTGGATGGGCTCCTGGTGGATCTCGTCCCGATCCGGGGCGATGGGTCCGGCGGCTCCGGCGAGTGCTCCGGCGAGGGCTCCGACCGGAGTTGGAGGCGAGGGCGATGGGAGGCGGCTCCGGCGAGAGGAGGCGCGTGGGGAGGCGCGGGGCGCGACCTCCGGCGGCGCCGTTAAGCGACGAGGCGCCGGGCGCGGGTCGCCGCGCGGCAGAGGCGGCGGGCGCGGGTCGCCGGCTCGGGCGCCGGCAGAGCCACGCGAGCGGCGGCAGGCGAGGCGGGAGGCTCGGCGCGAGAGCCCGGCCCGGCGACGGAGGTAGGAGGCGCCGCGGAGCGCTGGTGGTCGGCGCGCGCGCGGCGGCGGCGGCGGCGCACCAGGCGGCGGGCGCGGATCGGGCCAGCGGGCCCCGGATGGGCTCCTGGCCGGCGGCGCGAGACGGCGGCGGTGCCACGTGGCAGGCCACGATTGGCCGGGGAGCGGGGCCGACACGTCCGGTCGCCGGGCGGACATGTCCGGCAGCGCGAAAGGGATGGATCTAGGGTTTCGGGGGGATTAGACCGCGAATTTGGAATGGGGGGTGTATATATAGGCATAGAGGGAGCTAGGAGAGTCCAAATGAGGTGCGGTTTCCGGCCACGCGATCGTGATCGAACGACCGAGAGCATGGAGGGGAGTTTGGTGGGTTTTGGGCCCCTTTGGAAGGGGTGTTAGGCTGCAAACAAAAGAGGCTTTTACGGTTACCCGGTTAACCGTTGGAGTACCAAACGACCTCCAAATGGCACGAAAGTTGACAGGCGGTCTACCGGTGCTATACCAAGGCCGCTTGACAAGCCTCGGGTCATTCCGAGAACGTTTAACACCCGCTCACAAAGAAAGACAAAAGGGGAACGCCGGATGACATAGGAGCGCCGGATTGCAAAATGGACAACGGGGAAAATGCTCAGATGCATGAGACGAACACGTATGCAAAATGAAATGCACATGATGACATGATATGAAATGCAGATGATAACATGGCAAAGTGCAACACGCAAGCAAATGACATGGCAACGATGGTGAATAACTGGCAGACAACTGGCGCATCGAATCCGGGGCGTTACAATGGAGGACACCACAATCCGATCATTTTGTGCAGCACCACAATCCATGTTTGCAAAGATATTCAGTTATTGTGATTACAATAATAGTGGAACTAGATGATGAAACATAACACACATAAATAGAAGCCGATCACCTCTACGATCTCTCTTTAGGACTAACTTCTTGTTGGAGAAGATTAGGCACGGAGTCGGATGAGGAGGATAGCAAAACCATTCTCCCTTTCTGCAGTCACACAGAAATGTAAAAACATTGCCCGTATGACATTTTGGCAGACCTGCACAAAACACTCTTAAGAAAAAAGTGATTTGTGTAGTTCACCAAAAGGTCGCAATAGCAACGAGGTGAAAATGGATAGCCTTGTTTGCAAAAGGAGGTCGAAAGGAAACAATTACTGCGCAATAACACGAGTTGAAGACACATACGCCGACAAAAAAGAAGCATATTCCATGTAATAAGGGAAATATAGCACATGGTGGTTTATCAAAAATGGTTTGAGGACAAGATTGCAAGATGGAAAGTACGCCGGCCGAGATACGATTTAAGCAAACAACTAAAGAAGATCCACATGCAACAACGTGGGAAGATGGGCAGTGGAGCAAGGCCGGAGGAAGCTGTACCTGAGGGTCGTCAGGATGTTACTAGGAGGGTGCCGGTGGCCGGGATCTGCCCATACTACGGCAGCGAGCAAGTAGCGAAGGCCCTACCGTGTCGGAGTGTCGGTGTACTAAGGTAGGGGGTACCTCAGTACCCCAACTTGTGCACGGGCAGTCGCAGCTTCCCGCGGCTGGATCCACCACATACTTGCCGGAGACCATTCCTGCTCCATATCAAGCCATTCAAGAACAAAGTGTGCAAGACAGAAGGACAAGACCCCGGCAAGAGGAGCTTGCCGGGAAGGCCGCTCTGTGCTCAAGATTACATCACTATGCAAGCTCCCGGCGAGAGGAGCTCGCCGGGAGACCGAAGACTACATCTCGGAAGACACGCCTCGGCGCTTATACGCTGCCCAGCGAGGGCCCGGGAGCGACAGTTACAAGCCCGACAAGCTCCCTGCCCGAAAGATCAAGACCCCGCAAGGTGCTTGCCGGGAGAGCTGCCAGGCGCCAAGACTCCAGCTCATCCGCCCACGCCGCCTTAAGCCCTTCCGTAAACGCGTGGCGGATGGCTGTGCCGCATGAGGGTGCGGTGGCGCCCACGGTGGTGGCTCCATCGCCCGTGGCAAACGGAGACGCAAGGGCGGAGCTTTTGGGGTCGACGGCGACGGCATTTAATGCCCTTGTCCCCTCACAAAAGTAGGTAGAATCCACTGCTCGCTAATCGTAGCTGCACTGTTCTCCCGACTGCTCCAACTACCACCTCTTTACGTTTTACCCTCTCTCCCACGCTGACACCGCCGGTGACCCTTGCCCTATAAAAGGAGGCCCATGCACAACGTAGAGGGGGTTCGGAGGTTCGGATCCTTGGCAACTATAGCGCCAGAGATTCGGCCGGTTCGGCTCATTCGACACACGCACCACCACCATATGCTCGTACTCTCGAGCAAGCTAAATACAAACACAAGGCAGCAGTAGGAGTTTTATCTCTCCGGAGAGCTCCGAAGCTGGGTAAAAAAGCCGCCCGCGTGCTCGCCGATCCGCTTCTGCGCATCCTCCGCCCTCGCATCAACACACGGCGGCCGCCCCGCCCCATAGGTGTCGCGCCCATCGCGCCCGACATCTTTGGCGCGCCAGTAGGGGCGCCGAGGTTGTGCGGACCTGATCCGGCGTCGCGACCGCGTTCTTCATCAACCTCTCGGTTTAAATCGGCCGAAGTTCATCGACAATCGCGCCATGGCCCCAAGACGAGGGCCTCAAGGGTTGCAGACCTGCTCTGCGTCTCACCCGCCGCCACCGAGCCAGCGTAGGCGGAGGAGACGCCGTCGAAAGGGTGGACGCCGGCGAGGGCACTCGCGGCGCCACCGAATCGAGTGGATAGACGGATGACCGCGCCTCGGTCTCCGTGGATCCACGCCTCTATCTCAGCGCTGCGATGACCCAGCAGCACCGCGCCATGGGAGGTAGTACTGCATGGTGGGGCAAGAACATGCCGAGGCTCGTGGATGCTTGACCGCCGCCCACGCATGAGCAGGGCAAAGTGCCGAGACGGGACTCTGCTCCTCCTATCGCTACTAGGAGTCCGAGCATATCCTGCTCGCGCCGCTCCGCTCCCGCTCCCCTCCGAGCCGCAAGCGCATCTCCTCGAGCGCGTTCTGTTGCCGAGTACGCCGCCATCGAGCTCCAGGTCCAGCAAGGACAGCTCTGGTGCTCACTCCGACAAACGCCGCTCCTCGGAGCGCTCTAAGCCCGGCGAGGGCAGTTCTGGTGCTCGTTCCGGCAAACGCACCTCTCCGGAGCGCTGCGCTGCCGTCAAGGACGCGCCATTAGGCTCCACCAGCGAGTGCAAGGAAACGAGAAAAAGAAAAGCTAAGTTGCTCGAGCTTTTGCGCAGAGCACTCCTTAATTTCATGCTTTTATATGTTATGTCCTCGCGATTCGCCCTTTTGTACGCCAAACCCAGCGCGCGAGGAGCCTGCTGTGAATGGTCGCACCTTACTTTGCTTCAACACGCCAACGAGTTAAGAGTGAGCGCGACCAGCCAGCGCCCTCGCTTCGCTTCGAGTCTGCTCGGCAAGTTAAGCGCCGCGATCGACGCTGCAAGGTTGCTTGCGGAAGCAACACCAGCCAGCGGGCTGCTGATGTTCCGCACTCAGCAAGCGTGTTAAGCACCGGCAAGTTACCTAGAAGCGTAGGGTGAAAGCGCACAAAGGACGTAGGGCAGAGGGAATAACGTGGCGAGCCCTGCCGTGAGATGTCCTTCGTATGAGAGACTTGTGCGCGAGAGGAGACGAGTCGTGGCCCAGTTGCGTACTTGTTTTGTTTCCGAGTCCGCTCAACAAACACAAGTGTGCTGCTGCACCCTTATCTTGCTTTCGAGCCTGCTCGGCAAGTTAAGCGTCAGAATCGCCCGACAAGGTTGTTTGCGGAAGCGACACCGCCGGCGGGGCTGTCCCGCTTCGGCAAGCGTGTTCGCCCGGCGAAGCTCCCGAGAGCGAGAGTACAAACATACGGAGGGCAAGACACGGCATCGTATTGCACAACCAAGAGTTATATACACGTACATATACATGAAGCAGCTTGCATGTCTACCTCAGCTGTTTTCATGACTGAAATTGCAGCAACAAGGAGGAACTGAAGATCACACCAGCGCTGAGGCCCGGCAAGCCGTGGTCGCCGGGGCTGCGGGTGCCGAGGTTCTTCCTCGGCAAGTCAGCCTCGCTGGGGGCTGCGAGCGCCAAGATTCATCTCCGGCAAGACAAAGTTGCTGGGGGCTGCGATATCAGATAAGATTTTCATCCTCGTCGTGCATCCTCTCATGGACCGGAAACGCGGGCTGCGCTTTTGAACGAGCGTGTTTTGTAAAACCCGTGCGTGGAGGAGCCGAGTCGTGGCCCTTCGCGTGCTTTTGTTTTGTTTCCGAGTCCGCTCAACAAACTCAAGTGTGCTGCTGCACCCTTATCTTGCTTTCGAGCCTGCTCAGCAAGTTAAGCGTCGCAACTGGCCCGGCAAGGTTGCTTGCCGGAAGCGACACCGCCAGCGGGCTGTCCCGCACTCGGCAAGCGTGTTCGCCCCGGCAAGCTCCCCGATAGCGTAAGAACACACAAGGCACGCAGTCAAGTAAAAGACTCAGTCCGGCAAGCTTTCCCCTCTTTTCATTAAAAACATCCTAGCATAGTACAGGTCCATAGAGGATGAAAAACATGATAGAGAGGATTACAAGTTCTTAAAAGCAGCTAATGCCCGAGGGCTTACAAATTAAAAAGATAAGGTGCCCGTGATCCTTCTCCTGTTTCTCTGTTCAGGAGTTCAGGAGGTAGGTCAAGGAGCCCCCGGCAAGATAAGCCTGCCGGGGGAGGAGGCCCCGGCAAGAGGAGCTTGTCGGGGAAAGGCGAAAGGAGCGCCTAGGAGAGCGTGGCGGTGACGCCGCCGTGCCCCAGGAGCTGCGCAAGGTGACGGGCATGGGGAACGCATGCCCGGAGAGCCACGGGCGCCAGAAGACACCAAGAGAACACCCCGGGGGCCGGCCAGGAGCTTGGCAGAGACGAAGGCGTCGGAGGCAGAGCTTGAAGACGGGGTGGTGGGACATCGGCACGAGGGCACCTCGCCGTCGTACTCCGATTTAACGGCCTTGCCGTCACTCCCCCTCTTCCTCTTCCGCAGCCTCCTCACGCCACCGCCAAGAAGACGGCCCCGGAGTTGAAGGCGGCGACCAGAAGATGAGGTCGCCGGTGGCGCGAGGCAGCGGTGTCCGACGCCTAGTCGGGCCCGCCATCCCCTCGCCGCCGCTGCCGCTCTCCTCCTCGTCACTCTCGCTCGGGAGGAGCTTCGCTATCCGAGGAGCTGTCCACACAGCAGCGCATCTGTCCCGTGGTCGCCAAGACCTTGACGGCGAGAAGGTCACCATCCATTAACTTGAAATGGAGGGTGAACCCCGCCGTCAAGCTATGGATCCGGCGAATGTCTTCCACCCTCGGTCGAAGAACATCACGCCGGGTTGGGGACACGGCACTCACCCGAAAGTGCCGCTGATCCCGCAACCCCTCATCGCAACTCCATCACGTCGGGTGGATCCGCCCCATTGCGTCCGCGAACGGGCCGGCAGCCGGAGGCGACGACGAGGCGCCCGGCGAAGCTTGATGAAGAACTCCTGTGGGTCATCTCGGTATGGACCGCGCCGTGGTCGAGATGCCGGGGAGACGGGAGGCACATCACCACGATCGCCTCTCCCGACCGCCTCGCCACGCCCTCGGCCTCGTCATGCCCACGCCCCTCCCTCTCCCTCTCGTGGCGGCTCCGCCGCCACGGGAGCGGATGGGGAATGGTGCGCTGCCTAGAAGCGACCGCCCGCCACCGCCGAAGAACCGGGTTCCTCCTTCCATGGAGGCAAGATGAATAGAAGATGAAGACGAAGGGAGAAGAGGATGAGTGCGGCCATTGTGCTCCTCCCGCCTCTCTTTAAAGGGGCGGTGTGGGGCTCAACCGCCCGCCGACCAATCAGGAAGCAAGGAGGCCGAGGAGCGGGCCGACTCGCCTTCTCCGCCTGTGGCGGCTCGGTCTCCCACCTTCGCCGCCCACGACCCCGTGCATGAGGGCAGCGTGGCGGCGCGAACCAGAGCGACGGGTGAGGCGACCCGCTCCGCACCACGATCACGGGGTGGATGCCTTAAAGGCTGCATGCGCCGCCCACGTCTCCCACGACGCCGCAATCGACGCGTGCCGTTACGGGAGGGGAGGCGGCAGATGCAGAGGCAGCCTCAAGACGCCAGGGCTTCAGGCGCCTGCAGCCTGCTTTTGGGCCTGGCCCAACAGCGCTCGGCACTGCAGTGTGGCCCAGGCCGGGGCTCCTGCCGGTGTATTAAGGTAGGGGGTACCTCAGTACCCCAACTTGTGCACGGGCAGTCGCAGCTTCCCGCGGCTGGATCCACCACATACTTGCCGGAGACCATTCCTGCTCCATATCAAGCCATTCAAGAACAAAGTGTGCAAGACAGAAGGACAAGACCCCGGCAAGAGGAGCTTGCCGGGAAGGCCGTTCCAGGCTCAAGATTACATCACTCATGCAAGCTCCCGGCGAGAGGAGCTCGCCGGGGAGACCAGAAGACTACATCTCAGAAGACACGCCGGCGCTATACGCGTCGGCGAGGGCCCGGGAGCGACAAGTTACAAGCCCGACAAGCTCCCTGGCCCGCAAGATCAAGACCCGGCAAGGTGCTTGCCGGGAGAGCCGCACAGGCGCCAAGACTCCAGCTCATCCGCCCACGCCGCCCTTAAGCCCTCTCCGAGAACGCGTGGCGGATGGTCAGTGCTGCATGAGGGTGCGGTGGCGCCCACGGTGGTGGCTCCATCGCCGTGGCAAACGGAGACGCAAGGGTGGGAGCTTTTGGGGTCGACGGCGACGGGCATTTAATGCTCTTGTCCCCTCTCACAAAAGTAGGTAGAATCCATTGTTCAAGCAATCAGAGCTGCACTGTTCCCTCCTTGCTCCAACTACCACCTCTTTTACGTTTTTACCCCTCTCTCCTACGTTGACACCTGTCGATGACCCCTTGCCCTATAAAAGGAGGCCCATGCACAACGTAGAGGGGGTTCGGAGGTTCGGATCCTTGGCAACTATAGCGCCAGAGATTCGGTCGGTTCGGCTCATTCGACACACGCACCACCACCATATGCTCGTACTCTCGAGCAAGCTAAATACAAACACAAGGCAGCAGTAGGAGTTTTATCTCTCCGGAGAGCTCCGAAGCTGGGTAAAAAAGCCGCCCGCGTGCTCGCCTCGATCTGCTCTCTGCGCATCCTCCGCCCTCGTACCGAACACACGAAGGGGCCGTCCCCGGCCCCATAGGTGTCGCGCCCCATCGCGCCCGACACGGAGCTTGGTCAGAGAGAACGGTGGGTACCGCAGATCGGGACGTGCTGCCTCAACGCCATGGAACAAAGAGATGATGCACATCCTCCCTTTCCGCCGGTGGACGGGATGCGGCTGGATAACTGACCAATGCTGAGAGAGAGAGGCCACAGCCGCCTTGTGTGAGATGGTGTGACGAGAGACAAACCCATTTTTCCATTTTCCCCACGACAATCGGTTTATATTCTGTACGTGCCATTGAGGAATATATAACTTTATTTAAGACTAACGCGTCAAGTCGAACTTTGTTCCGTCTAGGCATGGTACCCGACCCTCCTTTAAATTATCACGTGGGCTACCTTTTCGTATAGAAACGAACTCCACCGTGTACCCGTGCGGGTGTGACCGGGAACGAGACGTGAGTACGTGCGTCCTACGTGCACTTCTTCTTTAGGTGCAGGTACGTACATGGGTGGGTATGAGAGAGATGGTTTGTGCGAAACAGAGGCAATGTGTTGATGATATCTCAAACAGAAAAACGTAACATATGCAATGTGTGTGAAACGGAGTCATGGACGTGACATATCGGTAGAATTGAAAACATGGATGAAGTGTGTGGTTGCGCGATCAATTAAGAGTGCCATCGAATTTGTGTTTGCCCACGTCAAAGATATAGGGAGGCTGGCCTACTGGAATTTGAGAGGGCAGAGGTGCAGTTTTTCTCCATGGCATGGATATCTACCTACAATGTTCGACTATCAGTGTGTGGTGGGGGGGGGAGGGGGCAGAGACTGATCGACTAGTATATGTGTGGGGAAGGAGAGAGACCTAGCTATGTATTGAGGGAGATCGATGGACATCCATGGATATGTGTAGCAGAGGAATAAGGTCGGGAGAAAGACAAAGGTAGAGCGTCGAAGGGTTGGTGGTGGAGTGGCATCTCACAAATGGTAGGAGAGGCCTGCTAGACAAACGGAGGGTATGAGTGCAATATCAATAAGAGAGGGCGGGGGATGTCTGTCTGTCTATGCACGTGCATGTGAGAGACAGGTCGAGAGGTATGCAAGGATGATGGGGAGAAGATATGGTTGTGGTAAGCATACGTAACTACATAGGAAGATCAACCGTCGTGTGTTAGAGAAAGGGAGAGACATAACTAGCGAGGTAGGTGTATCGGTGCTTGGGGAAAACTAATTATAGTCGACCTGGCTATATGTAGGGAGATCAGTTCACATACACACCTTAAGCAAATAAGGTCCGAAGGGACAGACAGGGGGAGAGGGGTGTGGCTAGGAGGTGGTGCGAGAGGCCAACCATGTCAAGGGGGAGGACTGTGCGAGTATGTGATCAATGAAAAGAGGGGCGGGAGTGTGCATCTGCGTGGAACCGTATATGACATAGGGGGGCATGGACGATAAGAAGAGAAGAGGGGAAGTATATATGTGTTTGTTGTAGGCACACTTGGCTAGAGAGGTATATCGACCGGTGTGTGCCGGAAAGAAGGATCTAGGGGCCTACACACACCGCGGGTGGACGACCGAAAGAGAAATAATGAACGTGCGCAATGGAGGGGACGCTAAGGGTGGGTGAGAGGGGGGCGGGTGTGTGCATGCACGATAGAAAGTTATTTAGCGCTAGCTAGATACAAATAGAAGAGGATCGTGAAGGTGTAAAAGATGAACAAAGATCATAATTCATCATAAAAAAGTGGATACGGATACTTGAAGAAGATATCATAATGTAGAACATTGATTATAATTTGGGCTAATGTGTGGCTTTTGCAACTCAGGTCTAAATACTTGTCATAATGTAGGGGGCGGGGCACTATAATTTGTGTGATAAACACGGTGTAAGTATGGAACATGGTTTAGATTATGAATATATAGTTAGTACATCAAATGTACTATTATTTTGAATCAACATCAAGTGTATTCAAAAAACAGAATTCGATTTCATGTAGTACACATATTCATATCTATCTATATATTAATCATGTGGTGTGTTATTAAGGTAATACACGAATGATGGTTGAAGTTGGAAACAATCATTATTGTAGATTCTTATTGAAATAGAGAAAGGAATTCAAATTTGTTTCGAATTGCAGCGGCAGTATAGACATTTGGAATGCACTAAAATGTTGGTATGAGTAGGTTACATGCATTATACATCAAGAGAAAAAATATTATTGGACATAACATGGATTCATACTCCCTCCTTCCATCTATATAGGGCGTAATGGTTTTCTAAGACCGCCTTTGACTATTCACAAGATTAATAGTACATGACATGCACAATGTGAAAATTATATCAATGAAAGAACCTTTCACAGACGAATTTAACGGTGTGCTTTGTGTAAGTTGCATGTCATATATTATTGCTCTAACATTTGGTCAAAATTAGCAGTGAAAAACGCATTAGGCCCTATATAGATGGAAGGAGGGAGTAGCTCTGAATAGCATTTGTATAGTAAAACGGGGCAAGTCTTTCTCTTTGTGTGGTGTGAATAGGTTTGTTTTTTTCGTTTTCTTTTTGGTTGAGGGAAGTTCGAATTGATTTGGCACGTACAAGTACACTATTACTACACGTTAGGTTTGTCCCTAAAATTCAACCCGTGTCTTGTTATATCCCAAAAATTCAGATATCATGCTCCCAAAACTGGCGCCTTCACAACCCGCGTCTTGCTATCCCGAAATTACAACGCGAGCGAAAACTCACTCGAGCTGCCAAATCCCGGCACGCAAAATCCCCCTTCTAACCCTGAGCCGAAAGGGCCGCTAGTTCAAATCGGTTGGGGGTTCTTTTGTAACACACCCTACATTTTCGACAAGCGCGTCCCTAAGTCATGGTTCACCCACTCGCATCGCCCCCTTTTCGCCATTCAAAAATCCCAGGCCGCCATAACCTCTCCGCTCCAGCCGCGAAACCCAACCCTCCTCCCTCGTACACCTCCCCGGATGAGGATCCGTCATCCATATCATCGTCCCACCGGTTCAGCAGCCCCGTCCTCCACCTCCAAGGAGCTACTCCGATGATCGCCTCGTCTATCGTGGCTGCTTCATCCCCACAGCGCCACCTTAACCCGCTCCACCAGAACCGCAGCATCCTCACCGACTCCTCGGATGAAGCCGAGGCCTACTCGGCGCCACCAAAGAGGTTGTACACTCATCGCAATGCACCTTCTCCTTAACTCGACCTCCTGGCATCGACGATGCTCCATCCCACACCCCCAAGGAGCAGCTACCTTGAAGTCGGTGCCGCGTGCGATATCTCCATGGCGGCTCTCCCCCAGTGCGAGGCCCCTTCGGCGGCGGCGTCCATACTAGCTGGATTTGCTACTGCTGCTCCGGCTCTCGCTCGCTCGCTCACGCTGCTGCTGCTGCTACTGCTCGGGCTCTCGCTTGATCGCTCTCTCGCCTAGCTGCTGCTGCTCCGGCTCTCGCCGCTTGCTCGTGCTGCTGTTGCTTCTCTCCCCCTCACTCGTGATGCTATTCTGCTCCGATTTAGCCAAACTTCAGTTGATTGAATCGACTTTTGGGTCAGTCGACTTTCAGGGGTTGGGGGGGGGGGGCTCGCCGCAGTTAAGGAAGAACCACTCATAGCAGGGACTGGGGCTCGCCGAAGAGGTACCCCACGATCTATCTTAGGGTTTAGGGTGTGGTTTCGGGGGGGCTAGAGGGTTGGCTGGGGCGGCGGTGGGGAGTTGTTTCTGGGTGGCGAGGCAGCGCTGGGTCCGGCGGTTCGGCCGGTGGTGGCTGGCGGCTCAGGGGGTGCAGGTTGAAGATGAACTACAGGCCCTTCCTAAACTATATGTCAAGTGCGTCTCTGCTACCATTCCTTTCAGTTTCGACAGTAGCATTCAGATTCCATAGTAAATTTTAGTTTCGACAGTTAAGTTCAGAGGCAACAGCTTTTACCTCATCTGTTGTAGTCAGGTGGTTTTTGGTGATGTAAATTTTACATCTATTTTACATCATCTATTGGAGATGCTATTAGAATCATACTTGAGATTCACGATGTCTGTCTTGTGCTGCTTCTGCCTTGATGTCTTACGGCTCACCGGAGTTGCTCCAACGACAGAACGATCCATCACAACAGAGCAGTGCCCTAGACGCCGTCTACAGATTCCTCAGATCTTCCTCCACACCTCCGACAGCCACCTCTGCCTCAACTACTTTAGCGACCAACCAATGATACTGAGGTCTACACGGCTACGGCAAAGAGGTTGTACACTTGTTGCATCACTTATTACTATACATTCATTTAGATCCATTAGGGCTATTTTGGTTCAACGGAAAAACATAGCAGTAGGGTATTTTCCAATGGCACTCTACTATTTAACTATTCATGCATTTTGTTGAAAGGAATGAAGCAAAACATCCACCTGGACCTACTTTTCAAAATCCTATGCATGAAAACAAGAGCAAGTGCATTAGTGGCAGAATAACATTCTAACTGTACATGCTTTCATATGGTTTCACTTTATTTTGGCCATGTTTCTTTGCATTCCTTTACTCTTCCAATTCCTGTAAACCAAACACCCAAGTTGACAGAAATCCTATGTTTACAAATGATCTGCTTACCATGTGCATCCCTATCCTATTCCGGTGTTTTTCCTATCCTTGCGTTTTTAGAATCATGCAAGCCAAATGAGCCCTTACAGAATTACTTCAGTTACAGGTAGGTGTCAAAGGGAACTTTGTGTGGTTTGTCCTGCTCCTGCCGCGACATCGTCCACCTCACCTGAGCTCCTCCATCGATAGAAGCATCCACCAAACCAGACATCACGACTCCTGACCGTCTTTCGCCGCCTCAAATCTCCTTCCCTGCCGTTGGCACCCACCGCAATGGGATCACCATCGTCGACTTAGCAGATGAACCTGAGGAGTACACGGGTCCCCAAGAGAGGTCGCACTCTTTTGTTTCAGCTTATGTTATACATTGCTTAAAGTTACCTCCTACTTTATTGTGCTGTTCACCTCTTGGACTCCAAGTTAGGTCCAAATTAATGTTCAAACTTGAGTTCTGAATTAGTTGTGGGGCACATATCGAGGCAGCAATGAATAGTATGTCTGTCTAATATCTGGCTCACCTAGGGTATGCCTATGTTGTTCATCTTGGGTGGGAAACAAATAGTAAAGCAATCATCATTTGTCTTTTAATTAATTTAAAGCAATCATCAGCCTGCTATCATTATTTTTGGATCCATCCAATGGTTGTTACCATCACTCTAAGTTTCTGCATGCTCTCCTTACATAATCTCACATATTTTTTCGTATGCATGTCAGATATTGAACACAGTCATGCTGAACATGTAGAGAAAAAGAGAAGAGTTTTGCGCAGAAATACACTATCGCGCAGATATCGCTCCATGGTGGGTTCAATGGCAAACCCTCCCCACCCCTCTCCAGATTATAATCTAGAGGAAGATATTTGTTCTGAGGCAGATTCAGACGCCACTAATAACTCCTATTTACCCCCCAAGGTGTTTGCTCTACCTTGGCATGATGATGTTAGTCATATCATGCATATGTTGCCTTGCAGTGCCTACTTTTGACGTCATATATGTCATCTGCTTAGTTTAGACATGTTTTGTAATGCCACCTGTTTAGTTTCTATATCATATACGGGAATTATGTAGTCTCATGTCTTTTAGCCAGCCATAATATATGTGAAATGTGCAATGCCATCCTGTTTAACCAGGTATCATATATTTGAATGATATCTTTCCCATCCTTTTCTTCATTACATTTCCATTTGTCGACAATGTTTGTACATTAAACTACTCTTCCTGTGAATCAGCTATTTGGGTGGGAGATGGAAAATCTGGAGTGAAAACAAGGCCTTCAGAGCAGACAGTGCTACCTATCGAAGCAGATCTCTTGTTGGGTCCCGATAGCTCCTCAAAGATGGATTCAGAGATAGATGACCAGTCCTATTCCCCCACCGAGGTGTATGCTCTAACTTGGCACGGTTATACTGCTCATATCATGCATATGGTGTCTTGCATTACATAGTTTAGACAACATACACACAATATTCAACACCATGTTCTTAGTTCAGACATCATATCGAATGCCCTCTGTTCAGCATATAAATCACATATGTGAATTAAATGATGCGATCCTGATTACTTAGATAACATGTAGGTGAATTATGTCATGCGATCCTATTTAGTTATTCATCATATCTTTGAATTATGTTATGCTATGCTATCCAGTTTAGATAGACATCATATATGTGAAATTATGTCATGCTATCCATTTTAGTTAAACAATATACATGTCAACTATTTTATGCCCTCTTTTTTCCACACTATCTATTGCATCTGTCTCTAATACAATGTATGTACATTCAACTATGTTTCCTGTTTATCAGCCATTTAAATTGGAGCGGGTGATGCCAGTATCTAGCGGACTAAAAACACGGTCTTCAAATAAAATAGTGCTACCTCTTGGTGAAGATAGCTCCCCGGTTGTATATGCACAAGAACCAGCCCTACCACACATAACCCAAACTCTCGCAGATTGTACCACTACTGCGATGGACAGAGAACCAGCTTCACCCAATCTAACCCCAACCCCAGCCAATAGTAACCTAGTTCCTGTTGACACATCACCATCTCCACCATAGAGCTCCCAAACAAGAGCAGTTAGTAAGCCAGCTCCAGTGCCCAAAGGGCCAGTACTATCATGGCGAACCCCAACTCCACCAGTTAGTACGCCTATTCCTCTGGAGGAAGCACAACCAGCTAGTCGTAGTTTAGCATCTATCGCATTTGATGTTGTTCAATTGTATGTGTGTATCTTCCCATCTTGGAAATATTATACAGAAGATGAAGGAAAATGTCAGTTGCAGGTGTTTGTCCACAAGTTATGTGTAAGTAATGTTATTCATGGCAATTACTTTGCTTTGTCCCATACATCCTACCTCCACGATGGTTATAATACAACAAATTTTCCCATTTTTCTCTATAGAGAAGGACCGATTTGGAAACTCAGGATGAGGTAACCTGTGCTAATACCTCTGCTCTCTTCAAGAATGCTTGGTGGCGATCGAATTACTCAAGAAAACGTACTTCACCAGCAAAGAAACTCATCAAATTCGCTTACGTTCTCCTGAGACACATTTACTGGACGATGACTGGGAATGCCTTGTTCTGTACTGGTCCTGAACCAAGAATGTGGTAAGGTCTATGAGCTCATTTTCTATTTTTAAGTATTATATTATTGCATCTTATTGTACTCCGTTCATGTAGAACAACTGCTTAACCTGAAGAACAACTGTTCTAATTTAAGATTCCATTGCTATCATAGTTCAAAAAAGCACTAGGCGTTAACTGTGCGTTTTGCCACAGCCTTGCGCTTTACCGACCAAAGCGCATGCTTATGCGCAGTTATGCACAGATTAAGCATAGTTATGCGCAATGCCTTTTGCGAACTCCTAGAGCCTAGGCGCGTTTAAGCGCTTGCTTAGGCATGCCTTTTTTAACTATGATTGCTTTGCTCTTGTATCACTGTATTTACTCATACAAACTTATTTTTAAATTGAAGGATCCAATCGAAACTCCAATGGCACAGCAGGTATGTTCACGCATGTTTCTTTAACAGGTTTGCTCTTATCAATAGCTTTGTTGATTTCAATTTCAATTGTGTATATAGTTGACTTTCATATCATGCACATTACTAGCATCACAACAGAGCCAATAGTGTTTTTGTACATGTAGACCCGTGGTACCCATCTGAAATCTTGTTGTGCCGTGTAGTTTCCCAAGCTTTGTATTCTTTCACTGCTGCTTTGTCTTGAACTGATATGATTTGAACCGTGTCTCTATTTTGATTTAGCAAGACAATGAAGTGACCATAGGACATAGAAATATGTTTTTTTGATGCTTTTATTATGTACTAGTACTTGGCAATGAAGACGTGGTAGTTTAATCCCGTCCACCTTACTAATGAACTGGTTCACCGAAATCATTTTCGTATACTAGTACATGCTAAACTTGTTATGTGTCTGCTTGATTCTTCTTTTAGAATGCTGACAGAATATTGGGGAAGAGTGCCTTATTAAGCAATGGTAAAGGAAGTAATGCAGATAAGGTTCAGGATAGTGACACATCCTTGTTGGTCTCCAACAAAGCTGATAAAACAGCTAAAGAAGACTAGCTTGAAGACAACGAGACAACCCCAAAGTCCTGTCTTGGTTTAGTGTTCGAGTTACTGGCCACTACCGCTTGCACAAGCTATTCAAACTCACTGTCTGAATCAGTTCGGTTTCTTGAGTCTCAACTACAAGCTGAAAGACATCGATCAGTTCTGCTGCGACAAGAAGCGGAAGGACTGCGGAAGTCCCTGGAGCATTTAGATGCATACTTTCTGGTGCAACAACAAGCGTTGGAGGATTTTAGCGCCAAACAGGACAAAGCTAATATGTTGCTTTGCTGCCACGTGGTGGATACCCAGGATAACGTTTCTTGAGCTCTTCTGAAGTTGTTTCTGTTATGCTCTTGTTTTGCTGCCGCTTTTATTTGCATTGGTGGCCAATTTTGACGGCCAGTGTCTGTAATATGCTGCTTTGTTCCCTATATTTGCACTGGTGGCGAACTATGATGCCCAGTGGATGTAATATGTGTAATAGCGATAATAGGGTAGCATTCTTGCTTATTGTCTTGTTTAGTTGTTTGCTTGTAGTCACTGCAGTTCTTTTTCTGTGTTTTTCTAGTGGCCACAATAGCCTATTTTTGGTAACTAGGCCAAAATAATCATGGCAACACACAGACTGTTGTATCCATGGGCCTCCTGCGGGCCGTATGATCCGTGGGCCTTCTTCGGGCCGTAGGATCCATTGGCCTTCCATACAGGCCATAGGAATCATTGGCCTTCTATACGGGCCTTAGGATCCATGGGCCTTCTATGGGCCGTAGAGTCCTTGGGCCTTCTATGGGCCGTACGATCCATGGGCCTTCTATGGGTCGTACGGGCCGTATCATCATTTCGCCAATCATGGGCCGTACTATTCGTGGACCATAACGTGCCGTTAATAGGCCGTATTTGATAACTCTATGAAAACAGCCCAACGGGTTTTATTTGACATGAAAACGGCCCAACGTATTAACGGCCCAACTGTAACGATGGGCTGAATTTGGCCCACAAGCAGGAAATGACAGTAACGAGTCGTATGGAACCAAATGCTGCAAATGAGCCCAAGAATCAATGGGCCTTGAGAAGGCCGAAAGATAACTTGGGCTGGAAAAGACCCAATGGAATAACGGGCCATTAATTAGTATAAAGTGATACACTGTTCATTACGGGCCAGTTTCACCACGCACCGTTAATAGGCCAAGAGTTACAAAGGGCCTCATATGGGCCGGAAGAAGTCATGGGCCACACATGGGCCGGAAGTTAAAACGGGCTGGAATCATATTGGACAGCCCAGATGACGCTACTGGGCCTAAGTCGGAGAGGTCGTAACGGGCCCTTGGTTAGCAGGCTGTAAATGGGCTATATGCGAACAGGCCGTTAACAGGCTTTCCGTGGGCTGGCCCACCACCTTTTGACCAAGTCAAACGAGCCGGCCTTTTCATAGGAATGGGCCTTCATTGGGTTGTGCCACGTGTTGCTGTATCATAGGCGCCTTTGGTCCAATGAGTGGATGACGTCTGTCCCAACGATGAGCCGACACGTGTTTCCTCCAGCCAATGATGATTTTACACGTGGAAAATCCCCATTGGTCAGGGCTCTTAACAGGTTATCGGATCCAAAACTGGACCCGATAGCTTAACAGCGTTTCGTTATGGTGGATGCCACGTGTCGGTCACCCTTGGCGAAAGCAGTTCTGTGACGCGCGATTTATCGTCATGGAAGTGGACACTTCCGTGATGATAATTTTGGTAATGTTATGGAACAAAACTACGACAGCACAGGTATGACTATCTTGATTTTGTCATAAAATCGTCATGGATGTACATGCATGACAAAAAACGCGACCTACTGTGACAAACACGTATCATCACGGAAGTGTATTGATTTGTAGTGTTGTAAATGTTACTATTTTAACGGACTTTGTTATTCTTGATGTTCCCGAGGACGATAGTATGTCAATTATCCTTGGTAGACCCTTTTTGAATACTGCAGGGGCTGTTATTGACTGCAACAAAGGCAATGACACTTTTCATGTTAATGGTAATGAGAATACGGTACACTTTCCGAGGAAACAACCTCAAGTCCACAGTATCAATTGTATTGGAAAAATTTCAACGATTACTATTGGAGGTTTTGAATTTCCTCTTCCTACTGTCAAGAATAAATATGATATTCTTATTGTTGGGGACATGCATATCCCCATTGAGGTAACTTATTGCTATTAGGAGATTTCTGGTTTCATGCGATTTGGAATGAATTTGTTAAGACTTGATCAACCTTGTTAGTGGATTCCTTTTGATGAGCATGAGATGGATGATGTTAGAAAGCACAACTCTCTATACCCTCCTTTTAATTTTTGTTATTTAGATTAAATAAAGCAAAAGTAGTATTTTTCTGTCTGATTTCTGATTTATCCTTGCAATAAAAAATACCCCAAAAATACAAGTTCTCCAAAATGTCATGTAAATGAAATATGATTTTTATAGAATATTTAAGAATATTTGCCACTAAGAACACATCAGGGGGCCACACCACCTGGCCATGAGGGTCCAGGGCGCGCCCCCTGCCTCATGGGCCCCACGTGGCCCCCTCCACTTATTCCTGCACCCACACACTTCGTCTTCCTCCATGGCGCGCCCCTCCACCTATCTTCCCCTTCTGACCTTCACCACACAACTCAAACTCGTGTTCTAGCTCGTTTTGCTGCGATTTTCAATCTCCTTGCTCAAAGCTTCATTCACGAAACAGTTTTGGGGGATTGTTCATCAGCATGTGCCTCCTCCAATGGTCTAATTAGTTTTTGTTCTAGTGCTATATTTGTTGCAAATTTCTGCTGCTAAGGTGACCCTGTTCTTGACCTTGCATGTCAAATTTATATGGTCAAAAGTAGTTCTAATTCATGATATAGCCTCTAGGCACTTGTGGGAGTAGTTGCTATCAATATTGTTGAGTTTAGTTCACTTCTATTTCGAGACATTAAAAAATTTCAGGAATTTCTAGAGAAAGAAAATGATGAAGAGATTCTTGAGGGGCTCTTCAAGCTGAAGCTCGAAAGATAAGGAAAGTGAGGAAAATAAGAAGCCCAAATATAATCTCCCTTGTACTGCGGAGGTTCAGCCATGTGAATGGCCTTGTGATGAGTTCTTGAAGGCAGCCGGGATTCATGATGATTTTTATCATTTGGCGGAGAATGCAGGTTTCACCGACTTCCTCCATGACCAACGCGAACAGTATCTCCTACTCAGTAATATTTACGTGCATTTTCTTTACTTTCATGCTAGGAAATCACCACCTTCAGTGGAGTTTAATTTATATGATGAGGTTAAGGAGATGTCATTTTATGATTTTTGTCGGGTCTGCAAGATACCCTTTGAGGGCAGCATAGAGGAACCACACTCTAATGATGTGGAGGGGTTTATTGATATGATTGCTGTAGGGGAAACGAGGAAAGTTTCAGGTGCAAGAATTACTAGCATACATTTTACTCTTCTACGTTTATTTTGCAATATTTGCTAGTATATGTTTAATTGGTCGCGGGAACAGTGGAAATCTTAGTGCACCTGATATTGTTATTTTGTGCCATGCTTTGTTTCGTGATACAACTTTCATTTTAGGTGATGTCATTGCTAAGCAATTAAGTCTGAACCGTACAAAGGGCCCCATCTTCGGTGGCATCTTTGCTTCGCGCCTTGCTGAACACTTTAATATACCTATTAGGCATTATGAGAAAGAAGAAAAGATGCTACCCTCTGTTTTTCTAGATTATAAGAGTATGGTAGCACATGATTTTATTGTTAAAAATAAGAAGAAACTGCGTAAGTATAAGTTGATATTTGATAAAAAAATATTGTGAGATTATTACCTTGCCTGCGCCCTCTTTGTTTAACATATTTTCCGGAAAGTACCTCATTTTGCCGGAGGACATTCATGCATACTTGAGCGCGACACCTGCCCCAGAGGATGAGCCGGAGCCACAACTTGACCCTTATCGACAGTCTGTTTATCAGTGGGATCCGGAGGAGATTGCCAACCAATGGCACCATGAAGACCCTGCTTAGCACACCGGAGAGGGTCACTTTGATCCGTGGGCATAGACCAACTTTGGCCAAAAGCCTAAGCTTGGGGGAGTACGTATTTCTCACCGACATTACATTCATGTTCACACACTTATTCTAGTTGTCGGTGCTCATACTTTTCATTGTACCATCCATGCTAGTTTATTTTCTTTTCTAAGCCTTCTTCTTATGTGTTTGAAAAACCTTAAGAAAAACAAAAAATTAGCTAGTTTACTCTCCATGCTTGTAGTAGTAGTAATTAAAAGAAAACCCAAAAAGATTTCTCGTTCTTCTTTTGCTTGTTGGGAGCTTTCTCGTGTAAATAGTTTTATTTCTTTTCTTTTCTTTGGGGGTCGAGTGGAGAAGACCATGATGAAAATGTATAGTGGCTCTCATATGCATTATTGTTGATTTAACCAAGAGCCCATATTAGCTTGTCTTCTCCCTTGTATTAAATGCTTGCAGATTCCAGCTTAGTCCAATGCATGTGCACTACTATTATTATCCACACCGTTCGGTCGTGCGAGTGAAAGGAAATAATGATGATATATGATGGACTGATTGAGGTGAGAGAAGCTGGTATGAACTTGAACTATCTTGTTTTTGTAAATATGATTAGTTCGTCGTTCCTGATTTAGCCTATTATGAATGAAACATGTTTGCAATGACAATTAGAGATTATAGTTGCTCATGCCATGCTTAATTAGCTAGGAGTTTATAATGGTTTACCTTGCATGCCAACATGCTATTAAAATGGTTGTGATGTGGTATGATAGGGTGGTATCCTCCTTTGAATGATTCGAGTGGCTTGACTGGGCACATGTTCACGCATGTAGTTGATACAAAATCAACATAGCCTCCAGGATATTTATGTTCATGGTGATTAATATCCTACTCATGCTTGCACTAAGTGTTGATTCATTTTAATGCATGTTCATGACTGATCCCAGTCTCTTTCTAGCCTTCACTTGTACTAAGCGGGAATACTGCTTGTGCATCCACTTCCAGAAATCCCAAAGTTATTCCATATGAGTCCACCATACCTTCCTATATGCCGTATTTACCTGCCGTTCCTAGTAAATTTTTATGTGCCAAACTCCAAGCCTTCAAATGAAATTCTATTTTGTATGCTCGAACAGCTCATGTATCAACTAGGGTTGTCTATATCTTCCATGCTAGGTGGGTTATTCTCACGAGGAGTGGACTCCGCTTCTCACTCATGAGAAAATGGCCGGTAACCGGGATGCCCAGTCCCATGCTCAAATCAAAATAATTGCAAACAAAACTCCCCAGGGATTGTTGTTAATTGGATGCACCCGTTGTTTCGTTAAGCCATGGATTGATGCTTGTTGGTGGTGAGGAGTATAAACTTTACCATTTTGTTTGGGAACCTCCTATAATTTGTGTAGCATCAAAGATATCGAGATCTCTTGGTTGTTATGTTGACAATGAAAGTATGCCACCCAAAATATTATTTATCTCCATTTCAAAACTCGAGCTCTGGCACCTCTGCAAATCCCTTCCCTCTACAAAGGGCCTATCTATTTACTTGTATGTTGAGTCATCATCCTCTTATTAAAAAGCACCAGTTGGAGAGCACCGCTGTCATTTGCATGCATTACTATTAATATATTGAGTATAACTATGACTCGATCTCTTTTACCCTGAATACAATGTCCAGTCAGTCCTTGATCTTCAGAGGTGCTCTACATTTAAGTTTTGCGGTCTCATAAAGGGCTAGCGAGATACCATCTTGTTATTTTATAATATAATTGTTTTGAGAAAGTGTTGTCATCTGATATTTATTATTATTGCTCGCTAGTTGATTATGCCATTGATATGAGTAAATATGAGACCTAGATGTTATTGTGAATGTGGTTGGTTCATAATCTTTGCTAAAAACTTGAATGTTGGCTTTACATATTTGCAACAACAAGAGAAGACAGAGTTAGTATAAGTTTTTCTTTATCACTTTCAGTTTGTCAACGAATCGCTTGAGGACAAGCAAAGGTTTAAGCTTGGGGGAGTTGATACGTCTCCATCATATATACTTTTCCAAACACTTTTGCCCTTGTTTTGGACTCTAACTTGCATGATTCGAATGGAACTAACCCGGACTGACGCTGTTTTTAGCAGAATTGCCATGGTGTTATTTTTGTGCAGAAATAAAAGTTCTCGGAATGACCTGAAACTTCACGGAGAATATTTTTGTAACTAATAAAAAATAATGGCGAAATAATCAAGACCAGGGGGCCCACACCCTGTCCACGAGGGTGGGGGCGCCCCCCTATCTCATGGGCCCCCTGAGGCTGCACCAACCTCAACTCCAACTCCATATATTCGCGTTCGGGGAGAATAAAATCAGAGAGAAGGATTCATCGCTTTTTACGATACGGAGCCACCGCCAAGCCCTAATCTCTCTCGAGAGGGCTGATCTGGAGTCCATTCGGGGCTCCGGAGAGGGGAATCCGTCGCCGTCGTCATCATCAACCATCCTCCATCGCCAATTTCATGATGCTCACCGCCGTGCGTGAGTAATTCCATCGTAGGCTTGCTGGACGGTGATGGGATTGATGAGATTTACCATGTAATCGAGTTAGTTTTGTCAGGGTTTGATCCCTAGTATCCATTATGTTCTAAGATTGATGTTGCTATGACTTTGCTATGCTTAATGCTTGTCACTAGGGCCCGAGTGGCATGATTTCAGATCTGAACCTATTATGTTTTCATGAATATATGTGAGTTCTTGATCCTATCTTGCAGGTCAATAGTCACCTACTATGTGTTATGATCCGGCAACCCCGAAGTGACAATAATCGGGACTACTCCCGGTGATGACCGTAGTTTGAGGAGTTCATGTATTCACCAAGTGTTAATGCTTTGGTCCGGTACTCTATTAAAAGAAGGCCTTAATATCCCTTAGTTTCCAATAGGACCCCGCTGCCACAGGAGTGTAGGACAAAAGATGTCATTCAAGTTCTTTTCCATAAGCACGTATGACTATATTCGGAATACATGCCTACATTACATTGATGAACTGGAGCTAGTTTAGTCTCACCCTATGTTATAATTGTTGCATGAGGAATCACATCCGACACACTTATCCATCATTTGATCCAGTGCCTACGAGCTTTTCACATATTGATCTTTGCTTAGTTACTTTACCGTTGCCGCTGTTACAATTATTGCAAAACTGCTACTGTTACTTTTTCCACCTTTACCGTTACTTCCATACTACTTTGCTACTAAATACTTTGCTGCAGATATTAAGTCTTTCAGGTGTGGTTGAATTGACAACTTGACTGCTAATACTTGAGAATATTCTTTGGCTCCCCTTGGGTCGAATCAATAAATTTGGGTTGAATACTCTACCCCCGCAAACTGTTGCGATCCCCTATACTTGTGGTTATCAAGGGGGTATGGAAACCAAAAAGGAGAATGGGGCAGAGCCAAAATCATGGCTCATAACAGAAAAAAAGAAAGAAAGTCGCATGGCAAAGATGGCAAGGGACGGGAGGCAAGCGGCTTACCTGTGACGAGCTGAGGAGAAGTGGTTCCCTCCCCGGCAATGCTCGTTGCTGGGAGAGAGCCACTGGCGCCTGTGCTCAGCGCCTCTTCCTCCATGCGTGTGGGCTCGGTGGTGGATGCCCTTGCCGGGGACCCCCCTCTAGGTGGCTTGGTCGACGGGGGCGGCGTGTCGGGGGTGGCACTCAGCGGATCCTCCTGTTGCTGCTCTCCTCCTACGAAACCGGGAAGGTCAGCACTGAAGATACACATTCCGACGCCCGCCAACGGGAAATGAGTAATAGACTCACACTACGGGCCAGGACGGGGGCTGTGTTGAGGGCTGGTGTCCGGGTTGATCACGACCGTCCCCGGCCCACGTGAAGTGCTTGCCGGGGGCTCGTCACCCGTCGAGGCCTTGGCTCCCTTCGCCATCCGCTGAGCCAATGTCTCTTATCACTGTGAGGACAAGATCAAGTCAAGATAAGATAACCTAGTTGGAGCATCAGGGAATGAATAAGGACGGAAGATGCTTACCTATCTTCCCCTTCTAACCTTCTCGTCCTTTTTGGGCTAAAGGACCCGAGGTCAAAATCGGCCACCAGGACGGTGTCCGCAACGGGAGGAGGAGGAGATGAAGTCCTGGACCATTTGGCCGAGGAGAAGGCAGCGGTCGCAAGTTTCTTTGCTGCCGTAGCTTCCTTCGCTACTGCCGCAGCCGCGCGCCTCGTCTGGCGCACGGGTGGCGCCTGCGCTTCTTGCCGTTGCGTGACCTTGCCGGCCGGACTGGCTCGCCGGAGATGGCCAGCCGCAGGACACGTTTCTTCTTTGGGGCTGAAGGGCCATCTGCATCAGTTGCCTCCTCGGCTAACTCCTCGACCGCCTCTTCCGCAAGGGGAACCCCGGCGCCACTGTACACTTCGGTAGACCCCGTACACTTAGTAAACTTCTTCTCCTCATCGGCCTCCTCGGCCTCGTCCTCCATAGTGCCAAGGCTGCTGGCCTCCTCGGCCTCGTCCTCCATAGTGCCAAGGCTGCTGGCCTCCTCCACCCTGGTGGCGATTTACGCCATCTATTCTTTAGTGGTGGGGTAGATGAGTAGCAGCTCGGCACGGAAGGTTTTCTCCGACAAGTTGACGAAGAATCCCTGCACCAGCACAGCTTCTGGCTCATCCCAGGACGGATCAAGGCCATGCGCATTGAACACTGGCATCATGGAAATGATGGAAGTCAGGCAAGAATTGTTGCTCAACGGGACCACCCCCGCTGGTAACTTGAATGGATTGTCAGCCTTGCTAGTCTTAGCGGCCTTGCCGGTCTTCTCGGCATTCCTGGCCATGTTAACCTTGAGCTAAAAAAGCTTCTGGCAGAGGGACATGTGCTACATTACCATGAAGTTGTAATTCAGGCTGGGGCAAAGCCTCATGATATCTGCCGCCTTCTTGAAGTCCCAGGCCGGCCGCCCCTTATTGTGCAGAGGAGCAATGCGGCGGCGGATGAAGTCAGCCCCAACCATCTCCAGCGTGAGCCCGGATGATGTGAGGCGTTGGATTCTAGTGGTGGAAACCGTAAGCTTCTTGTCGTTGACGTCGAGGTCGCCCCAGTACTTGGCACGAGTCGACGGCTTCTGCCGGACCTGGCAAAACTCCCGTGTCTCCTTCTCTATGATCCAGCACCACCGGCCCTGCCATTCTTCCCACTTCTCATTCTGGAAACCCTCCTGGTACGCGCCCTTGCTCAAAGCCCTTGGGATGCAAGTGATGTAGCCAGAGATGGCATCCCCTTGCTGGATGCGTGGGACGAAGTAATGGCGGAAGAGCGCCATGTTGGGATGTACCCCCGCGAAGCCCTCGCAAAGGTGGGCGAAGAGGGCCATGCATGCCACGGTGTTCGGCGTGAAGTCCAGAAGGTGGAATCCGTAGGTGTGCATCATTTCATTGAAGAAATCTGAGAAAGGGGGGCAGAGCCCGAAGTAGAAGTAATCAACGAAGGAAGGATATTTATCTGGACCAGTCTTGGCAAAGGGAGCGGGGATGACGGTCGTGGTGGGATGCCCCTACGTCTCTCTCCCCCACAGGCACTTGAATCGGTCCCTGAGCGTGAGCGCATTGATCGGAAGTGAAATGGCGTGTTTCTTCCGCAGCCTCACCAGCTCGCTCTCTGGCACCTCCTTCCCCTCGGCGGGCTTGACCACTCCCTTACCTTTGCTTGCCTTGTGCGCCATGGCTGAGAGGGGGCGAGGAATCAAGAGAAATGGAAGGGTGGTGGCAGAGAGCGGAGGCGAGTGCTCTGGTTTGGGCTCGAGGAAGAAGAGGGGAACGACGGTTCCTAGATTGGGAAAGGAAAGAAGGGTAAATGAGTAGTGTCCCTGTGGATTCTTCTTTTTATGGGGAAGGCGCGGGCCGCCTCTTTACTATTCACTACGAGGCGTCGTAGGTGTGCTGCGACCATTCCACGCATGACCCCCACGTCACGCACTCAATGCGGGTCGTGGGGAAGCGCCACTGACAAGAAGATTGTGGTAGTTAATCCCTGCCACGTGTGCCTGCACACTATTCTGGGCTTCGCTCAACAATGTTGCGCGCTTATATGTGGCCCAGGCCCGGGGGCTCTTGTCGGTGTACAAAAATATGGGACTTTCAGTACCGCTTACTTGTGCATGGACAGTCGTAGCCACACCTGCGGCAAGGCTTGGCAAGGTAGTAGAAGACAGAATATAAGACTACCAAGACAACATTCAAGCCAATCAATAAAGAGTAGAAGACTAGCTGGACCTCCCCTGGAAACACCCTTGCCAGGGCGGCCTACATAGCCCTGGCAAGAGCCTTGCTGGGGCAGCTTGCGAAGCACCAGCAAAGCCATCACCCCTGAGGCTGAGAGCTCTGACATCATCGACGACGTAAGGCCAAGACTCAGGGGGCGCGTCGTACTAGCATGCAGATCTTTGTAAAGACTATTGGCCTGCAAGTGTACGTGGAAGCCAGAGAATGAAGACCCTGGGCAAGGCCCGTGCCGGGGATGACTGCGAGGGCCCCCGGCAAGACCCTTGCTAGGGACGACAGCGACGCCCCGGCAAGACCCTTGCTCGCACCCGACCAGGTTTCGTCGCCTCACTGGCGTTCCAGCGCGATGACCAGCTTGCCAACTAGGCAGACGCCTGCGTGGTGGCATGCAGATTCGAGGCCAACAAAGCAAGCACCTGCGTGGTGATACGTCTCCAATGTATCTATAATTTTTGATTGTTCCTTGTTATTATATTACACGTTTTGGATGTTTCTAGGCCTTATTTTACGCATTTATATCATTTTTGGGACTAACCTACTAACCGGAGGCCCAGCCCGAATTGTTGTTTTTTTGCCTATTTCAGTGTTTCGAAGAAAAGGAATATCAAACGGAGTCCAAACGGAATGAAACCTTCGGGACTGATCTTTTTGGAACGAACGTGATCCAGAGGACTTGGAGTGGAAGTAAAGAAACAAGGGAGGCGGCCACGAGGTTGCCCGGCGCGCCGCCTAGGGCTGGGCGCGCCCCCCACCCTCATGGGCCCCTCGGGCGTCCACCGACCTACTTCTTCCTCCTATATATACCCATGTACCCCGAATACATCAAAAGCGACCACGAAAAACTATTTCCACCGCTGTAACCTTCTATATCCGCAAGATCCCATCCTGCAGCCTTCGCTTGTGCTCCGCCAGAGGGGGAATCAATCACGGAGGGCCTCTACATCAACTCCAGGGCCTCTCCGATGAGTTGTGAGTAGTTTTCCACAGACCTTCGGCTCCATAGTTATTAGCTAGATGGCTTCTTCTCTCTCTTTGAATCTGAATACCATGTTCACCTCGATCTTCTTGGAGATTTATTCGATGTAACTCTTTTTGCGGTGTGTTTGTCGAGATCCGATGGATTGTGGGTTTATGATCCAGTTTATCTATGAGAAATATTTGAATCTCCTCTGAACTCTTTTATGTGTGACTAAGTTATCTTTGCAAGTCTCTTCGAATTATCAGTTTGGTTTGGCCTACTAGATTGATCTTTTTTGCAATGGGAGAAGTGCTTAGCTTTGGGTTCATTCTTGCGGTGTCCTTTCCCAGTTACAGCTAGGGCAGCAAGGCACGTATTGTAGTGTTGCCATCGAGGATAAAAAGATGGGGTTTATATGATATTGCATGAGTTTATCCCTCTACATCATGTCATCTTTCTTAATGCGTTACTCTGTTCTTTTTGAACTTAATACTCTAGATGCATGCTGGATAGCGGTCGATGTGTGGGGTAATAGTAGTAGATGCAGGCAGGAGTCGGTCTACTTGTCACGGACGTGATGCCTATATACATGATCATGCCTAGATAATCTCATAATTATTCGCTTTTCTATCAATTGCTCGACATAATTTGTTCACCTTGTAATACTTATGCTATCTTCAGAGAAGCCACTAGTGAAACCTATGGCCCCCGGGTCTATCTCTTATCATATAAGCTTTCAATCTACTTTTATTTGCATCTTTTACTTTTCGAATCTATATCATAAAATACCAAAAATATTTATCTATCATATTATCTCTATTAGATCTCACTTTCGCAAGTGGCCTTGAAGGGATTGACAACCCCTTTATTGCGTTGGTTGCGAGTTCTTGTTTGTTTGTGTAGGTGTGGGACTTTTGAGGAACCTCCTCTTTGGTGATACCTTGGTTCTCAAAAACTGAGGGAAATACTTACGCTACTATTGCTGCATCACCCTTTCCTTTTCAAGGAAAACCAACGCAAGCTCAAGACGTAGCAACAAGGATTTCTGGCGCCGTTGCTGGGGAGGTCTTCACTCAAGTCAAGACATACCAAGTACCCATCACAAACTCATCTCCCTCGCATTTACATTATTTGCCATTTGCCTCTCGTTTTCCTCTCCCCCACTTCACCCTTGCCGTTTTATTTGCCCTGTCTTTCCCAATCTCCTCGCTCTTTCGCTTACCTTTTTGTTTGATTGTGTGTTGGATTGCTTGTCGCTATGGCTAGTCCTCCTATCCTCGTTATTATTCCCGAACATGAAATTCTTAATTTTAAGCAAAGGGAGGAAGAAAATCTAAAAGATGCTTGGCATGGAATTTGCAATGCTCAAAATAGATCTACTAGGAAGCTTTCTACTTTCGTTCTTCTTCGCAATTTTTACGTAGGCATTACTCCTTGGAATAGATGCATTATTGATACCATTTTTTTACTGTGAACTGTGGGGAAAAACCCCCACAGCATATCAAAACTTTATTAAAGCCAGACAACAGTTCCAACAACATGATTACAAGAGGTAACCGAAAGTAAGGAAGAAAACAAAATAAAGAGAAGGCTAAAACTTAAGGTGGCAGGAAAGAAATCCACTTGAGCAAGTCATCCTTGTAAACAGATTTCATTCTATGCTGCATCAGAGATAAGTCATGCTTGAAAGCTCCTCTCCATTTATTGAAACTTGCCCTCTCACCTCTGAACACCTTGGCATTTCTGATGATCCAGATATTCCAGCAGGCAATAAACACTACTTCAACGAAAAAGGGCTTATCAAAACTTCTCCTTGCCTGGATGACTAATTCAGACATTGAATTTCCAGCCAACCAATCAATCTGCAAATAATTCCAAACTCTGACACTGAAATTGCAGTTGAAAAATAGATGGTCTCTGGTTTCTCTCACTTGAAGGGGGAAGAGCCTACAAGTAACACCATCATCCATGTGCCAGTGCCTTCTATCAACCATATCCTTAGTGTAGGTCCATATTGCTGCATCCATATTATAATCCCCTCCAGACTTGCCTGCCTGCGGCCTGCGGCATGGCTCAAGCAGTGGCCCAGTATGGCCCGTCTACATCAACCCAAGCACAAGACCCTCGCGAGGGGCCAAGCCTCGCGGGGCGGACGACGCAGGGCTTCCTCAGGGAAGGCCTCACCAGGCAGGCTCACGAGGAGGCGGAGAGATCAACGCAGGGGTACCTCGCGAGGTGCTCATGACGCAAGCCATGACGATCAAGACCAGGCGGGCGCCAGGCGGGCGCCAGCCAGTGTAGTGTCCTCAGTTCCTCTTTGGTGCAAAGGGGGCAAGCGCATGCGCGGAGTACGAAGGTATCAAGCAAAGATTACCATTTCGGTGCAACGAGACCAAGACCAGCAGAGCCGCAGGAAGGTGGTCACCGTGGAGCCCAAGACGGCGTCATCGTCAGTGCCTTTGGCAGTCGAAGACCAAGTTTAGTCAGGATAACTTGTACTAGCTGTTCCCCTTCAAAATGGTCGTTGTTGGCTCCCTTCCTGCTAAATATTGGGGAAGAGGACCAGGGCCTCTATAAATAGAGATAGCCACCATAGTAGAGAGCATATCATCCAGAGACGATCGAATACACCCATGTAGAACACCACACCAACTCAAGAACAGCCCTCGCGAGGTTGTTCTTCCTCTGTACAATTCATCATCAGCCCCCGAGGCAATCCACCACACCACAAACTAGAGTAGGGTATTACACCACAACGGTGGCCCGAACTAGTATAAACCGTGTGTCCCTTGTGTTGTTCATCATGTAGCTTAGATTCACAGCGAGGCGTTGAGATGTGGATTGGTAGGAAGTAGATCTTCGCGCGCACCCCAGAGTCCGAACCTTAAGGGTTTTGCCGGAACCCGATATCCGACATTAGGTGCGCCAGGTAGGGGTGCGCCAAAATCTTTTTACCGCTGTCCCACGTTCCATTGATCGTTGCATCCATGGCAGACGCTCGCTGAGCTCGTGCCGAGCGTCCGGCTACTCTCACTGCCCACGTCGCTCAGTCGGCTCCCGTCGGTGGGCCTCCTCGTCGTTCCCCGTCGCCTGCCGCAAACGCCGCGACCGGCCCGGCAGGGAACGAGCAGCAAGCATCATCGCTGCATCCCTCGGTGCAGCGGGAAGTCCGCACCACCACTCCGTCGCTAACTCCAGCTGTTTCATTGTCTCACGCTCGTCGCGCTGCCACGGACGCGCAGACCGCATTGCTCCTAGCACGTGAGCTCCGACACTACCGCCCCGTCGACGATCTCTACAAGGAGTGGCTCGCTCGCATCACTGAGCTCGCCAGCGCTACAGTGGGCTCTCTTGCGCCGTCCCTCTCGCTGCCTCACCCTCCATCCTGCGTGGGTGGTGCAGCTCAGGAGGTGCCTCCGCCACCTCCTCCCTAGGAAGGTGCCCTGGCTCCAAGGTACGCGGACCCTGGACGACACCCACCACGTCCAGCGCCCGCGCAACAAGAAACGAGCTGTCAAGAGATCCCTTGGTCTCAGGAAGGCCCTCGCGTTCTCCCCGCTACAGCATGCCATGACCGCATCCCTGCGCCAGCACGTCAAGACCCCGCTCTGCCCCTGGCGGCGGTGCGCGGGAATCTCCAAGAGCAAGCCCCGCATCTGCAAAGGGATCCGGTGGCCACTGCAAGCTGCCGCGCCTTCACCATCGAGCTACGCAGTGTCGCCTGGCCGGGCAAGTTCATGTAGGATCTGCCTCCTCGTTACGACGGCACTGCCAACCCAGCTGAGTTCCTGCAGCTCTACGAGATGGGCATCGACGCGGCCAACGGAAAGGTCATGGCGAACTGGTTTCCCATGGCGCTCAAGGATGGTGCCCGCACATGGCTCCTGAACCTGCCTTCTGGCTCGATCTCCTCTTGGGACGAGATGTGCACCCAGTTCATCGCCAACTTCCAGGGCACTCGTGACCGTCCTCCAGTCGTGGGTGACCTCCGCGGCATCAAGCAGCAACCCGGAGAAACCTTGCAGAAACACATCGAGCGCTTCAATAGTGCTCATCTCAAGATTCCCAAGGTGACTGAGGAGGCCATCATCTCGGCGTTCTCTGACGGCGTTTGCAACGTCAAGATGAAGGAGGAGCTAGCTATCCACGAGGATCTGTTCACGTCTTTGGAGTTGTTCAACCTGGCGACCAAGTGCGCAAGGGCTGAGGAGGGGCACCTCTCCCTTCTCGAGCTTCCAGCTGCTGACCCAGAAGAGAAGAAAGCCAAGGCCAAGGACGTGAAGCACAAGGGAGCAGCCATGCTCGTGGCAGAGCCAGACACGAAGCACGGCAGGGACCAGCCAGAGTCGTCATAGGGTAGCCGATACTGCGCCTACCATGACCTCTACACCCACAACACAAACGAACGCTAGGAGCTCAGGGCCGTTCGAGAAGGACGCATGGGCTGACGCCCCCGACCGCAACGACCAGGGCTACGGCCGAGGAGGAGGAAGAGGTGGAGGATGATGGGATGATCGAGGCCCTCGCCATGAGTGGCGTGACCGCCCTCACAAGGATCGTTGGCAAGACCAGCCTCACGAGGGGGCTTTTAGGGATCAGCCTCGTGAGGACTGCCCTCAGGGCAACACAGGCCTTCCTCCTCTGCCACCACCGCCAAGGAGGAACGACGACCACCACTAGGACGAAGAGGCTGGGGGCTCCTACGAGCCACGTGCTATCGCTTGCTTCCTGGGCGATGCCCAGGCCCTAGCCTCTCAGCGCATCTTCAAGAAGTTTGCTCGCGAGGTGAATGCAGTCCTCCCCAACACTACAAAAAAATACACTTCCGTGATGATACATGTTCGTCATAGTAAGTCGCGTTTTCTGTCATGCATGTACATCCATGACGATTTTATGACAGAATCAAGATAGTCATACTTGTGTTGTCTGAAAGCACAAGTGCTCCCTAGGTGGTTTTGGTAATTAATGTCACATATCTCTTGTTGGACTAACACTTTTATCAAGTATGTTTTAGATAAGTTCAACAATGGTGTGGCATGGACTAAAGGATGTGGGAACTCCTTCAAGATGCTAAAGACAAAGGATTGGCTCAAGCTTCAAGCTCAAGACTCGTCATTTTATATTCTAGTGATCCAAGATCACATTGAGTCTATAGGAAAGGCCAATACTACCAAGATGGGATGAGGTGTTGCTTAATGAGTTTCTTGCTCCACAGTGCTTAGTGATATGCTCCAAAACCCTCAACTACTTTCCCACTTCCACACATATGACCTAACACTACTAGGGAAAACCCTAGTAGTAGCGCGGGTTTTGTGGCTAGCAGCAGCGCGGGTGGCCGCGCTACTAATAAGGCGCTACAGCTAACTCATAGTAGTAGCGCGGCCCTTACCCGCGCTACTACTGTTGACGATATCACCAGCGCTTTTTAAGAACGCGCTACTATTACCTAGCTGTAATGATTTCGCCATACCTCGCTACTGCTATATCTTTCATCATTTTCCCAGTACCCCTTTCCCTTTCAGTTTCCCTTTCAGATACTTGATACTAGGTACTCCTAGTAGATATCAAATTCATAAACCATTACTAGGTAGTACTCCCTTCGTTCGAAATTACTCGTCGTGGTTTTAGTTCAAACCACGACGAGTAATTTGGAACGAAGGGAGTACTAGATAGCAATTTCATGCATAGTCAACATGCATCCTCAAGCAGTACAAGGTCATATCAACGGCCATCATCATATGTAGTTCTAGATGATATCGATTTACGATCATCATATGTAGTTCTAGATGATATAGCCACACACACATATGTAGTTCTAGATGATATAGCCACACACACATATGTAGTTCTAGATGATATTGAAGACAATCATCATCCTCAAGCACTGGCGGTTGGTGTTCTGATAGTAATTAGGATGGCCTGTCCAACACGAAGATTCTTTCCATCGAGGAATTTCTTCGACCCAACCGAGTTTAAGTGTGCGTGACCGTCCGTGTCCACGCTGTAAGTACAGAGTGTGTGGAGCCCCTTGAAGTAAGGCGTAGTCCAACCGAGCCTTCTTCATCGGGCTCGATACCATAACTTAGCGGCGTTAAGGGCAGGGGTCCCTGGACTTGCTCGATCATGGCTGCGGCGTGGCTCAAAGGAGGCCCAGCACAACCCATCTTCATCAACACAAGCTCAAGACCCTCGCGAGGGGCCAAGCCTCGCGGGGCGGATGACAAGGAGCCTCCTCAGGCACGGCCTCATCAGGCCGGCTCACGAGGAGGCGGAGAGTTCAAGGCGGGGTACCTCGCGAGGTGCCCGTGACGCAAGCCATGGCGACCAAGGGCGCTAGTCGGGCACTAGCCCGCGCAGTGTCCTCCTTTCCTCTTTGGTGCAAAGGGAGCAAGCACAGGCGAGAGCATCAAGCAAAGGCATCCGTTTCGGTGCAACAAGACCAAGACCAGCCCAACGGCTAGAAGGTAGTCATTGTGGAGCCCAAGCAGGCGTCACCATCAGAGCCTTTGACATGCGAGGACCAACTTTAGTCAGGATAAGTGTACCGGATGTTCCCCTTCAAAATGGCCAATTGTTGGCGCCCTTCCCGCTCAATATTTTGGAAGAGGCCCAGGGCCTTTGCCTATAAATAGGACTAGCCACCCTCGGGGTAGAGGGAGCGAGACCTGATCGAGTATCCAAGAGCCAGAACCAAGTAGCACCAGCCAAGAACAGACCCTCCCGAGGCTGTTCTTCCTTGTATTGTACATCATCAGCCGAAGAGGCAATCCACCACACCACACACTGGAGTTGGGTATTACACCACAATGGTTGCCTGAACCAGTATAAATCTTGGTAGTTTAGATCCTAGCGATTTGGCGAGGAGCAAGCCGATAGAGGGTTTAATCTCCGCGCGCACTCCAGTGTTTGAACCTCAAGGGTCTGCCGGAACCCGAAATCCGACATTTGGCACACCAGGTAGGGGTGCGCCGGAATTTGCCTTCCGTCGTCTCGTTCTTCTCCGAGCGTCGCATCCATGTCTGACGCTCGTCGGGCTTGTGCCGAGCACCGAGCAGCCCTCGCTTCCCATGTCGCCCTGACGGCTCCCGTCGGCGGGCGCCCTCGTCATTCCCCGTCACCTGCCGTCAACACCGCCACCGGCCCGGCGGGGAACGAACAGCAAGCATCGTCCCAGCATCCATCCATGAGGCGGGACGACCGCACTGCCACACCCTCGCTCACGCCCGCTGGTTCTTCGTTGCGCGCGCCCCGTGCGGCTATGGAGGCCCGAGCCGCGCTCATCGCGGCAAACGAGCTCCTGCGCTACCGCCCATTGACAACGTCTACGACGAATGAAGCTCCTGGGGCGCCTCAGCCGCCTCCTCCTCAAGAAGCCGCCCTGGCCCCAAGGTGCGCGGCCCCTGGGCGGAACCCGTTCCATCATGCGCCAGCGCGGCAAGAGCAGAGCTGCCAAGAAGTCCCTCGCCCTCGAGAAGCTGCCCAAGCGCTCCCTGCTGCAGCACGTCAAGACCCTGCGCTGCCTCCATCCGCGGCTCATGGGGACCCGCAGGACCAAGCTCTTAATCGCCCCAGGCTTCCTGTGGCCACAGCAGGCTGCCGCGCCTTCACCTCCGAGCTGCGCAGCGTTGCGTGGCTCGGCAAGTTCAAGCCAGACCTGCCTCCTCGCTACGATGGCACGGCTGACCCTGCAGAGTTCCTCTAGCTTTATGAGTTGGGCATCGAGGCTGCCAACGGAGACGAAAAAGTCATGGCAAACTGGTTTCCCATGGAGCTCACGGACGGGGCCCGCACCTGGCTCCTGAACCTAGCTCCAGGCATTATCTCCTCCTAGGACGAGATGCGCACCCGCTTCATCACCAACTTCCAGGGTACTCGCGACCGGCAACCCGCCATGAGCGACATGCGCCGTATCAAGCAGCAACCAGGGAAACCCTATAGAAGTACATCCAGCGCTTCAACAACGCGCGCCTCAAGATCCCCAAGGTGACGGAGGAGGCCATCATCTTAGCCTTCTCCGACGGTGTGCGCGACGTCAGGATGAAGGAGGAGCTGGCGATGCATGAAGACCTGTGCACCTCCTTGGAGCTGTTCAACTTGGCGACCAAGTGCGCCAGGGCTGAGGAGGGACGCCTCTCCCTCCTCGAGCTGCCTGCCGTGGACCCAGAAGAGAAGAAGCCCAAGACCAAGGACGTGAAGCGCAAGGGGCTGCCGTACTCGCGGCCGAGCCAGACACCAAGCGGGGCAGAGATCAGCCCGAATCCTCCAAGGGCAGTCGGTACTGCGTGTACCACGACCTCCACACCCACAACAGCAATGAATGCCAAGAGCTCCGGGCTGTGCGTGAAGGAAGGAACGCGGGACGTTGGGAAGACCGCGGCCCACGCCAAGGGTGGCGCGACCAACCTCGCGAGGGAGGCTGGAGGGATCAGCCTCGCGAGGATCGCCCGCAAGGGAACACAGGCCTCCCTCCGCTGCCGCCGCAGCCAAGGAGAAATGAAGACCGTTATCAGGACGAGGGGGCTGGGGGCTTCCAGGAACCGCGTGCAATCGCCTGCATCCTGGGCGGAGCTCAAGCCCCAGCCTCTCAACGCATCTTCAAGAAGTTCGCCCGCGAAGTGAATGCAGTCCTCCCCAAGCTTGAGGCCACGCGCCCTATCAGGTGGTCGGCATGCGCCGTCACGTTCAGTTCAGGAGATCAGCTCAAGTGCGCGGCCACAACCGGAGTCCTCCCGATGCTTTGTCCCCCAATCGTCAGCAAGATGCTAGTCACCAGGACCCTCATCGACGGCGGGGCAGGGCTCAACGTCCTGTCCGTGGAAACATTCAACAATCTCCAAGTGCCCTACAGCCAGCTTCAGCCAACCAAGCCTTTCTCCGAAGTCACCAACGGCTCCATGGTCCCGATTGGCCAGGTCCGCCTTCCTGTCACATTCGGGGCACGCGACAACTAATGCACCGAGCTCATCGACTTCGACGTCGCCCACATTTGCCTGCCATACAACGCCATCCTCGGGTACCCGGCGCTGGCCAAGTTCATGGCCGTAACCCACCATGGCTACAACATCCTGAAGATGCCAGGAAGTGGCGGGGTCATCACGGTGCCCTGCGAAGAGAGAGACGCAGTGTGCTCCCTGGATGGTGGGCTGCGCGTCTGCATCGACGTACCGGGGCTCAACCGAGCCGCGTCTCAGGAGTGCCTCTGGCCCTCGCGAGTGGGACGCTGCGAGGGTTTGCCCATAGCTACGTGCGCATGCCTTATGGCTTGCCGAACGCAGCTGCTGCGCACCAGCGCCTCATGAGGGCCATCCTGGAGGCTCGAGAAGTCAGGCGTTCCGCAGCCCTGGTGAAGATGGAGATGGCCCGCGAGGAGCCTCCAGCGCCTTCGGAGCCTCCTGAGGCCCCTAGGCCTGGGGGCTCGTGAGGATCGGCTCCCGCAGCCCGCTGAGTCTGCTACACTGACACCCCTTCGTCCCCAACATCATCAGGTGACATCTTTCAAGTTTCATTTTCAGCTGGGAGCGCCCTCAGGGCCGCATTATTCCCAGGCCGCATGGGTCCGTCCCTGCGGCGTGTATCCCTTTTATTTCATGTTCTTGGCTTACCTTATTGGGGGCGCCCCTCGGGCTTCATCATCCCCAAGTCGCTCGGGCCTGACCCAACAGCGTGTACCCTTCTTGCGTTTACCTTAGGGTATGCTTTCGACCCATCATGCTTGTTATTTGGTGCCTTTTCCTCCTAGGTGTCGGAATCTTGGGCGTTAAAGGGGGGTGCCTGAGCATCGCGACTTAGGGCTCCTACCGGCTCTCCAGCCCTCACCCTCTGGTCTTGTCCATGGCATCGCGACCGGGTAAGCCAACGACGGCTGAGACCAGCTCGAGAACCGGGACCCGAGGACATAGAGTTTCGACATCTAACCCAGCTTGCGCGTTAAAGGGGGGGTGCCTGAGCATCGCGACTTCGGGCTCCTACCGGCTCTCCGGCCCTCACCCTCTGGTCTTGTCCATGGCATCGCGACCTGGCAAGCCAGCGATGGCTGAGACCAGCTCGAGAACCGGGACCCGAGGACGTAGAGTTTCGACATCTAACCCAGCTTGCGCGTTAAAGGGGGGTGCCTGAGCATCGCGACTCTGGGCTCCTACCGGCTCTCCGGCCCTCACCCTCTGGTCTTGTCCATGGCATCGCGACCTGGCATCCAGCGACGGCTGAAACCAGCTCGAGAGCCGGGACCCGAAGACGTAGAGCACCGGCATCTGGCCAAATTTGTAGGAACACACTCCAAGATAAGGCCCAGAGCCAGGCGCAACCCGCCTTGAGGTAGGGCCCTGTGAGTCCCGCACTGGCCCACGGGTTCCCAGATACACCTCGTCAAGCCCTACCGTACCAGCCACGTGTCAGGGTGGGGCTGTATACGCCCCGGGGGCTCCTCCCGGAGGGGAGCTCCCTCCCACGCACCAGTGGAAGCACCATGCTCCTTGGCCGACGGCCTTGCCCGAGGAGCGGCTATGCCCGTCTGCTATCTGGAAGTGCTATGCTCCGCGTTGGTGATAAACAACTGAGGGTGGCCCCCGGGCCGCATCAACCTCAGGGAGCCCGGAGCTCAGTGTCTGGCCTCATCGCAATGCCTCGCCTCAGGAGTGCCGCGCGAAGGGGCTGGGCACGGGGGCTGCGCCTGGGTCACGCCCAGACGCACGCCACCTGGCCAGGCCCCCCCGGGCCTGGTTTGTCGCACGTCCCTCCCCGAGCGGAGCCAAGGTACAAAGGCCGTTTGAGCGTCAGGGGAACTCCTGAGCATTGCGACTCAGGAGCCTAACTGGTCACGTAGCCCCTCACTCCTTAGTTCCGAAAGGCTAACGGCGGTTGAGGTATGCACGGGGCCGGGCTCTGCAGACGTAGAACAGCAGATCCACCCACATCTCACCTCCTTACTTGCTGTTTGAGCGCCAAAGGGGACTCCTGAGCATCGCGACTCAGGAGCCTAACTTGTCACGTAGACCCTCACTCCTTGGTCCCATCCTGGTTTCCGATCGGGGCCAATGGCGGCTGAGGTATGCGCGGGCCCGGGCTCTGTCGACGTAGAACATAAGCAAGTAGGAAGGAATAGTGCTGATTTCAGGGAATTCAAAAGCAAATATTACAGTCCATACTGTTATCACAGCACCAAACACAAGTTTTTACGCCTCCCTGAGGCATGGTACATGCGCAGGAATTAAAAGCAGGACGGGAGCCACGACGGAGTCACTTGCCGGCGGTGGAGCTGCGCGGAGCAGGTTCGCCTTGTGGAGCAGCAGGGCTGGCAGCCCTCCGCTTTGGCTTGGTGCTGAAGGCCCGGATCTTCCCCAGCAGGGCCTCCGCACGACCCTTCACGGCCTCAGTAGCGGTAGCGGCACGCTTGCCGCTCGCTGGCTCCAGCAGGCTATCGAGGTCAATGTCGGGGTCACGAAGATAGATGTGGGTGAAGACCCGCGTTAGCGCTGCGGAAGACAAGACGCGTGCCTCGGCCTCGGCCGTAGGGCCAAGGCCAAGGGTGATATCTTCAAAGGCGCGAACCAGGAAGGGAAGCAGCTTCGCGGGTCCATCCTCCTCGCCGGCCAGCGGGCTCTCAAGGCCGCTATCATAAAGCGTCTTCAATGAAGTACGAGCTTTCTCCTCCATATCTGCGAAGGCCACACGATCCTCGACGAGAACCTGAGCCTTGCCGTCCAGCTCAACCTTCCTCGCCTCCAGCTCTTGCTCCAGCGGGCCTAGGCGGCCACGGAGCCTCTTGAGCTTGGCGTCCAGGTCCTTGACGGCCGCCTCGCGAGCCTTCATGCTTTCCTCCTGCTTTTGCGAAGGCGGGCCTCCTCGGCAAGCTGGTTCTGCAGGCCCTTTAGCTCTCTCTCTAGCACCTTGCAGCGACCTCTGGCACTAGCTGCCTCCCCCAAGGCAGCCTCGCGGGCAACCTTCGCCCCAAGGATGGCCTGCTTCTCCTCATCGCAAGCCGTCGAGGCCTGGACCAGTGCCACCCGTATCGAAGAGTCGGAGCGAATCCATCCAGAAGCCAGCTCCAAGTGCCCAGCCACTAGACGAGGGTCGGCGCCCAGAAGATCCTGCCGCAGACGGTCCAGTCCGACAATGGTGCGATCCAGAACAGTAGTCGGAGAAGCAGTAGTCGATGGAGTAGGAGGAGAAGACGGCAGCGTAACCACGGTATCCTGAGGCGAAACCAGCTGCGCCACGATGGCTGTGGAGGCAGCATCAGGTAAGGGCACCTCGGGAGTCGCCTGGGCCATGGGGCTGAGCTTGCCCCAGCAAGCTCAGCCCGGCCTCGCGAGGACGCCCCGGCAGGGGAGGCCCGTGCGTCGCAGTTACCTTCTTTCTCGGGCAGAGGCGCTGCCACGGATGGGACCTCAGGAGCTCCCTTCGACTTCTTTGCCGCGGGCATCAGCCTAGCCGGGAGACACGAGCGTCAAGCCTCAGCAACAAAACAATAACCAAGACAGGAATCAAGCACTTACAGGTCATGGCTTGCGGGCTCAAGCAGCCTCCGGCCGTACTTAAAGCCCGAGAGCCGGCTGCTATGATCAGCTTCAAGGAGCGCGGGAGCAGGAGGTGCGCCTGTGGATCGCCTCGGGGCTGGGGCAGATCCGCGAGGGATCAGCCCGGTCCGGTCCTTCTTCAGGATCGGAGGCAGGCTCCCGCCGCCATGCTCATCATCATCCTCGTCATCGTCACTCAGAGAGAGGCGGAGAGCGCGGGACCTATGCCGAAGGGGGGAGCCCTTGACTCCGCCTCAGAGTCAGCCCCCTCTTCCTGTTCCCTTTCTTCCTTCTCTTCGCTGGAGTCGCCGGAGGACACGTCCACCAGGTCCTCTGGAGCCTCCACGGGCATGGGCCTGTCCCCGTTGAAGGCGGGCATGGACCCCACTACTTGCTCCCAGTCCTCGCGGAGGAACAGGGGCGTAGGAGCACCCTCCAGCCTCGCCAGGTCGCCCCCAACCAAGGACTGGAGGACCGCAGACAGATCCTCATCGGCCAAGACCGCGGGGCTCGGGTGAGGCCTCCACATCGGAAGTGAGTACTGACGAAGCGGAACCAGCTGGTGCTCCAGGAATTCCCTCAGCAGCGATGCACTGGTCAGCTTCGCCACCGCCACGCTGGCCGGCCTCAGATCCGGGTCCATCTTCTCCAACACCGGCTTCGCGCGGGGATCCACAAGCTCCACTCAGGACCAGTCGTCGGAGCTCGCGGGGTGCCCCATGGGCAGGGTCAGCCGAGGGTGGATGCGCCCAGCATCCACCAAGACCCACTTGCTCCTGAAGCCCTCAATCCTTTTCCCAGGGTTCGAAATGGCGATGGAGCCGCCGTACGCGACGAAGCTCGCGCACGCAGAGACGGAACCACGGGAGGTCCGGAGGGAGAAGTAGTGGCGCAGCAAGGCCACTGAGGGTTTCACCCCTACGTGAGCCTCACAATAGTAGGCGAAGATTGCCAGAAGAAGGACGGAGTTGGGATGGAGGTGCAGAGCATGAATGTTATAGTGGCGGAGGACAGAGAAGAAGAACTCAGAAAAGGGAGGCACCACACCAGTGACAATGGCGCTCACGAAGAGCGGATAGAAGGTGCTCCCTTGGCCTTCAGGGACGGCAGAGCCGGCCTTGAACACCTTCGCCCCGTCGATGCCCTGCGCCACCGCCATCTGGCGCACCGGAGCAAGGCTCGCCTCCGACACATTCAGCGAGTCCAAGGTAGACGAGTACCAAGCTCCGACCGGGGCTTGGCGAGGCGCCATGTCTGGCTAGGGCACACGAACAAAGTAGATCTGAAGATTTAGGGGGCGGGGAGGAGAGGCGCAAGAAAGGGGATCTGAGAAGCAACTGGAGAAAGCAAGGGAGGCAAGGGGCAGGTGCTTCTCCTTTACCAACTCGTGCAGAGGCGCCCACGTCCAATCAACCGCCACGCGGCGCCCAAGGCCGTAGGCTGTTAGGGCCCACGACGCTTCGCACTTGCCCTTTCGCCTCTCTGCTCGGCAAAGTCCGGGTGCCCCGTGGGCCCGGGGGCTACTGTCGGTGTTTTGGGAACGGGGGTCCCCAGACTTGCCTGCCTGCGGCCTGCAGCGTGGCTCAAAGGAGGCCCAGCATAGCCCATCTTCATCAACACAAGCTCAAGACCCTTGCGAGGGGCCAAGTCTCGCGGGGCGGACGACAAGGAGCCTCCTCAGGCACGGCCTCGTCAGGCTGGCTCATGAGGAGGCGGAGAGTTCAAGGCGGGGTACCTCGCGAGGTGCCCGTGACGCAAGCCATGACGACCAAGGGCGCCAGTCGGGCGCCAGCCCGCGCAGTGTCCTCCTTTCCTCTTTGGTGCAAAGGGAGCAAGCGCACGCGAGAGCATCAAGCAAAGGCATCCGTTTTGGTGCAACAAGACCAAGACCAGCCCAACGGCCGGAAGGAAGTCATTGTGGAGCCCAAGCAAGCGTCACCCCCAGAGCCTTTGACAGGCGAGGACCACCTTTAGTCAGGATAAGTGTACCGGATGTTCCCCTTCAAAATGGCCGATTGTTGGCGCCCTTCCCGATCAATATTTGGGAAGAGGCCCAGGGCCTTTGCCTATAAATAGGACTAGCCACCCCCGGGGTAGAGGGAGCGAGACCTGATCGAGAATCCAAGAGCCAGAACTAAGTAGCACCAGCCAAGAACAGACCCTCCCGAGGCTGTTCTTCCTTGTATTGTTCATCATCAGCCGAAGAGGCAATCCACCACACCACACACTGGAGTAGGGTATTACACCACAATGGTGGCCTAAACCAGTATAAATCTTGTGTCTCTTGTGTTGTTCTGTTTGGTAGTTTAGATCCTAGCGATTCGGCGAGGAGCAAGCCGGTAGAGGGTTAAATCTCCGCGCGCACCCCAGTGTTCGAACCTCAAGGGTCTGCCGGAACCCGAAATCCGACATAACTCATAGATATGCTATTTGCCAATTTCTAAATAAGAAAACATATTAATTAATAAATAGCCTCGCAAATAAGTACATATGGATTATCTACACTATTAATAATTTCCTTAGATTCTACACTAAAACATATCATCGACTAGATTCCACACAACATACCATATCATTGGACTGTACACTAAGTAATTCATCGGATAATTTGCATTTGTAAGTATAACATACCATATCATGTCGATCAACCATGGTATTTGTCAAGCGGGTCACGAATGGCACCCGACAAAGTCAAGACGTATGGAATTATGACCCACAGTTGGACACCTCCTCTTCACTCAGCCTTGTTCTTTGAGCTACGATGGCTTCATGAAGTGGGTCCTCATCATCTTCATCGAGTGGGTCCTCATTATCTTCATCATCTTCATCATCTTCGTCATCTTCATCATCTTCCACCAGGTTGAGATAAATGACAGCTAGCTTGGGTCTTTCTGCTCGGAAGGAGAAGCTGATCAACTTACCACTAGTAAGACACATGCGAGCGACGAAATGGGCCCATCCATCTCCTCCAATCTGCGACATATTGCGTCCTTTCTCGACCTCCATAGTGTACGTCCCCCCAGGAGCCTCAAATGTCACACTGTCTCCTGTTAGCTTGTTGAATTTCAACCTCACATTGCATGGGACGATCTGTGTAAAATAAGCAAAATGACACAATCCAGTAATGCCAACACTAAAAATAAAATAGCTATTACATTTCATCTAATTTCTTACCAAGATGAAAAAACTCGGCTGGAAGTAGATGCTTAACAACTTGCTGGTTGCCAAGGTCTGTGGCGATCTTGACTTGCACAGTCGAAATAGTGGTGGTGGTGGTAGCGCCATTTTTCCTAAAGCAATATGAGCAAAGGATTAACGATCAAGTAAATCAAAATGTTGTAAGTCAACTAAATCAACTAGCCTACTAAATCAACTAAATCTTATCAACTAAATCAAAATGTTGCATATGAACTAGCCTACTAAATCAACTAAATCAAAATATTCTAAGTCAACTAAATCAACTAGCCTACTAAATAAACTAAATCAAAATGTTCTAAATCAACTAAATCAACTAGCCTACTAAATCAACTAAATCAAAAAGTTCTAAATCAACTAAATGAACTAGCCTACTAAATCAACTAAATCAAAATGTTCTAAGTCAATTAAATCAACTAAATGAACTAGCCTACCAAATCAACTAAATCAAAATGTTCTAAGTCAGCTAAATCAACTAGCCTACTAAATCAACTAAATCATATCAACTAAATCAAAATGTTGCATATGCACTAGCCTACTAAATCAAAATGTAGCGGGCAGGAGGGAGAAGGAGGGGCGACTCGAGGAGGGAGAAGAGAGTAGGATGGAGGAGGAAGGCGGAACAAGGAGGGGTTGGCCGGCGCGGCCAGTGGAGGGAGGACGGAGGAGTAAGGCGGAGCGAGAAGGGGCCGGCCAGCGGCGAGTGGAGAGGGAGGACGGAGGAGGAGGCCGGTACCGAGTCCAGCATGTAGGAGGAGGTGACGGCGGCGCAGACGGAGGAGGGGCGACAGGGTTGGACCGGCGCAGGGGATTGAGAGGAGATCCAGTGAGTGTGTGACTGTGTGTGTGGATCGGATAGAGGAGATGGGGGTGGGAGATGAATGGCTTAGCAGTAGCGCGCTATAGGAAAAGACGGTACTGGTAAGCTATCTAGCAGCAGCACCTTTCACAATAAAGTGCTACTGCTATTTGTTAGCATGTAAAAATAGACTTTGTTCAATATATCAAAAATACATTGATCATCAACGATCTTTTTGTGTACAATCTGATTTGTCAATATGAGTCCTCACCGGTTTAGGAACAGGTGAAGACTCATATTGCAGCCACAAATTCTACACATAGAGTTCAATGAAGACCAAGTGCTTGTCAAAGTTTGAGAAGTAACATATTTAAGGTGGTAGAAACTCTCTTCAAGGAGCGAGGTGGGACTAATTTTTTGTAGTAAACTTAGCAGTAGCGCTTATTTCAGAAATGCGCTGCTACTATGCTACGTAGCAGTAGCGCCTAGCCTCGCGGCGGCCTCGTGGGAATTATAGCAGTAGCGCATCTTTGAGCGGGAGCGCTACTGCTATATTTGTTTCAGCAGCGAGTTACTCCTGAGCACGCTACTACTAATTAGCAGCAACGCCTTATTTTAAAGCTCCTTGCTGATAAGATTCTGTGTATACTCTTTTCCCTAGTAGTGTAAACCTAAAGTCAAACTCAGCCATACCGATTCTTTCTATCCGGCGCCACCGAGTTCAGATGTCATATCCACTGCCACAAACCCTAGGCAAATCGGTCTCACCGATAGGGATCTCGGTCTCACCGAGATGGGATTGTAATCTCTCTGTGTATGTACATTACCAAAATCGGTCTAACCGAGTTTGAGCAATTGGTACTACCGAGATTACAATGCAAACTTCATGGTTGACTCATTACCAAAATCGGTCCTACCGAGTTTGCGTAATTGGTCCAACCGAGTTTGCCTGACCAAATCTCTGGAAAGCTTATTACCAAAATTGGTCCCACCGAGTTTGTGTAATCTGTCTCACCGAGATTACGTTATGCCCTAACCCTAACCATATCGGTCTTACCGAGTCTGTTGAATCGGTCCCACCGAGTTTGGTAAATTGTGTGTAACGGTTAGATTTTGTGTGGAGGCTATATATACCCCTCCACCTCCTCTTCATTCGCGGAGAGAGCCATCAGAACAAACCTACACTTCTAGCATACATTTTCTGAGAGAGAACTACCTACTCATGTGTTGAGGCCAAGATATTCCATTCCTACCATATGAATCTTGATCTCTAGCCTTCCCCAAGTTGCTTTCCACTCAAATCTTCTTTCCACCAGATCCAAATCCTATGAGAGAGAGTTGAGTGTTGGGGAGACTATCATTTGAAGCACAAGAGCAAGGAGTTCATCATCAACGCACCATTTGTTACTTCTTGGAGAGTGGTGTCTCCTAGATTGGCTAGGTGTCACTTGGGAGCCTCCGACAGGATTGTGGAGTTGAACCAAGGAGTCTGTAAGGGCAAGGAGATTGCCTACTTCGTGAAGATCTACAGCTAGTGAGGCAAGTCCTTCGTGGGCGACAACCATGGTGGAATAGACAAGGTTGCTTCTTCGTGGACCCTTCGTGGGTGGAGCCCTCCGTGGACTGGCGCAACCGTTATCCTTCGTAGGTTGAAGTCTCCTTCAACGTGGATGTACGATAGTACCACCTATCGGAACCACGCCAAAAACATTCGTGTCTCCAATTGCGTTTGAATCCACCAAAACCCTTCCCTTTACATTCTTGCAAGTTGCATGCTTTACTTTCCGCTGCTCATATACTCTTTGCATGCTTGCTTGCTATGTGTTGTGAATGCTAAACTTGTGCCTAAACTCCACTTAAACTTAAAGAAGTTAAAAACTGCAACTTTGATACTTAGTGTCTAATCACCCCCCCTCTAGACACCTCTTGGAGGATTGGTTTCAGAGGATTGGTTTCCGTTACCTTGGTTTAATCACCATTGGAGGAAGATGGATGTGTCTACTTTGGGGAGTCTTAGACAGAGAGTGCCTATTCTTGATGGAGAGTATTTTCATGAGTGAAAAAATGAGATGCTTGCAATTTTCAATGAATATCATTTGAACAAGTACATTGCTAGCCCATGTGCACCTCATGTTGACCCTATGCATCCTACCCTTGCTGAGTCAATTGATATGATTAGGAATCTTAGAACTGCCGAACTTATCATTAGAGGATTGCCTAGAAACTTGATTGGATGTTTGCCTACTCTTGAGTGTGCCTACACTATATGGAAATTTCTTGAGGAACGCTTTCCAAATTATTCCTTGAAAAATCTAGATAAAATTCTCCATAAGTCTATTGCCTTGAGTAAGATGAATATTAGTGATCCTATGTTTGGTGATTGTATATTTGAACTTACAAACCTTATGCGTTCCAAAGGAGATGTTGGAATTATTAGTGATATTATTTCTGAAGCTATAAGAATTCATAAGCAAGATCATTGTCAAACTCACTCTAACGAATTACCCTCTCTAGGACTTGATCCACCACATGACAATGTTGAACATGGATACCATGATGAGGATGATGATAGTGACTTCGATCTTGATGATGCAATGAGACATTTTGGTCTTATAGCAAATCTTCAGGGATATATGTTAGGAGGAAAGGAATGGGTTCTTGATAGTGGATGTACCAATCACATGACCGGAGATAAAGACATGTTTCGTGAGCTTGCTGAAAATGATGGTCCTCGAAAGTATGTCACTTTCGGTGACAACTCAAAGGGTAAGGTGGTTGGCCTCGGTAAGGTGGCCATATCACATGATAGCTCCATTCAGAATGTCATGCTCGTTGAATCTCTTGGATACAACTTACTTTCAGTATCCAGACTTGCTGATTTCGGTTTCAATGTCCTATTTACTGAAGTAGATTGCCAAGTGTTTCGTCGAGACAATCATAAAATGGTCTTTACCTGTGTGTGTAGAGGTGATCTATACATTGTTGATTTCACTAAAAAGGCTCAACCTAAAACTTGCTTCATTGCTAAATCCTCAAAAGTTTGTTTATGGCATAGACGATTAGGTCATGTTGGTATGCGAAACCTTGACAAGCTTATTAAAGGACATCATATCCTTGGTGTTAACGATGTCATATTTGATAAGGATAGACTTTGCAGCGCTTGTCAGGCAGGTAAACAGGTTGGAGGAAGGCATCCCGTGAAGAACATCATGACCACAAGGAGGCCAGTCGAGCTACTTCACACGGATCTTTTTGGTCACAACTCTTACAAGAGTCTCGGTGGAAATTCTTTTGGTCTAGTTATAGTTGATGATTTTTCAAGATTTACGTGGGTGTTCTTTCTCGATGATAAATCGCAGGTCCAAAAGATCTTCAAAAACTTCGCTAGGAAGGCCCAAAATCAATTTGAAGTGAAGATCAAGAAGGTTCGCAGCGACAACGGAACGGAGTTCAGGAACGCAAATGTGGACCCCATTCTTGATGAAGAAGGGATTTCACACGAGTTCTCGGCTACGTACACACCTCAACAAAATGGAGTTGTTGAGAGGAAGAACCGGGCGCTCATCGAAATGGCGAGAACGATGCTTGATGAGTACAAGACGCCGAAGTACTTTTGGGTAGAAGCGGTTGAGACAGCTTGTCATGCAACAAATCGCTTGTATCTTCACAAGCTACTCGGCAAGACAGCATACGAGCTCCTCACCGGTAACAAACCCCAAGTTGTACACTTTCGAGTATTCGACTCAAAGAGCTACATTCTTGACAAGCATTGTTGTTCTAAATTTGCTCCTAAGTCTCATGAAGGTTTCCTACTAGGTTATGGCTCAAACTCTCACACTTACCATGTCTACAACAATTTCACCCGAAAGGTTGAAGAGATGGTAGATGTGCAGTTTGATGAATCTAACGGCTCGCAAGTAGAGAAATTGCCAATTGATGTAGGAGACAAAGATCCTTCGGAAGCAATCCAAGACTTGCCTATTGGCAAGGTCCGTCCAACGGAGGTGAAGGAGAGTACCTCGTCTGTCCAAGTGGAAGCTTCTACTTCACGACAAGGTCAACCAAGAGTTGATATGGAAGCATCCACAAGTGGGACACACCAAAAGGAAGAAAACGAGGAAGTGCAACAAGATGAACAGCAACAACCTCCTTCTCCACCACGACAAGAGAACGACAATGCCAACAATGAAGAAGGCGAAGAAGAAGAACAAGATGAAGAAGAAGTTCAACCAAGAACCAAGCAAAAGCTTTCACGAGTACGAGCAAGAATTTCTAAAGACCATCCCGTCGAGCAAATCTACAATGATATTTAAACCGGGAGAATCACTCGCTCCAAAACTTGTTTAGCTAACTTTTGTGAAAACTATTCTTTCATCTCTAGCATTGAAGCTATGAAGGTCGAAGAAGCATTGGAAGATCCGGATTGGATAAATGCTATGCATGAAGAGCTACACAACTTTGAGAGGAACCAAGTTTGGACATTGGTTGAGAAGCCCGACAACAACCACAACATCATCGGTACCAAATGGGAGTTTCGCAAAAGCAAGATGAAGATGGACAAGTAGTACGCAACAAAGCACGTCTTGTCACCCAAGGTTACACACAAGTTGAAGGTATGGACTATGGTGAGACTTATGCTCCCTTTGCTAGACTTGAGTCCATTCGCATCTTACTTGCCTATGCTAATCATCATGATATCACCTTGTAGCAAATGGACATTAAATGTGCCTTTCTAAATGGTGAAATAGAGGAGGAAGTTTATGTTAAGCAACCTCCCGGCTCTGTCAATCCTAAGAAACCCAATCATGTTTACAAACTTCATAAAGCTCTTTATGGTTTTAAACAAGCTCCTAGAGAATGGTATAAATGCTTGACCAAGTTCCTTATTGAAAAAGGCTTTGAATTTGGGAAAATTAATTCCACACTTTTTACTAAAAGGGTTAATGGAGAACTATTTGTGTGCCAAATCTATGTTGATGATATTATATTTGGTTCAACTAACCCTCATTTTAGTGAAAAGTTTGGGAAGCTAATGTCGGAGAAGTTTGAGATGTCTATGATGAGTGAACTCAAATTCTTTCTTGGGTTGCAAATCAAGCAAACTAAGGAAGGTACCTTTGTTTCTCAAACGAAGTACACCAAGGGCTTATTCAAGAAGTTTAATATGCAAGAATGCAAAGGTATGACTACACCCATGCCTAGTAGTGCACATCTTGACTTGACCAAAGATGGTGAACCGGTTGATCAAAAGGTTTATCGCTCTATGATTTGTTCATTGTTATATCTATGTGCTTCACGTCCCGATATCATGCTAAATGTGTGCATGTGTGCACGATATCAAGCTGCTCGTAAAGAATGTCATCTTAAGGCCGTGAAAAGGATACTGAGATACTTAATCCATACACCAAATTTTGGCATTTGGTATCCTAAGAGGGCCCCTTTCGATCTTGTTGGCTACTCCAACTCGGACTATGCCGGGGACAAGGTTGATAGAAAGTCCACTTTGGGTACTTGTCAAATTCTTGGTAGATCTCTTGTGTCTTGGTTCTCCAATAAACAAAACTCGGTATCCTTATCCATCTCCGAAGCAGAATACATTGCCGCTGGTTCATGTTGTGCTTAATTACTTTGGATGACCCATACTCATAAAGATTATGGGATATATGTGAAACATGTTCCATTGCTTTGTGACAATGAAAGTGCTATCAAAATTGGTCATAATCCTGTACAACATTCTCGAACTAAGCATATTGAAGTTCGTCATCATTTCATTCGAGATCATGTTGCTAAGGGTGACATTAATCTTAAGCATGTTCGCACCGAAAAGCAATTAGCGGATATATTCACTAAACCTCTTGATGAGAAAGTGTTTTGCAGGTTAAGAGGAGAACTGAACATCATTGATGCTTCAAACTTGGAGTAGAAACTCCATTGGATACATGCAAGACATGAGCTTATGACTAATCCTTTATATTTCTCTTGTGATGAAAATCTTATGTCTTGGATATATTTGCATCTTGCATGTTATCTAACCCATGTAGGTACTTGGTTGAATCAAATTCCATGAGAGTGTAATCTACTCACATCTTGAGCAATCTCTACATCACCAAGTCTCCACACTATGGTGGTTGGAGACAAGGAAGTACGGAACCATTCAAACATATCCTTTGACAAATTCTATGTTGAGCTTCATGATTGTCATTTTTGGATACACAAGTTCTCTTCCGCGCAAGAACTCACCCATGTAGGTAGATGGACTCAAATTCCAAGTGGTGCGCCCAACTCTTGATGAGCTACATCAACCTTGAGCAACCCACACAAGTTCAACTACATGGACAACACCACCAACCAAGGTATGTTATTCCATCTTAGAGAAGCTTTACTCCAAGTCATGAGCTAAAGCAACTCGACAAGATGTGAATACATCAAGATGCTTAAAAGAAAAATGGCAACCCCATTTTGAGATTAAACGATGAGTATGACCTATGATCAAGTGATCTCACTTGACTCCTAAGTCAATGTACTCTAACGTAGGTGAACTTGTCGCCGACCATTTCTAGATGAAGTTCTCTTGTGTTCTTTTCTGTGTTTTTGCATTTGTCTCATGCATATTTGTTTCCCCTTTCAAAAAAAATAGAACTTCATCTAGACTTCTTTCTGTATTCTCTGCATTTTCTGCATCCAATTCATTGCATGTCATTCAGCAAATTCCTTGCAAATCTTTGTGAGATCTTACTAGTCTAGTGAGCTGAGGTGACAAGTGTTTTCTCTGCGATGAACTCGGTTTCACCGATTTTTTGTTCTCGGTCCAACCGAATCCTTTCGGTACAACCGAAGCATACCACTCCCTGCCGCCGATTTCACAACAGGAAAAACAGTTTGCCACTTATTCTGTGTTTCTTCTGATCTAGCTCCACTCAATGAATCTTGTCCTCTACAAGCATCACATTTATATCAATGCTTTGTACTGTGTCTCAAGGATCAAACCCTTCTTGGAAATTGATGTCAAAGGGGGAGAGAGAGATCACATCAAATCTTATCACACTTATCACTTAGAGAGATCACATCAGAGAAAGAGATCTCCAGGGGGAGAAAATACTCAAGTCGAAAGTATTTCTCAAGGATCCCAGATGCTTGGTGTTCAAGAGGAGAGATGCCACATGTCTTATTGAAGGGAAAGACATGTTAATATGTGCTTATTTGGATTAGCTTGCATTAGCTCTGTTCATTTATATCTTTCAGCTCTGATTTTCTATTCCCTATCTTCTCCCAGTATCCCATGCTAGTTTCAGGGGGAGCAAGACATATAAGGGAAAGAAATCAGTTAAATTCATTGCATATCCTTCCTCTTGGGGACATGTCTAATCCAATGTGGTACTTAGTACTCACTCTCTACATGTCATCCCAGTCTTGGTATTCTTGTGGTTTCTTCTGTTTGCTCTGGCTAGTAGATGTACCTGTGTTATGTAACCTTGTTTACGCAGTTTCATTCCATCCTGAGCCAACTCAAGACTACAAGGTAAGTATATGCATCACAATCATGTGTATGAGGAATTCTTGCTGATGTACATACTGTTTGCAAGAAGGACTCATGGGTATGAAGGTATTCTCCTTAATATTCTTTGCTCTGATGCATATGGCCAAGATGCATGTAACACATTGCCTGCTCTATCATGGTTATGCTCTCACATGCTTGTATATTCCATATTCACATGATTGCATACATGTAGGGGGAGCCTATGCTTGTTACATATCTTTCCAAAGCTTTACTTGCTATTCTTTATATCTTTATCTAAAGCTTTGATGTATGTTGTCATCAATTACCAAAAAGGGGGAGATTGAAAGCACAAGTGCTCCCTAGGTGGTTTTGGTAATTAATGTCAACATATCTCTTGTTGGACTAACACTTTTATCTAGTATGTTTCAGATAAGTTCAACAATGGAGTGGCATGGACTGTGGGAACTCCTTCAAGATGCTAAGGACAAAGGATTGGCTCAAACTTCAAGCTCAAGACTCTTCATTTCTTATTTTAGTGATCCAAGATCACATTGAGTCTATAGGAAAATCCAATACTATCAAGAAGGGATGAGGTGTTGCTTAATGAGTTTCTTGCTCCACAGTGCTTAGTGATATGCTCCAAAACCCTCAACTACTTTCCCACTTCCACACATATGACCTAAACCTAAAGTCAAACTCGGCCATACCGATTCTTTCTATCCGGCGCCACCGAGTTCCGATGTCATATCCACTGCCACAAACCCTAGGCAAATCGGTCTCACTGATAGGGATCTCAGTCTCACCGAGATGGGATTGTAATCTCTGTGTGTACGTCCATTACCAAAATCGGTCTAACCGAGTTTGAGCAATCGGTACTACCGAGATTACAATGCAAACTTTCTGGTTGACTCATTACCAAAATCGGTCCTACCGAGTTTGCATAATCGGTCCAACCGAGTTTGCCTGACCAACTCTCTGGAAAGCTTATTACCAAAATCGGTCCCACCGAGTTTGTGTAATCGGTCTCACCGAGATTACGTTATGCCCTAACCCTAACCATCTCGGTCTTACCGAGTTGCATGTCGGTCCTACCGAAAATCCTAACAATAACTAGGTTTACTAAATCGGTCCGACCAAGTCTGTTGAATTGGTCCCATCGAGTTTTGTAAATTGTGTGTAACGGTTAGATTTTGTGTGGAGGCTATATATACCCCTCCACCTCCTCTTCATTCGTGGAGAGAGCCATCGGAACAAACCTACACTTCCAGCATACATTTTCTGAGAGATAACTACCTACTCATGTGTTGAGGCCAGGATATTCCATTCCTATCATATGAATCTTGATCTCTAGCCTTCCCCAAGTTGCTTTCCTCTCAAATCTTCTTTCCACCAGATCCAAATCCTATGAGAGAGAGTTGAGTGTTGGGGAGACTATCATTTGAAGCAGAAGAGGATGGGGTTCATCATCAACGCACCATTTGTTACTTCTTGGAGAGTGGTGTCTCCTAGATTGGCTAGGTGTCACTTGGGAGCCTCCGACAAGATTGTGGAGTTGAACCAAGGAGTTTGTAAGGGCAAGGAGATTGCCTACTTCATGAAGATCTACCGCTAGTGAGGCAAGTCCTTCGTGGGCGACGACCATGGTGGAATAGACAAGGTTGCTTCTTCGTGGACCATTCGTGGGTGGAGCCCTCCGTGGACTCACGCAACCGTTACCCTTCGTGGGTTGAAGTCTCCATCAACGTGGATGTACGATAGCACCACCTATCGGAACCACGCCAAAAACATCCGTGTCTCCAATTGCGTTTGAATCCACCAAAACCCTTCCCTTTACATTCTTGCAAGTTGCATGCTTTACTTTCCGCTGCTCATATACTCTTTGCATGCTTTCTTGCAATGTCTTGTGATTGTTAAACTTGTGCCTAAACTCCACTTAAACTTAAAGAAGTTAAAAACTGCAACTTTGATACTTAGTGTCTAATCACCCCCCTCTAGACACCTCTTCTCAAGGTCCTACAATATCGTAGAAGTGTTCCATGACATTACCAAAATTATCATCACGGAAGTGTCCACTTCCATGACGATAAATCACAGAAGTGCTATCGTCAAGGGTGACTGACACGTGGCATCCACCATAACGGAATGCCGTTAAGCTATCGGATCGGATTTTGGATACGATAACCCGTTAACAACCACGACCAATGCCGATTGTCCATGTGTAAAATTCTCATTGGCTGATGGATCCACGCGTCAGCTCCGCGTTGGCACAGGTGTCACTCATCCAACGGTTGAAATGGGCCTATGATATGCTGACACGTGGACCTGCCCAAAAGTGGCCCACAAAGTTTAAATGGGCCAGCCCAACAGAAGGTTCATAAGATTTAGCGGACCATAATGGGCCGGCCCAGATAAAGGCCCAAAAAATTTAGCGGACCAGAATGGGCCGGCCCAGCTAAAGGCTCACACGATTTTACAGACCATAATGGTCCGGCCTAGGTAAAGGCCAACAAGATTTTGAAGACCACAATGGGCCGGCCCAGCTAAAGGCCCACAAGATTCTGCAGACCATAATGGGCCGGCCCAGCTAAAGGTCCAACATTCTCTGTCAAATCGGCCCATCAACGGCCTGTCCTAAACTTGTCGTCAACGCGGCCCATGGTCACTTCTGGCCCGTTAACAGTCCGCTAAGTAATTGGGCCGAATTACGGCGCGGTGTATTTCCGGCCTATTAAAGGTCCGGCTTCATTTGGGCCCATTCAAAGGACATCAAAACTTTCGGCCCATAAACGACCGTGAAGGATTTGGGTCATATTCGGCCATGTCTGACATTCGGCCTGTTAGAGGCCCACTATAGATTTGGGCCACTTTTGGTCTGTTATCATTTTCGGCCTATTAACACCAGGCGTTAACCATGGGCCATATCTGGCGCAACGTCATATCAGGCCCATTAACGGCCCATATAAAAATGACGATAATCTAGCCCGACCGAAGTTCCGGCCTGTTAAAGGCCAGTGTATTAGGTCGGCGCATTTACGGCCCGTCCAAATTTTGGCCTGTCAAAGATCCGCATCGTGAATGGGCCACCATTTCGGCCTGCTAAGTCCAGTGGGTTATTTGGCACAATCAGGGCCCAATCACACTTTCGGTCTATTAAAGGCCCATGTTTTTTATGGGCTCGAGATATTTACACTTGTAAATGGCCTATTTTTACTGAGGGCCCAAATTATGTTTAGGCATGTTAAAGGCCCACTATGGGCAGAGGCTTACCAGAAAAATATGAAAGCTTATGCTGATTTAGGCCCAGATATTTTTAGTGGGCTACATGCCAATTTCGGCCCATAACCGTTTTTAGCCCAATCGGAATGGGCCCGACGAATGTTGGCATGTTGGGCTCCTACGAAGCTTTCGGCTGAATACATTACTAAGATAAACCTACACTATACAAAAATAGCATCGTAATTACATCACCCTGTGGCAGCATCATAAATGTTATATCACAACAAAATAAATTCCAACCATACAACAAAAGGCCTGTTGGCATAAATTTTATAGTCCTTCTAGATAAAAGCACCATCAGATGTATAGAAGAACAGATCATTTGACCTGAGTGCTAATGTTTCGGGCTGTAGAATCTGATGGAGCAGCACGATCTCCACCTTTTTTCCGCCGTTGCTCTTGAACAACCAAGCGAATGTCTGGTAGTCTAGTTTCAAAACCATTCATATCTTGACGACATTTCTCAACCACTATTCTTGTTTCCAAAACAACGTCCATTAGGGATTGGACTTGTGTCTGGAGCACAGATATATCACTCTGTCTAGCAGGAAGATTTTGTTCGGTAGGCGATTTGGACGAGGTTACCTTGACAACCAACCCAGAATTACACAGGAAGGTGCTTTTTGGACTGTTAGCAGAGAGATACTGACGCACTGCAACAAGAGGTGACATTGTGCCTGTAGTAGCCTCGTCACCTTCAGGTGGTTGTGGCTGTTCAATCATTTATTCCATAGCCTCCTGAAAGTTTGAACTTGTAGATTAGTGTACCAGACAAGTTACTAATGAGATAAAAACAAACAAAGTAGGGTCAACGTTTATACATAACTTATTTTGATGAACTACTATAATACATTAGCATGTATTGTAGTGCCAACTACATAATAAAATCACTTTCGGAACATATGTCCATGTAGCATGCCTACTGTATTGTCTATTTCCTCACATTCGTTGACATCTAAGGATAAAGAGACATGGTTTAAAGTAGGATGAACATAGTATGAAATCATTCATATCACGGGAAAATAGATATAAAACAAACATGCTATTTTATCATTGTGTGCGCACGTGAACATAACAACTAGATTATAAATCAAGACCAAAAGAATATCCTTCATCTCTTTTAAACCATGTAAGGTGAAATGATACGTTAAGACAACTGTGTGTAAAAGTAAACAGAGTAAATGACATTGGCTGCAAACCATGTAGTTAAATGAACACATCACAGTACCAATCAGTACAACGCAGGAGGAGTAAGGACTTAAAACAGCGGCTTGAACAGGTGTGCTAATGCCCTTCATCTTGCTGGTGTGGCAATTCTTGAAAATATGCACTGCATTCGGTTCAGGTTCTTTTTGGTCCGCGCGGGCTTTCCTCTGTATTTGGAACAAGTCAATATAGATACGATAATATGGCACAAAAAAAGGAGGAAGTAGCAGCTATTTACAAGAGCCTCGAAGTGTGCAATATAGCTACGAGATCCTGTTGTCTGTTGGAATTTCACTTTAGAACGGTTGGTTTTGTTATTCAAATAGTTAGCCTAGAAGAAGATACAGTTGTAAGGCACATACATAAATACAAGTTCAATATGTGGTCTGATCAAATACATATAGCCTACCTGATACTTTGGATCAGACCAGTGTTTAACGAGGGTTGTCCAGTCTTCATCTGTAATATATTCCACTGGAGATGTTTGGGTGATTTCATTGTTAGCCTTGCCTTCAAAGTGAGTTTTTCTAAGGTGGTACTGATACTATCGCAGAGCAGACTGAAAAACATGAGTGCATGCTTGTTTAGTTGCATCATCTTTCGGATCCAACTTGAACCTCATCTGTTGTGAGTCTTATTAGGAGGAAGCTAGAAAGTATGGGACAGAGCAAGACAATATTACTAATTGCGATGAATAACATTACTTACGGATAAATGGTCAAAGAACGTGTTAAGCTGGGTATTGTCTTTCTCATTCCTGTACTGGATCCACGTTGGGAGGATACGTGCATGACACCTAACGGCAACGGCTTCCTCTGATACTAACTTGGCTGACTCTGTGGCATCACGTGGCCTTTTTAAACCTGCCTCAAAATGGTCTCCATTCTTCCTCCTTTAGACTTTGTTAATCTGTCAAGAATTATCCTTGATGTATGTTTCCGCTTGCACCGTGGTGCTAGTTCAACAACGAATATGGAAAGTGTTAGTGTACATCAAACTATGAGAGTACATATAAAGGAGCATGCAACTACAACTTGACTCAGTCAGGTACTATCTTGTTGTTGATGCTCATGAGGTTTATCTGATCTTGCCAAGTCATGTTGTGCAGAAGTGCTTCGGAAGTAGTATTAGGTGTGAAGGCAGCTTGGGAACTGGCCAGTTCCGGAGCAAACGAACAAGTAACTGGTTGAGATGCTGGTACAGTTGAAGCGGATGCTGCAGCTGGAGGAGCAGGTGATACTGTGTTTGTAGATTTAGCCGGTGGACTTGGACCTTCTACTGCACTATAAGTACCAGCAGAATCTCGACGGCAGATCCTTTTCCGTTACACCCGACGAGTAATAGCACTCCCTACTATATTATTTTCCTTGCTCTTCTTTGACTTTGCCATGTTAAGCAGTACCCACAACACAAAAGAATAAAATCACTCTTCGGAACTCATTGATTCATGATACAGACAAGCAATACTTTGATGTAAGACAACCGTATGAGGGTGGAATATGTAAGAAAAACAGGACGACATGACATATTCACAACTACGATGTGCAAACTAAGCAGAAGGATTTTCAAGAAAATAGAAGTAATGCAAGCTAGACACCATATGAAAGATGCAGGATACACAACAGCAGTACTTTGATGTAACAACATGGTATGATAGATAGATGCAGTGTATTCTAGACACGGAAAGCCATGTCATATGCACATGTATAACGTATAAACTCAGCGGGTGCAATTTAATCAAAATAGAAGAAATACAGGCTAGACAACATATGCAACATGAAACCAATTATCACACTGTCAACTTAGAGCAAGCACCTGCGATGGTGGAGTATGGGAGATGAACTCATCATGTAGACTTGGGACTTCAACTTCATTAGCAGTAGCAGTGGCAAATCTAGAGAGTCTCTGTTTGCGTCGGTGCGGAGGACCACCATCATCCCATAACTTACTCTTTTCCTTCCTATTTTCTGATATTGCCTTATGAAGTCAAGACCACAAGAAGATGAATGAAATTAGCTCTGCATAACTTGTTGATGCATGATACAGACGAACACTACTTTGATGTAAGGCAAGCGCATGATAGGAGGATGTAATATGTATGAAAAAACAGTTAGCAGAAGGCATTTCAACAATATTAGAAGAAATGAAAGCTAGGCACCATATGAACATGCAACCAATATGACTCTGTCAGGTAAAAAGTGTCTCGTCGTAAGTGCCATTTCAAGAAATTAGAAGCAGTACAAGCTAGAAGACAATGCAAGATGCAACCTACATCATAGTCCCAAGTTAAATGTGTCTTATGGGTAAGTGATTGTTGCAGGTATAAGTTGTAAGCTACACAAATGTAATTCAACATAATCAGAAGCAATACAAACTAGACATTGTACGGAAAACGCAACCACATATAACAGTTCCAAGTAAGAGCAACTACCTGTGATGGTAGAGTAGGGGAGATGTGCTCATCATGTACACGTATGTTCTAGAAATAGGAACACGTGTCATATTCATAGGCATTATGTTTAAAGTAAGCAGATGCAATTCAAGTTAGAAGCAATACAAGCTAGACATCTTACGCAACATGCAACCACATATAATAGTACCTGTGATGGTGGAGTAGGGGAGATGTGTTCATCATCTACACAGCTACGTTGAGTGTCCAGCCATGTGTTGTCTTGCGAATCTTGTTGGGAGGATGGCAGAGTAGAATCTATAGAGACCCCCTGTTTGAGTAGCTCCGAAGGACCACCATCATCCACTGCCGGACTAATTTCCTTCAGCTGTAATGATTTTGCATTGTGAAGTCAAACCGATAAGATAAAGGAATAAAATTTGCTCTTCAGAACTCATTCATGCATGATACTGACGAACACTACTCGGATGAAAGGCAACCACATGATGCGAGGATGGAATATGTATGAAAAACAGGATGGTGTGACATATTCACACCTATGATGTGGTAACTAAGCAGAAGGCCTTTCAACAAATTAGAAGCACTGCAAGCTAGACATCATATGAAAGATGCAACCAATATCACTCTGCCAAGTTCAAACTGTATGGCGTTTCAACAAATTAGAAGCAGTACATGCTAGAAATCATATGCAAGACACAACCAATATCACAGTGGCGACTTAAAGGTGCCTTATCATAAGTGACTGATGCGGGATATGCAAGAATAGTAGTCTGATGTAGAAACAGGAACACATTCCATATTCACATGCATTATGTGTAAAGTTAGCAAATGCAATTCAACAAAGTTAGAAGCAATACAAGCTAGACATCATATGCAACATGCAACCACATATAATAGTGCCAAGTTAGAGCAAGCACCTGTGATGTTGGAGTAGGGGAGATGTGCTCATCATCTACACAGCTACGTTGACTGTCTAGCCTTGCGTTGTCTTGCGAATCTTATTGGGAGGATGGCTGAGTAGAATTTGTAGAGAACCTCTGTTTCAGTTGCTCGGAAAGACCACCATCATCCAATGCCTTACCAATTTCCTTCAGCTTTATTGATTTTTCATTGTGAGGTCATACCGACAAGAAAAAGGAATATCATTCGCTCTTCAGAACTCATTCATGCACGATACTGACGAACACTACTCTGATGAAAGGCAAAGTCATGATACGAGGATGGAATATGTACGAAAAAATGGACGGCTTGACATATTCACACCTTGGATGTGGTAACTAAGAAGAAGGCACTTCAACAAATTAGAAACACTGCAAGACACCATGTGGGGACCCCGACTCGCAAGTCGTGATCACCGAATGCACGTGCACAGTGATCCCAGAGATCAATGCTCACTGAACACACAGAAGCTGAATAACGAGAGTCTTACATCCATACATACCGTCTTACACAAATAGAGACCAACATGGTCAAGTCTTACATCGATAAAGCCTTAAGGGCTGAACATCAAATGAAACATAGCAGCGGAAAACGTCATCGATAAATAGAACCCATGCCATCTGCCTTAACCCTACAGCATTCTCGACCGAAACGCCCTAGTTCGCATGATCGTCTCCAAAGAACTCTTCTTGAACTCCGGTTCTTCCATGCCCGGTCAATTAAATAACCAGTGGCAAGCCAATGAGTACTTTGAATGTACTACAAGCAACCCATGATTTGGTTCAAGGTACAGAATGCATGACATAGGTAAAGTTTTGCATAAAGCTAGTTTTGAGTGCAGGACATGTTCAACATCCTATAAAGCATGCATCAAGAGAATTCAAGTAACCATAAGAATTGGTCACAGATATCAACATAAATAGAATGGGCACCTACCCATTTATCATAAACAGAGTGGGCACCAACCCATCTCAATCGTGTCAAGTCCTTGACTTGATCCCTGACAACACCATCATCTCACACACACCGGGTTTGAAAACAAGTGGACGTAGCCCAAGAGCGGTTACCCAACTGTCCATGACCGTGGACACGGCTATTCGAATAGTTTGACACTCTGCAGAGGTTGCACACTTTACCCACTAGATCCGGGGAACTTTCGTGTCAAACCACGACCCGCGGTACCTCAAGTACCCGGGGTAAGCACCCGATCACTACTTTTCCCTAGACGACACTAACAAGGAGTCCACTCGATTGGCAGTAACCCCCGTGCCCGACATTTCAAACAACATTTTCATGGAGCCTTGCTCCCATTTCCATCACATACCACTGGCACGGGGTACCAACGGTGTGTCCGGTGCCCCATAAAGATGGTCATGGCCGCCCTACCTGGCACGACCCCGTCCCAAGAGAGAGCACCAACTCTCTCCCGTCACTAGTAATGCGGGCTCCAAGCTAGTATCGGTCTAGGTACTCCATAATGCCCTTTCCCATATAAGGGTAGAGTGGTCGCGCATGTAAGGTTGGGATAACGGTCGCAACTCCGACCAATCCGTTTTGAAAACAACACCCACTTCCTTGGCACACCACTTCGTCATCAAGTGGTCACCCATCTCATCATCTCCCTCGGGCATAAGTGGCACCCGACGGGGTTTTCGAAAAGACTTTTGAAATCATATAGCCTCCTTCACCATGCACAAACCCATCCCATTTGCGTAGCATCTACATTTGCATCCTAGCTACTCCCACCGGCATAACCCTCATAAGAAGGTAGGGCCATGCACAATGCAAGTATCAACGAGGAAGTAATCGTGGCAACCAACCCACGTGGTTCACCGTCTCATCATGATTCCGATGCATCATTTATAAAGAGCTAAACATGGCATGCATATAAAGGGGTATCATAGTCATGGTCAAGGGGCTGCTTGCCTTGGTTGGCTTGATCTTCAAAGTCTTCAGGCCCTGCTCCTCCTTCTTCCTCAGCTACCTCGTCAAACACGGGATCTAACGTTGCAAGAAAACAACGGAAAAATAAGGCAATAATAAAAACAGAAAAGTCAAAGTGCTCAGAAAAATGTTAACTTAATTTTGTAAAATACTAGGAGGAAAGCTAGGAAGGGGGCAACTTTTGGTTTTGGTTCTGGAGCAGCAAAATAGGAGTTATGGATTTTCAAAGGCTCATTTAAATGCCAAAAACCACATTTAAATATTTACAGAGAAGAAAAGGTGATTGGATCTGAGTGAAAGTTGCACCATTAAATAGATTGCAATATTCTAGGAATTTAGAAATTGGAATCAATGCATTTGGATTAATATCCTGCCCTGTGGAATTTTTGTAAATATATAGAAAAGGAAAAAGAAAAACGGCGCTGTGCCACTGGGACAGAGAGGCCACAGCAGCAGCAGGCCCAGGGGGAAAACCCAGCCCACGCGGCCGCCACGTCGAAGGCGTGAAGGCCGAATACGCCTTCGGCCGACGGCGGGTCTCTGTCTTGTGCACAAGACGTTTTAAACTCGACGGTGGATCCCACCCGTTAGGGCGTGAGGCTGACCGGCCGGCCCCACGGCGGCCGTCGTCTACCTCCGGCCAGAGGCGACGGCGAGCTCGCCGGGCGGCGATCTGAGGCACGGAAGGTGCAGAGGCTACCGTTGGACTCAGGAGCGAGTCGCGGATCTGGTGGTGGTGGAGACGGTCGCCGGGGTGGCCTGCTTCGCCGGCGACGAGGTCCCGCGGTGGAGGTGCTTCGGGCGCCGGTGGCTCCGGCCGTTTCCGGCTGCAAAACGAAGGGGAAAGAGAGGGAAAGCATCATGAGGCGAGGGAGTCCAGCCGAGGAGAACGGGCGGAGGAGGCCTGTACCCGCAGATCGACGGCGACCCGAGGCGGCGGAGCTCGAGCTCGATCTCGAGCTGGGGCGGTTCTGGAGAGAAGTGGGTGGATCCAGGGGTGGATTGGGTGTGTGGAGGAGCGACAGGGAGGTAGAGGAGGGCTCGGGAGCGCCTTATATAGGCTGGCCGCGGTTCACCGTGGGCGTGGCCTACGGGCGCCCGCGGGATCAGCTCTGGAGGCCGTGGGAGAGGAGTTGGAGCTGTCCACGGCGCTTGGGGATGGAGTAGGGCGCCAGGCGAAGGAGAGAGCGGGGAGGTTCGGCGCCCAAGTGTGAGGCCGGCCATTGGCCGAGCCGGGCGGCGTCGGGCACGCGCTGCAGGAGGGGAGAGAGAGGGGGAGACAGCGGAGACTGCACGGCGGCGTGTCGCAGACGTCGAGGCACATCATCTGGCGCGATGGGAAGGCACGAGGCGGTCGGGAGGCGCGGTGTCAACGGTCGGCGCTCTGGCAGGCGCTCCAGAGCGCGACTTTGGCCGCATCCGCGGTTTTCACAAGGCTTGCAGCGTGTCCGTTCTGTCTGGAAGCAACAATGGCGGGGACAAGGCCAGAAAGGACACAGGATGCTCTGGGGTGCGGGGAGGGAGAGAGAGGGCTGTGAGAGGGGAAGAAACTGTTGTCGAGAGAGGACAACGTGATTCCCCCCTTCCTCCACATTGCTTCCTCGGGTAGAAAAGTGTCTATGTGACAGAGAGGAGTGAGGAGGGGTTGTGGCAAAAAGGTGAACTCAAGGAGATTAGAGAAAGTGGCAAAAATAGGCTTTTTAGCATTTTGCCAGAAGGTGTTTGATGGAGTTTTGGGTAAGCTAATGACTCCCACTGGCCAAGATACTCCAAGGGGTGAAATGTCACATATATTTAGGGCCTTCCACCCATTTTGAGCTTATTTGGACAAAGTTGCCAATGCAACTTTTGCAAACCCTAGAAATGGGCAGAAATGGATTTGTGTAGATCCAGTGGAGTAAATCATTTCTCCTTGATGTGCCACTTGGTGTGGTAGCCTTATTTGGTCACCTGATCAGGCTCACCAAAGTTGGGGTCTTGGAGAAAAAGTTGGTAGTGCAAAGTGGTTCAAACTTGATTCTGGTCAGAGAGGGTTTTGAGGCATTTTGACCAAGATTTCCTCTTCTCCAACCTGTGCCATTTGGTCCAGATGCATCATTAGACCAATGAAGCATGTCCACCAAGTTTGAGCACATTTGGACATACTTGGCAATGTAAAGTTGATCAAACTTTAGAATGGACAGAAATGGTTTTGAGGGGTTTTGATGGTGTTATCTTGTTCTCCAGGTCATGAGACTTGGCAAGATCATCTAATATGTCATATGTGACATGATAGAAGTTTCCTGGAATTTTTGGAGAATATTTCCTTTGTAAATATTTCAAAAGCTTGAAATATCCAGAAAGGGTTTTAGAGGGATTTGACCAATATTTTGTACATGACCATGTGTTGAAACTCTTATATATGGACAATATATGTCCTATGAGTTTTCCTAAATTTTGTCAAATATTTTTGAAACAGAAAGTAATTTTTCCTATTAAAGACCATTTCTGGCCTTAAGAAAAGCCTTTAAATAAAATAGAACAGTAACTTTTAAAATTATATTTTGTGGTTCCCGGGCATCCTATATCTAATAGGAGTCAAATATATTTTTGGAAAGATTTTTACTGCCCTTAATCAAGTACTTGCAGTGCAAACCTCAATTCAGGGGTTTTTGGAAAACTAATTTTAGAAAATACTTTCTGGCCAAATTATTTTTGTAGGAAAATTCCATATAGCCCTATTCACATGGCATGATCATTGGTCAGGAGCTTGGGTAAGGAGATCGAATATAGAGGGTAGAGTAGTTGACTTCGAGAAGCACTTGAAAAGAAACACAGAGAGAAAACCAACTCCAAATAAAAGCCAAATAATGCAAAAAGTTTTTGTTGGTCCAAATTTTCATGCTTTATTAATAAAAATGAAATGTTACAAAATGCAGGGTGTGACAGACCTACCCCCCTTACAAGAATCTCGTCCCCGAGATTCCTAAACTAGGCTTTAAAGAGATACGGAAATTCGGATCTAAGGTAGTCTTCACGCTCCCAAGTTGCTTCTGCTTCGGTGTGATTGCTCCATTGGACTTTGAAGTACTTGACGGTGCGGCTTCGAGTGCGTCGTTCAGCCTTATCCAGAATGCAGATGGGCCTCTCACGATAAGTCAAATCAGGTTGAAGATCAATGGCTTGGTGATCGACGTCTTTGTAGAGGTCGGGCTTGTCTGGAACTTGGAGACACTTCCGGAGTTGTGACACGTGGAACACGTTGTGCACATCAGAAAGTTCAGGTGGGAGTTCCAACTGGTAAGCCACTTCTCCTCGTCGATCAGTGATCTTGAAGGGCCCAATGTATCTCGGAGCGAGCTTTCCCTTGACATGAAAGCGCTGGGCTCCTTTGAGAGGGGTGACTCGGAGATAGACATGGTCCCCAACTCGGAAGTTTATGTCTCTGCGACGTGAGTCCGCATAGCTCTTCTGCCTTGACTTGGCAGACTTCAGACGCTCTCTGACAAGCTGGACTTGCTCTTCTGCTTCACGAAGAATATCAGGCCCAAAGACAAGTCCTTCTCCGGTCTCCGACCAGTTGAGAGGTGTACGGCACTTCCGCCCGTATAACACTTCAAATGGGGCCATCTCAAGGCTGGCACGATAACTGTTGTTGTAAGAGAACTTCGGCGAAGGGAGGCAATCTTCCCACTTAGCTCCATAAGCTAAGACACAGGCTCGGAGCATGTCTTCGAGTATTTGATTCACTCGCTTCGGTCGACCTCCGATCTGTGGGTGGAAAGCGATCTTCAAGGACAACTTGGTCCCCATGGCCTCCTGGAATTTCTTCCAAAACCTTGAGGTGAACTGGGTTCCTCGATCAGACACAATCTCCTTGGGAACACCATGAAGGCTCACAATCCGGTTGATGTAGAGACTGGTTAACTGGTTCCCCTTGTAGGTTGTCTTGACAGGAATGAAATGGGCCACTTTGGTCAAATGATCAACTATGACCCAGATGGAGTCATGTCCCTTGTTTGACCTAGGTAGTCCAGTGATGAAATCCATTCCGACTTTATCCCATTTCCACTCGGGAACCTTGAGTGGTTGGAGTAATCCAAAGAGGTCGTGATGTTCAGCTTTGACCCTCTGGCATACGTCACATTTTGCAACATAGGTGGCAATCTCCCTTTTCATCCCGTGCCACCAAAATCTTTCCTTCAGGTCTTGATACATTTTGGTGCCCCCAGGGTGGATGGAATATGGGCTGTCATGAGCTTCTTGCAAGATCAGGTTCTTGAGCTCAACTTTGTTGGGCACGCAGATGCGATTCCCAAACCACACAATTCCTTCCTCATCTTCTGAGAATCCTGAGGCTTTGCCTGCCTCGATCTTCCTCTTGATGCCTTCAATACTCTCATGCCCCTTCTGAGCTTTCTTGATATCATCCATCAAGGTAGGCTCAACTTCGAGGTTGGCCAAGAATCCTGGTGCAACCAGTTCCAACCCGAAGCTTTCAAGTTCTTCATACAAGGCGGGTAGCTTGTGCTTTAGTATAGCATTCAAGGAGCAAGCCTTCCTGCTCAACGCATCTGCTACCACATTAGCCTTTCCAGGGTGGTATTGAACACTGAGGTCATAATCCTTTATCAACTCCAGCCATCTTCTCTGCCTCATGTTCAATTCCCTTTGAGTGAAAATATACTTCAGACTTTTGTGATCCGTGTATATCTCACATCGCTTTCCCAAGAGGTAATGTTGCCAAGTCTTCAGGGCATGAACCACTGCCGCTAGCTCAAGGTCATGAGTAGCGTAGTTCTCTTCGTGAGGTCGTAGTTGCCTTGAAAGGTAGGCCACGACTCTGCCTTCTTGCATCAGAACACCTCCCAGTCCGATTCTTGATGCATCACAATATATCACAAACTCCTTGTGTATATCTGGTGTGGCCAGAACTGGAGCGGTGGTTAGCCTCTTCTTCAGCTCCTGGAAGCTCTCTTCGCACTTCAAGCGCCCATTCGAACTTCTTGTCCTTCTTCAAGAGCTGAGTCATGGGTCGGGCAATGCTTGAGAATCCTTCAACGAACTTGCGGTAATATCCCGCGAGTCCGAGGAAGCTTCTGACTTCCTTCACATTGCTCGGGGATTGCCATTCAGTCACGGCTTCAATCTTGGCAGGGTCGACTGACAATCCCTCTTCAGTTAGAACATGACCCAGAAATCCAACTTCACGCAGCCAGAATTCACACTTGCTGAACCTGGCATACAGTTGGTGCTCTCGAAGCTTGTCTAGGACCATCTTCAAGTGTTGCTCGTGCTCTTCTTCCGACTTCGAGAAGACAAGAATGTCATCAATGAAGACGACGACGAACTTGTCCAAATATTCCATGAAGACTTTATTCATGAGATACATGAAGTAAGCTGGGGCATTGGTCAACCCAAAGGACATGACCGTGCATTCATACAGGCCATACCTGGTTACGAATGCCATCTTCGGAATATCTTGGGGTCTGATCTTCAGTTGGTAGTACCCAGATCTGAGGTCGATCTTGGAGAACACCTTGGCCCCATTGAGTTGATCAAACAGATCTTCAATCTTGGGAAGTGGGTACTTGTTCTTGATTGTAACCTCGTTGAGGGAGCGGTAGTCAATGCATAAGCGGATGGTACCGTCCTTCTTTGCCACAAACAGAGCAAAGCGATCCCCAAGGGGAGGCACTAGGCGGATAAATCCTTCCTCAACTGCTCTTCCACTGCTTCTTCAATTCTGCTAACTCCTCCGATCCCATTCTATAAGGCTTCTTATAGATGGGTCCTGCTCCGGGTATGAGCTCAATGATGAACTCAATGTCCCGATCAGGAGGCATTCCTGGTAGCTCATCAGGAAAAACATCGGGATACTCGCATACTACCGGCACTTGTTCCAATCCAACTTCAGTCAGACAGTTGACTTGGTTGGCTTGAGCAGAGGAGGGGTTGGAGGCAAATTTGACTTCGACTCCTCGGTCATTGGTCATAGTGACCGTCCGGTTGGCGCAATCAATCAAGCCTTGATGCTTGCTGAGCCAATTCATTCCCAAGATCACATCCAAGCCTTGTGATTTTAGGATGATAAGGTCTGCTAGGAAGTCTACCCCGTTAATGGTAATCCCGACTCCTTTACATCCTATCTTGGCTCTCATCTCTGCTCCGGGGGTTTGTACCACCATAGGGTTGTTTAGGGTGTAGGGTCATGCCACTTTTAATGCAAAACTTTGGGTGACAAAAGAATGCGTGGCTCGAGAATCAAACAAAACAGATTCTGGTGCTGAATTGACAAGGAACGCACCCAAAGACGACGTCCGGTCTTCCTGGGCTTCTTCCGCGATGACATGATTCACACGACCCTGCCATTGTTGGGCAAGTTGCGGGGAGCTTGGTTCCTCGGTGGCATTCCACGGCCTTGTCCTGGGTTCTGCGCATTGGGGCGCGGGGCGTCGGGCTTCTTGTTGGGGCAATTCTTGGAGTAATGCCCCGGCTGTCCACATCCGAAACAAGTGACTTGATTGGGGACGACGCCTTGCCAAGATTGTTATTGGGGTTGTTGTAAGCTGGCACGGGGTTGGCATCTTCTGAGGTGGATAGTTGGTGCGAGGTGCAGGAGCTCTTGGCTGCCGATAGGTTGGCTTGACCGGGCTGGCTGCCACGACGAGGCTTCGTTGTTCGGAGCTACCCTTGCCGATCATCTTGCGCTTCGAGTATCATCCAAGGCACGCCGCTTGTCCTCAAGCATGAGTGCCTTGTTCACCGATCAGAAAGGTTGGGCAGTCACACACAACAAGCGAGTATCGCAGAGTCCGGTTAAGGCCTTCCATGAAGCGCTCCTTTGGCAAAGATCGGTCTTGACATCCTCGGGGCATACCTTGAGAGAACACCGAACTTCGCATGTACTCCTTGACAGTGCTACTACCTTGCTTCAGGGCTCGGAACTCACGCTTCTTGATGGCCATGAGTCCAGAAGGGATGTGGGCCTTGCGGAATTCCGTCTTGAAGGTGTCCCAAGTGATGTCTTGCTCAACATGCATAGCCTTGAATCCATCCCACCAAGCTCTGGCAGTCCCCCCGAGACAGTGGGCAGCATACGCCACTTTATCACGGTCCTCAGTGCATCCGACTAGTGCCAGCAGATCCTCAATGGTGCGGACCCGATGCCTGCATCCGAGGTTCAGCAGCCTCGATGAAAGTGGGTGGTGCATGCTTCTTGAACTCCACCGGTGTGGAACGCCCATGGTCGTGCCCGCCGGCCGGGCGGTTGACAACTGAGCAATCATCTGGAGGGCTGCAGTGTTGGCTTGGCGCCTCTCTCGAAAGGCTTGGAGAAGCTGAGCCATATCCATGCTTGGAGGAGGTGGTGGTGGTGGAGTCTGCCTTGGGCTTGGTCTGGCTGGCTCGGCCTCAGCAGAACCTCCGGCTTCTTGCGGCTGGGTAGAGGTACCAGTACGTGTTACAACAGGCATCCTGTTGGAGCGGTCAAGGTCTCATGATTGGGAACAATAATGAGGGAAAGCAGTATAGATGGAATGCCTAGTAAGGGGGTGGTGTGACACAATTTAAGTTAAACAAAGGCCAGAAGGGCCAAACTCATGCATTAAACCAAATGGGAAATGTAGTCGTTTACAAGTTCCCGAAGGAAAAGTACGACTTCATCAAAGCAAGTTGAAAGCAAACACAACATAACATGGTTTCATAAGAACCATTACAAGGACTCGACTTCGCAAAAGGGGTACACGACCTATCCTACCATAGGCTACGAGCTAGCCTATCCTAGTCCTGAACGGAGTCTAAGTGGTGGAATGCTCGGTCGGGTATTCTGGCTCCTCTGGGTCTTCCTCCTCATCTTCATCTGTCTTGGTCTCCTCATCGCTTGAGGAAGCGGAGGAGTGAAGGAGCTGAACACGGCGCTGCTTTGTTGGTGGCGTCTTGAAGAGGTTGCGGTACTCCTTTGCCATCATACGGCGTGGCTGAGGTGCTCCCTCGGCACGTGCGACCTGTGGGGGTCGTCCGCCTCGATACGCTACCGCGGGCTGTCCAGGGGGTGCTCCATCCTTCTTGATCCTGTCCGCCTTCATCTGAACTATGCAGGAGAGCTCCTTGGTCTCGTGGAGTTCCTTCCAAGCTCCGTCGACTCGAGGCTGTGCTGTGCGCATCTGTCGGCACACAAGCTGAAGTAGGTCCGAAGCGGAGAGGAAGTCCTCGTCCAAGGGTGGTGCTGGTGCGCTGCTCTCGTCATCACCTTCCTTACGATAAGGCAGTAACGAGTGGCTGGCTCTCTCGCCATCTCCGGCAGGAGATCCCGGAGGCGAAGTCAGCGCTTTGAGGGCAGCAGCTCCACGGCGAGAAGCAAGGTCGCCATCTGGGGTCCCTCAAAGAACCAGCTCGTCGGGCGTCATTCGCCCTCACGACTACCTCCACGTGATACTCCTTCTTGGTGCCGTCGACCCGGTGCTCGTGGTAGGAGAAGGTGGGGACTCGAGTGAACTGGCACTTCCTGAGGCTATCCTCAAGAAGCACGGGAAACCCAAAGGGTCGTGAAGTCCTCTGCACGAAGTCCATCTACAAAAAGTGGAAGGGGAAGGGTCAATAAAGGAATGTGACCTGTGTTTGGGATGCTAGCATAAAACATAGGTATATGGGTAATCTAAGGGATAGTCTCGCTCTAACTAACGTCCATGCTAACTAAGGCTTCCTACAGTCAGGATGGCTCTGATACCAGCTCTGTGGGGACCCCGACTCGCAAGTCGTGATCACCGAATGCACGTGCACAGTGATCCCAGAGATCAATGCTCACTGAACACACAGAAGCTGAATAACGAGAGTCTTACATCCATACATACCGTCTTACACAAATAGAGACCAACATGGTCAAGTCTTACATCGATAAAGCCTTAAAGGCTGAACATCAAATGAAACATAGCAGCGGAAAACGTCATCGATAAATAGAACCCATGCCATCTGCCTTAACCCTACAGGCATTCTGACTGGGAAACGTCCTAGTTCGCATGATCGTCTCCAAAGAACTCTTCTTCGAACTCCGGTTCTTCCATGCCTGGTCAATTAAATAACCAGTGGCAAGCCAATGAGTACTTTGAATGTACTCGCAAGCAACCCATGATTTGGTTCAAGGTACAGTAATGCATGACATAGGTAAAGTTTTGCATAAAGCTAGTTTTGAGTGCCAGGACATGTTCAACATCCTATAAAGCATGCATCAAGAGAATTCAAGTAACCATAAGAATTGGTCACAGATATCAACATAAATAGAATGGGCACCTACCCATTTATCATAAACAGAGTGGGCACCAACCCATCTCAATCGTGTCAAGTCCTTGACTTGATCCCTGACAACACCATCATCTCACACACACCGGGTTTGAAAACAAGTGGACGTAGCCCAAGAGCGGTTACCCAACTGTCCATGACCGTGGACACGGCTATTCGAATAGTTTGACACTCTGCAGAGGTTGCACACTTTACCCACTAGATCCGGGGAACTTTTGTGTCAAACCACGACCCGCGGTACCTCAAGTACCCGGGGTAAGCACCCGATCACTACTTTTCCCTAGACGACACTAACAAGGAGTCCACTCGATTAGCATAACCCCGTGTCTTACATTTCAAACAACATTTTCATGGAGCCTTGCTCCCATTTCCATCACATACCACTGCACGGGTACCAACGGTGTGTCCGGTGCCCCATAAAGATGGTCATGGCCGCCCTACAGCACGACCCGTCCCCAAGAGAGAGCACCAACTCTCTCCGTCACTAGTAATGGGCTCCAAGCTAGTATCGGTCTAGGTACTCCATAATGCCCTTTCCCATATAAGGGTAGAGTGGTCGCGCATGTAAGGTTGGGATAACGGTCGCAACTCCGACCAATCCGTTTTGAAAACAACACCCACTTCCTTGGCACACCACTTCGTCATCAAGTGGTCACCCATCTCATCATCTCCCTCGGGCATAAGTGGCACCCGACGGGGTTTTCGAAAAGACTTTTGAAATCATATAGCCTCCTTCACCATGCACAAACCCATCCCATTTGCGTAGCATCTACATTTGCATCCTAGCTACTCCCACCGGCATAACCCTCATAAGAAGGTAGGGCCATGCACAATGCAAGTATCAACGAGGAAGTAATCGTGGCAACCAACCCACGTGGTTCACCGTCTCATCATGATTCCGATGCATCATTTATAAAGAGCTAAACATGGCATGCATATAAAGGGGTATCATAGTCATGGTCAAGGGGTTGCTTGCCTTGGTTGGCTTGATCTTCAAAGTCTTCAGGCCCTGCTCCTCCTTCTTCCTCAGCTACCTCGTCAAACACGGGATCTAACATTGCAAGAAAACAACGGAAAAATAAGGCAATAATAAAAACAGAAAAGTCAAAGTGCTCAGAAAAATGTTAACTTAATTTTGTAAAATACTAGGAGGAAAGCTAGGAAGGGGGCAACTTTTGGTTTTGGTTCTGGAGCAGCAAAATAGGAGTTATGGATTTTCAAAGGCTCATTTAAATGCCAAAAACCACATTTAAATATTTACAGAGAAGAAAAGGTGATTGGATCTGAGTGAAAGTTGAACCATTAAATAGATTGCAATATTCTAGGAATTTAGAAATTGGAATCAATGCATTTGGATTAATATCCTGCCCTGTGGAATTTTTGGAAATATATAGAAAAGGAAAAAGAAAAACGGCGCTGTGCCACTGGGCCAGAGAGGCCACAGCAGCAGCAGGCCCAGGGGGAAAACCCAGCCCACGCGGCCGCCACGTCGAAGGCGTGAAGGCCGAATACGCCTTCGGCCGACGGCGGGTCTCAGGTGGCTTGTACAAGACGTTTAAACCTGACGGTGGATCCCACCCGCGATGCGTGAGGTCGACGGCCGGCCCCACGGCGGCCGTCGTCTACCTCCGGCCAGAGGCGACGGCGAGCTCGCCGGCGGCGATACAGGGCACGGGAAGGGGTGCAGAGGCTACCGTTGGACTCAGGAGCGAGTCGCGGATCTGGTGGTGGTGGAGACGGTCGCCGGGGTGGCCTGCTTCGCCGGCGACGAGGTCCCGCGGCGGAGGTGCTTCGGGCGCCGGTGGCTCCGGCCGTTCCCGGCTGCAAAACGAAGGGGAAAGAGAGGGGAAAGCATCAGTGAGGCGAGGGGAGTCCAGTTCGAGGGAGAAACGGGGCGGAGGAGGCCTGTACCCGCAGATCGACGGCGACCCGAGGCGGCGGAGCTCGAGCTCGATCTCGAGCTGGGGCGGTTCTGGAGAGAAGTGGGTGGATCCAGGGGTGGATTGGGTGTGTGGAGGAGCGACAGGGAGGTAGAGGAGGGCTCGGGAGCGCCTTATATAGGCTGGCCGCGGTTCACCGTGGGCGTGGCCTACGGGCGCCCGCGGGATCAGCTCTGGAGGCCGTGGGAGAGGAGTTGGAGCTGTCCACGGCGCTTGTGGGGATGGAGTAGGGCGCCAGGGAGAAGGAGAGAGAGCGGGGGAGGGTTCTGGCGCCCGCGCGTGTGAGGCCGGCCATTGGCCGAGCCGGGCGGCGTCGGGCACGCGCTGCAGGAGGGGAGAGAGAGGGGGAGACAGCGGAGACTGCACGGCGGCGTGTCGCAGACGTCGAGGCACATCATCTGGCGCGATGGGAAGGCACGAGGCGGTCGGGAGGCGCGGTGTCAACGGTCGGCGCTCTGGCAGGCGCTCCAGAGCGCGACTTTGGCCGGCATCCGCGGTTTTTCATGGCCAAGGTCCGTCTTTCTGTCTGGAAGCAACAGTGGCAGGGGACAAGGCCAGGAAAGGACCTGGGATGCTCTGGGGTGCAGGAGGGAGAGAGAGTGGCTGTGAGAGGGGGAAGAAACTGTTGTCCAGAGAGGACAAACGTGATTCCCCCCTTCCTCCACATTGCTTCCTCGGGTAGAAAAGTGTCTATGTGACAGAGAGGAGTGAGGAGGGGTTGTGGCAAAAAGGTGAACTCAAGGAGATTAGAGAAAGTGGCAAAAATAGGCTTTTTAGCATTTTGCCAGAAGGTGTTTGATGGAGTTTTGGGTAAGCTAATGACTCCCACTGGCCAAGATACTCCAAGGGGTGAAATGTCACATATATTTAGGGCCTTCCACCCATTTTGAGCTTATTTGGACAAAGTTGCCAATGCAACTTTGCAAACCCTAGAAATGGGTAGAAATGGATTTGTGTAGATCCAGTGGAGTAAATCATTTCTCCTTGATGTGCCACTTGGTGTGGTAGCCTTATTTGGTCACCTGATCAGGCTCACCAAAGTTGGGGTCTTGGAGAAAAAGTTGGTAGTGCAAAGTGGTTCAAACTTGATTCTGGTCAGAGAGGGTTTTGAGGCATTTTGACCAAGATTTCCTCTTCTCCAACCTGTGCCATTTGGTCCAGATGCATCATTAGACCAATGAAGCATGTCCACCAAGTTTGAGCACATTTGGACATACTTGGCAATGTAAAGTTGATCAAACTTTAGAATGGACAGAAATGGTTTTGAGGGGTTTTGATGGTGTTATCTTGTTCTCCAGGTCATGAGACTTGGCAAGATCATCTAATATGTCATATGTGACATGATAGAAGTTTCCTGGAATTTTTGGAGAATATTTCCTTTGTAAATATTTCAAAAGCTTGAAATATCCAGAAAGGGTTTTAGAGGGATTTGACCAATATTTTGTACATGACCATGTGTTGAAACTCTTATATATGGACAATATATGTCCTATGAGTTTGCCTAAATTTTGTCAAATATTTTTGAAACAGTAAAGTAATTTTTCCCTATTAAAGACCATTTCTGGCCTTAAGAAAAAGCCTTTAAATAAAATAGAACAGTAACTTTTAAAATTATATTTTTGTGGTTCCTGGGCATCCTATATCTAATAGGAGTCAAATATATTTTTGGAAAGATTTTTACTACTCTTAATCAAGTACTTGCAGTGCAAACCTCAATTCAGGGGTTTTTGGAAAACTAATTTTAGAAAATACTTTCTGGCCAAATTATTTTTGTAGGAAAATTCCATATAGCCCTATTCACATGGCATGATCATTGGTCAGGAGCTTGGGTAAGGAGATGGAATATAGAGGGTAGAGTAGTTGACTTCAAGAAGCACTTGAAAAGAAACATAGAGAGAAAACCAACTCCAAATAAAAGCCAAATAATGCAAAAAGTTTTTGTTGGTCCAAATTTTCATGCTTTATTAATAAAAATGAAATGTTACAAAATGCAGGGTGTGACACACCATATGGAAGGTGTAATCAATATCACTCTGCCAAGTTAAAACTGTCTTGTCATAGGTGGCGTTCATCAAACTAGAAGCAATACATGCTAGAAATTATATTCAAGATGCAAACCAATATCACACTGCCAACTCTGCCAACTTAAAGGTGTCCCATCATAAGTGACTGATGCAGGATACACAAGAAGAGTAGTTTCATGTAAGAACATGGTGTGATAGACAGATATAGTATGTACCAAAAACAGGAAAGCATTTCACATTCACATGTATCATGTGTAAGCTAAGCAGATGCAGTTTACACTAATTAGGAGCAATATGAGCTAGACACCATATGCAACATGAAACCAGATATCACACTGCCAAGTTAGAGCAAGCACCTTGGATGGTGGAGTAGGGGAGCGGAGACTTGGACCTCGTGTCAGTGTACAAAAGATGGGGCTCTCCTTTTGCCCCCTTTACTTGTGCACGGGCAGTCAGAGCCACCTGCCACGAGCATGCATAACATGGCAGGAAAGGGAAGCCGAAGAGAATCCGAAGGCACAAGGCAAACAAAGCAACGACAAGGACCAAGGCCACAAAGATCGGATGGACGAAGCAGGTTTCCCTGGCAAGGACCCTTGCCGAGGCAGCCTCAGCGGCCCCGGCAAGACCCTTGCCGGCCGAGCTCGCCCCCACCAGCCAAGCAAGCCACCTTTGAGCCCACCAACGCTAGACAACCGCATTGGGACAAGGCTTGGGAGGCACCTCCGTGGTGGCATGCAGATCTTTGTGAAGACAAAGAATAGTCAAGATCAAATGAGGATAGGAAGGCAACGATCCTCACCAAGATCCTCACCGAAGGAACCCACAAGACCCCCGGCAAGATCCTTTCCGGGGACGCCACCGCGCCACGGCAAGACCCTTGCTGGGCCACCCGGCAAAACCCATGCCGGGCCACCCGGCAAGGTCCTCGCCAAGCGCGCCAGCAGGGCTACCGCCAGGCCCGCGCCAGCCAAGTCTCCTCCGCTGTTTGCATGCAGCTACCAACCCAACCAGCTGGGCAGGCACCTGCGTGGCAATATGCAGCCCTTCGTAGAGGCTCCACCACCGCGCCACCTCAGCTGCCTGCCTGCCTACATGGCACCGCATGCACCGCTGGCCAGGGCGCGTGTCGAAGAGAGGAGGGCCAGCGACGGACGGGATGGGCCTCGCTCCCGCCCCCGATAAAGTAAAGGGACACCTAAGCCTCGCATTAAATGCGCTTTGTCCTGTAATACTAGCGATAAGCTCACAGCGCTATAGCGCTTTCCACCTCCTGGTGTCACTGTGGCAGCCCCTTTCGCCTATAAAAGGAGGCCCATGGCACCCTGAAGAGGGATTCGGCTCTTTCGAACCTCGCAGCACCTAGAGCTAGTTCAAGAGCTCAAGAACACTACATACATCCACCAAAGCAGGATCATAGGGTTTTACACATCTTTGTGGCCCGAACCTGGGTAAATCCCCTTTGTGTTGTCTACTTGTCCTGCTCTTCTCACGATCCCCGCGCCCCGCAACCGTAGTAGGAATTCCAGTGATGCCATAGGTGTCGTTTCCCACCGAAATCTTTGGCGCGCCAGGTAGGGGGCGCGTAATGGCGAGAATCGGGTCCAGTGGTAAGCCTAGCAGTTCATCACGGCCACAGCTCCAGCGGAAAAGGCATCCAAGAAGGCGGCGCTGCCCGTTGGCTTGAAGGATGCCGAGGCGGCGATGGGGTGAGCTAAGTCATGCTAAATTCTAAGTTTTTCTCTTTGAATATAAGGTTATTATCCTCGACGGTTCGGCTTATGTATGGAGAGCCTGTATGCAGAAGGGCCCTACTGCGATCGGCAACGCCCTTGTTCTGTTTCGAGTTTGCTCAACAGTTCAAGCGGCCGCGTCGAGAGCGGCAGGGTAACCTTTCGCCATCGGCAACGCTCTCGGTTCTGACTCGAGTCAAGCTTGACAGATCGAGCGGCCGTGCCAAGGGCGGCAAGGTGCTTCGCCCGGCAACAAGCACACCCGACAGGCTAATGAGGATGCATCCTCAGAGCGCCGCCCTGGGTTTACGTGCTGGCAAGCTTACCCGGTCGACCTGGGGTGCACATACAAAGGAAAATCGAACAGGAAAATAACATGCATAGTTTTAGGGGCACTGCAGAGTTATATTACACAAATTGCCACCGCGGTTCTAACCAAAGATAGCATTGTCTTGGTCATGAACCTGCAGCGGCAACGGAGAACGGGATGCCTAGTCCCGGCGTTGGCCCTCCAACATCTTGATTTTGTCGATGCGGCTGAGGATGGGCTGGATATGCTCATTGAGCGCCGCGATGTCGGCATCCTCCAGCAAGCTCTTCAGCACAGCTCCAAAGTCGAGGTCTGGGTGCCAGTGCGCAATCTTGGTGAGCACCCTGGTCATGGTCCCCCGGCAGAGTATCCGGGACTCCTCGGCCAGGTAGGCCGCCCGGTTGGAGTGAAGCCGCTTCAGGGCGCCGACGACCTTCTCAAAATATATGGTCAGGTTGGTGTTGGGGCTCAGGTTTGCCTCAGGGGCGTAGCTCATATCCGGCATCCCCATAAGGGCCAGCTTATCAGCGGCCGAATTTGCAACGACGGTAAGACGTTCGAGCCAACGCTTCTCTCCTTACATGTGGTCCTCGAGGTTGGCGGTCTCGTTTATCCGCCGCTGCTTCTCCGTCGCCAGCTCCTTGGTCAGGATCCCCTCCCGGGTTCTAGCCTCCGACAGCGTCTTCTCGAGAGCTCCCAGCTTCAACTTGAGGTCGTTGATGGAAGTTTTGGCTTCGGAGAGTTCTCAGGACTTCTTGATGACCTCGCCCTGCGCCACCGTTAGAGCGCCGTTGAGCGTATGCTTCTCCTGGGCCAGCTTGAGAGCTTGCCCCTCCAGCTCCTTCACCCTGCCGGCGTGAGCCTGAGCGTGGGCGTTGAGTGCTTCCTAATGCCTCCGATCCAGCTCTTGGGTCCGCTGCAGGACGAGCTTGCCCACCTCTTCGTCCTTGCCACAGAGCGTGGCAGCAAGCTTCTCCTCGTGCACGGCAATGTCATCTTCTTGGGTTTTCAGCGCGGCCTCGTGTTGGGTCCGGGCGGCTTCGTCTTCATCGGCCAACTTCTTCACCGTCTCCTGGGCCTCCTCGACGTCGGCCAGATTCTGGACGAGCTCCACCTCAAAGTTGGCGAGCTCACCCTGGGGAGCCTTCAGTTCGTCCTAGGCCTGGCGGAACCAGTCTTGCGCCTTGGCGACGCGCCCTCCAAAGTCCTCCTCCATCTTCTCCACCACCGCCGCCCTGGACTTGGCCTTGTCCAAGCGGGCGCAGTGGAGCGCTTGGAGCTTCCGGAAGCTGGCACCCATGGCCTGGAGCAGCTGCTCCTCCTGGGAGCCGACGCCACCAAGGCTCGGCTCATCGACGACCTCGAGCCCGGCGGTGGCAAGCGCCTCCTCGTCAAACACCTGTCCTTCAAAGGGAGCCCTGGTACTCGACGCGCCAAGGAGGTGGATGAAGAGGTTGTCACTTACCCTCAGGTACCTGCCGGGGCCGGAGGCGGCGGAGGAAGAGGGCAGGTCATCAAACGCCACCTCCTCGGCAGCAGCCTTGTCGGCCTTCCCAACAGGCCCCTTGCCGAGCTCCTCGGCGGGCCCCTTGGCGGCATCCTCGTCGGCGCCCCTGGCGCTCTGCTCGGCACCAATCTTCTCCACCTCCGCCGCGGCATCCGCGGCGACGTCCTTGATGGTGGTGTCGACGTCCTCTGTGGAGGGGTCTGGACGCCAAGAAGGAGGCAGGGCGGAGCCAAGATCGAAAACCAGTAAGGAGAAGAGAAAAGAAAGAACACAAGCAGAAGTGGAGAGCGAGTGTCTTACCAATGCCGGGCCGAGAGGCGGATGCCCCTTCTCCGCCAAGGTTTGGCTTCGAAGCAAAGCCACCGGAGTCTGTGTTCTCCTCCCCCTCCTCCATGTGCACGACTTTGGTGCTTGGTGCCCTTGCTGAGGACGCCCCTCGGGGCGGTGTAGTTGACGGAGGTGGCACGATCGGAGAAGCCCTCTGTGGCTCCCTTTGGTGCTGCTCCACTCCTGCATCCACGACACGGTTAACACTAAAGCATTGCGCATGACGCACGTTGATAGAGGGTGGATGGTGGACTCACGTTGGGGGCCGGGCTGGGGGCTGCTGTCCGGGCTTGTCGACACCACCAGTGGCGTACTGGAGGTGCCTGCCATGGGCTGGCCACTCGCCGAAATCCTGGCCCACTTTATCCTTTGGGCCAGCGTCTCCACATCCCTACAAGATGAAGACAAGTGAGCAACGCCATCAAGGGAAGTGTAAGGAATGCGGGAGGAAAGCAGAAGCTTACTCTTCGTTCTCTTCCTCCTCCTCCTCAGTTGCTTTCCTTTTTCTCCCCGGACTAAGAGGCCCGAGGTCTCTCTCCGGGCTAAGGGGCCCGAAGTCAAACGTAATCCCCGCACCGATGTTTGCCGGTGAGGGGGGAGGCGATGGCATCCGGGCGCGTTTGGACGATGAAGAAGCCTATGTCTTCTTCTTCGACACCATGGCTTTCGCCGTTTTCTTCATCGCCACCGCCCTCATCTGGCCCACGGGCGCCTCCTGGGCCTGCCGCAGCTGCGCAGCCCAGTCGAGGCGGACCGTCTCGCCGGAGATGGCCCACCACAGGACCCAGCCTTTTCTGGCGATCAGAGGATTGACGGTCGTGGTCTTCGCCCCCTCGCCCTCCTCCTCCGACGATCCGTCGGCAGTGTCTTCAACGAAGAGAGCCCCGGTGTCGGCGCAGCTGGCCTCCCCAGCGGCTGCTGCCCATCGGGCGAGCTCCCCCTCCTCCGCCTCCGCCCCGGCCTTGTCCACCACGCCGCCGGTGCTGCCAGCCTCCTTGACGAGATTTGCCTCCTCCTCGGCAAGCCTCGCCTCCTCCACCCTGGCGGCGATATAGTCCAACTCCGACGAAGAAGTATCCTGGATAAGCCGCGGCTCGGCAGTGATGGACACCTCATGCAAGGTGTCGAAGAACTCCTGCACCACGAGCCCATCTGGCTCAACCCAGCTCGGGTCAAGGCCATGCGCGTTGAAGAGTGACATCATGGCGATGATCTTGTTCCGGCGAGAGTTGTTGCTCAGCAGGACCACTCCCGCCGGCAGCTTGAAAACGGGCTCCTTGTCGACCTTGCCGGCCTTCGCGGTGGCCCCGGCAAGCTTGCCGGACCGCTCGACCTCGCCCTCGTCATCGACCTCGAGCTGGAAGATCCGTTGGCAAAGGTGGGCGTGCCTCAGCACCGTCATGTTGTTGTCGAGTCCAGGGTGGAGCCTCATGATGTCGGCGACGTTCACAAAGAGCCAGGCCGGCCTCCCCGATCATTTCGAGGGTGAGCCTGGCCTGGGTGAGTCGGAGAATCCTGGTGGTGGTGACCGTCAGCTTCGCGTCGTCGGCGTCGACGTTGCCCCAATCGCCGCCGTGGACCGGCGGCTTCGGGCGAACCTCGCAGAATGCTGGCGGGTCCTCCTCCTCAATCAAGCACCACAGGCCCCGCCATTCTTCCCACCTCTCCTTCGTGGCACCGTCCGGGTACGCCCCCTTGGCCCTCGGGATCCAGGTGATGCAACTAGCAATGGTGCCTCCTTTTTGATTCCGAGGGGAGAAGTAATGGCGGAAGAGCGCCATGCTGGGGTGCACCCCGACGAAGCCCTCGCAGAGATGGGGGAAGAGGTCCATGCACGCCATGGCATTCAGGGTGAAATCTAGGAGACGGAAGCCGTAGGTGTGCATGATGTCCTTGAAGAAATAAGAAAAGGGGGACAGAGCCCGTAGGAGAAATAGTCGACGAAGAAGGGGTACCGATTTGGGGAAGGCCCGGCGCTGGTAGGGACGACATGCGTGGAGGGATGCCCCGTCTTCTCTCCCCCCATCTTCACTCCCCACAGGTCCTTGAACATCTCCCGGAGCTCGGGCACGCTGACCACCAAAGGGAAGTAGGCGGACTGCGCCCGTCGCGCCACCAGCTCGCTCTCCGGCTGCTTCGAAACCATGATGTCCTTCGCCGCTCCCTTGCTCTTGGTGGACTTAGGCGCCATGGCGGCCGCGGGAAGCGAATGAGTAGGGGGTGGCAGAAGCACTGCGGCAATGGGTGAAGGCAGAGAGGCTCGAGAAGGAGGAAGAAAGGGGGCGGCGGTTCTAAGATTGGAGGAAGGCACAGGAGCCTCGAGAAGTGAGCAGCACGCCCGCGGTTATTCCTTTCTATGGGAAGACGCGGGCCGCCTCCTTTCCCATTAACTGCGATGCGACGCATGCGTGCGGACAGTATCCCACGCATGCCTCCCACGTCACGCATGTGCACACAACCCCCACATCGCGCGTTCAACACGGGTCATGGGGAAGCGCAGCGGATGGAGCAGTGACCGCGGTAAAATCCGCCTCAACTGCCCGCGCACCGTTCTGGGCCTGCCCAACAACATGCAGCGCTTATGTATGGCCCAGGCCCGGGGGCTCCTGTCGGTGTACAAAAGTAGGGGCTCTCGTTTTGACCCCTTTACTTGTGCACGGGCAGTCAGAGCCACCTGCCACGGCCACGCATAACCGGGTAGGAAAGGGAAGCCGGAGAGAAGCCGAAGGCACAAGGCAAACGAAGCAACGACAAGGACCAAGGCCACAAAGATCGGATGGACGAAGCAGGTTTCCCCGTCAAGGACCCTTGCCGAGGCAGCCTCAGCGGCCCCGGCAAGACCCTTGCCGAGGGAGCTCGCCCCCACCAGCCGAGCGAGCCACCTTTAAGCCCACCAACGCTAGATAAACGCATTGGGACAGGGCTCGGGAGGCACCTCCGTGGTGGCATGCAAATCTTTGTGAAGACAAAGAATAGTCAAGATCAAATGAGGATAGGAAGGCAATGATCCTCACCAAGATCCTCACTGAAGGAACCCACAAGACCCCCGGCAGGATCCTTGCTGGGGACGCCAGCACACCACAGCAAGACCCTTGCCAGGCCACCCGGCAAGGCCCTCGCCATGCGCTCCAGCAGGGTGATAACCCGCAAGTATACGAGATAGTTGTAGCCTCTTTCGATAAGTAAGAGTGTCGAACCCAACGAGGAGCTAAAGGTAGAATAAATACTCTCTCAAGTCCTATCGGCCACTGATACGACTCTACGGACGCTTGACGTTCGCTTTACCTAGAACAAGTATGAAACTAGAAGTACTGTGTAGGTGTTGTTGGATAGGTTTGCAAGATAATAAAGAACACGTAAATAAAAAGTAGGGGCTGTTTAGATAAAGATGCAATAAAGTAAATATAGTGAGTGTGGAAAAGTGATGGTAGGAGTTGTGAAATTTCCCCTAAGCAATTAACTATGTTACTAGACCGGTAATCACTATTGGAATTCTATTTCAGGGAGAGGCATAAGATAACATATTTCCCTACTTGGATTATATGCACTTATGATTGGAACTCTAGCAAGCATCCGCAACTACTAAAGATTCATTAATGTAAAACCCAACCATACCATTAAAGCATCAAGTCCCCTTTTATCCCATACGCAAACAATCTACTTACTCGGGTTTGTGTTTCAGTCACTCACGCAGCCCACCATAAGCAAATCATAAACATATTGCAAACCCTACAGCGGGAATCCCTCACGCTTGCATGACACGGAGGGCACAATAGGACAGCACCAATAATAAAACATGCAACTCAAACCAATCATAGCAATTCATCAATCACCGACAGGACAACAAAAATCTACTCAGACATCATAGGATGGCAACACATCATTGGAAAATAATATGAAGCATAAAGCACCATGTTCAAGTAGAGGGTACAGCGGGTTGCGGGAGAGTGGACCGCTTAATATAGATGGGGTAAGGTGATGGAGATGTTGGTGAAGATGGCGGAGGTGTTGGTGAAGATCGCGGTGATGATGATGGGGTAAGGTGATGGAGACGTTCCGGCGCCACCAGAAGCAAGGGGGAGAGAGCCCCCCTTCTTCTTGTTCGTCCTTGACCTCCTCCCTAGATGGGAGAAGGGTTTCCCCTCTGGTCCTTGGCTCCCATGCCTTGGGAGGGGCGAGGGCCCCTCCGAGATTGGATATATCTCTCCGTTTCTGCGTTCCCTGGTTCTACCCCTTCACCGTTTCTTAAATATCCGGAGATCCGTAACTCCGATTGGGGTGAATCTTTCGCCCAGATCTTTCTCATAAAATTAGCTTTCTTGCGCCAAAAGAAGAGCGTCAACCGCCTTATGGGTGGCCCACAAAGAGCCCAGGCCGCGCCCGGGGGTGGAGGGCGCGCCCCCTTTCTCGTGGCCACCCCGGACACTGTTTCACGTTGATTTTACTTCCCAAAAATCATAAATATTCCAAAATGAATCTCCGTCCGTTTTTATCCCGTTTGGACTCCGTTTGAAATTGGGTTTCTGCGAAACAAAAAACATGTAACAGATAGGAACTGGCACTGGGCACTGGATCAATATGTTAGTCCCAAAAAATAGTATAAAAATTATATAAAAGTTGAATAATATTGGCATGGAACAATCAAAAATTATAGATACGACGGAGACGTATCACAGGGCCACCGCTAGGCCCGTGCCAGCCAAGTCTCCGCCGCTATTCGCATGCAGCTGCCAACCCAACCAGCTAGGCAGGCACCTGCGTGGCAACTTGCAGCCCTTCGTGGAGGCTCCACCACCGCGCCACCTCAGCTGCCTGCCTGCCTAGATGGCACCGCATGTACCGCTGGCCAGGGCGCGTGTCGAAGCAAGGAGGAGCGGTGACGGACGGGACTGGCCTTGCTCCCACGCCCGATAAATTAAAGGGACACCCAAGCCTCGCATTAATTGCGCTTTGTCCTGTAATACTAGCGATAAGCTCACAGCGCTGTAGCGCTTTCCACCTCCTAGTGCCACTGTGGTAGCCCCTTTCGCCTATAAAAGGAGCCCATGGCACCCTGTAGAGGGATTCGGCTCTTTCGAACCTCACAACACCTAGAGCTAGTCCAAAAGCTCAAGAACACTAAATACATCCACCAAAGCAGGATCATAGGGTTTTACGCATCTTTGCAGCCCGAACCTAGGTAAATCCCCTTTGTGTTGTCTACTAGTCCGGCTCTTCTCACAATCCCCGCGCCCCGCAACCGTAGTAGGGATTCCTGTGATCCCATAGGTGTCATTTCCCACCGACTCCTTCTAATGCACTATCAGTACAAGGAGAATCAGTACAGATGCTCCGTTTACGTTGCTGCAGAGGACCACCATCATCACCGTCCTTACTCTTTTCCTTCCTCTTTCTTGATTTTGCCTTGTCAAGTCAAACCCACAAGAAAATGGAATAAAATTTGCTCTTCAGAACTCATTGATGCATGATACTGACGAACACTACTTTCATGTAAGGCAGCTGCATGATAGGAGGATGGAATATGTATGAAAAACAGGACGGCGTGACATATTGACATGTATGATGTATAAAGTGTAAACTAAGCACAAGGTGCTTGAACTTTTTAGAATCGATGCAAGCTAGAAACCATATGAAAGATGAAACCAATATCACTCTACCAAATTAAAAGGGTGCCCTAACAAATGTATTTGACCAAATTAGAAGCAATACATGGCAACAGGCTAGAAATAATATGCAATATGCAACGAATAAAGGTGACTCATCGCAAGTGATTGATGCAGGATACAGAAGAGAGGTAGTTTCATGTAAGTACAAGGTTAACACATAGATGTAGTGTGTACCAAAAATAGGAAGGCATGTCATATTCACAGGTATAGTGTGTAAACTAAGGAGATGCAATTTACCCTAATTAGAAGCATTACAAGCTAGACACCGTATGCAACATGCAACCACATATCACACTACGAAATTAGAGCAAGCACCTGTGATGGTGGTGTAGGGGAAGTGCGGTCTTCAGGTACAGAGCTTCGTTCAATATCTTCATTTAGGCTTGTTGTTTCTTTAGAATCATGTGGAGAGGATGAAATTGCATTCTTTATAAGAGTATTGTGTCTCATATTAACCCACGCGCGTGACTGTCTCATTATAGGCGATAGATGCAGGATACACAAGAACGGTAGTTTGATGTAAGAACATGGTGTGACAGGCAGATCTAGTATGTACCAGAAACAGGAAGGCGTGTCATATTCACATGTATAATGTGTAAGCTAAGGAGATGCAATTTAACTAATTAGGAGAATTGATTAGGGATACACAAGAAAAGTAGTTTGATGTAAGAACATGGTTAATAGAAAGACATAGTATGTACCAAAAATAGGAAGGCATGTCATAATCACAGGTATAATGTGTTAACTAAGCAGATGCAATTTACCCTAATTAGAAGCATTACAAGGTAGACACCATATGCAACATGCAACCACATATCACACTGCCAAGTAAGACCAAGCACCTGCGATGGTGGTGTGGGGGAATTGCGGTGAACAACTAGAGAGCTAAATTGACTATCTTCATTTAGCCTTGCTGTTTCTTGAGAATCTTGTGGGGAGGATGACACTTCACTCTTTAAACGAGTAGGGCGTCTCACAGTAACCCACTCGGGTGACTGTCTCATCATAAGTGATTGACGAGGGGTACAAAAGAGCATTAGTTTGATGTACGAACATGGTTAATAGACATATGTAGTATGTATCGAAAACAGGAAGGCATGTCATTATCAAAGGTATAATGTGTAAAGTAAGCAGATGCAATTTAACCAAATTGGAAGCAATACAAGCTAGACACCATATGCAACATGCAACCACATTTGACAGCGCGAAGTTAAAGCAAGCACCTGGGATGGTTGTGTGTGACAATTGAGATCATCAACTGCAGAGCTATTGCCATCGCTCTCCAATCACGACATCGCACCATTTAGAGCGCTGAAATGCTTAGTGCTTATATTCGAATTACACTGGAGCGACTTCTGTCTTTTCTTTTCTGAATTCATCAACACTGCGTCAGAGTCCGAAATACCCATGCATAAAAAAACAATAGTGTGAGTATGGGTGAAGTGTGTGCAAAATTAGTACAGTGTAAAGGTAGCAGATAGCAGGTTGGTGAGAAATAAATGACGGGAGACATATGATAGCTCTACAACATGCATGGCTCACTAAATTACTACAAGATTCTATGAAAATAACAGTCGACTGAAAGCAAATAGGTCAGTCCATTTTTTCTGCACCGTCCGATGTACAAAGAACGGGCAGATCGCCTTCATCTACCTCCAGCCAGTCAGTGTTGACGATCTTCCTCGAAATGCGAGCGACCACCGGTCGAGTATTCCTCCCCTGCCTGTGCCCTCCCCTCGACCTCACCGCACAGCCGTGCTTGGCACCGCCCCCCGGCCTCCATTCAAGCCTCGCCGACCTCCAGATCGGGCGCAAGCAGCTCCTGCACCCCACACCCCTATGATAGACACCGATGCGCCGCTTCCCCGGGGAACAGGCAGACTAGGTGCTCCCCGCACCTAAGTGGGTGATGCTTCTTTTAATTGCGGTTCGAGTGACCCTGAATTGAAATCCAGGCGGGCTACTGACCTCTAGCAAAGGTGAAATAGTAAAAGGGAGGAAACCTTGTGCATTTAGTATGACGAAGAAGATGCAATAAGAAGCGCTCAACTAGTTTCTTTCGTGGGATGAATACGGTGTGAGTGGAGACGTAAGATTTGCATGAATAAGGGAAGAGGAGTACCTCTTTCTGCTGGCAGGGCTGTGTCCTCCTTCTGTTTTTCCGACGATCTTCTTGTTGTTCGCCGGAAACCAGAAGTTGTGGAGGACGATGCAGCCTTGGACGAACCCATGGCCAAGTTGTTGAGTGTGGTGCGGTGGCCGTCTGTCGGCCGTGGGGAAGCAGATCCGAGGCGGCGAACAACGGCGTAGCAGGAACAGCTCCGGTACGGTGGACGGTTGTGACAGTGGAGCCGCAGCAGTGAGGTGTAGGATGGCGTGGTCGGAGTGGTTCTGGTACGGCGCATGTCGGCGTTGGCTTCGTGGAGGCAGCACTGCCTCGGCTTCGGCTGCTAAGTCCTTGAGGGCATTGCGGTTGTGGTTGTGTTGGACAACGATGTTGGGCTACCGGCGCCGGCATGATGGAGGAGGGCAGCGGTGGATTGGCCGCTATGGGGTGGAGGACGGAGGAGGCCGGGGTTCGTGGCTGGTGGAGAGGGTGTTTTTGCGCCCACGGAGTATGAATGGGGAAACGGAGGGAGGCGGGGAACTAAGGGGGAATAATGTTTCGGTTTGAGACGCGCTTGTTTGAAATTTGGGGAAAGTTACAAACTTTGCCCCCATCTAAAATTTCAGACATATATTAGGCTCGGGTTAGGACAGTCATGTCAGGTGTCCGAAATGTGGGCAGGATAGACTTCGGCCGAGCACATGGGTGTTTAGGGGACCATGGCCTATGAATGCTTCTCAGAGGCAGTTGAGACTGGCGTCTTGGTGAAGTTACAAACCTACCCCGGTTTAGACCTTTGGACATTGGCCCGATAGGCTACACTGGCCAGAGTCAGGACAGTAATTTCCTACCACCAAACAATAGTCTCGCAAGGTTTCGGGTGACCAGAGGCCTATTTGGCGCTTCGTTCAATATTTGGGAGCAGAAGCATTAACGTTTTCGGGTCTCTTGAATTTAACTTTCAGGACTTGTCAAACTTCACAAATATTTACTCTTGAAAATCCTAAAGCTACGATTATTCTGGAATGGAGGGGGTACATTTGAATATACATTGTACACGAGTATATATTAAAAAATATGCAACTTACCTCAGTTCATGCATGGTTCCAGATATAATTTCCTTGGTTGCAAAAAAAGAGTTAGATATGCGTATGAATATATATAGCTTGTTCAAGCTCACAACAAAGATTGATGCCCCCTTTTACATCTGATTTACAAATGCCATTTTCTCGGGTTCAAATAGATGAATGCACTTCCTATGAATTCGAATCTTCGAAACCCCCTTTATGTTGAATTCGACATGTATTCTATTTCGTAGCTAGCAATTTGGAATGTATCCATGCAAGTGACAAATGTATAAAGTGCTTCACACTAACAACATGGAGTGCACTAATTAATGTTTATATATGAATTGCAAAAGCATCCATTGCCTGTATTTCAAACCACTCTCACTCTATGGATCGATAATATGAAATAAACACATGCACATGCTAGAATTCAATAGAGTATGGGTGTCTGATAGACCGATTTTTGTCCATACGCAATTTGCAAAATTCATGATCTCATCCAAAAATAATAATGCCATTTATATTTTAATTTAATGCGTAGAACCGCCTTTTACACGTAGATGCACTATGCCTCGCCCCGTTCTCACGAACGCGTTATATATCTCTCTATCTAACGCATAAGTGCACACACTTTATATGCATCGGCATTTCTCTTTCACACATGCTCACAATCTCTCTCAGGGTGTCGGGGTGTCTCACGCACATGCTCTCTCTATTTCTCTCTCTCTCTTTTTGACTACTATGTACCACTCTTTTCACTAATCTCAGTTGGAAAACACTATTTCTCTCACATGCATATATACACACGCACAGTCTCTACTAGCCCTCTATACGCACATATATGTGCCTATGTGCCTCCCGCATGCACATTATCTTTAGGCCTCTCTCGCACACATTGCCCCCCCCCCCAGACACACCTCTCTCTTAGTAGTTGGCAGATATGATTTCATCATATCACTCGGTAGGATATCCCTGGCTGTTAGGCTGGATGGTAATATGAGGCAAAGTTTTACCCTAGTTCGGATCGGACCCTTGGAGTTGAAGAAAGAGCCTACTCCTGGTACTGTATATTAGTGATAGGGGTGTGTACAAAGTACACGTGAATAACAGGCATTGTGCGTGTGTGTATACATCGACGAACTAGCCCCCAAGCTTGTATAACGTACTAAAGGCCTAGGGTTACAAATCATATATAGTCTGCTTATCACCAGTGGGGATAGAGTCCTCCACGACTCTGGTAGCTTCGTGTTGTACATCGAGTCCTCCACATCGGTCTTTCTATAACACGTCTCGGTCCAACCTATATGTCGCGCAGGATGGAACCGACCCATGAGTAAAAGTTCAACTATCCCTAGATGGTTTTGGTAATTCCTAACAACATATAGCTCATTGAGCTAATGCTATTTCAAGATGAATATTTCAGGAAAGCTCAATGATTGGCATGGCATGGATGCGAAAAGTGGACCCCTCAAAATGCTAAGGACAAAAGGATTGGCTCAAGCACAAATCTCAAGACTCTACATTTTATATTTTAGTGATCCAAGATCACATTGAGTCTATAGGAAAAGCCAATACTATCAAGGAGGGATGAAGTGTTGCTCCAGAGCCCTCAACTACTTTCTCACATCCACATATGACCTAAACCAAAAGTCAAACTCGGCCCCACCGATTCTTTCTATACGGTGCAACCGAGTTCAGATGTCATAGCCACTGCCACAAACCCTAGGCAAATCGGTATCATCGATAGGGATCTCGGTCTCACGGAGATGGGATTGTAATCTCTCTGTTTCCCTTCATAACGTTTCGGTACCTCTGAGATGAGCGATCGGTCCCACTGAGATTGCAATGTAAACTCTCTGTTTCCCTTCATAACATTTCGGTCTCACCGAAATGAGCGAATCGATCCCACCGAGTTTACCTCACCAGCTCTCTGGTCAGCTTATTACCAAAATCGGTCCTACCGAGTTTGTGTAATCGGTCTCACTGAGATTACTTTATGCCCTAACCCTAACCATATAGGTCCTACCGAGTTGCATGTCTGTCCCACCAAAAATCCTAACGGTCACTAGATTTGCTGAATCAGTCCGATCGAGTTTCTCTATTCGGTCCCACTGAGATTGGCAAGTTGTGTGTAACGGTTAGATTTTGTGTGGAGGCTTTATATATGTCACATCCCTAGTTCTGGTATGACCTAGACTAGCTAGTCATTTGTGCATCATGTTTAAATTTCATTTAAATTTGAAATGAGGATTTGTGAAACCCTCAGAATCATTTCTGGAAATGACCCAAATAAAAATTGCTCCAAAAGGGTCCTAGAAAATGCTCATGTTGCTCTCTGAAAATATTGGACAGAGATAACAAAATCAAACCAATATTTTTAGGAGCTCATAAGTATTTATTTTGGGCATTTGGATTAATCCAGTAATTATTTTGCCTTGGATATATATATGCTATATATATAATATATGTCCAAAAATTATGCCATTTATTAAGGAGCTCTGGAATAATATAACTAGCTTCTATAAAAATTGGCATAAGAAAATAAATTGATTTAGTATTATTATTAAATCAAAACATATGTCAAAAAATTAGAAAAGAAACAAATGGAAAAAACCCTACAGGCGCTTACCTCCTGTGCAGCCCGTTCTTGTCAGCAGCCCAGCAGCAGCCAGCCCGCCTCCTCCTCTGTCTTCTTCCTCGTGCCCTCATCGGCATCAGGCGTGGCGCGCGCGCGCCGCCTCGCGACCACGCCTCCCGCCACCTCTGCTTCACCTTCGCCGCTTCGACGTTACGGGCGACGCCACGCGCCGCCCCGACCTCTCTCAGTCTCCCCCTGCTCTCTCCCTCGCCGTGCCCCACCTCACCGAACGCGCCCGCCGCCGATGACGAGCACCACCGCGGCCACCACCTCCCCCTTGCCCTCTCTTCGAGTCCGGGTGCTCTGCCTCGTCGCCCGCATCGTCCTCGGCGAGCCAAGCGACCAGGGACGCGCTGCATCGCCGCCACCATCGTCGTCTTCAACGTCCCGACGCCGGAGATCCGCCTCGCCGCCTCGCCGACGCCAGGCCTTCCCCGAGCTCGCGCACGACGCCATCGAGACTGCCGTGAGCTCTCCTCTGCTTCCCCTCTTTCCCCGCGCTCGATCTCATGCCGTAGCCACGCTAGACGCGGGACCCGAGCGGCCGCGCCGCCGTGGTACCTCCCCGTCGTGGCCAGAGCCAGTGCAGCCCGCCCCTGCACCTGCCACCGCGCTCAGCAGCCTTCCAGAAGGCCAACGCCGCAGCCCGCAGCTCCTGCCGTGCCCCGCAGCACCCGCACGCACTCGACCGAACTCCGGCCGCCGCCGTGAGCTTCGCTCCGGCGAGCTCCGGCCCCCCCAGCTCCTCCCACCTGCTCCATCAGATGCGCGAGAGCCCGGGCTACGCCCTGGTGCTCTCAGACATCGTCCCCGTGGCCTGTGGCGCGGACTCCGCCGTGTCTAGAGGTCGCCGGCGGCGAGCCCCGTCACCTGAGCCCTGCCACGTGGGTCCGGCCCGTCAGGTGATTAGCTTAGTGCTAATCACCGCTTGTTTAACCCCTGACACTGACCAGTGGGCCCCAGTGCCACTAATTTTCTAATTAGGTTTGAACTAACCCCTGTCACTGACGTGTGGACCCCACACGTCAGGTTTGACCAGTCAGCGCTGTTGACTTGCTGACGCAAGCATGACGCAATGCTGACGCAATTATTTATTTTCTGGATTTAAATTAAATCAGGAATTCCAGAAAATTAGCAAAACTTCAAAAAATCATAGAAATTCAACCGTAACTCAGATTGAAATAATTTATATATGAAAAATTATCAGAAAAATGCAATCTTTCCATCTGTACTAGTTTCATGCATGAAAAAGAAACTTATACCTACTGTATAAGTGAAAACATGTAAATGGCATTTATAAGAGCTTAATTTGGAGTTGCATTTGAATTCTTGATTCAAGTGGACTTCAACCAAATGAATGCTAGCTGCATTAGCTCAAACAACATCACACATTCATGCCATGTTCATGCATCATATTGTTGCATATGATTGTTTATTGATTGCCGACACCGTTCCTTCTCGATAGGTCCTACTCCGACGGTGTTCCGTAGTACTGCTATGAAGCAAAGCCTTCCTTGTTGATATACCGAGCAAGCAAACCCCTTGTTCATTCCGATATAATCCTACTCTCTCGCTCCTGCTCTCGCTTATTGCATTAGGACAACAACGATTCATCTGCTACTTTGTGTCATGCGGTAGTTGAACCCATTCCTCTGCATGACCTGTCATTGCCACAGTAAATAGTTAAAACCCACTAGCATGTGTAGGAGTTGATTGAGCCCATGTTTTGTTCCTACCATGCTATGCCTGCTATTGCTTAGAGTTGTGTCAGGTCTAATTCATTGGGAATGAATTGGAGTGTTATGAGTTGTTCTGGTGCTGAGAGTTAAGTGTGTGAACATGATTGGGTAAAGGTAGCGGTGAGAGGCCATGTGGGAGTACATGGTGGGTTGTCTCACCGAACCGCCCTAAGCATCGAAGTTCTATGTATGTTGTCCAATGACTCGATACTAACACACATTGGGCTCCGGCGCCCAAGCCCTCTCGACTTATTAACCAACTTGATCTCTGTCCTGTGAGTTGCAACTAGTTTCGGTGTTTGTAGGTAGTGTTAGTAGTCTACCAAGTGGCACCCGGCCAGGTGGGCTTGGGACAGACTAGGCACAAGTGGCACGGTGTACCAAGCGTAGATCCATCCGGCGAGGTGGGCTTGGGAACCCTGTTCACATCGTTTGGGGCCGTGAGCGACACCCTAGCCGGATCTCCTTGCGGATGGAACCCGAATAGGCGATAAACCTGGGCTAGAGTCTTGCGTGGTTAGTCAGGTCGTGGCCGACTCCCTCGCCATGCTTCCGCTTGAAGGTTGCCGAGATACACGACGTGTACATGGTGGTAAGTGGCGAGAGTGTGTGTGAAGAAGTACACCCCTGCAGGGTTAACATGATCTATTCGAATAGCCGGGTCCGCGGTTATGGACTTCTTGGATGCTTACATGGTACATAGAAAACTTGAAGTGGATACTATAAAATGCTCAAGACAAGTGTGAGTGCTATGGATGGCCTTCTCGTAGGGAGACGGGGATGAGTCCATAGTAGTGTATTGTGTGGTGATTAGTGGACTCGTGCGCCTATATCACCTCAAAGAAGTTCTCGTAGTCGAGAACAAAGTTAGCCACGGAGTCAAAGCTGGCTTGCTGCAACTAAACCCCACATTACCCTCTTGATACAAATGCATGTATGATAGGATCTGATGTAAGTCTTGTTGAGTACCTTTGTACTCATGTTGCTTTATTTATGTTTTTGCAGCGGAGACTTCGGTCTTACTAGTGTTCTCGTGGACTTCGACAAGTAGCTTGTACCTCAGCTACGATCTTGATCGGATGTTGTAGTTAGTCAGGCTCTTGAGCCTATTTCATTTGTAGATGTCTGTACCCAGACATGTAATGCTTCCGCTTGTTGCTTGTATGCTCTGTATGATGGGTCTTGTGACCCCTGTTTGAAATAAATGCTATGATGGCTCTTTGAGCCTTATCTATATGAGTTGTTGAGTTATGCTGTGATGCCATATTGTACAGCACATACTTGCATGTTATGCGTACGTGTAATGTGTATTGCTATGTGTGGATCCGACTATCTAGTTGTTTATCCTTAGTAGCCCCTCTTACCGAAATGTCTCCTAGTGCTTCCATCGAGCCATGGTAGCGTGCTCGCTCCTAACACTTAGGCTGGCCGGCATGTGTCCTTCTTCGCTCTCAGGTCTGTCCTTCGGGAAATGTCACACGATGAATACCGAGTCCTGTTAGCCGCTCATCGCCTTGTTCACCGTAGTCCTGCTAGCCCAACGCTACAGCCTGGATTCACTCGCTGATGACCGACACGTTTGTTGCTGGGTCATGTATGCCTGTCCCTGTAAGTTAGTGCCACTTTGGGTTTACGACTAGCCATGTCAGCCCGGGCTCCTTATCATATGGATGCTAGCAACACTATCATATACGTGTGCCAAAAGGCGCAAACGGTCCCGGGCAAAGGTAAGGCGACACCCGTGGGGATACCGTGCATGAGGCCGCAATGTGATATGAGGTGTTACATGCTAGATCGATGTGGAATTGAGTCGGGGTCCTGACAATATACCCCTCCACCTCCTCTTCATTCGTGGAGAGAGCCATCAGAACGAACCTACACTTCCAACTTGCATTTTCTAAGAGAGAACCACCTACACTTGTGTTGAGACCAAGATATTCCATTCCTACCATATGAATCTTGATCTCTAGCCTTCCCTAAGTTGCTTTCCACTCAAATCTTCTTTGCACCAAATCCAAATCCTGTGAGAGAGAGTTGAGTGTTGGGGAGACTATCATTTGAAGTACAAGAGCAAGGAGTTCATCATCAACACACCATTTGTTACTTCTTGGAGAGTGGTGTCTCCTAGATTGGCTAGGTGTCACTTGGGAGCCTCCGACAAGATTGTGGAGTTGAACCAAGGAGTTTGTAAGGGCAAGGAGATCACCTACTTCGTGAAGATCTACCGCTAGTGAGGCAAGTCCTTCGTGGGCGACGGCCATGGTGGGATAGACAAGGGTGCTTCTTCTCGGACCCTTCGTGGGTGGAGCCCTCCGTGGACTCACGCAACCATTACCCTTCGTGGGTTGAAGTCTCCATCAACGTGGATGTACGATAGCACCACCTATCGGAACCACAACAAAAACATCCATGTCTCCAATTGCGTTTGAATTCTCCAAACCCTTCCCTTTACATTCTTGCAAGTTGCATGCTTTACTTTCCGCTGCTCATATACTCTATGCATGCTTGCTTGAATTGTGTTAAGATTGCTTGACTTGCGCTAAGTTAGCTAAAATCTGCCAAAGACTAAAATTGGGAAAAGGATAAGTTTTTATTTGGTCAAGTAGTCTAATCACGACCCCTCTAGACATACTTTTGATCCTACAAGTGGTATTAGAGCTTTGGTCTCCTTTTGCTTTGATTTCCATAGCTTTTGGTAGTCATAGCCTTGGTTTCACAACCTAGGAGAGTATGGCGTCTAGCGAGGGAAACTATCACCGTAGAGGTCCTTACTTCGATGGTACTAATTTTGCTAGTTGGAAGCATAAGGTGAATTCTTTGATGGGAGAGAACTGAACCGTGAAGGTAGCATGGAAGAGTTGAAGATGCTGCAATACAACGCTCAAGCTTGTGATATCCTCTTCAACGGATTGTGCCCCGAAGAATTCAACAAAATCAGCCGTCTTGAGAATGCAAAGGAGATTTGGGATACTTTGATTGATATGCACGAAGGTACCAACTCCGTCAAGGAATCCAAGTTGGATGTGCTTCAAAGTCAGCTTGGTAAGTTCAAAATGAAGGATGGTGAAGGTGTCGCTGAAATGTACTCTAGGCTTGCTCTTATCACAAATGAGATTGCCGGCTTAGGAATTGAATAGATGACCAACAAATTCATCATCAAGAAGATCCTAAGTGCTTTAGAAGGAAAATATGATACCGTGTGCACATTGATCCAAATGATGCCCAATTACAAAGATCTCAAGCCAACAGAAGTCATTGGAAGAATTGTTGCTCATGAGATGTCACTCAAGGATAAGGAGTAACTTCACAACAAGTCAAGTGGTGCTTACAAAGCCTCATGTGAAGCTCCCACATCATCAAGTGAGGAACAAACCTTCAATGAAGAATTGAGCCTAATGGTGAAGAACTTCAACAAGTTTTACAAGAGTAGAAGCAAAGAAAGAAGCTCCAAGTCAAGGTCCTACAATGACAAAAGATCTTCTAGTTGAGAGCGTAATTGCTACAATTGTGGAAGACCCGGACACTGCTCCAATGAGTGTACGACTCCCTACAAAAGAAGAGAAGAATCACCTAAGAGGAGAAGTAGACGAGAAGAATCACCACCACGAGAGAGAAGGAGTAGAGATGATCGTTATGAACGAAGAACATCCCGGAGAAGCAAGGATTTTGAAAGGAAGGACAAGTCATCAAGGAGCTACACAAAACAAAGACATCGAACTCATGTTGGTGAATGGGTATCCGGCTCCGACTCCGACAATCACTCGGAGAGAAGCTATCACTCCGACTCTGAATATACTCAAGATGAAGGTGTTGCCGGTCTAGCACTTGTGTCAACCAACTCATACGACAATTTTGATTCACCAAATGAAGGACTTGGAAGATGCTTCATGGCTAAAGGCCCAAAGGTATCACATCCCAAGTATGTTGATCTCAATAGTGATGAAGATGACTTGTTTGGTGATGATGATTTACTTGTTGACAACTCTGGAGATGAATTCTATGATGACAGGTCAATTAATCATGCTAATCAAGATAAAACGAATGACAATGATAAGGAGAAGATTGAGCATCTAACTAAAGAACTAAACACTCTTAAGTTAGCTCATGAAACTATCTTAGAAGATCATCAAGAACTTTTAAGGACTCATGAGAAGTTACGCTTTGAAAAGCTCAACCTTGAGCAAGAGCATGATTTCTTAAAGGCAATCAATGATGATCTTCGTAAGAAAAGTTCTTCTTACATTACCAAGCGTTTACTTTTATCCACTTACATGCCTCAAGTCAAATCTAGTAACAAGAACAAGAAGGACTCTTCCTCTAGTAGTAACAATAATCATGTTAAATCCAATATTGTTGCTTCTAGTAGTTCTCTTGATTCCACTAATGATTCTCTTAGCCAATTTACACTTGAGCAAGAAAATAGCTTATTGAAGGGAATTATAGAGAAAGGTGTTTACAAAAGCCTTGCCGGGAGTAAGCAATTCGAGGAAATTGTATGCAAGCAAGGAAGGCACCGGAAGAACCAAGGTGTTGGTTTTAAACGAAATTTCAATGCCAATGGAGTTGAGTGGGAAGAAGATCAATACCCCAAGATGAAGTTTGTTCCTCAACAAGAGAAGTATGATCCTACTTCCTTCAAAGGGACACAAGCTCAAGATGATCTTCCACCACAAGACCACAAACAAAAAGGCAAGGATAAGCTTCAAGAGGAGATTGATGCATTTGAAGAAGCTCCTAAGGCCTCGGTCAAGTGGGTTCCCAAGACTTCATCAAGTACGACTACAACTCCAAGGATTCCCATCAAGATGATGTGGATACCGAAGAAGAAGAACTAGAGAGTTCTTGAGGGTGACTCCGACAACATATTTCACTCATATCATTTTGGCAAGAACAAGTGCTATCAACTTCCACACCTTGCACTAGTTCATGGAGTCACAAACCCTCTTGTTGGTAAGACAAGGGACAAGGTAACCTAATGCTTTCATAGACATCCTTGTTTGTTCCTTGTGGGACTAACCCGTGTAGGTATTGAAAATGCAACTCACTCCAATGGATTGCTCCAAATGATCTACATCAACATTGAGCATCCACATCTTCAACACCTACATGAAGTCATCATCGACAAAACCCAAGGTTAGTTCATCCCTCTTAGGGGGGATCTCATATCTAGGGGGAGCTTTACTCTAAGAATTGAGTCAAAGCAACTTTAGTGGTGTGAACACAACAATGCTTTATGTAAAAGTGGTAACCCCACTTGAGCTTAAATGATGAGTATGACCTATGATCAAATGCTCTCATTTGACTCCTAAGTCAATATACTCATATATAGATGACCTAGTCACTGCCAATTGCTTGATAGATGCTAGAATTGGTTGTGCATGCTTTGCCACATATTTCATTTGCCATTTTATTGTGTGAGCATGTTGGTTGCATATTTTACTCATTCGATGACATCAACTTGTTGTCTTGATTGTTTGGTTTCTTTTCTTTTGCCAAGTGGATGGACAAGAATGCCTAAGAACTCTCTCTAGCTATCTATGCTTTTCTTGTCTCAAACTCTATTCATGCTACATCACAAAGTTTGATCAAGTCAGATTCGAACCACTCTGTGTGAGGACCACTCGAAGTCCCCGATTCGTCATAGACTTAAACTTGCAAAACTTCTTTTTTGTGTTTCGGTCTGACCGATTCTTCTATTTCGGTAATACCGAGATCACTAAGTCGATCTAGGTTTTCAATCTCGGTGCAACCGATTTGAACTTTTTGGTCACACCGAGTTGCAGTAACTTCTTGAAGTTATGCATCTCGGTGCCACCGAGTTGTTCCACTCGGTCACAATGACAGGGTCAGGCTATATATATCCACGGGCCAAAATTTGGAAATTTCTCCGAACTCTTTCGCCTGCGCTCAGCCTACTCTGCCTCCCTGGGTCTCCGGATCGTCCTCCTCGTCGCCAGCTGCCTCCCGCCGCTGGTCTCCACCGCCATCAACGGGAATCGTCTCCGCCGTTGCCGCCGTAGCAAGTCCATCACCGAACTAGGGTATGGACTTGATCCTTGTGCTAATGCCACTCCGAATTCCTAGCACATTGTTTTCCCATGTATCTTGCACGACTGAGATCATCTTATCTAGCGAAAACACTCCGTAGTTTAGTTGTGAATTGAAAATTTAGGGTTAGGTTTCTAGCGAAACCATCTCGGACCATCCGAGTTGTAGAACTCGGTTCCACCGATTCGGCTAAGGCCATTGCACATGTGATTCTCGGTCTGACCGAGAATTGCAAATCGGTGTGACTGAGTTCAGGACTTTGTGAAACCCTAGCAGTCTTGGTGCCACCGAACTATGACTCGGTCTGACCGAGTTCACTAGTTTAGGTTCCAAAATCTGCTTCGGTATCACCAAGTTCGCAAATCGGTAGATCCGAAATGCTTTCTGTGGAAAACTAAAACTAAGTATTTGACTCATTCTTTTGCAAAAACCTCTGTATTTTGTGATGCTCATCTACTCTACCTCATCTATATCTATTCACAGGGTCTGCTGTTAGTGTTTGCAACATGTCTGATCAGAGTGACAGTTAGAACAAGTCTGAGGAGCAGGTTCAGATGAGTGAGGGCACTAGTCCCATTAGCAGCTATGATGATGGAAGCAGGAGCACACCCAACAACTTACCCAAGGCAACCACCAGGGCCAGAAAGAAGAGAACCTCAGATTCTGAGGATGAGGACTATGTGGTTATTGAGGATGAGGCCACTTCCAAGAAGAAGGTACTCAAGAAGGAGTATGGCACAGCTGCTGCCACTAAGCCAGGAATGCAGGCACCTGCAAGAAGGATTCCCACTTCCAAACCTAGGAAGGTTGCCACTGGAGAAACCATGAAATTCACCTTTGAGTCTGAAGATGAAGCTGTTGGCCAAGACAAGAAGAAGAAGAGAGTCAGAACCACTACTGCCAAGGTACTTGGCAAGCCCTCTATGATGACAGATTCTGAAGAAGAAGAGGCAGAGGTTGTTGGGCCAGCACCCAAAGTTCAAAAGCTTATGGGAGATGCCATCAGGTTAGGGGCTGCTTCATCAAAGCCCAAAGAAACACCCAAGGTAGCAGCTCCAACGCCCAAATCTACACCCAAGAGGAATACAAGGAACATTCCTGCTGGAGAGAAGAACAATGCCCCAGTGCCTGAAGCTACTATTGAAGAAGATGATGATGAGGAACATGTCTTGAGATAGTTGAAGCCCAAAATTCCAGATCACAATGATGTTCATCCTGTACCTGAGGATATGAAGCTGAGGAAGGATGTAGGTCTCAGACAGTGGAGATTGACTGATCCCTATGCAGTCAGGAGGAGAACTGCTATGGACTACATGTTCCATACAAAGGAACAACGGGACTTCTATGAGACAGTGCTGCTTGACAAGAAGCCTATAGTCTGTGATATGAGATGGGTGGACTGGGAGTACATCAGGAAGAATGAAGAACATTATCCAGGAGTGTATGACAGTTCCAATGCTAGTGGAGTGGATGACTTTGTTGGGAAAAATCTCACAAAGTGGAATGATGAGCTTATTATGCATTTCTAGTCCACAGCTCACTTCTACCTAGATGGAACGATTGTCTGGATGTCTGAAGGTACTAGGTACCAATCATTAGATGAAGAATGGGCAAAATTGACCAATGCTCCCAAGGAGAATGAGGATGACTTGGATGTCTATGCCATGAAGAAGAAGGATCACAACTCCATGGCACATACGTACAGAGAGATCCCAGATGCTGCTGTTGAGACACACAAGTTTGGATCAGTTCATTACCTTCTATTAGGTTTGCCAACAATCAACTGGATCCTGAGGCACACTCTTTTGCCAAAGTCAGGTGATCACAAGATGATTAGAGGCCATGCTATCAACATACTTCACATATTTGATGTGCCTCAAAAGTTCAAAGTCATGAGCCTCATAACGGAAGCTATCAAAAGAACTGCTGCTGACCAAAAGAGAAGTTGTGGGTATGCCCCACAGATCCAGGAGCTAATCAACTCCAAGATGGGCAGTGACACATACCTCTTGGACAAGGAACACATGCCCATCTATCCAGATTTCTAGCACAACACAGTGGTTATCGATGAAAATGAACATAAGCGAAGAAGGAGAAGGCAAGGACTGAAAAGGCTGCAAAGATGTCAACCATTGTTGAGGCATCTCAGTACTTCTTCAAGAGCAAGCAGGATCAGCTTGGCTACTTGATTGCCTCCACTCTGAGGATTGAGAAGGGATAGGCCACCCTGACTCAAAACCAGGAGAGCCTGGAGAGGATCATGGAGCAGAAGTTCTATGACTTATATGTGAAGGTCACTAAGATACAATCAGTTGTTGAGCAACTTCAGGATGACATGCAGGAGAGGAAGGGCAAGACTACCACTGATGCTTTCGCTAGAGTGCCCAGGAGTCAGAGATCAGCTGCAGTGCTTGTTCCAGACACCAGAGCAACTTCATATGGACCAGCTATAGTTTCAGTGCCACCATCTCCAGCACCTACTCCACAAGCTTCATCTACATCAACAGAATTCTTCGTCCAAGGAGCCATCTCTACACCACCACCTGAAGACCAAGCCTGAGAGTCGATCTAGTACTATGCATTTTCTATGAACTTTTTTGGTAACTTGTTGCCAAAGGGGGAGAAAAATGTATAGATCATAGGCTTCGAGAGAGAGTGTTGCTTTTGTTCTCTCTTGTTTTGGTGGTTGAACTTTATTTGCCTGTTTGAGATACTTTATGCTTTTGTATGATACATGGATGATCATGTGTTTGGTAATATGCTACCTTAATGCGTGTTGGATCACATTATCCTTTTATCTGTATATGATCATTCACTTTGCTTGGTGATGAGTGCATGTATTTAATTATTATCATTTTGAGCGCTGCACCAAGATGTATGTGACATGGAAGAGTAACCCATGATCCTAACTCATTGTGCATTTGCAGTCCAAAGCAAATCTTAGACTATGCACACATTTAGGGGGAGCTCTTACATTTCACATACTTCTCAAAGCGATAATGTTTTTCACTCTTATTATCATTTGTCAAAGCTTTGATCTATATGTTGTCATCAATTACCAAAAAGGGGGAGATTGAAATTGCAACTATCCCTAGGTGGTTTTGGTAATTCCTAACAACATATAGCTCATTGAGCTAATGCTATTTCAAGATGAATATTTCAAGAAAACTCAGTGATTGGCATCGCTTGGATGAGAAAAGTGGAACCCTCAAAATGCTAAGGACAAAAGGATTGGCTCAAGCTCAAAGCTCAAGACTCTACATTTTATATTTTAGTGATCCAAGATCACATTGAGTCTATAAGAAAAGCCAATACTATCAAGGAGGGACGAGGTGTTGCTCAATGGCGTACTTGCTCAAATGCTTAGTGATATGCTCCGAAGCCCTCAACTACTTTCTCACATCCACATATGACCTAAACCAAAAGTCAAACTCGGCCCCACCGATTCTTTCTATCCGGCGCCACCGACTTCAGATGTCATATCCACTGCTACAAACCCTAGGAAAATCGGTCTCACCAATAGGGATCTCAGTCTCACTGAGATGGGATTGTAATCTCTCTGTTTCCCTTCGTAACGTTTTGGTACCACTGACATGAGCAATCGGTCCCACCGAGATTGTAATGTAAACTCTCTGTTTCCCTTCGTAACATTTCGATCTCACCGAAATAAGCGAATCGGTCCCTGCGAGTTTACCTGATGAACTCTCTGGTTAGCTTATTACCAAAATCGGTCCTACCGAGTTTGTGTAATCAGTCTCACCGAGATTACGTTATGCCCTAACCCTAACCATATCGGTCCTACCGAGTTGCATGTCAGTCCCACCGAAAATCCTAACAGTCACTAGATTTGCTGAATCGGTCCGACCGAGTTTCTCAATTCGATCCCACCGAGATTGGCAAGTTGTGTGTAACGGTTAGATTTTGTGTGGAGGCTATATATACCCCTCCACATCCTCTTCATTCGTGGAGGGAGTCATCAGAACGAACCTACACTTCCAACTTGCATTTTCTGAGAGAGAACCACCTACACTTGTGTTGAGACCAAGATATTCCATTCCTACCATATGAATCTTGATCTCTAGCCTTCCCCAAGTTGCTTTCCACTCAAATCTTCTTTCCACCAAATCCAAATCCTGTGAGAGAGAGTTGAGTGTTGGGGAGACTATCATTTGAAGCACAAGAGCAAGGAGTCAATCATCAACACACCATTTGTTACTTCTTGGAGAGTGGTGTCTCCTAGATTGGCTACGTGTCACTTGGGAGCCTCCAACAAGATTGTGGAGTTGAACCAAGGAGTCTGTAAGGGCAAGGAGATCGCCTACTTCATGAAGATCTACCGCTAGTGAGGCAAGTCCTTCGTTGGCGACGGCCATGGTGGGATAGACAAGGTTGCTTCTTCTCGGACCCTTCGTGGGTGGAACCCTCCGTGGACTCGCGCAACCGTTACCCTTCTTGGGTTGAAGTCTCCATCAACGTGGATGTACGATAGCACCACCTACCGAAACCACGACCAAAAACATCCGTGTCTCCAATTGCGTTTGAATTCTCCATACCCTTCCCTTTACATTCTTGCAAGTTGCATGCTTTACTTTCCACTGCTCATATACTCTATGCATGCTTGCTTGAATTGTGTTAAGATTGCTTGACTTGCGCTAAGTTAGCTAAAATCTGCCAAAGACTAAAATTGGGGAAAGGATAAGTTTTTATTTGGTCAAGTAGCCTAATCACCCCCCCCCTCTAGACATACTTTCGATCCTACAATGAGTCTTCATGTTGACCCACCACAACTAGAAATGATGTGCCCACCACACCACACACGCAATCGGCCACTAAGAAAATAAGCATATACAATAGTACAACGGTATCTAGCTCATGATACATCTCCATATTTTGTTGATGACACTAACAGAATTTGCATTTGATGTGTGCTCCATATTTTGTTGACGACACTTACGGTCATTGTATTTGAAGCGAAAGCACGATATGGTCACTGGACTTCAGAATAAGCTCATCACGGTCACCACATAAATTTTGTCATGCTAACCAACATGTGGTTTGATTGTTAGGAGGACAGTGGTTTCTCGAGCTCACCAAGGTTAAAGTCCCGGTGCTCGCATTTATCTTGTGTTAGTTTCAGTATTTTCTGGCGATGTACGTTCAGTGGGAGGAGACGTTCCACTCGACTACGAGGCACCTGTGGTGACTTCGTAAAATCTCTATATCATATATGCTGACCCACTCTCTCGAAGGTGCTCATAGGGTTGGGGTTCACGTGTGTGCGCTTATAGCAGTGAGTGCTTGCACGTATATTTGAGCCCTTGCGTCTGTACCGTGTTAAACAAATACATGTCATGATTATACGGTCACTGACTCACCCGTACAACTCTGTATTTTGTTGATGACACAATCAATTGAACAGTCAAACGTTCCACGCGGCGCAACTAGTGTTGCACCATAGGGGCGCGTAACCGTGGGGCCCACCTGTCAGCCCGTATATGAAAGAAGGAAATGGTAGGTTGAGTCTGTACTGTGTTAATAAAATAGGAGTACATTTTAGGGTGATCATACGGTCACTGGCTCACCATACAACTTTGTAATTTTTTGATAACACGATCAATTGACCAGTCAAATGGTCCACATTCAGCAGCGCACATTACCATAGGGCCCACTAGTCAGCACGTATACGAAGGATAGAAATGGTAATAAATTAGTGGTCGGTGGGTATTCGAAGTCGTGAGACCTTTGGTTGGCAGTCACCTGCGGTTGGGAGGCGGTCATTGGGTGGTGGGGTGGGGATCGCCGGAGAAAAAGCTCAGCGTGGGGGGGGGGGGCGCTAGAGGGATGGCTGGTGCGGCGGCGGACCGGCGGTGGGGAGTGGTTTCGGGGAGGGCGGGACGGCCGCGAGCGGCGGGGGCTGGCTATTCGGCCGGTGGTGGCTGGCGGCTCAAGGGGGGTGGAGTCTGGAGGCCCTTGATTTCGTATCCAACGGCTAGAAAATCTAATGACTAGAGATGAAAAAGTCAGTCGACTGATGTGTAGCATCACCCCGCACGTACACATGCACGCACGCAAGACACGCACGCATGCAGGCGTGCAACACTGACACGTACACATAGCGTACACACGCACGCATGCTGGCATGCAACACTGACAAGTAGAAATGCACTCACGAACACACGCATGTACGCGCCCATGCATGCAACACTGAAACATACCCTTGCACGCACACAACACTCGCATGCCTGCATGCACACAACACACGACACAAGACACACACTCAACCTATACGTGCATGCACCCTTTGTTAAGGACATGGATTGTTACGGGTATTAATCAATCTTATCTGTGGTAAGCAGAACATTGATGTTTGCAGCAGTCTTTACGAATCACAACGTATCGAACGGGCTATCAACATAGTAGGCTTATCTACATGAAAAAGATGACGTCACACTCAATGAACAATCATCGATTTACGAAATGCCCGCTTCTGACCGCCTTGGCCCACCAAAGGTTCCTCTGCTGTGCGCTGCCTGCCTTGGGTCACTGACATGCAGGCCATGCACCCAAAGAGCCCAGATGTCAGTGGAAGAACGGTGCGCTGTCCTAGGTCAGAGTCGAGGGCAACACTCACTGCACGCCCGGCTAAACACGCCTCCGTGCCTCATTCTAACGCCTCCATGAAACCCGCCCATGTGGAAGCCGAGAAACCCACTCTGGACACATGTCCGTTCATGATCGGGCCGACGTTAAACACAACGCCGGCCGAGCTCCTCCCTTCCGCCGTCTATTTAATCTCCTATTTAAACGAGGCCAAACGCCGGCCAAGAATCGCACACCTCCGCCGCTCACCTATCTCCTCCACCATTTTGTCCACTCTTACAATGGCTTACGAAGAGTAGTTATTCCGCATCCAAGCCGGCTGGGTAGCCCACCGGATACGAGCTATGCAGCTCGCTGATCCACCTCCCTCCCCTCGCCCGACAGAGACAATTGCGGCCCCAAGCCGGCGCGTGGTTCAGCAACTCATCGCTCCAAGCCAGCTCGACAAGGAGCGGCGCACGGGCGTCGTTGCTGCCGTCCATGCTGCGGCCTCGTACCGGGTCTCCCGTTTCTGTGGCCGAGACTCCCATGCTGGCGGCTACGCCATGCAAGCAGCAACAGAAGCCGGGTGCGCGGAGAGCGACGAGTCAGTGGCCAGCGCCTCCGCGTCCGCCGCCATCATCGAGGAGAATTAGAACACGGGAGGCTGCCGCCGCTTGGGGCCCATGAAGGCCACCGGGGAGGCAACACCGGCATACACAGAAGGTGTCCTGCCAGATCCTTTTGTTGCGAGGACCTTCGTCGACCCCGAATGGGCTCCATGAAAGAGGGGAATGTTAGGATGAACTAGAGCCGGTGCCAGCCATGGCGAAGTAGTGGCCGGTGATGAACTCGAACCGGTGCCGGCCACCATCATCTTCGGCACCAGCCAATGATATCAGTTGGGCAGTGGGGTAGCGAGCCGTCCTTTGCGCTAAAGCATATACCTCTGGGGCTCCCGGCAGTCAGGTGATCATGCTGCCGGACATGAGGAACACAAATGTAACGCCCTCGATGCGGCTATAACTCCCACGTGTCGAAGCACGACTTAGAGGCATAACCGCATTGAAAGCAATGTCGCAAGTGAGGTAATCTTCACACAACCCATGTAATACATAAGGGAAAGAGATACATAGTTGGCTTACAATCGCCACGCCACACAATGACATGAATAAAGCATTACATCATCCAGATACAATCAAGGTCCGACTACGGAACCAAAATAAGAGAAGAACCCCAAATGCGACAAAGGTCCCCGGTCGACCCCAACTGGGCTCCACTACTGATCAACTAGAACGAAACAACACAAAGGGCAAGATCTTCAACGACCTCCTCCTTGAGCTTGGTTGCGCCACCGCCGGTAACATAGGCACCGCAAACTGGTTTTGAAGTATCCGTGAGCCACGAGGACTCAAAGAATCCCATTACCATGGGTATCAAGACTAGCAAAGCTTAATGGGAAGGAAGGGGTAAAGTGGTGAGGTTGCAGCAGCGACTAAGCATGATATGGTGGCTAACATACGCAAGTAAGAGCGAGAAGAGAACAAGCGGAACGGTCATGAAGCTAGCAATGATCAAGAGGTGATCCTGAACACCTACTTACGTCAAAAATAACACAGAAACCGTGTTCACTTCCCGGACTCCGCCGAGAAGAGACCATCACGGCTACACACTCGGTTGATGCATTTTAGTTCGGATCAGGTGTCAAGTTATCTCCAACCGGACATTAACAAATTCCCATCTGCCACATAACCGCGGGCACGGCTCTCAAAAGTTTATACCCTGCAGGGGTGTCCCAACTTAGCCCATGACAAGCTCTCGTGATCATCGAAGGAATAGACCTTCACCCGAGACACTCCGATCAGACTTGGTATCCCGGTACATCAAGACATTTCGACAATGGTAAAACAAGACCAGCAAAGCCGCCCGATGCACCGACAATCCCGATAGGAGCTGCACATATCTCGTTCTCAGGGCAACACCGGATAAGCAAAGCGTACAGGTACCGACGTAACCCAAGTTGCCAAGGGATGGTCCCGCACGGTGCTCTAGTTTGGACCAACGCTTAGACAAGCACTGGCCCGGGGGGGCTATAATAAAGATGACCCTTGGGTTAATTACTCCCAAGGGAAATATAGGTGGTGGTAAAGCAAATGGTAAAACCAATGTTGGGCCTTGCTGGAGGAGTTTTATTCAAAGCGAACTGTCAGGGGGGTCCCATAAATCACCCGACCGCGTTAGGAATGCAAAATCCGGGAACATAACACCGGTATGACGGAAACTAGGGCAGCAAGAGTGGAACAAAACACCAGGCATAAGGCCGAGCCTTCCACCCTTTACCAAGTATATAGATGCATTAATTAAATAAGAGATATTGTGATATCCCAACCAAAATCCTGTCCACCATGGAGAAATCTTCAACTTCACCTGCAACTAGCAACGCTATAAGAGGGGCTGAGCAAAGCGGTAACATAGCCAAACAATGGTTTGCTAGGAATGGTGCCAAAGGTTAGAGGTTCATGGCAATATGGGATGGCTGGACAAACAGGTAATAGGTAGCGCAGCATAGCGAAAGAACGAGGCAACTAGCATAGCAATGATAGTAGTGAGATCCGGTAGAAGCGGTCATCTTGCCCGAAATCCCGCAAGGAAGAAGAACGAGTCCATGAAGAAGACAAACGGACGTAGTCGAACGAATCCTCACAACTTCGGAACGAAACCGAAGCTAACGAGAGAAGCAAACCGGAAAGAAGCAAACAACATGGTAAACACACAAGCATAATCATGGCATGATGCACAAACAAGTATGATGCATGCCGGTTTAATGAGGCATGGCATGGCAAAGTGCAACACACAATACTACAAGTTAAGTGGAGCTCAATATGCAACGAGTTGCATATTGACGAAACACCACATGCAATTATTTAGTTTGATCTCGTTATAAGCTACTCAACAATATTAAATGTTGTTAAACATGGCAAGGGGTGAAGCATAATAAAACTATCTATTTAGGCAAGTTTAAATGAGGCCGGAACAACAAACAACAATTCCGGAAAATCCTCATGAGCAATATTCAAATTTGGTACTGTTCTGCCCTAAACCATATTTTAAAGTAGTTAAACAGGAAAATAAAGTGGACCATGTTAATCTAGGCATTTTTCCACCCCAAATACATATAAAGTTTATTTAAAATGGAGCTACGGTTAATTAGTTATGAATTGAAGCATTTTAACATGGCATTTAAGCAAATTAAAGCAAACAACATTTTAAGCATTTTAAACATGGATGAAAGTGGCATATTATGAAACTAGATGAAAAACTAAGCATTTTACATATATAACTTATTTACAAAAGATGCATGGTTAGTGTGTAATTAAATGCATGAACTATGAGGGTTTTTCTGTAAAACAGTTAAATTACTGGATAAATAGCAAAATTCGCAGGCGCTGGAAAAAAAACAACACGGGCCGAATCTTGTCTGGGCCAAAGTGCACAGGAGAGGGGCGGGGTCTGCTCACCCTGGGCCACGGCCCGGATCTGGAGCTGGGCCAGGGGCGCTAGGACGAGGCAGCCCACGCAGCAGGACGAGGTCAACGCGGCGGCGACGAGATCGGGCCTCCTCCCGATCCGCCCCGGACGACGAGCGACGGCGCGGCCTCCGGCGAGGACGGCGGGGACGATGTCAGCGATGACGGCACGGAGAAGACCGGATCTCGATTTAGGGCTCGCTGGGATCCATTCCCGCGACGGCGGCCACCGCGACGAGGAGGGTTCCATGGGGCGGCGGCGCGCGAAGCCAGGGGAGGTGGCGCTGGAGAGGAGAGAGCGGGCACTCCTAGACGGGGTTCGGCGAACTCCGCAGCGCTGGGGGTTCGGCTCGGCGAGCTCGGGCCGGCGGGGAGACGCCACGGCGCTGAGAAAGGCGCGCAGATCCGAGCGGCTTGCAGGGGAGGACGGGCGCAGGGGTGCGGCACCGGGTGGTCGCTGGCGGCGGTTGCGGCGAGACCGCCGGTGAGGACAGGGAGAGGAGCTCCGCGAGGGCCTCGGGAGCCAAAGGCGCGGGCGACGCCAGCACGGAGCTGGGTGGGGCGCGGCGGCTCCGGCCCAGATGGGCTACCCAGGCCCGATCTGGTCTCCGGGCCTTTATGGGAGGTGGAGGGAGACAGGGCGACGTGGCGTGCGTGGGTTGGAGGAGGAGGGCGGCTTCGGCGGCGTTGGTGGCGGCGCGGCCACTGGGACGGCGCCAAGTGGCGGCGGATGGCTGGCCGGGCGCGGAAACGGAGGGAGGTTGGTGGCGCGGGGCTCGAGGAGGGGTTTGGCTGCTGCCAAAATGGAAGGGAGGCTTCCATTTATAGGTAGGGCTAGGGTTTGAGGGGTTAGGAGAGGGGTTTCGGAGCCCTCCGATCGCAATCGAACGGTTCCGGTCAGAGGGGGAAGTTAGGTGGGCCTAGTGGGCTGTGTAGAGGGCCTCGGGCTGAGAAGAGAGGGGAAGAAGTGCGGCCCGCACGGTTTTCGGAGACCGAAAAAATTCGACGAATGTACCGGCAACGGTACCGCTACATGTTTAACGGTTGGGCTATCAAACGAGCTCCGAATGCGACGAAACTTGGCAGGCGGTCTGTCTACACTATAATAAGACCGCACGACAAGTTGCAACCCATTCCGAGAACATGTTTATGCCACTTATAAAATAATATTTCGGAGGTGCAGCGCGTGCAGTGTCTCGACTCGAACGGACAACGGAGAGAACCGGGGAACCCGAACGGATGCAAGTTTTGAAAACATGCAGATGAAATGCGAGATGATGACATGGTGAAATGCAACACGCAAGCAATGACATGGCAACAACGGCAAATAATCGGCGGACACCGCGATCGGATCCGGGGCGTTACAACACTCCACAACTACGAGAGGATCTCGTCCCGAGATCTAGGATGGCGCCGGAGGGAAAAGGAATAGGAAGATAAGAGGTAAAACTAAGTTGCTTCTTCGACAAACGAGTGAAACCATGAACCTTGAGATGTTGAGCAATTTAAAAGAAAGAGTACAACAGAGATGAACGAGATTGCAAGCAAACCGGTAGAAAAAAATGAACAAGGAGTATTACAAGAATTTGAAGGTTGAAAGACATGGAAATAAGAGCTTCACGAACGAAAAGAACAAGAATGGCTGAATTTGGATAGCACTCCGGTAGAAAAGAGAAGAAAACTTGATGAGATGAAAAGATATTGAATGAGAACACAACACTGCGGTTAAATGGATAAGCAAGAAAAATAACATGATCTTGACAAAACAAGATAATTGGTAGAAGAGAGCAACATCACAAAACCTCCGGAACGAAAGAATAGAAGCTAGACCGTTGGGTTAAAGGGACGGAGAAGAAAATGACAACTTTTGCCACAAGTGAACTTGGAAAGCATCCTTGCAAAGAAGAATCGAACGGAGTTGTTGGAAAATCAACAACGAGAAGCACAAGCTTGTTGTGGGCTTATGTAAAACATCTCGAGGCTATGAGGTGACAACCGGCCACAAATGGAAACCATTGATTGCTTGAGATTAACGAAGAGATGAAAACTTGTTCCATCAAGATGGAAAAGAGATAACTTGGGTCATTAATAAGCACCAAAATAGCAACGTTCCTTAGGGAAGTCTTTAGGTGAAATCTATACCAAGATAACTCCAAAGAAGAGTTTGATGGATTTAAAATACCTCACTTTTGACAACAATATGAATCATGAAACATGAAGGAAATTGTCAAGAGTGACATAACACCATCTCAAAAGATAAGATAGAAGGAATTGCACTTTGGAATGCAAGATGAAGAATACTTGAGCTCCTCAAAACAAAACATGTGTTGAACACCATGTTTAGTTTCGAGTATAGCTTGGGGAACCATAACTTCGAGAGAAAACTTGAAGAACAATTGAAGAATGAAAGGAATCCTTGACGAACCACCATGTAGAGCCTCAACGAAGAACTCCGGTAATAAAAGGATGATAAAAAGGAAGAGAAGTTGGAAACACAAGGTGAAGCCTTGCGATGATTTAGATGGATCTCCGTGATAATTAGAGCTTGGAACTCCGGAAAAGAAAAGATGAAGCATCTCGAACTAAGAATGTGATATCATGAACAACTCCGGAAAGAAGAAATTAATCACTTGTAAACAAGAATTTATTCATCATAAATAATCTCCGGAAAAAAATAATTGAATCACCTCGAGGAAATAAGAATAAGATTTATTGTATGCTTATCCTTCATCAAATTTAATTGATGACAAGCAACGGATTTGGCATACTACTTATTCCCGTAGAAAGGATTAAGAGGGATATAGCGCAAATTTGAGAAGGTATTGATGGAACCACCGGTGGGATTAAAAGAACAAATATTTGATATGATAACGAAGGAAGTGAAATCTTGAATGAACCACCGTAAGAGTTCAAAATGAAATTAGCAAAGGCACAATTCTCCGGGAAGAATTGGAAAACGAATGAAGATACTTGAGGGAATTTAGATACATGAGAATGAAGAGAACATGAACTGATTAGAGGATATTTGAACGATGCACTGGTAAGATTTGGAGAACGATAGCTACATGCTGAGAATGAAGAATTATGACATGATGGCCCTTGGAGGAAAGAAATGGAAATAACTCATGAAATGCTCCGGATGGGTGAAAAGAATTCCCACAATCGAAAACAATTATGAGCGAATGGCAACAATCTAGCACCATGAATCTTGAAGAGAATAGAGTAAGATTAAAGAGAAACTCTTCTTCGGTCTTCACATGATGAGAATGACAACGAGAAACACCACCAAGAATTATTGAGGCACACCGGAAGAATCAAAAGCGAAGAGGTTGAGCCAACTATGAAAAGAATTTGAAAGATCTTGGAGAAAAGCATCTGACTAATGATAACTCATTCTTACGTCAAACTTGGAGAAGAATTTAGGATAGCTCTGGGAAAATAGAAGAGTCGTAAGATCCTCGAAAAGACCTGTGGGTTAGGGCCCACTCAAAAGAACACCGTTGAAAAGATTTAAAAGAGATGTTGCACCGGTTGAATTAAATGACTTGAATGAGATACCAATCTCGAAAGAGCTTGAACTAATGCAGAGTGGAAACACGAATCTTCGAGATATCTTGAGCACTACGGAATAGCAAATAGCGAGAAGTAGAATGATAATGAGGTGCACCGGTATGAGAAGACATTGAAATGAGGAAAAAGGTATGATCAACAAAACTTGACTTGAATCCACCGGAGAAGAAACAACAATGAAGGATAATGAACTTGAAGCTGTTGAGCATCTTCATGGGAAATCACCGGATAAGAACATTGATTGAAAAGAATGAAGTGACTTCACATGAATAAATGGATACTTGATTAAGAAATCTGTGTCCTTGAAGAAAAAGGGTGGGTGGGCGGGAAAAACAAAGGCAACTTGGAGACGGATGAAACAAACACTGTTGAGAAGAAATGATAATTGGTCTTGCTGATGTTGAAGTGATCGGATCCACTTGAAGAGAAACAAGCCGATTGAAAAGGATTGACATGACAATCTCGATTGTCGAGAAGGATTGGTATTCACATCGGAGTATGAGAACACCATTTCGGAAAGGTATGGATTCAACATTTGACATCGAAGCAACTCGAATACCACAAATAACACAAAACAAAGGATTTGGCTTGCAGAATAAGCCGGAACAAATACATATGATAGAGATTTACCCAATCCCATATCATGCATCTGTCGGAAAGATATTCTAGGAGCTACTTGAATTCCCACCTATAAAACTCCCGAAACTTTCTGGTTATGCAATCGGGTGTTGGGGATACAGGGGAAGCAATATATCTCACCCAAACTAACAATACCTACATCCAAGCTATATCCCTCCGTCAACACATAACCAAGAAACCTTCGAAATCGTGTACCTCAACCTTCAAAAGCATCCGTTATACTGAGTCATGGCAATACTCGGTACTCACCTCAAGATCAAGGTTAGCGGGGTTATCTCACCAACAACTGCATAAAAGAGATTTCCGATGTCGGCGTACTAAACTCAGGTATTCCAGAACTGCAATGATAAAATTATGACGACAACACCTCAGAGCTCAACTCCCCGGGACACCTCCACTAAAAAAACCCCCTGCTGACGGGAGGCACCAAGACAATGTTGTCATCATAAAACCATCGGAACGATTCCAAGATACCCACGTGATCCTAAAAGTTTTTTTTAGTGAAATTTGAGAAGAGAAGAGTCAAAACTCTACGTCAGTAGACCTCACCAGAGCGACGAAGGGACTGAGGAGTAAAAAGAATTCCTAACTCTCCGATATAGATAATCCTAAATGACTCAAAACATTTTTCTAGACACAACTCGGTCGCTAAAAACGATCAAGCAGTGGGGCTCCTAAGGTCCGGGGCGTTACAAGTTGGTATCAGAGCCGACCCTCGCGGTTACACGGATGGTTGCGGACAGGTGCGCGGTCATGTTGTTCATGACGTTTGTGACCCGTCGTGGCACACGGCATGGCACATGTACCGGACTGGATGCACAGACGGTTGTGCCAAGAGGGAACGTTCATGTGGCCCAACGAGGACGTTGGTTCCTCTGAGTGGGGGTGTATGTGATAGCCTGGCTTATTAGGGATGATAGACTACTCATATCAATAAGGAATTCCTTCTTTTCCGGGATCCCATTCGGACAGAACTCCAAAGTTAAGCATGCTCAGCTTCGAGTAGTTTCAGGATGGGTGACCGGCCGGGAAGTTGCTCCCGGGTGCGCACGAGTGAGGACAAAGTGCGCAGAAAAGACTAGTATTGATCTGTGGGGCCAGTCTAGATCCCGCCAGGAGTAACGACCACCGGCGGGTGTGTCTGGGGCGTTACAACAAATCAATTGGCGGGCGACCATTTAGGCCAGGTATTATATACCTGTGCTGTCCAGAACTAGCACCACGTAGTTCATTTGAATGTAATGAAATCCATCGTGTTCGTATGAAAATCCTGTATTTTTTATGATTTCTGTCGTTGTTTATATGAAATATCAGTTTGTCTGCGTGTTTGCGTGAATTTCGTCCGGTTGGTTGAGTTGCTGTCATAATGTGTGCGGCTACGGTTGGATGGCCTAATTTGCGGGTCGCTGGTCGGTTTGCTTGGCGGCTCGGCAGCGCTAGGGACAAAAAGCAAAGCTCGGCGAGCTCGCTCCAACGTCTTGCTACTGGAGGATGCATGATAGCATGAGCACCCGAGCCATTCCTCGTTCATCGGTGGCAGTGGCACCAGTGGACAAAAGGGTCGCCAATATTTTTGCTACCCCGGGCAAGATCCAAACAGCCCCTCCCAACAGATTCAAATCCCTCGTTCGCCGTGGAATTTTCCCATGTGTTGTTTTCATGGACTAGCAAGATGCCCGTGCATTGCACAGAACATCAAGATGCATTTTTTTACAAACTCCCGCATGCATGCAAGGGATAATTAATGTCCTCCTTTGCTTGTACCGTGAGGCAAACACCATTATATTGCATCGATTAGTGTTAGTGGCCTTGTATATCTGCAAATTGTAATTTTGATAGTGGCCCCTTGTATATAAAAATGGAGGGAGAAAGATGAGAGATAAGGTGAGGAGGAGTGGGGCGTGGTGGTGACTGGTGGTTGGACTGGGCGGATGCATGGGGATGGATGGCGCATTATGTCTAGGTTTGTATCTCTCTCACACACACACACGTAGGTGGGGGACGTGCATGAAGAGAAGGGGTGCACGCACGGCGCACGTACTCCCGTATCTTTCCCAACCACACCCGCGCGGGTACACGGTGGAGCTCATTTCTGTATGAAAAAGGCAGCCCACGTGGTAATTTGACACGTGTACTGGTTGTCCACTTGGTGGAGGGAGGATCGTCTACCATGTGTGAACAAACAAATTGTGACTTGACGTGTTATGTTAAAAAAGAGGCAAACCATGTGGGGCCTACCTTAGAGGCAAGGCTCTATACACTCGAGTACTTTTGATGTGTCCCGTCAACTCGCAGAACGAGGAGAAGCTTTCTTAGTATGCCGTCTCCCCTGCCCACGGGTGCGGTGGCTCGCAGGATGAGGGGAAGCTTGCTTACGAGTAGTAGTATTACTCCTACTACTGTACGCCTTACGCTCGCTCCCTCGCCCATGCGAGCGGTGGCTCGCAGCACGAGGAGAAAATTTTACTACTCCCTCCGTTTACTCGTCGTCCCTACTATGTACCTTGTTTAGTACTCCCTCCATTTACTTATACAAGGCCACTATAAAAAAATACATTTTGCATCTATACGAGGCCACAAATAGTAATCGAGACAAAATTTACTACTCCCTCCTTTCCAGTTTATGGCTCAATTTCAAAATCTCTCCAACCAAGGTAGATGGTGAGTGGTCTAATTAATTCCGTAGTTTGCACAAGTAATTAGTACCATCGTTTTTCTCAAGAAGTTATGTTTACCAAGGCATTAATTAGAACGAATGCATGAATGACCACTAAATTTCCATGAACTTGTACATGCATTGGTTAGTTTCCTCTTGACACTGCTTGCGTCGGGTGATCTAACGCACCTCGAAATCCAACATGTAATGGTACTACTACTAGCATAGTAGAATTGAGACTTATCAAACAGAAAAATGAATGTTTTTTAGATGAGCCCTATAAACCCTAGTGGGTACATACTCCATAAAAACAGATTTTTCCAAAACTAAGTCGCTCCCTTTCATGAATTCTATACTTCCTGTCACCGACATGTGGGACATATAGCAACCGGGTCGACGTGTCAAGCACCAAATAATAGTGCAGGACAGCAGGGGGGACGCACCCCACTCGTACCGGCCCAGTAGTAGTAATGAGCAATTAGACGTCAAATCACAATGCCGCACCTTCCCAGACGGACAAAGCAACCATTATTTCACACTTCGGTTCGCCATCATCTCAAACCACGTAGTATTGCTTCTTCCTCAAGAGGGACACGCGCATCGCCTTTGTACATCATGACACGTGGGACCGCATGACAGACCATGCTCCCCTGCCGATCGCTCGGTAAAATCACCTCATTTTTACTATACTTCCCCCGTATCGGTTTACTACATGGCATGCACGTCGTTCTAGGTTGAGAATTTAACTTGCTATATATGTGATGAACAATACTCTAGACTTTTAAAAAATGTATACTTCGGTACAGTAGTACTATCGATGGATTGCGCCATGTAGCAAAAATTGAAATTAAAAAAAGATGGTACATATAGAGAGCACTCATCGCCAAATTATGCATATAGTACTATTAAAAAAGCTAGTACTTGCTTAATTGGGGTGCTAAATTCTATTAAAGAAATACTAGTAGTATGTACACACTAAAGAGTTAATGTAACGAGAAGAAACATAACATAGTTCTGCTGGGGGCTCAACACAACACACCCCTCAAATTAAACTAAGCACACCTGAAATTAAACTATGCAACTAATCCGGTAGACACTGCATTAGAATTTTAGAACCACCATGAGCAACGACACTGCCACCTTACTCGGAATCCTCGTCCACGTCCTCGACTTCGTCCTTGTCCCACTTCCCCTTGGCCGATACTTCTTCGCTTGAACCGCGCACTTTGTTGTTGCTCTTCATCCAACCCTTGTAGATATTGAAACAAAGGTAGCCATCCATTTCAGCGTAGTGGATGTGGTGTATATCTAGTACATTCCGCTGCCATGCATGACGATGAAACGTGTAATGAGGTTTCTCCAGTTTACGGTATGAAGGATGAACCATGGCTCCTTCCAGGGTCAGCATTGAAGGCTGATGAGAGGGCAGCAGCCGATTCTTCTGGAGGTCGAAGGGGTTGCCTACAATGAGGCCTATCCGACCCAGGACTTCTTTGTCATTCTTAAAGTCTATAGTAACGAATTTCACTGTTTTGTCCTTTAGGAAGTTCTTAAAATCCTGGCACTCAATGTCGGCATGGCATATGTGGTAGACCAAGCAAACGTTATGTACGCAAACCTGGATCACGGCGGGCTTCTTCCTCTCTTCGTCCTTTAGATCCTTCTCTCTTCCCAGGACTGGTGTACTCAACATCTAGCCCAGCAACCCACTCATCATCTGAGTTTTTGAACATGCGTCCGAAGCGAGAAAGGCATCCTTTCACCGTCGTGGAAGAACGGGTGTTGATGACGTCGAACTCATCGCCGGTGAAGGTTCTAACCTTGTACTCACCGCCGATCGTGGAGATTTGGGATGCCATGGATTTGGGAGGAGGGTTAGGATTAGTGGAACTGCCGTAATGTGAATGGATGGGACGACTAGGAGCGAACCACCGTAGTATTGAAGGACATGCGGGGACGAGTAGGAGCGAACTGCAAGCGTGCGAATGGCAGGGTAGTGGCTTTCCATTATCCCATGATACGGGCTTCCGAGAGCCCTTGGATCTGAGGTCGAACGGTTGCCTGGCGTGATTCTAGACCTATGGGTGACTATCTTATCCTGGAGGGTTATTCTGCAAATTTTCAGCAACTTAGCATGCGACCGTTTGATCTCGGATCCAAGGGCTGCCAGCAGCCCGTATCATGGTCGCGCCTACCACGACCGTCGCGGCGCTTGCGCGGTCGCGCCCTTGGAGATTTAACACGGTGCGTTAGGTTATCTGATGTTGTCATGTCATACATAGTCATCACTTAGTCACTCATACTACAACAAAGTTGGCTATAAGGTAGGTTATAAGTGCATTTTTTTACTTCTCTCTATCTTTTTCTTCGTACTCCCTCTGTCCCATAATATCAGAATGTTTTTGACACTAGTGTAGTGCCAAAAATGTTCTTATATTATGGGACCCAGGGAGTACTAGCATTTATTGCATTTGCCATGGAGTGACCTCTTCCAATGAAATGGTGTTGCTAAGTTTCCTTCATTCAATTAGCTATAGACTCAAAATTGTCTTTTCACCTAGGTACACGCGCTTAGCACCGTTTCTTCCTTGGGTCACCAAACTAGTCTCTCTCTTCTTGATTAACTTGCCACATCAGACTTTATGCCTATATGGAAAGCTTAGCACCTGTAGGAGCAAGTAAAAGTAAGTACAATAGTGCGCTTTACATGGCATTTTTGCATATGTGGAGGAAAGGGAGGCAAGGAAAAAGTGGAGAAGTGGGCTCATGCAAGAGCCAGCCTCTAGTACATGGTGGAGCATTGGGAGAGGCACCTGTATGGAGGTGGTCAGGAATCGGGAGACGCACGCCGGTCGTAGCACCGCAGTTAAAACGATAGTGGCAAGTCAAATCATGGGGCCCCACCTGTCCAGCAGTAACTCGCTATCAAATCACACCGCCCTACGTTTGCAGCAGCCTACTCCCTCGTCTTCTTGCATCTCTGTCGAACCGACTAGGTGGAACTGCCCTGCCTACCACGCAGGAAAAGACCCGCCCTCGACTTTTAAATACAACTACATCCGCTTAAGAATCCAATGATGTACTTTTTGTGACATAGTAACTCATATTTAGTTAATCAAATGGATGACCTAGAACTACATGCAGGCCCTATAAACCGAGACGCCTAAAAATAAAAAACCGAGATGGAGAGGGTAGTTCAGCACGTATCTCTTTAGATCAATATAGTGAGGATTCACCAAGGAGCAAAACCTAGTGGTAGGCTGCTCCTGTCGTGTTGGCGTAGCAACTCAAGCAGGGTCAGTCCGCACACGAAATGGCGACACACTTAACATGACCACTTTGGCCGACATGTGGCTCATCCACCGTCTTGTTCCACGTGCAATGCACCAAATTATAGTTCGGAGCAGCGGTTGGAATTGGAGGCACCCCGGTCGTAGCGCCGCAGTAGTAGAAAATGAGCGATGAGGGGTCAAATCACAAAGCCCCACCTTTCCTGCATTAAGCTGGACGGACGAAGCAACCATCATTTCACTCTAGGGCGCAAGAGCATAACAAAAAGAGAAAACAGTGATGCGTGCGGCAGCTACCTAGGGCACCCTAGGGTAGGGGTCTCCACTACAGAACGTTTTTTTAAAGCGCCTCCACTACAAATCGGCTTCTCCCTCGTCATCTTGAAGAAAACCGATGATGAGTGCGGCGGTACGGTTTGTAGGAGTACTACGGCATGCGGGGCCACGTTGTAGTAAATGGGTTCGAGTCGATGCCTTAAATATGTGTGCGCCGCTTGGTTTTAACGGGAACGAGGCAACATTTTGGGTTCGGGGACCAGTGGAGATATAGTACGTACAAAATATTGTGGACATAGGTTCGACCGAGAGGAAATGATGCATGGGCCCTGCATTTTGATATACACGGGGCTGCGTGAAATTTGCTACTCTACTCAAAACTAGTAAGGTACACATGTATTGAACGCATGAGATTTCGAAACCAAATTATGAATAAATACACACTATAGCATGTAAAGCTTTGAGTCATATATGCATGATATAGATGTTCGTTTAGTTCTTATAGTTCATTTCATTCAAAATCAATTATGAAGTAAAAACAAATAATGGGAATTCATTTAGAAAAAAATAATCAATTATGATACAGAAGATTCTAGAACAAAGGAGAAGTGCTTGTGTTTTGAGGTTTGTGCATTATACTTAAGTTCAACCATGGAGTCTTCTAAATCGACATGTGGCAGATCTGGTGGAATGTTGATGATATCCAACGACCAGTAGTGCTCGGATTTGCCTATCTCTACACTGTCGGATTAGCTTCATCCAACGACCATCTTTCAAAGATATTGGCACACTATATAGTTCTTCTTCCATAGTTGCATGTTTTGGAAAAAAGCTACTAGTAAGTTGTACTATCTATTTAGGAATAGAAGATGTATACATGGAAGTTGTAGGGAAAGAGATGACATGGAGCATCTCAATTCCTATGAGTAGGGATTGGAAAAGAGATGTCATTTGGTTCAAATCATAGGAACTTTTCTATTGAATCTAGAGATGGCATGTATCTCAATTCCTATGAAGAGGGATTAGAAAAGAGATGTAATTTGGTTCATATCAGAGGAACTTTTCTATTGAATATACGCTAATGTTTATTTTCCTTTGAAATTAGGGGAGTATAGGAATCCATTCATATGAACCAAGTGGCTCTAAAGCTATAGAAATGATATCATGTTTGTTTCCTTTGAAATGTGGAGTATATGAATCTATTCCTATGAACCAATTGGCTCTAAAGGAAAAAATCCTATAAAAATCAAATCATATAGAGTTCCTATGATATTCCTCGACACTAAAGGATGGTTGAAATTGATGCGGGTGATACGATGGTCTTTCTTTGTAGACTCCTCACCAATCTTTATAGTTACCTCTCGAAGATGAATGAAATGATATATACAGGGTATTCTACATGTGCAATTTGGTACACGAAAACTCGGTAAAAGTTTGCGAGGTTCGAATTTTCAATAAAGCTATATGCACTACATTTCGGAACGGAGGGAGCATACGGTAGTTGCTAACACTCACGTGGAAGATTTGTGTGTAGGAGGAGTGGTTGTTCTGTTAAATGACATGGCAAAACTGACACTGTCGGATGCCGATCTAACGGTTCTTACGGCGTTCGTCGGGAAAAGTCTTGTGGAGAACGTTTGTTTGATAATGAATTACGGACACATGCATTGCATTGATATGTGCCCCCTTCTCTCTCACGCACACGCACCCTCATGAGTCACGACTCTCCCGAGTCCTCTGGCAGACTCGCACGTCGCACCTACCGTCTATCTGTAGCTAGACGTCACGCACATATGTGCTCTTCACACCCTACCCTCAGAACTTCTAAAAAACAAAAGACGGCGCACACATTTTATTTTAGCTCACACGTCACACACTTATACTATTACTCTTGCGGTGAACGTTCTTTGGGCATAGTATATTGTACTCACACAAAGAGAAGCGGTGCACACGCGCACTAGTTATCTCACACCCACTCGTGGGTACACGTAGGAGCACATTTTTTTAAAGCTGGTACAACAAAATCACTCCACTATATATAAAAGCAGGAGCCCTAGCGCTTGCTTTACTAGGGTTCCTCTCATTCACTCTCTCATGCTCTCTAGATCTAAGCAAGACATAGGTGGCCACACTCTCTCTCAGCTCACGACTGGTCACATATCCAGCCGGACAACCTCGACCGGGGCAGGGGTGTAGGTGCATCGTTCACGCTGTCGTCGGCGGCGAGGGAGGAGACCAACGGCTGCCCGCGCGTCCCGATCGGCGGCCGTGCCGTTCACTCCGAGAGAGCGCCGGCTAAGGAGGGCCTCCGACCCCTTCTTCCTCCCTGCGGTATTGCAGCCAAGATGCGCCCTCCCGACGCCGTCTTTGCCACATGCCGACGACCCTCAGGTATATATTCCTTTGAAACCTATCTTGCTCTACTACCCCAGCTCCCTTCGTGTTGATCCTTTTCTACTTCCGTCCGCTGTTCCATAGCTAGAGTTCTACTATTATTAGAGGTAAATCTAGTTCATACAGTCGACTCTAAGCGTTGGTTCAAACAGGGAAGAAAGTGGGAAAGTTGTAGCATGAATCTAGGACTTGGTTCTAAGAGGAAACGGGGGAAATTAGTAGATACCTACTGTCCATACGCCCATATCGCTACCGTTAATGTAAAATCACATGAAGCATTAAGCAATGCCACCTAATGTCACTATAAGTAATTGTCTAGTGCCATTGATAAGTTGAAGCAATGCCACCACCATTTTATGAAGTGCTTCCGTCTTGCTTTATTTCCCATGAATTGTGTTTTTGCAGTTACACTTAAATCTCACCCCGCTAACATTATTTCATCCCAGTGGAACTGCACAAATTTGATTGCACATTTACTGACTATGTGCTACTCTAATGACAGTAATACCAATGTTGTTGTTCTGCATGTTAATCTAGTGGCATTGTTGATGTGATGTGATGCTACTTACTTAAGGACTCTTCATACTGTCAATCTAGTGCCTATTATAACACAATAGATGCTACTGTTAATCATACGCCACTGCAAATATCTGTCACCGTTTAATAATCATATTTTGTATTTGCGCAAACAGGGATGTCTGTCTCCATATCGTTTCGGGATGTCTGTCTCCGTATCATTTCTATTCGCGCAATCCAAAGCACACACCTCAGTTTTAGTACAGCTGCGCAAAATGAGATGGCTATCCCTCGTTGTCGTCGTCTAACCTCCCGTCTTCAAGGTATCCCTACATTGGTAGTAACTAAGGTAGAATGACCAATGCAATCTAAAAGAAGCTAATTCATACGTTTTACTTCCTGATTGCAGTCCAGGGACGAGCGAAAACAACTGCATCCTAGTTCGGAATGCACTTTCTACCAGTTCATCCATGGACTGAGGACTAGCTGGCACGGCTGCATGATGGTTTTTTGGACAGGTGCGTGGACAAGAGGCATTGTGGTCTCCTTATTTCTGCAAATAACGGTGCTTAAATTTAGTGGAATGCACAAGCATTTCACTTGGTCAGTACACTGCATGGTTCAGTTTAGCATTCTAGCTAAGACCACAATTATAATTGGTTGTTCTGGAATGAGAGAACCTAACCCTGGATGGCAACAAGAAAAAACCAGAGTGAACTCCAGGAAATTTAAGCCTACTGGGAGGCCCTTTGCTCAGAGAAGCCTTGCTTGTTTTTTCCTGATTTGTAAACCTTCTCACAACTTTGTCTTTTGCTTTGAACTAGTATATGTTTGTTATGTTCTATGAATCATTGAGATGTATAAAATTGCTTAACTTATGCTTTTCAAGTTTCTTATGAAGACGAGTTTAATGTGAGTGTTCCACATGAGCGCTGGACTAGCGTGTGAACGTTTGGAATTTATTACATTGTGGCCTCAATTAACTGCATGAACCACTGTAACAAGATACATAGTTGCTTATATGTCAGACCATAGATTGTTGATTGTTAGCTGGTCTATAGCCTAGTGTTGAAGCAAGCTGAGCCAATGTGACGTGTTTTGCACAACTGCTTACAAGTGGGGTAGCACCAACAGTGTTTACAAGTACTTATGTATACGTCGGCGCATAGTTCCCGAACGAGTGTGCTATTTCATCAAAACACACACTGCTCGTATGATAAACCGTGACAACTTATGTCTTACCATGCCACATTCATGAAAAAAACTAGTGAGGACGCATCTGTTTTGGCAACAATTATGATGGTTCTCACATGATTCACGGGCACACAAAAGTAGCAGGAGTTCCCATAGACGGATTCAAACAGAGTAATAGCCCCAGAGGGGTCAATAACAGGCAAGGTTCGTATAATTAGACACAATCCAAACTACTATTAAACACTAGCTGGGGCAACTATTTCATGCCTCGATCTAATTTGGGCTGGACACAAGACGGGCCTTGCCATGAACATCATCGAGGACGTCCCGCAGCAGCTCAATCCTGTGAACCTTCATGAAGACAACCTTGTGGCCTTGCCACTGGTAAAATAATTTGTGGAGGCATGCCATGTCATCTTCCTGCGTAAGCTTGACAAGAACAGTATGCCTCACAAACGAAGGAGTAGCTTTGAACTTCTTATGCTTCAGTACACCCTGGACAACACGCCTGACAACAGTGAGGCTGGAATACAACTCTTCATTGGTATAACCGCAAATGCTTCCAGGATCCAACAGCCTAAGAACTCTTTTTTCCCAGTGCGTATATTCAGGTCATCCGCCTCATAGCGAGTGACATGTACAACCACACAATCCTTGTCTGCATCAGGGCTCTAATTGAAACATAAAAAATATTTGAATTAGTTTTCAGTATAAGAAACACAAGTTATTTAAACCACTATGTATAGCATGGCATCGAAGCTAATGAAATTTTGCATTATTAATCACCACATACTTAGATGAAAAACCACAATCGAGATCGGCAAAGAAGGAAATCACCTTGGGCCGCTCAGCAGGGGGGACACATCCTCGAAGGGAGAAAACTGCTCCTGCAGTGCCACAGGGGCTGTAACCTCAAACGGGGCGTTGACCATCTCAGTAGTGGCCGTGAGCGTATCTGGGGTCGGCTCGGTGGCTGCCTCCATCTTCTTGGAGCTCTCTGTCTCGTGGGGATCAGCCTCCCGCGTCTTCGCCTGGTTCTCCTTGGTCCATCATGAAACTAACGAATACTAGGATATCACTGAAAGGAAAACACAATCGCAATGACAATGAAACAAAAAAGAGAGTGAGGATCGGTTACTGCTTTGCAAAAGTTTTTTTTTCTGACCGAAAATATAGCAACATCACGGATCCGCTTACCTTCCCTTTGTTGGGAGAGAAGAACAGTGGCAGATGCGAGTGTTTCCTTTCTTGAAGACGGTGAGGGAGAAGGGGTTCAGCGAAGAGTGAAATGATGGTTGCTTTGCCCGTCAAACTTAGATTGGGGGAGGTGGGGTTTTGTGATACTACGGCTCGTTACTGCCGCGCTACGACCGGGGTGACTCTCCGCCAGCATAATTTGGTGGATGGCATTTGGGCCCGCGCGCTGCATGGCCCGCATGTTGGTGAACAATAGTATAACGGCATTCAGTAGAGGGAGACGTTTCAATGACCTAGGAGGAGCCAGAAGCGGTAGAGTGTCTCCACTGTACTAGTAGTAATTCTTTTTCTGGGTAGCTCTAGAGTGTCTCCACTATACTAGTAGTAATTGTTTCTCTGGGCCCAAGACAAAACAGCCCATCCACACTAGTAAATAGTAAAATCAATGCAAAAGCCCATATATTTACTGAATGAGAGGCGTTACCCACACCCAGCACACCGCCCCCCCCCATAAAAAATTTGGGTGCTCTTCTTCCACCTCGCTCCCACCCACCTCACGTCAGCTTGCTCCACTCGTACCCCAAATTCCTCACCTCACTCCTATAGAAAACCCCAGTTCCCCTTCTTCCTCACTCCTACAGAAAACCCCCAGCTCCCTTTCTTCGTCGCTTGCACTACAACTAGCTCGTCATTCGTTACTCTGCTCAAATCCGTAAGCGCGACGCGACGCCCTCGAGGAAAATGGAGTCGGCTGACCCTAGTGCCAAGAAGATGAGGCTCCCGCCAGCAATGACGTCTGTTGTAGATCCCGCACCCGGCAGCGCGGGGAGAAGCGGCAACCCCGCCCCCACCGGATCCCAGGAACCCATAGAATCTCAGGTGGACCGCATCAGCGATCTCCCGGACGCCGTCCTTGGGGAGATCATCTCGCTTCTCCCCACCAAGGATTGCTGCCGCACCCAAGTCCTCTCATTTCGGTGGCGCCCTCTATGGCGCGCCGTGTCCCTTAATCTCGACTGTCGTCAGCTATCTCTCTTCAATGATTTTGAAATCCCCAGAGCCATCATCTCCTCCCAGCAGGGCTCCGTTCAAAGCCTCTGCATTCCGTCATGCTACCTGAGCAAGCATACCATGCCCTGCACAGTGGACGCCTGGCTGAAATCCCCTCAATTCATAGAACTACAGTAGCTTGAGTTCTACTATTCCCCTGGAAATCACATACCACATACCGAACACCATGAACTTGTGCCCTCAGCACCGATGTCCATCTCGCGGTTTTCCTCCTCTCTCCACACCGCCACCTTTGCGCTGTGCTACCTACCAGATAATCTGGTACTAAACCTTCGACTCCCATTTCTCAAGAAACTTTCACTTGTGCGGGTTCGTATATCGGAGGCCTCATTGCACAACATCATCCACTCCAGTTGCCCTGCGTTGGAGTGCTTGGTGCTTGTTTTCACAGTTAGAATCGGTTGTCTCCAAATAAAGTCGCGTAACCTTGTAAGAATTGGAATTTCTTTTTATGGAAGGCAGCTCATCATCCAAGATGCCCCTTCACTTCAAAGGTTGATCCTTGCTTCTAGTTATTCACCGTTGCAAATAACCGTCCTGTCTGCGCCTAAACTGGAGACCTTGGGTGTAATACATGATCTCTGTTCTCATTTCAATATGGTGTTTGGCTCCACAGTTCTTCAGGTACTTTATATTATCATCTACACTTGTAACCATAAGCTGCATTTTAAATTTCTGCGCATAATTTATATATCATCTTGGAGTACACATTTTGTACTAATATTATGTTCTATGCTCAATGAAGAGTTTCTCCATGGATGGCCTATCAATGGTGCTAGATTCTGTCAAGATCTTATATATCCAAATGAATAGTTTTGATCTGAACAAGATTATTGGCTTGCTGCTATGCTTTCCATGTCTGGAGAAGTTGTGTATAAAGGTGATAATTTCACGCACATTGGAAGCCTGCATATAGTGTACTAGAATTAACCGTTCAGCTGTTGCTCTTTTGACACTCTTCCTTTAGACCTTAACTGTTTTCAATCTTCATGTCTATTTAGGCAACAGGACGGGGTACAAAAGTTATAATCGATGGATTCATAGGCATCGGGAGTTTCTCCCTTTTCATGCAAACACAAGATTTGTCACATTCTTCCTGCTGAATGCGAGGTTACTATTGTCCATCAGGCTTAAGTTTATCAACAGCATGGTTTTGATGGATGGGTATGTCAAAGAGCAAAAAAAGGAGTTTCAGGTGGGCAAAAGTGCTTCTGAACGTGTCGGGCTTCTATTTACAACATATTATAGTCATAATCCAGTAAATTTTACGACCCAGGATGTTCATTCTATGGACCTGACCGATCCATTTGACTGTGACTGCCGAAAATAGTGCTGGAGTTAGATGTTGTTGCCCTTTTCAATCTGGTTTTTTCGTAAACCTAATGAACAATTAACCCTCGTGCTTTTATACAGTTTGTAAGCTGGAGTTAGATGTCCATGCCCTTTTCAACTCGGCTGTGACTGTTATATTTTCTTTGAAACAAGGCAAATGGCTTGCCATTCGTTTAATTTAGAGTGAAATATTGTAACAAATCCAAACCAAGGAAATAACATCACTCTCGCCGGCTGCTTGAGCTCACTCTGCATTACAGAAGCCAAGTGATTAGCCCCGACCAGCACCCACAAACTTATTTTGAACTAGCACATCAAATGGGCTGTAAATTTTTATACGAAAGGCTGCATGACCATGACAGGTTTGGATTCTGACATTTGGGACCCGCGAGGAAATAGCCTATCCAAGGTGGTGTCGACTTACTAGTCAGTCAACAAACGATTCTGCCTACCAGCCGTTGGATTGACATCCAACATCTATCATGTATCTTCTATCTCTCGTCTTCTTCTTCCTCCAAATTACCCATACCAAACCAACCCATCGGCTCCGCCTGCTCCCGCCTCCCATGGCTGGCTGTGCCTCCGCCACCCTGCCATACGTACCCTCCAATGTTGGCCAGTCCCTCCCTCTATTCCCCCACACGTCCTATTATTCTCCGGCGACATCAGCCCCAACACGCACCCGTGCGGAACCAGTCAACCCTCGTACTCCCCTCCACCTGCGACTGGACTAGCGCATCTTCCATGGCTCCTGTTCGTTCCGTCCGAGGCCTCGCCGTCATCCTCCGCCTCGCGGCCTTGGTTCGCTCGCCGTGCGCGGTGCGCCTCCCTCTTGCGTTGTCATCGTCGTCAACAACTGAGAGGAACAAGGAGATGACTATACGTGGACAGGATGAGAGTAGGGACCCACCAGCGTCATGGCAATACGCAAGCAAGTGCCTCTATATTACAAGCCCAAAAATATGGTTCCTCCTAATGGTTGGACATCTGGGGCTCACGCCATTGTCAACGTAGTCAATAAACGAGAGAATTACACTACGAGCGGCTGACACCAGGGACCCAGCAAGTCGTACATTTTTTTTGAGGAACAAGCAGTTGTTATTTATACTAGTTTTAGTGACGGATCAGGGTAACAACGGGGTTGTGGCCCGTCTAGCCATGGTTTTATTTATGTTTACCACATCATGATCCCAGTTGTGTTTTTTCTCTTGCTGAAAATGGCTAGGCCAGTTATATTTTTTAAAAGAAATACCCAAACAAGGTCTACTTGCTTTATCGGCCCTGCTGGGCTGCAAATCTTTCAAGATGAGGAGAGTTTCATTTGGCTTGCCCAGAAATGGGCTGTACATTTTTAAAACACATCAATTCGGGAATTAGTTCCAATTTTTTTCATTGCAAGATCTTAAATTCCATTGATTTTTATGCGTGGACAATTATTTGGATTTTATATTTATATAAATTATTTTTCAAAATAGTTTGAATGTGAATCGATATTTCTAGATTAAAAACAATTGACCGCACCGAAATATGCTAAATGTCATATACTTTTTAACCGTGGCCACAATATGGGGTGTAATGCTAACAAAAAGAAGATGGGCTCCAAGAAAATTCTAAAGAAAATTCTTAAGAATTAGAAATAATGGCAGATGAGCTGTATCTTGTTTTCCACAGATTTGAGGCTGACTTGTGCGCCTAATACAGGTTGACGAGTATGCTTTCATAAAAAAAGGTTGACGCACATGCAATGCCCCGTCAACTTAGTCAACACACGAGAGCAGTGATTGTTGTATGTCCATCCAACGGCTGTCGTGCGTCTTCAATCCCTACTCTTCATGCTCCAGCCACTCAAACAAGCGCCGGCAGGACTGCCTGCTCCCTCCTCCCGCGGCCGGCTATTCTGCCGCGGAGGCCTCACGGCCCCACCGTACTCCCATCCTGGCCTAGCCATCCCTCTACTCACCCACACATGATGTTATTCTCCGGCGACAGCAGACGAACTAGTAAACCCTCGTACTCCTCCGCGTGGGAAACAACTGCCAAGTATTCCCTAGCTGCGTGTCGTTCCCTTCATAGGCCTGGCCGTCGTCCACCGCGCTGGTGCTCCCAGTGCGACCTGGTCAACGTGGTCAATGAACGACACCCATCGGAAGTGGACTGTACGTGGAGAGGCTGACAGCTGGGTCCACGGCCGCACGCAAGGAAATGCCTCCTTATTACGCGCAAAATAATGATTCCTCCACCTGACAGCAAGGACCCATAGGAAGGGCCTCTGTATTTCATGAAAAAAATGTTCCCCCCCGCAGATAGGTCGGACCCACCAGCTATATCTTCGCACGCAAGGAAGCGCCTCCTTATTACGCCCAAAAAATGAATACCCCTGCTAGCTGGGACCCACCATATTATTGGGCTGACTTGTGGGCCTACTAAGTTGACGAGGACGGAGGGCTTTGTCAACTTAGTCAATACACCAGTGACCGTATGATGTCCATCCAACGGCCCTAGTGCTTCTTCAACCTCTAGTCTTCTTGCTCCAGCCGCCCAAAGCAGCGCCGGTCGTGCCGCCTGCTCCTGCCTCCCATGGCCGGCTGTGCTACTACGGAGGCCTCACCACCCCCATACTACTCCCACCACTGGCCAGGCCATCCCTCCACTCACCCACACCCCCTGTTATTCTGCGGCGACGGCAGCCTCACACCGCAGCCGAACCAGTGAACGCTCGTACTCCTCTCCGCATGGGCATCCACTCCCATCTCTTGCCCGGCTCCGCGTCGTCCCCTTCCTAGGCCTCACCGTGGTCCACCGCCGTGGTGCTCTCGGCGCGGCGCGGTCAATGTGGTCAACGACCGACTTCCATCAAAAGAGTACTGTACGTGGAGAGGCTGACAGCTGGGTCCACGCACTACAAAAACAATACACTTCCGTGATGATACGTGTTTGTCGCAGTAGGTCGCATTTTTTGTCATGCATGTACATCCATGATGATTTTATGACAGAATCAAGATGGTCATACCTGTGCTATCGTAGAAGTGTTCCATGACATTACCAAAATTATCATCATGGAAGTGTCCACTTCCATGACGATAAATCGCGCGTCACAGAAGTGCTTTCGTCAAGGGTGACCGACACGTGGCATCCACCGTAACGGAACACCGTTAAGCCATCGGGTCGGGTTTTGGATCCGATAACCCGTTAACAGCCCCGACCAATGGGGATTTTCCACATGTAAAATCATCATTGGCTGGAGGAAACACGTGTCAGCTCATCATTGGGACAGATGTCATCCAATCATTGTCGACACGTGGCACGACCCATCAAGTTTAAATGGGCCGGCCCAACTAAAGGCTCACAAGATTTTGCGGACCATAATGGGCCAGCCCAGCTAAAGGCCCATGAGATGTTGCGGACCATAATGGGCTGGCCCAGCTAAAGGCCCACAAGATTTCGCGGGCCATAATGGGCCGGCCCAGGTAAAGGCCCACAAGATTTTTGTGTGCCATAATGGGCCGGCCCAGGTAAAGGTCCACAAAATTCTTGCGAATCATAATGGGTCGGCCCAGCTAAAGGCCCAAGAGATTTTGCCGACATTAATGGGCCGGCCGAGCTGTAGGCCCACAAGATTTTGAGGACCCTAGTAGGCCGGCCCATTAACTGGTTGCCATGTTTTGGGCCAAATGCTGGCCCATATTTGATCCGGTCCATTAATGGCCTGCCACGTTCCGGTCCTAATAATGGCACATATGAGATCCGGCCCGTTAAAATCCTCCCACATTCTAGGCCAAATCATGGCCCAGATCAGGTCCGGCCCTTTAAGAGGCTTTGGGCTTAATTATGGCCCATATCAGATTCGGCCGTTAACTGGATGTTATTCTTTTGGGCCCACTTGCAAAAGGCCCATTTAGTAATTCGGCCTGATATTACTTTCGGCCAGTTAAGGGCCCGTTTAACATTTCGGCCCTATATTAATTTTGGCCTGTTATAAGCCCGCCATATAGATGGGCCTAACTACGGCCCGGTTTGCATCCGGCCTGCTCGCAGCCAATATCTGATTGGGCCAAACAAGGACCGAGACAACTTTGGCCTATTAAAAGCCCGTGATTTGATTTGCACAATCATGGGTCGGGGTCCATTTTGGGATGCTGCCGGCCCGTGAGCTATTCGGCACGTTTCATGCCAAACCTACTTCTCAGCCTCCTAAAATCCCATTGAGTTTTCTTTCGAAAAGAGGGCCGGTTGTTACTCGTCCTATTAAAGGCCCGAATCTACTAGTGGGCTAGTTTGACGGGGCCCATGATGCGGATCATACATCGTGATTGCATGACGGCCTGATTATGTACCGTAATTTTACAGTTTGGCTGGTTTACTTCAAAGACAGGATATATACAGTAAAATAACTGCAGCATCGTGAATAAGAAAAAACCTAGACTATACTATAAAGAAATTACGGCATATTACATCCACTGGGCATCAAAGTTCGCCACTATGATAATAAAGAACAAGCAGACAGCATATTACATACACTGGGCATCAAAGATCGCCACCAGTGCAAATAAACACACCGACAAAAATATATACAAAACCGACAGCACTTCAATAGAGTTCAAGAAAGGTTAGCCCTGCTGGCGAGCTGCAGTGCAAGCATCTGAGCAAGATGATGAGACTGCGCTTGTTCAACACTTATATCTTCCTCACTCTGAAAGATAAACAAGCAGACAGATGACAGGTTTTGCACATAAAAGTATCAGTGCTGACAATTCATCACATATCTTACTGACGAATAAAGTGACACAGTTTAAAATTGCATTAACACAATATTGTATTGTCCAGGTCAAGACATGTGATAACCCGCAAGTATACGGGATAGTTGTAGCCTCTTTTGATAAGTAAGAGTGTCGAACCAATGAGGAGCTAAAGGTAGAACGAATACTCTCTCAAGTCTTATCGGCCACTGATACGACTCTACGCACGCTTAACGTTCGCTTTACCTAGAACAAGTATGAAACTAGAGGTACTTTGTAGGTGTGATAGAATAGGTTTGCAAGATAATAAAGGGCACGTAAATATAAACTAGGGGCCGTTTAGATAAAGATGCAATAAAGTAAATATAGCAAGTGTGTAAAAGTGGTGGTAGGAGTTGTGAAATTGTCCCTAAGCAATTGACTATGTTACTAGACCGGTAATCACTATTGCAATTCTATTTGAGGGAGAGGCATAAGCTGACATACTTTCTCTACTTGGATCATATGCACTTATGACTGGAACTCTAGCAAGCATCCGCAAATACTAAAGATTCATTAAGGTAAAACCCAAACATAGCATTAAAGCATCAAGTCCCCTTTATCCCGTACGCAACAATCCCCTTACTCGGGTTTGTGTTTCACTCACTCACGCAACCCACTATAAGCGAATCATGAACGCATTGCAACACCCTACAGCGGGAATCCCTCACGCTTGCGCGACACGGAGGGCACCATAGGACAGCACCAATAATAAATCATGCAACTCAAACCAATCATAGCAATTCATCAATCACCGATTGGACAATGGAAATCTACTTAGACATCATAAGATGGCAACACATCATTGGATAATAATATGAAGCATAAATCACCATGTTCAAGTAGAGGGTAGAGCGGGTTGCGGGAGAGTGGACCGCTGAATATAGATGGGGGAAGGTGATGGAGATAATGGTGAAGATGGCGGAGGTGTCGGTGAAGATCGCGGTGATGATGATGGCCCCCGGCGGCGTTCCGGCGCCACAGGAAGCAAGGGGGAGAGAGCCCCCCTTCTTCTTCTTCTTCCTTGACCTTCTCCCTAGATGGGAGAAGGGTTTCCCCTCTAGTCCTTGGCTCCCATGGCTTGGGAGGGGCGAGAGCGCCTCCGAGATTGGATCTATCTCTCTGTTTCTGCGTTCTCAGATTCTACCCCTTTACCGTTTCCTTTATATCTGGAGATCCATAACTCCGATTGGGGTGAATCTTTCGCCCAGATCTTTCCATAAAATTAGCTTTCTTGCGCCAAAACAAGAACGTCAACCGCCTTACGGGTGGCCCACGAGAGCCCAAGCCACGCCCAGGGGGGCGCCCCCTGTCTCATGGCCACCCCGAACACCGTTTCGCGTTGATTTTAATTCCCAAAAATCATAAATATTCCAAAAAAAATCTCCGTCCATTTCTATCCCGTTTGGACTCCGTTTGATATTGGGTTTCTGCGAAACAAAAAACATGCAACAGACAGGAATGGCACTGGGCACTAGATCAATATGTTAGTCCCAAAAAATAGTATAAAAAGTTGCCAAAAGTATATAAAAGTTGTATAATATTGGCATGGAACAATCAAAAATTATAGATACAACGGAGACGTATCAGCATCCCCAAGCTTAATTCATGCTCGTCCTCGAGTAGGTAAATGATAAGAAGATAATTTTTGATGTGGAATACTACCTAGCATAATCTTGATCATATATCTAATCATGGCATGAATATTAAGAAACGAGTGATTCAAAGCAATAGTCTATTATTTGACATAAAAACAATAATACTTTGAGCGTACCAATAAAGCAATCATGTCTTTTCAAAAGAACAAGGCCAAAGCAAGCTTATCCCTACAAAATCATACAGTTTGGCCATGCTTCATTTTCGTCACACAAAATGCCCCCATCATGCACAACCCCGATGACAAGCCGAGCAATTGGTTCATACTTTTTAACGTGCTTCAGCTTTTTCAACCCTCACGAAATACATGAGCGCAAGCCATGGATATAGCAGTATAGGTGAAATAGAATATAATGATGGGGGTTATGTGGAGAAGACAAAAAAGGAGAAAGTCTCACATCGACGTGGCTAATCAATGGGATATGGCGATGCCCATCAATTGATGTCAATGCGAGGAGTAGGGATTGCCCTGCAACGCATGCACTAAGAGCTATAAGTGTATGAAAGCTCAAAAAAAGAAACTAAGTGGGTGTGCATCCAACTTGCTTGCTCATGAAGACCTAGGGCATTTGAGGAAGCCCATCATTGGAATATACAAGCCAAGTTCTATAATGAAAATTCCCACTAGTATATGAAAGTTACAACATAGGAGACAATCTATATGAAGAACATGGTGCTACTTTGAAGCACACGTGTGGAAAAAGAGATAGTAATATTCCCCCTTTTTATTTATTTATTTTTTCTTTTTTTTTCTTTTTTTTGGCCTTTCTTTCTTTTTTATTTTTGGCCTTTCTTTTTTTTTCTTTTTGGGGACAATGCTCTAATAATGATGATCATCACACTTTTATTTACTTACAACTCGATACTGGAAAAAAGATATGACTCTATATGAATGCTTACGATGGTGTACCGGGATGTGCAACGATATAGCGTAGCAATGACATCAAAAAACGGACATGCCATGAAAACATCATGCTAGCTATCTTACAATCATGCAAAGCAATATGACAATGAATGCTAAAGTCATGAATATGTTGATGATGGAAGTTGCATGGCAATATATCTCGGAATGGCTATGGAAATGCCATGATAGGTAGGTATGGTGGCTGTTTTGAGGAAGATATAATGAGGCTTATGTGTGATAGAGCATATCGTATCACGGGGTTTGGATGCACCGGCGAAGTTTGCACCAACTCTCGAGGTGAGAAAGGGCAATGCACGGTACCGAAGAGGCTAGCAATGATGGAAAGGTAAAAGTGCGTATAATCCATGGACTCACATTACTCATTAAGAACTCATACACTTATTGCAAGAATTTATTAGCCCTCGAAGCAAAGTACTACTACGCATGCCCCTAGGAGGATAGATTGGTAGGAAAAGACCATCGCTCATCCCCGACCGCCACTCATAAGGAAGACAATCAAAGAAACACCCCATGCTTCAAATTTGTCACACAACGGTAACCATACGTGCATGCTACGGGACTTGCAAACCTCAACACAAGTGTCTCTACAATCCACAACCACCCACTAGCATGGCTCTAATATCACCAACTTTATATTGCAAAACTATTGCAAGGAGTCAAACATATCATATTCAGCGATCTACAAGTTTATGTAGGATTTTATGAGTAACCATGTGAATGACCAATTCCTGTCATCTCTCTAAATAGATATAAGTGAAGCAAGAGAGTTTAATTCTTTATACAAAAGATATGCCCACGCTCTAACAAATATAAGTGAAGAAAAAGAGCATTCTACAAATGGCGGTTTTCTATGTGAAGACAAACAGGTAATCCAAACTTTAAATGATATAAGTGAAGCACATGAAGCATTCTATAAAGCCATACTCAAAAGATTTAAGTGAAATGCAATGAGCATTCTATAAATCAACCAAGGACTATCTCATACCAGCATGGTGCATAAAAAGAAAAAATGAAAACTAAATGCAAAGGACGCTCCAAGACTTGCACATAATGCATGAACGAAACGAATTCGAAAACATACCAATACTTGTTGAAGACAGAGGGGATGCCTTCCGGGGAATCCCCAAGCTTAGACGCTTGAGTCTCCTTGAATATTTACTTGGGGTGCCTCGGGCATCCCCAAGCTTGAGCTCTTGCCTCTCTTCCTTTTCCTCATATCGAGACCTCCTCGATTAGACACTACATCCACACAAAACTTCAACACAAAACTCGGTAAGATCCATTAGTATAATAAAGCAAATCACCACTCTATGTACTGTTGAAAACCAATTCATATTTTGTTTTTGCATTGTGTCTACTGTAATATAGCTTTTCCATGGCTTAATCCATTATTATAAATTGATAGATTCATCGAAACAAGCAAACTATGCATCAAAAACAGAATATGACAAAAACAGAACATTCTGTAGCAATCTGAACATCCACCATACTTCTGATACCCCAAAAATTTACCAAAATTAGGAAAGATAAACAACTTGTAAATCAAGATAGTGCAAAAGGAATCAGAACCAAATGACGTCCAACAAAAAATGTAAAATCACGCACTACAGCCAAAGTTTCTGTCCTGCACCGTACAAACCAACAAGCAATGTAAACATCCTAAAGGAAAACATTGGCACATTATTTTTATAATACAATGGAATTGTATAATTATTTTTGATGAAAAGTTTCTATAATAAAGATTCACAAAGTTTCCGTGAGCATGAACAAAGTTCAAGGAGCTCCCCCACTTCAACAATGCTTGTCTCTCTCACTTTCACTTTCCTTTTTGAAAAGTTTTTAGGTTCCCCTCTTTATTTTTGTGTTTTTAAACTATATGAAAGCACTCAACAGAAATAAATGACTCTCTAAAACTTCCGGGTTGTCTCCCTGGCAGCGCTTTCTTTAAAGCCATTAAGCTAGGAATATAGTGCTCAAGTAATGGATCCACCAGGATCCCAAGGTATATCGAAGCCAATTTTAATTAACAATGATTTGTAATTTAGTAGTGAGCACAAAGTAACATATATCATGCAACAACGAAGTTTAACTCTCTTCCTATGCATTGGCATGTCATAAAAGAACAATTCATGCACACATAGTAAAGTCCAATGCATAGTATATGCTGTTTCTTGCAATTTTAGCGTATGGGAAACATAGAGAGGCGGAGATATAGTTCCTCTCTCATAATAATTGCAAGTACGAGCAGCAAGCACATGCATATTATATTCATCAAAATCATCATGTGCAATGGTAAAAGGCAACCCATCAATATAATCCTTAATAAGCACAAACTTCTCCGATATAGTGTAGTTTGGAGAATTCAAAAGATAATATGACTATCATGCATGGGTACAATAGCAACACTTTCATGTTTAACATAAGGAACTATAGCAAGTTCGTCTCCATAAGAATAATTCATATTGGCATCTTGGCGACAAGAATAGCAAGCATCATCAAAAAGGGATATTTCAAAAAAATTCAAGGGATCATAGCAATCATCATAACAGTCATCCTTCAGTAAGCACGAAGGGGAATTAAATAATGTATGAGTTGGAGGGTTACTCTCATTAGAAGGTGGGCACGGGTAGATAATCCGCTCTTCCTCCTTTTGTTCTTCGATCTCCTAATCATCTTTTTCATCCAATGAGCTCATAGTTTCATCAATTTCTTCTTCCATAGCTTCCTGCAAAATATTAGTCTCTTCTTGGATAGCGGAGAATTTTTTCATAAATGCATTAATATAGTAATTGTATTCATAATTTGCATAGCAATATCTAAGTATAGCAAGATTTTCAGGCCTATAAACATCATCATCTAAAGCTTCATACTTTTCAAACAAAGATCCAATTTCATAAGCAGCCTTAAAAGCAACAAATTCTTCTATTTGTTCCACATCATAGTAATCATATATACCATTAGCATAAGAAGCTAAGGTTTCATTATCATTAAATTTGCATGAAAACTGAAGGTGTGGAGCCTCCATCCTAGAGCAACAAGTAATATCATATCTCAAGCATAGAGCCGAGGCATACCAACGAAACATAATAAATTGATCCCATAATAGTTTCCCTTTTTGTGTCGAGGAATAATCCCTAAAGTATTCACGTTGATCCAACGTGTCTCCCATTATAATGTTGAATGGGGTTTTCTCAGGATTATCAAAGTAGTATATAATATCTCTTGCAAAATGAGAATCGAGGGTTTTAGGAGTTACCCCATCTCCATGAGTAGCAAGTACACCTAATTTTTTTTTGGTATTTAGCGTTCCATATCCATAACTAAAGATAGAGAACAACTTTAGAACAGCAAATAAAAATTACTTAGTGATAAAGCAAACAAGCACACACGAGAATATTCAGCCCACGCTATGACTCCCCGGCAACGGCGCCAGAAAAAGGTCTTGATAACCCGCAAGTATACGGGATAGTTGTAGCCTCTTTTGATAAGTAAGAGTGTCGAACCAACGAGGAGCTAAAGGTAGAACAAATACTCTCTCAAGTCCTATCGATCACTGATACGACTCTACGCACGCCTAACGTTCGCTTTACCTAGAACAAGTATGAAACTAGAGGTACTTTGTAGGTGTGATAGAATAGGTTTGCAAGATAATAAAGAGCATGTAAATATAAACTAGGGGCTGTTTAGATAAAGATGCAATAAAGTAAATATAGCGAGTGTGGAAAAGTGGTGGTAGGAGTTGTGAAATTGTCCCTAAGCAATTGACTTTGTTACTAGACCGGTAATCACTATGGCAATTCTATTTGAGGGAGAGGCATAAGCTAACATACTTTCTCTACATGGATCATACACACTTATGATTGGAACTCTAGCAAGCATCCGCAAATACTAAAGATTCATTAAGGTAAAACCCAACCATAGCATTAAAGCATCAAGTCCCCTTTATCCCATACGCAACAATCCCCTTACTCGGGTTTGTGTTTCAGTCACTCATGCAACCCACTATAGGCGAATCATGAACGCATTGCAACACCCTACAGCGGAATCCTCACGCTATGCCGACACGATGGCACCATAGGACAGCACCAATAATAAAACATGCAACTCAAACCAATCATAGCAATTCATCAATCACCGATAGGACAATGGAAATCTACTCAGACATCGTAAGATGGCAACACATCATTGGATAATAATATGAAGCATAAAGCACCATGTTCAAGTAGAGGGTACAGCGGGTTGCGGGAAAGTGGACCGCTGAATATAGATGTGGGAAGGTGATGGAGATGTTGGTGAAGATGGCGGAGGTGTTGGTGAAGATCGTGGTGATGATGATGGCCCCCGGCGGCGTTCCGGCGCCACCGGAAGCAATGGGGAGAGAGCCCCCCTTCTTCTTCTTCTTCCTTAACCTTCTCCCTAGATGGGAGAAGGGTTTCCCCTCTGGTCCTTGGCTCCCATGGCTTGGGAGGGGCGATAGCCCCTCCGAGATTGGATCTATCTCTCTGTTTCTGCGTTCTCAGATTCTACCCCTTCACCGTTTCCTTTATATCTGGAGATCCGTAACTCCGATTGGGGTGAATCTTTCACCCAGATCTTTCTCATAAAATTAGCTTTCTTGCGCCAAAATAAGAGCGTCAACTGCCTTATGGGTGGCCCACAGGAGCCCAGGCCGCGCCCAGAGGGGGAGGGCGCGCCCCCCTGTCTCGTGGCCACCCCGAACACCGTTTCGCATTGATTTTACTTCCCAAAAATCATAAATATTCCAAAAAAAATCTCTGTCAGTTTTTATCCCGTTTGGACTCCGTTTGATATAGGGTTTCATAAACAAAAACATGCAATGACATGTGAACTGCACTGCAATCGGATCAATATGTTAGTCCCAAAAAATAGTATAAAAAGTTGCCAAAAGTATATAAAAGTTGTAGAATATTGGCATGTAACAATAAAAAATTATAGATACGACAGAGACGTATCAACATGGTAGGAAATGACATTGTGAGGGAGTTGGCAGCTTCACGACACCATTGGATTACAGATCAAGAACTCATAAGTATCAATGGTTAGTGTGCTGTCAATCTATCCTATTTCAGATTGGCAACTAAAGAGACGGTTTAAATAATAGTAGAATGATATGACATTGTTCATAGTTAAGACATTGCAGAATATGACATTGTGTTGTAGCGGGTAGGTTCACCACACCACTGGATTACAGATGAAGAACAAAAGCATATATGTAGTGCAAAAGAATATCACTTGCTCTGTATAGTTTAATTTACATGGTATGAAGAAGGAACTTGGTTGTACAACTGAAAACTTAAATTGAGAAGGACAAACTTTTGTTTATGAACTACATAATAAACTTTAAACATGCAATTTGATGCAAACACCAAAAATAAACAGCTTTTGCAGTCATGCCTAACCAAATATACACAACAAAGTTTGAAGGCTTGAGAAGGACAAACTTACATTACTGGTGAAGACATGCTCTATAAAGCCCTTGTCCATGCTGCTGGGGGGGCAATTCAAGAAGTTTACCACAGAATCTTCTTCATAAGCATTGCCTTTATTCTACATTTTGTTAAGAGTAAATATAGATGTGATAATATACGAAAAAATGGATAATATTTAAGATAAGATGAATAGTGATCCTACATAACCAAGTAGCTATAAATGTATGTGTAGCGATACGGGAAAAAGGCACAGCCAAGAGCAATGGACAGCTAAACTTCTTTAGTATGAACCTTATGGTAAGAGTAAATATAGATCTGATTTGTAGAAAACGGAGGGCAAAGGAAAATAAGCTGAAGAGTGATTGTACATGAACAACTACCTGTCAATATAAGTACACTGATAAAGGATAGAATGTACTTACAAGAACAATGCAGAGGTAAAAAAATCCATTAGCATTGGATATATTCTACACTAATGTAACCATTCATACAGATCAGATAAATTGGAGCGAACAATTGATAAGCAAGCTATCATGCATACTGCTGCACATAATGAACCAGGTATGTATGCAAGTATAGTGATACAGGACAACAGGTACTAACAAGAGCAAATCAGCGGGCAGCATATTTGCGATATCCTGTCGTTCTTTTCAAACTGGAATTCTTCTTCGAGCAGATTTCCTGCAAAAAAGATCCGTAAGGCACATGCAGAAAAGTAGAAGTTCAAATTGTCATGTGATTTCATAGATAGTACCTCATCCTGGGAACGAGACCAGTGCATAAAAAGGTTTTTCCATTCAATGTCTTCTAAATTTAGCACATGAGACTTCACCGGAAATTCGTTTATAGAGTTGCCATCAAAGTGTGATTTCCTCAGGCAACACCGATACTGCTGCAATGCTTCCTTGAAAAGCACAAGCAAGCTTTGCTCGTCATGACTATCCAGACTGACCCTCGCCTAGTTACAACAATGTAATGTAAATCATTGATGTGTTCGATCGGCAGAAAACAGGAAAATAATAACCATGAATAATAGCACTTACACGTAAGTTGGACAGGAAGATGTGAAAATGGTGTTTGTCTTCACTATAATTTTCCCATGATGGGAATATATGCACGTAGTCCATAACAACATTGAAAGCATTCTCTTTTAAACTAGGAATAAATGGAATGGGGTTCCAATCTGCAGGAATTGGCCGTCTCTGCAGTTGGGATAGGTCTTCGGCCGGTGGACTTGCTATACTTTTTGCTGGAGTGGTATTTTTCTGTGGTATGGCTGGTGCTATGGCAAATGAAATCGGTATACCTTTTGTTGGAGTGCAGGTCCTGTGTGGTGGGGCTAGTGGTGTGGACAGTGAAGTATGGGTACAGTCTGCTGGAGTCGGTCCTACGTTTTGTGTCACTGGTTGTACAGCTAATATAAGTGGGGCACTGTCTGATTTCTCCGGCACCACCATATTTTTCAAGGACTTTGCTGGTGCTCCTTCAGGTTCGGCAATCACCCTCTTCCTTTTTGATGTCTGATGCACAAGAACAACATTTGAGTGGAAAAACATGGTATGATGACAGATGGAATATTTATTGATAATGGATGGTCATGGCATCTCGAGCATATGGTGGTGCAGCAAGGACGGGCCATCTGCCTTTGACTCCTCGAGGTTAGAATAGTCATTAGGATGATATTCTGAACAAGAATCAACAGGTGGGGATCGTACGAGTTTCATTGCTTCCAGAATGGCACTGAATGCCTTGGTGCCAATTTTGTAAGTCATTGAAGTGTTCCACAATATTCTTCTGATGCGCGGATTCTGATATTCACTGTAATTGCGTATAATATCTGAGAACCATGAAAACATAAATAGTTGTGAGATTATGTTTGTAATGCAGATGATATTCTAATATAGGGCGCCTGGTAAACACTTGTGTGCTATCACCGGATTCGATGAGAGAGCTCATGTGTGCTGTAATATGGTGCGTGCATTTATATAATCCGCACAAGTACACAAAAAATAGGCTCCAGAAGTAAGGATAGCCGCCAGATGATAGGTTCATAATATACTGTATAGAGAGTTTATTGCCAAACCATGATAACAAGAGCACACATCAACTAGGCAGATCATAGTGTACATAACAGGGGTACACCATAACCACGATATATAAATCGGGAAAGTGGAACTGGCTTGAAAATACGGTGTTGTATTTCCGCTAGTAATTGAAAGCCTATCGATCTTGTACATGCCAGCTCTATCAGCTGTTGACTGCAGTTGTCCCTGCGCCCCTTCCTGACAAGGAACATACTTTACGTACTAAATACAGAATAAACAAAGAGGAACATGTTAAAGAACAGAAGAGGAAGCATATTCTTGAGGTTCCGCTTCATTGCATACAATGTTGGTTGCCCACTCATGATGAATCACAGCACCCAAAGAAATGCAATTCCATGTTGTCTCTCTGTATGTGGCAATTTTGAACAAGAGTCATTAGGATCATATTCTGAACAATAGTCAGCAGGTGGGGAGCGTATGAGTTTCATTGCATCCAGAATGGCACTCAATGCCTTGGTGCCAATTTTGTAAGTCATTGCAGTGTTTAGCTTCAAGAGTGGGCTGCTGTTAGTGTGACACAAAGCAGCTACACAGATCATAGTGTAGATATAACGTGAAAACCTTAAGCATTAGAGTAAAATTAGCAAAGTGGAACTTGCTGGAATATATGTGCTAGTATTGCCGATACGGCTAGAAAGGCTTCGGATACCAGCTCTCTTCAAGTGAAGGTGCGGTCATCATTAATATCGATGTAACTCTCAAAGGCGACACAGCTCCCCGTATTTCCTTGCTATTCTTATAGGATTCAAGTGGGCAGGCCGCTACAAATCCTATCCCTATGTTTACAAGATCCTACGAATCAAAGAGGCTCAAAGTGTCCATCACAACCCACTGTATACACCTATACACTGCAAATGTCCCTGCTCATCTTTAGTACAAGGAACATACTGTACTACTATCATACTCCTTCCGTTCCAAAATATAAGTCTTGGTAGAGATTTCCACTATGGATCACATACAGATGTATCCAGATACATTTTAGAGTGTAGATTCACTCATTTTGCTCCATATGTATCCCATGGTGGAATCTATATAAAGACTTGTATTTAGGAACGGAGAGAGTACATATTAAAGAAGAACGGAAGAGGAACATGGTAAAGAAGAGCAAGCAGATTTTGTATAATAAAATGTTGGTTGCATAGTGCCCACACATGATGAACCAGAGCGCATTAAGAATGGAACTCCCGGCTGTCTCTCGACCATTTCAGGCGGTTGGATGAAGATCCTATGTCTCCTAACCCTTCTTCTTCCTCGTCTCCGATTCTTCCCATATAGAACACCGCACGGGCCGCTGGTCGGACCACAGGCCCCCACCGCCTGTGTTCCTCCGCCACCGCCACCCCCACCCCCGCCCCTGCCCCAATGGTGGAGGCGGGGCGCGGTGGACTAGACGTTCGTAGGAGCGGCGACGACAAGGTGGACAACGGCGGGGATGAAGCAAGCGGACGGGATGGTAGGATCCCGGTCCGAAGCCGTGGATGAGAGAGGTCGATCTCTTGTAATGGACGGCGGCGTCAGTGTATCAGCTCTGGCATGGTGGAGGTGGACAGTGGTGGATGGGGTGGCGGACGGCGGCGGACGGAGGAGGGTGGGGTGGAGACGGTGTTTTGGCACCCACGGAGTACGAATGGGGAAAAGGGAGGTAGAGAGGAAGGGGGGAACCATGTATTTAGGGCGCGCTTGTCTCAAATGCGAGGAAATTTACAAACTTCGCCCCCGTTTCAAATTTCTACTACATCGCAGCAATATTAGTCGTTTGGGGATAGGACGGTAATCTCGCATACACTGAATATTTGCCGACAAGAGTTTGCTTTTGGCGCCCACCGTGTATGAATATGAATCAGGGAGGAAGTAGATTTCGGCCGAGGACACACTATCTTTTGGCACCTACCATGTATGAATTCGGGTGCGAGGCGGTTACGTCACGTTTGGGTGAAATTACAAACCTACCCCTATCGAAACCTATAGAAATCCAGCAGATAGGCTTTGCGTGGCAGGGATAGGCAGTAGTAATTTCCATCTCACAGATTTTGGTTTCGGGCGGTTACTAGGACTTTCCCCGCTTCGTTCAAATTTTGCAGAGTGCACATTTACCATGCCAACTCAATTCGAATCCCGCTTGTATTCTATTTTTGTTTCGGGCGGGATCCATTTTCAATTGGAATTACATTCTATATACATCATTTTTTATATATACTTTAAAAGCACAACACGATTTATACATAAATATGGTTTACAAATGGCACGATCTCAGATTGATAAGGTTGTATCCATCAATTTGGATTTTCAAATATTTGAAACGACATTATGTTGAAATCCAATGTATGCATTCCTCGCTAATTGTCTCCAATTAATGTGTGTTTCATGCGTTTTTTTTACTTCTCAAACATGTATAATGTGTTTCACACACGCAACATATAGTGTAATCCCGTTTAGACATTAATTGCATATAAACCATGTATTGTTTGTAATTAAAGAATCTATGGATCACCAATATTGATAAACTATGTAACATTACACGTGTGCCCAAATTCAAATGAATATGCATGTTTGATACACCAATTTGCGTTATGATATTATCGATGTCGTGATCTCCAGTTTAAATATTTGAATCCCCTTTAATCTAGATATTCGTCTCATATAGCTATCACTCATGCTTATATAGGACTATCTCTCTGGACCTATACACATTCATCGTCTCTCAGGTATCTCTCGTGCTACCTATATGTCGACAATGTTCTTTTATCTTCGTAACACACTGACGGTACTCCCTCCCTCGACCTTCATCACTCTATCTCTCTCCAAGTATATCTTGCTCCCTGCTATGTGTCTCTAACTATGATTCTCCATGTGGAATCTCTTTCTCTCACACAAACACAAAACTTTGTCTCCCGGGGTCTCATTTCTCTCAACTATTCCCATGTGTGCCACTCGCACATCCCTCATACAGAGATGTCTTTCGCTCCTTAGATATGAGAACCTACGACTCTTCCTCTTAAATATCTCTTTCTCACACACAAACACAAACTCTTTCTCCCAGGGTCTCATATTTCTCCATTGTTCTCTTGTATGTCGCTCACACACTCTCTCTCCCTAGAGATGGCTTGCGTTCCCTCATATGTCTCTCTAGCTATCACTCTCGTTGTGAAATATCTTTCTCTCTCACAGACACAAAACTCCGTCTCTCGGGATCTCGTTTCTCTCTAATATCTGTTTGTATGTGACTCACATGCACCCTCTCTCTATCTCTCTCACACCCACACACATAACTCAGCCTTCTGATCCACTCGACTCCTATCTCAAACGCACACTAGCTAGCATCTTTATCTTTCTATTTATCTGTTTCTCCATCAACCTTCTTTCTCGCCCTCACTCTCGATTCCTATCACGCACACTACATATGCTTCTCTCTACATGCAGTCAAGTGCCCTCTCACACACATATATAACTTCACCCTCTGAACCACCCGACGGTCATCTCCAACAACCAAACTAGCGGATGTCCCTTTACCTAGCATCTCCATCTCTGTATCAATCTGTAGTTTCTATGTCAACATTTCTTTCTCGCACGGAGTCTTGCTTCTTATCACCCACACTATATATGTCTCTCCATACATATGCATTTATAGGTTGATCTCTTTTGCACAATTGTTGCGCCTCACTCCCTCTACTCACCATAGATGCATGCTCTAGCCCACGCCACTATCTCTTAAAGACAAAAACACATGCTCAATTGTTGGGCCTTCTTCCCTGCATTCTCACAAGCATGCATATTGTCATACCGATCCGTCTCTCCCATGTCGTTGATCTTATGACTTATGTCTTCTTTCTTTTATCTCGATCATGCGCACGCGCACACACACACATCCCGTGTATACATGTATACCTCTCACACATGCACGTTCAAGGTCTCTATGTCACCATACGTAGTTAATTACCCTCAATCCTAACGCCACATCGAATCGTTCTCCTCTTTTGTGCACATAACTTCCGCCTGGATGGGTAAAACACACACTCACACTTAACAATCTCCTTCTAGCTAACCCTCCCCCCCCCCCGCCTCTCACTCTTCCCCTATATCCCCAAAACCAATAAGACCATCCCTTTGTTTAATTCCCGCCTACATGCACCATCGATATATAGTAGTCCTCCTCGGTGTCTCTCGAAGAAACACGTTCTCTCGATGTCGAATCCTCTCACACGCACACACCTTCTCTTCCCTCTCGACAGGCATTTTCTCTGTCGCACCCCATCGTTGGTGGCCTCTGCCATACACATCACCTCTCTATGATGAAGCCATGCACACTTAAATTACATCCGCTACAGAGGACCCCGCGACACACAGACACACACACACACGCACGCATGCACACCCCCCCACACACACACTAAGACTCCATCTATCTCTCTCTCTCTCTCTCACACACACACACACAAACACACACACACGCATGCACGCACGCACCCCCCCCCCACACACACACTAAGACTCCATCTCTCTCTCTCTCTCACACACACACACAAAACAAAGACTCCTTCTCTCTCTCTCTCTCTCTCACACACACACACACCCCACACACACACTAAGACTCCATCTCACAAACACATGCTCTAGGCGGAGCATTTGTTCCTACCACCCTTCATCCAACCTTACTCGTATGATAAACAATCACCTTTATTTACTTGCATGACATGGACAAATTCCACTTTACTTTAGTAGTCAGCAAAATTATCATCTATACCCTTATGATCTATATATGACGAATAGAAAGCAAACTATGATAATTTTACAAAAGATACCCGCACCTCTCTCGACATCATTATCTCCCGCAACCTCATTGCGCAGCAATTTCAAAAAGGAATAAGTCTCTAGAACAATCTAGCATGCATGGTGGCCGCTGCCGCCTGCTAGCGCCGTCCATCCCCATGCCTCCGCCCATTCCGACCACCAATCACCACCGCGGTCCACTCCTCCTCGCCTTATCTCTCATCTTTCATATTTTCGATGACATTCTCGGGATACCAGTTTTTTGATAAATTCTCGAGATATCATTAGTTTTTACACATGGGATTACTCCTGCATGGGTCGATCACAACAGGTGTTTTGTAAAAAAAATGCATATTGATGTTCCGTGCAATGCACGAGAATCTAGATTGTAATTATATAACGCAAATCATAAGCAGGAAGTGACATTTTGTTGACACAACCACGTTAACATGGCCACGTAAATCAATAGCTAAAGTAAATACCATTATACTTATATCCCGATGCAAAAGGTTGAGTACATGTCCGAAGAGTAGAGTCACACACAAACACTCTGTCTCTCAGAATCTCTCTCACACACACACTAGTTACGTGACGCCCACTTAAGCAGACACGTATGTTACAATTTGTGCACCTGGAGGTACACGTGATGTTGCGCATTTATTTAAGCTGGAAGGCGAACCCAAACAGTAGCTGCATTCATTCCCCTCCCGCCGCCTCTTCTCTGGTCGCCGTCGCCCGGTAGCCATGGGCCGGCCGAAGGTAACAACATCGCCATACTCCCGCCGAGCGGCGCTTTAATATGGAAATTTTAGTGGTCATGGATGCATCTTTTGTGCTAGCACTCCTATATAAGGGTTGACGGTCACTTCATGACGTGCGTGTCGGCGCTTCGGGAACGGGGTCCCAGACTTGCTCTGCTCATGCTGCGGCGTGGCTCAAAGGAGGCCCAACACAGCCCATCTTCATCGACACAAGCTCAAGACCCTCGCGAGGGGCCAAGCCTCGCGGGGCGGACGACAAGGAGCTTCCTCCGGCACGGCCTTGTCAGGCTGGCTCACGAGGAGGCGGAGAGTTCAAGGCGGGGTACCTCGCGAGGTGCAATTGACGCAAGCCATGACGACCAAGGGCGCCAGTTGGGCGCCAGCCCGCGCAGTGTCCTCCTTTCCTCTTTGGTGCAAAGGGAGCAAGCGCAGGCAAGAGCATCAAACAAAGGCATCCGTTTCGGTGCAAAAAGACCAACACCAGCCCAACGGCCGGAAAGAAGTTATTGTGGAGCCCGAGCAGGCGTCACCACCAGAGCCTTTGACAGGCGAGGACCAACTTTAGTCAGGATAAGTGTACCCGCTGTCCCCCTTCAAAATGGCCAATTGTTGGCGCCCTTCCTGCTCAATATTTGGGAAGAGGCCCAGGGCCTTTGCCTATAAATAGGACTAGCCACCCCCTGGGTAGAGGCATCTACCATCGAGAACCCAAGAGCCAGAGCCAAGCAGCACCAGCCAAGAACAGACCCTCGCGAGGTTGTTCTTCCTTGTATTGTTCATCATCAGCCCGAGAGGCAATCCACCACACCACACACTGGAGTAGGGTATTATACCACAATGGTGGCCTGAAACAGTATAAATCTTGCGTCTCTTGTGTTGTTCTATTTGGTAGTTTAGGTCCTAGCGATTCGGCGAAAAGCAAATAGGCAGAGGGTTAAATCTCCGCGTGCACCCCAGTGTTCGAACCTCAAGGGTCTGCCGGAACCCGAAATCTGACTTTTGGCGCGCCAGGTAGGGGTGCGCTAGAACTTGCCTTCCGTCGTCTCGTTCTTCTCCGACCATTGCATCCATGACTAACGCTCGTCGGGCTCGCGCCGAGCGCCGAGCCGCCCCCGCTTCCCGCGTCACCCAGACGACTTCCGTCGGCGGGCGCCCTCGCCGTTCCCCGTCGCCTGCCGTCAACGCCGCCATCGGCCCGGCGGGGAACGGGCAGCAAGCATCGTCCCGGCGTTTCCCCATGGCCTCTTGGGAAGAGCCACGCGACCTCTTCCTCACCCACCCCGTCGCGTCGGCTCCCTCGGTCGTCGCGGCCCTCCTGGGCGGCTCGCAGGCGCCGCCCTCCAGCCACCACGTCAAGCCGTTAATCCGCCTGGTCGGCATCGCCTTTGCGCTGTAGGGGGCTCCCCGGGGCTGGTCGGAGCCATCGGCTAAGCTGACCTTCAGCTCCGAGGACCACCCCACCAACTCGGCCTGCTCGGGCGCACTGCCCATGCTCTGCACGCCCACCATCTGCCAGGTGGCTGTCACTAGGACCCTCGTCGACGGTGGCGCGGGCCTCAGCGTGCTTTCAGTTGAGGCCTTCAGCCTCCTCTGCATACCGCGGGAGCGGCTGCAACCCAGCCGGCCTTTCTCGGGCGTCGGAGGCGGGTCGTCCAGCTCCTTGGGGCAGATCCGACTCCCGGTAACTTTCGGCACCTACGACAATTTCCGCACGGACCTGGTCGATTTTGACATCGCTCCCATCGGCGTCCCCTACAATGCCATCCTCGGCTATCCAGCATTGGCTAAATTCATGGCCGCGACTCACCCGGCATACAACCTCATGATGATGCCCAGGAGCAACGGCGTTCTCACCGTGCCCGGAGACACCAAAGGTGCGCTGCGATACTCAAGCTCGCCCTCAAGACGGCGGCGCCGGCGCGGCCCGCCGACGCAGAAACCACCAAGCCCAAGGGGGCTGCGCTGACCAAGAAGAAGCAGTTGTTCACCCAAGACAAGGCAGAGACCAAGCAGGTAGCTGTCGACAAGGATGGGTCCACTAACGCCACTTTCACCATAGGCGCCAACCTTGAGCCCGAGCAGGAGGAAGCCCTGGTCAAGTTCCTGCTTGCAAACAAGAAGGTGTTCTCCTGGGAGCCTGATAAGTTGGCAGGGATCCCACGGGGCGTAATCGAGCACCACCTCAATGTGTGTCCCAACGTGCGCCCCATGAAGCAGAAGGCGAGGAGGCAGTCCAATGAAAAGCAGGCCTTCATCGTCCAGGAGACCCGCAAGCTAGAAGCCGCGGGGGTTATTCACGAGGTCCGATACCCAGATTGGTTGGCCAACCCCGTGGTTGTGCCAAAGAAGGGAGGGAAGGAACGCATGTGTGTCGACTTCACCAACCTCAACAAAGCATGCCCGCAAGATCCGTTCCCGCTCCCTCGCATCGATCAGATCGTCGATTCCACCGCTGAGTGTGACCTGTTATGCTTCTTGGATGCCTTCTCCGGGTATCACCAGATCAAGATGGCGGTGGAAGACGTGGAGAAGACAGCCTTCCTGATCCCGTGTGGGATGTACTGCTATACATGCTTGCCGTTCGGACTGCGCAACACGGGGGCAACCTTTCAGCGGCTCATGCACATCACCTTGGGCCCGCAGCTCGGGAAGAATGTGGAGGCTTACGTCGACGACATCGTAGTGAAGTCTCGTGAGGCCAAGACCCTGATACAAGACCTGGAGGAGACCTTCGCGAGCCTCAACGCAGTGAGTCTGCGGCTCAACCCGGAAAAGTGTGTGTTCGGAGTCCCCTCTGGCAAGCTCCCGGGCTTCCTATTGTCCCACTGAGGCATCGAGGCCAACACAGAAAAGGTCAAGGCAGTCGAAGACATGAGCCCACCAAGGACCCTCAGAGAAATGCAGAAGCTCACGGGGCGCATGACTATGCTGGGGCGCTTCATCTCCAGGTTAGGAGAGCGAGCGCTACCTTTCTTTCAGCTGATGAAGAAGAAGGGGCCCTTTGAATGGACTGAAGAAGCCGACAAAGCATTCCAAGACCTCAAGAGATACTTAACCAGCCCTCCGATGATGGTGGCCCCACACCCTCAAGAGCCCTTGGTGCTCTATCTCGCCACCACACCTTACTCAGCCAGCGCGGCTCTGGTGGCAGTTAGGGAGGAGCATCAGACCAAAGCCACGGCTGCTGCATGTGTGAAGGCAAAGCAGGACCAAAAATGACTCGCAGAGGTCGCAACTACGGCTGAGGAGGATCAGCCGCCGCAGGGAAGCGCGCCAGAAACAGAGGAAGCTCTTCCCCCTGGCAACCAGCCTCTGGAGGCCCCGTCTCCTCAACAGGCGCCACAGCCTCCGGAGGGCCCACCAGCGCCGACGCTCCAAGCCTTGTCGAGCACCCGGTGTACTTCGTCAGCACGGTGTTGCGAGATGCGAGGGCACGGTACCCCATGCCGCAGAAGCTCCTCCTCGCGCTACTGGTGACTTCGCGCAAGCTGCAGCACTACTTCCAGGGTCACCCGATCAAGGTTGTCTCGGCATACCCCTTGGAAAGGGTGCTCAGGAGCTCTAACTCGGCTGGAAGGGTCGCTGAGTGGAACATTGAACTGCAAGCATTCCAGCTCGAATTCAGTACGACCAGGGTCATCAAAGGTGCCGCACTAGAAGATTTCATGGCTGAATGGACGGAGGCACCGGACCTCAAGGCCGACGAGGACCGATCACTTTCCCCAGGCAGCGAGGCTCCAGAGAGCTGGGTCATGTACTTCGACGGGGCATTCTCCAGGCATGGCGCTGGGGCTGGGGCGGTGCTCATATCTCCCACTCAAGACAAGCTGTACTATGTCGTGCAGCTCTGCTTCCAGCAGGGTGAAAAGGTCTCCAACAATATAGCGGAGTACGAAGGACTGATAGCGGGCCTTAAGGCCGCCGCTGCCCTCGGAGTGAAGCGTCTTACTATCAAGGGCGATTCGCAGCTCCTTGTCAACTTCTCCAACAAGGTATACGAGCCAGGAGATGAGCACATGGAGGCCTACCTTGCGGAGGTCCGCAGGATGGAGAAGCAAATCTGGGGGTTGGAGCTATAGCATGTGCCCCGCGACACTAGTCAAGAGGCCGACGACATCGCCAAACGAGCCTCCAGGCGGTTTCCCTAGGAGCCGGGCGTCTTCGAGGAACGACTCTTCAAGCCCTCGGCCCTGCCATCATTGTCAAGCACAGCACAGCCTCGAGTGGAGCTTCCTCAGCCACCTGCCTCGAGAGCCCCAGCCTGCGGCCCGGCCGCAGGAGCACGCCTGCTCCTGACGATGGAGCCTCAGGTGGGGTGCTAGATCACAGAGCTCCGGAGCTACTTAACGCAAGGGACCTTGCCGGAGAAGGAGGAGCAAGCAGAGCGTGTGGCGCGGCAAGTCACAGCATACTGCATCAGGGATGGAGAGCTCTACCAGAAACGACCGAATGATGTGTCCCTGCGCTGCATCACCAGGAAGCAAGGGAAAGAACTGCTGGCAGATATACATGGTGGAGACTGTGGGCATTATTCGTCGTCACAAACCCTCGTCGGCAAGGCGTTCCACAGCCGTTTCTATCGGCCTACTGCGCTCAATGACGCTGTTGAACTTGTGAAGGCTTGCGAGGCTTGCCAATTCCATGCCAAGCAGATCCATCAGCCGGCAGGAGGCCTGCAAACCATACCCCTCACTTGGCCATTTGCCGTCTGGGGGCTAGATATCCTGGGCCCTTTTCCTCGGGCGCCAGGGGGCTATCGCTACCTCTAGGTCGCCGTGGATAAGTTCACCATGTGGGCAGAAGTCGAGGCCGTCCGCACCATCCCTGCTGGTTCTGCGGTCAAGTTCATCAAGGGCATCGTGAGCCGGTTCAGGGTGCTGAACCACATCATCACTGACAACGGTTCGCAGTTCACCACTAACCTTTTCAAAACGTACTGTGCTAACTTTGGAACGCAAATATGCTACGCTTCGGGGGCGCACCCCTGAAGCAACGGCCAGGCCGAGCGGGCCAACGCAGAAGTCCTGAGGGGCCTCAAGACCAGGACGTGCAAGAAGAAACTAGAGGCCTGCGGCAGAGGCTGGTATGACGAGCTTCAGTCCGTGTTGTGGTCCATCCACACAACTGCGACCAAGCCGACTAGGGATACCCCCTTCTTCTTGGTCTACGTAGCCGAAGCGGTCCTCCCTCACGAGGTCAGGCGTCGTTCTGCGCGGGTCCTGGCGTTTGATGAGACACTGCAGGACGCCATGCGGGGGACAGACCTCGTTCTGGGGGAGGAGCGTCGTCGAGAAGCTGCACTGCGAGCAGCATGATACCAGCAGGCACTCCGGCGATACCACTGCTGCAACATCCACCCTAGAACTCTCGAGGTAGGGGACCTCGTGCTCCGGCGGGTCCTCTCCAGGGAGGGACTGCAGAAGCTCTCTCCTATGTGGGAGGGCCCGTTCAAGGTTGTTCATATTTCCAGGCCCGGCTCCGTGCACTTGGAAACTCAGGAGGGAGTACCTGTACAAAACGCGTGGAACATCCAGCACCTCCGGAGGTTTTGCCCCTGAAAAGGCCCAGAGCATGTGAAGAAGATGAATGCCTGTGAAGCTCATCTTTTTGGAAAAGGCCCAGAGCCTGTGAAGAAGGCGAATGCCTATGAAGCTCATCTTTTTGGAAAAGGCCCAGAGCCTGTGAAGAAGGCGAATGCCTGTGAAGCTCATCTTTTTGGAAAAGGCCCAGAGCCTCTGAAGAAGGCAAACGCCTGTGAAGCTGTCGCGTGTTGGAAAAGGCCCGGAGCCTGTGAAGAGGGCCAATGCCCGTGAAGCTTGCCTTCCCGAAGAAAGCCCGGAGCCTGTGAAGAAGGCCAACGCCTGTGAAGCTCGCCGCCCGTGACACTCTCACGTAATAATGAGTTGGGGCTGTACACGCCCCAGAGTCTCGGGAGTGCCGGCCTCAGGCCCTGGGGCTCCCTCCCACGCCCAGTGGCAGCACTTAGCTCTATGCTGGTGAGAAGACATCGAAGACTAGACTAGGTGCAGGACGCGGCTTTTTCATTTGCTTTCTGTAGTTGGCTAGTTCATTCTCATTTGGGGTTTTATCGAAACTATCGCCGCCTTTTGACCTGTGGTTCTTCGACTTTTTCGCTCCCCTACCTCGATTTCTCTTGCACAGGGGCTTGCGAGGCGGAAGCCCCGGGAGCCCTCGCGAGCGTTCCTGCCTTTATCGCTCAAGTTTTCACGGCCCAGGTCCACTACCGGAGCGCCCCTCCAAACCATGCCTCACGGGCACCACGACACGAATACAGGGCCTGGGTCGGTCGCCCCCACGGCTGAGGCTAGAGATTACTTGCGAATGGGCATGCATCAGAAAGGAACAATACTGGAATAACAGAAACAATACATTGATTGACGACGTTAACCCAAACACGCCCCACGGGGCCACACATTGCTGTCTTTTTGCGCAGGAGAAAGGAAAGGAAAGAACAAAAGCAGGCAAAGCTCGTCCCGCGCCGGCCCTCATGGAAGACTCGAGCCGCCTCCAGAACTCAGACAGACTCCCTCTCGCGCTTCACTGGGGCGCGACGGCGGGCAGACTTGCTGCCGACATCCAAGAAGGCGCGACGGCGTGGAGGCTGACCGCGGCCGCTGCTAGAAGGGTCACTACCCGAAGAAGAGCTGGTGAAGTGTAACGCCCCGGATACAACTTTCCATATTCGTGACTCCAACTCTTGGTTTTTTCGGAGATGCGATATGATTTTTCCTTCGTGGTTGGGTTTTTATCTTTTGTTTTGCATTTTGTTCTTGTGATGCATCTCATCTCATCGCGTCATTCGCATTGCATCGGCATCGTTTTCATAAAACTTGCATTCCCTCGTAGTTGTCGCTTCTTCCTTGTCCCTGTTGACCCCTCTCAGATCAACCGGACCGCTCTCTTCTCTCTCTTTTCTGAGCCCATCAAAACCCTTTGTCTCCATGGCGTTTCGTCAAACCCCTCGGCAGGTCCAAAACTCCCGAACATGACCCGCTTACGTCGTGACCATTGGATTCGGATCATCCCCAAACATCTATAAAACATCTCCGTTTTCTTATTTGGACTCCCTAGCTATTTTTTTCGCGACAGTCCGTTTCCGATCCGAGGGACCGAGATAGCCCTTAACTTAATCTGTGAGGTATATATAGTCCACCCTTAGTCATTTTGGTCAAACCCTAAAATCTAGGGACCTGTCCCGTCGAGCCGCCGCCACCTACCGTATCTTCCTCGGGATCTAGATCCATCCCTTCCTCGTGTTCACCACCACACCAACCCAATCCAAACCACCAGCCACAGTCGCCACCTTCTCCTCGATCCAAATCATCTCTGACCAGCTCCCTTGATTTCCGCCGCCACCAGATTCCAGCAGCGAACCCAACCAGCAGCTCCCCCTAGCCCAGTTTGCCTCAGATTCGGCCTATGTTGTTTTTTTCTAGCGTCTGCGATTTTGTCTATTATCCAGTGATTTACAGATTTGCAGAAAAGTCCCCCTAGATCATGCATTTAATAACTCATCAACCGTGCATCATATTGTTGACACCTGTTTTTGGCAAGATACAGATTGCAATGAAGATGGTCTCGAGTGAATGGGCCTTCAGCATGAAAAGATTCACGTCGCCGAGTGGAACAACTTTGATGTTTCGGTTATATTCATTCGACCTTATCTTACGGACCGAAACAATAATCCGAGTGGCATAATTCAATGTTCCGAGTGATTTTTGGCCGATCATGCCTTCAAGACGACCTCGGATGAAGGAGTATTCTAAAGGAATTGTCTTCGTCTCGTCGAGACAATCGATTTTGATATAAAATTCGTCTCAATCCGAGTTCATATGCAAAAGTTAGAGGCAATACATGCAGGCAAGTGAGTGGAAATCGGCGCAAAGTATCGACGCCATGTCCGATGGGTCGCGCGAGCAATTAGGCCCTTAAAAAGTCCTTGAATCGGAAAAACCTTCAACATGAAAAAGTTTCGTCTCGTCGAGCCGATCGATTTTCATATAAAATTCGTCTCAATCCAAGGTCGTATGTAACTTGGAGAGGCAAATCAAGATCAGGCTATGTTTTTGGTCGAGTGAAAGCTTACCATCCGAGTGAAAACTCACCGGTCGAGTGAAAACCTACCGATCGAGTCACTGGTCGAGTGAAAACCTACCGATCGAGTCACCGGTCGAGTGAAAACCTACCGATCGAGTCAAAGGTCGAGTGAAAACCTACCGATCGAGTAAAAGGTCGAGTGAAAACCTACCGATCGAGTAGAAGGTCAAAAACTTACCGATCGAGTAAAAGGTCGAGTGAAAACTTATCATCCGAGTGAAAGATTGTCTTCCGAGTGAAAATGTAGTCATCCGAGTGAAAAGGTCCAGTCGAGTGAAAGACTCTAATATCCGAGTGGATGAGCTCAAATCCGAGTGAAACTGAACATGTGCCCGAAAGTTTATCAAGATGACCTCGGATGAAGAAGTGTTCAATACAGAAGTTGTGCGTATCATCAAGACGGTAAACTTTGGTTTTGGAGTCATCATCATCAGAGATAGTATATGGCCTGTAAGTTCACTACGAGACTTGGACAATCCAAATCCGTTACATGACCGAGTCCGATTGGATATTAAAGATGGCTTCAGAGAGTATTCAAGATGGCCTTATTTGAAAAAGTGATCAACATGAGAGTTGTTCAGATCGTCGAGGCGCACAAGTTTGATATTTGGGCCATCTTGATCGGAGGTCATATGGAGGCTCGGCGGCCTGCACAAGGAGGAAGACAGAAGTTGGGCCCGATTCAGACTGAATCCGAGTTGGAATAGAACTAGGACTCTAGGGGCGAATTGATGTAATTTTTCTTGTAAGGAAAGCCTAGATGAATCCTTTACTTGTACAGGGAAGTCCAGCCGCCTCTTATATATGTTGGGGGTGACGGCCGATTGAACAACACCAATCGAACCAATCAATCTATTACACTTTTGTGTTCATCTATCTTTATCCCCTACCCTTGTATCTTTCTTTCTCGTTCTTCGCTCGTTCTTGGCGTTGGAGGCAGCGATCCACGAGGCTCTAGGGCGAGCGAATTGACCTAGGGCAGCCCATAGCCACCATGAGCCTGACGGGTCCCTCCCGGGCAAGTGGGGCTTGGGTCTCTAAAGCGCCCGACCGTCCCTGCGTGATCGCATTGTCGGTCGGGTCTCCTTCGACGTGAGCTGCGGTGCATCACCCCCGGCGTCGAGGGTTCACGTGACGTGTTCGTGTGTCAACACATATCAAAATGTTTTATATATGTAACTTGCTTAAAATTTTGCCTAGTTTCATAATATGCCACTTTCATCCATGTTTAAAATATTTAAAATGTTGTTTGTTTAAATTTGCTAAATGCCATGCTAAAATGATTTAATTCATAACTAAATAACCGTAGCTCGGTTTTAAATGTTCTTTATATGTAAATGGGGTGGAAAATGCCTAGATTAACATGGTCCACCTTATTTTCCTGTTTAACAAATTTAAAATATGTTTTAGGGCAGAACAGTAGAAAATTCCTAAATTGCATATGAGGTTTTTCCGGAAATGTTGTTTGTTGTTCCAGCCTCATTTAAACTTGCCTAAATAGTTAGTTTACTTTTGTTACACCCCTTGCCATGTTTAACAACATTTAACATTGTTGTGTGCCTAAACGAGAGGAACTAAATAACTTGGATGTGGTGTTTCGTCAATATGCAACTCGTTGCATATTGAGCTCCACTTAACTTGTAGTATTGTGTGTTGCACTTTGCCATGCCATGCCTCATTAAACCGGACATGCATCATACTTGATTGTGCATCATGCCATATTTATGCTTGTGTGTTTACCATGTTGTTTGTTTCTTTCCGGTGTTGCTTCTTAGTCCCGGTAATGTTGCAATTGTGAGGATTCGTTCGACTGCGTCCGTTTTTCTTCTTCATGGACTTGTTCTTCTTCCTTGCGGGATTTCAGGCAAGATGACCGCTACCCTGGATCTCACTACTATCATTGCTATGCTAGTTGATTCGTTCTATCGCTATGCTGCGTTACCTATCATTTGCTCTTCAAGTCTCCCAAATTGCCATGAACCTCTAACCTTTGACACCATTCCTAGCAAACCGTTGCTTGGCTATGTTACCGCTTTGCTCAGCCCCTCTTATAGCGTTGCTAGCTGCAGGTGAAGTTGAAGATTGCTCCATGGTGGACAGGGTTTATGTTGGGATATCACAATATCTCTTATATTATTAATGCATCTATATATTTGGTAAAGGGTGGAAGGCTCGGCCTTATGCCCGTGTTTTGTTCCACTCTTGCCGCCCTAGTTTCCGTCATATCGGTGTTATGTTCCCGGATTTTATGCGTTCCTAACGCGGTCGGGTGATTTATGGGACCCCCGACAGTTCGCTTTGAATAAAACTTGTCCAGCAAGGCCCAACCTTGGTTTTACCATTTGCCTCACCACCACCTATCCCTTTCCTTGGGTCGGCCAACCCGAGGGTCATCTTTATTTTAGCCCCGGGCGGTGCTTATCTAAGTGCTGGTCCGAATCGAAGCGATGTCCGGCGCCCCACAGGCAACCAGGGTCTATGCCAACCCGACGTCTTGATCATCCGGTGTGCCACGAGAACGAGATATGTGCAGCTCCTATCGGGATTTGTCGGCTGGCGGGAGGCTTTGCTGGTCTTGTTTTACCATTGTCGAAATGTCTTATAAACCGGGATTCCGAGACTGATCGGGTCTTCCGGGAGAAGGTCTATTCGCCGTTGATCGCGAGAGCTTGTCATGGGCTAAGTTGGGACACCCTGCAGGTATAAACTTTCGAGAGCCGTGCTCGCGGTTATGTGGCAGATGGGAATTTGTTAATGTCGGTTGTAGATAACTTGACACCAGTTCGAATTAAAAGCATCAACCGAGTGTGTAGCCGTGATGGTCTCTTCTCGCGGAGTCCGGAAGTGAACACGGTTTCGGGTTATGTTTGGCGTAAGTAGGTGTTCAGATCACCTCTTGATCATTGCTAGCTTCACGACCGTTCCTTTGTTTCTCTTCTCGCTCTCATTTGCGTATGTTAGCCACCATATCATGCTTAGCCGCTGCTGCAACCTCACCACTTTACCCCTTCCTTACCCATTAAGCTTTGCTAGTCTTGATACCCATGGTAACAGGATTGTCGAGTCCTCGTGGCTCACGGATACTTCAAAACCAGTTTGCGGTGCCGATGAAACCGAAAGCGGTGGCGCAACCAAGCTCAAGGAGGAGCTCGATGAAGATATTGCCCTTTGTGTTGTTTCGTTCTAGTTGATCGAGAGTGGAGCCCAGGTTGGGGTCGATCGGGGACCTTTGTCGCATTTGGGGTTCTTCTTTTATTTTCGTTCCGTAGTCGGACCTTGATTGTATCTGGATGATGTAATGCTTTATTCATGTATTTGTGTGAAGTGGCGATTGTAAGCCAACTATGTATCTCTTTCCCTTATGTAATACATGGGTTGTGTGAAGATTACCTCACTTGCGACATTGCTTTCAATACGGTTATGCCTCTAAGTCGTGCTTCGACACGTGGGAGATATAGCCGCATCGAGGGCGTGACAAGTTGGTAATCAGAGCCTTCCCCGACCTTAGGAGCCCCACTGCTTGATCGTTTTTAGTGGCCGAGTTGTGTCTAGAAAAATGTTTTGAGTCATTTTGGATTATATATATCGGAGAGTTAGGAATTCTTTTTACTCCCCAGTCTCTTCATCGCTCTGGTAAGGCATGCTGACGTAGAGTTTTGACTCTTCTCTTCTCAAATTTCACTAAATTTTTTTTAGGATCACGCGGGTATCTTGGAATCGTTCCGATGGTTTTATGATGAGAACATTGTCTTGGTGCCTCCTCTCAGGGGTTTAGTGGAAGTGTCCCGGGGAGTTGAGCTCGAGTTGTTGTCGTCATAATTTTATCGTTGCGATTCGGAATACCGAGTTTAGTACCGACATCGAAAATCACTTCTATGCAGTTCGTTGGTGAGATAACCCCGATAACCCAGTACTGAGGTGAGTACGGGAGTATCGCCATAACTTGTATAACAGATGCTTTTCGAAGGTTGAGGTAGACGATTTCCGAAGGTTTCTTGGTTATGTGTTGAAGGATGGATATAGCTGGATGTAGGATTTGCTAGTTTTGGGTGAGATATTATGCTTCCCCTGTATCCCCAACACCTGATTGCATAACCAGAAAGTTTCGGGAGTTTCATAGGTGGGAATTCAAGTAGCTCTTAGGATATCTTTCCAACGGATGTATGATGTGAAATTGGGGTTCGACGTCTAGTGGTCCGCCTATTCACGGTTGGTTTTACAGTGGTCTCGTTGTATCTTAAAGAGTCCTTGGCTATGCCGACTCGGGGACACTTCGTATGTCATGTGCACTGCCTTGTACATGATGGTGCTGTATGATCGAGCCCGTGTAGGCCCCACCACGAAAACTTCGGACGAAATCTCTATCATATGTTTGTTCCAGCTTATTCTGCAAGCCAGTCCTTTGTTTTTGTTTTCAGTTGTGGTATTCGAGTTGCTTCAATGTCAAGTGTTGATTCCATACCTTTACGAAATGGTGTTCTCATACTCCGATGTGAATACCAATCCTTCTTGACAATCGATATTGTCATGTCAATCCTTTTCAACCGGCGTGTTTCTCTTCAAGTGCATCCGATCACTTCAACATCAGCAAGACCAATTATCATTTCTTCTCAACGGTGTTTGTTTCATCCGTCTCCAAGTTGCCTTTGTTTTTTTCCCGCCCACCCACCCTTTTTCCTCAAGGACTAAGATTTCTTTACCAAGTATCCTTTTATTTTTGTGAAGTTTCTCCATTCTTTTCCGTCAATGTTCTTATCCGGTGGTTCTCAAGATGTTCTACTAGTTCGTCATTCCTCATTCCTTTCTCTTCTCCGGTGGATTCAAGTCAAGTTTTGTTGATCATACTTTTTTTCCTCATTTCAATGTCTTCTCATACCGGTGCACCTCATTATCATTCTACTTCTCGCTATTTGTTATTCCGGAGTGCTCAAGATATCTCGAAGATTCGTGTTTCCACTCTGCATTCGTTCAAGCTCTTTCGAGATTGGTATCTCATTCAAGTCATTTAATTCAACCGGTGCAACATCTCTTTTAAATCTTTTCAACGGTGTTCTTTTGAGTGGGCCCTAACCCATAGGTCTTTTCCCAGTATCTTACCTGACTCTTCTATTTTCCCAGCGCTATCCTAAATTCTTCTCCAAGTTTGACGTAAGAATGAGTTATCATCAGTCAAATGCTTTTCCCCAAGATCTTTCCAATTCTTTTCATAGTTGGCTCAACCTCTTCGCTTTTGATTCTTCCGGTGTGCCTCAATAATTCTTGGTGGTGTTTCTCGTTGTCATTCTCATCATTTGAAGACCGAAGAAGAGTTTCTCTTTAATCTTGCTCTATTCTCTTCAAGATTCATGGTGCTAGCTTGTTGCCATCCTCTCATAATTGTTTTCGATTGTGAGAATCTTTTTCACCCATCCAGAGCATTTTAGGAGTCTTTTCAGTTTCATTCTTTGAAGCCCATCATCTCAGTATTATTCATTCAAGCTTTCAGCTCTCGTTCTCCAAATCATACCGGTGCATCATTCAAGTATCCTCTAATCAGTTCATGTTCTCTTCGTTCTCATGTATCTAAATCCCTTCAAGTATCTTCAATTGTTTTCAAATTCTTCTTGGTGATTTGTGCATTTGCTACTTTCATTTTGAATTCTTACGGTGGTTCTTTCAATATTCTTTTTCTTTGATTATCATATTAATTCATTCGTTCTTTTCAATCCTACCGGTGGTTCATGAAGACCTTCCTCAAGTTTTGCGCTATATCCCTCTTAATCCTTTCTACGAGAATAAGTAATATGCAAAATCCATTGCTTTCCATTAATTTATTTTGATGAAGGATAAGCATACAATAAATCTTATTCTTATTTCCTTGAGGTGATTCAATTCTTTTCTTCCGGAGATTATTCATGATGAATAAATTCTTGTTTACAAGTGATTCATCTTTCTTTCCGGAGTTGGTCATCATATCACATTCTCGGTTCGAGATGCTTCATCTTTTCTTTTCCGGAGTTCCAAGTTTTCCACATTATCGTCGCGAAGCTCATTCTAAATCATTGCAAGGCTTCACCTTGTGTTTTCAACTTCTCCTTCTTTCCACAATCCTTTTAATACTGGAGTTTCTTCATGGTGGTCCCTCAAGGATTCTTTTCATTCTTCAGTTGTTCTTCAAGATTTCGCTCGAAGTTATGATCCGCCAAGCTATACTCAAAATTAAACAGGGTGCCCAACACTTGTTTTGTTTTGAGAAGCTCAAGTATTCTCCGTCTTGCTTTCCGAAGTGCAATTCTTTCTACCTTATCTTTTGAGGTGGTGTTATGTCACTCTTGACTATTTCCTTCATGTTTCATGATTCATATGTTGTCAAGAATGAGGTATTTTAAATCCATCAATCCCTTTGTTTGAGTTATCTTGGGTTATATTTCACCTAAAGCTTTCCCTAAGGATTGTTGCTATTTATGCTGCTTATAAGTGACCCAAGTTCTTCTTTATCCTCCCGGTGATATAGCTTTCTTGTCTCCTTGTTCCTCTTTTCTAACGGATTGTTTGCAATCTCGTTCATCTCTGTTGTACTCTTTCTTTTAAATTGCTCAAACTCTCATGGTTCGTGGTTTCACTCGTTCGTCAAAGAAGCAACTTAGTTTACCTCTCATCTTCCTATTCCTTTTCCCTCCGGTGCCATCCTAGATCTCGGGACGAGATCCTCTCGTAGTGGTGGAGTGTTGTAACGCCCCGGATACAACTTTGCATATTCGTGACTCCAACTCTTGCCTTTTTCCGGAGATGCGATATGATTTTTCCTTTGTGGTTGGGTTTTTATCTTTTGTTTTGCATTTTGTTCTTGTCATGCATCTCATCTCATCGCATCATTCGCATTGCATCGGCATCGTTTTCATAAAACTTGCATTCGCTCGTAGTTGTCGCTTCTTCCTTGTCCCTGTTGACCCCTCTCAGATCAACCGGACCGCTCTCTTCTCTCTCTTTTATGAGCCCATCAAAACCCTTTGTCTCCATGGCGTTTCGTCAAACCCCTCGCGCGCGCGTCCAAAACTCCCCTGAACATGACCCGTTCTGTCATGAGCATTGGATTCGGATCATCCCCAAACATCTATAAAACATCTCCCATTTTCTTATTTGGACTTCCTAGCTATTTTTTTCGCGACCATCCGTTTCCGATCCGAGGGACCGAGATAGCCCTTAACCTAATCTGTGAGGTATATATAGTCCACCCTTAGTCATTTTGGTCAAACCCTAAAATCTAGGAACCTGTCCCGTCGAGCCGCCGCCGCCTACCGTATCTTCCTCGGGATCTAGATCCATCCCTTCCTCGTGTTCACCACCACACCAACCCGATCCAAACCACCAGCCACAGTCGCCACCTTCTCCTCGATCCAAATCATCTCTGACCAGCTCCCTTGATTTCCGCCGCCACCAGATTCCAGCAGCGAACCCAACCAGCAGCTCCCCCCAGCCCAGTTTGCCTCAGATTCGGCCCGTGTTGTTTTATTCCAGCGTCTGCAATTTTGTCTATTATCCAGTGATTTACAGATTTGCAGAAAAGTCCCCCTAGATCATGCATTTAATAACTCATCAACCGTGCTTCATATCAAAATATTTTATATATGTAACTTGCTTAAAATTTTGCCTAGTTTCAAAATATGCCACTTTCATCCATGTTTAAAATATTTAAAATGTTGTTTGTTTAAATTTGCTAAATGCCATGCTAAAATGATTTAATTCATAACTAAATAACCGTAGCTCGGTTTTAAATGTTCTTTATATGTAAATGGGGTGGAAAATGCCTAGATTAACATGGTCCACCTTATTTTCCTGTTTAACAACTTTAAAATATGTTTTAGGGCAGAACAGTAGCAAAATCATAAATTGCATATGAGGTTTTTCCGGAAATGTTGTTTGTTGTTCCGGCCTCATTTAAACTTGCCTAAATAGTTAGTTTACTTTTGTTACACCCCTTGCCATGTTTAACAACATTTAACATTGTTGTGTACCTAAACGAGAGCGAACTAAATAACTTGGATGTGGTGTTTCGTCAATATGCAACTCATTGCATACTGAGCTCCACTTAACTTGTAGTATTGTGTGTTGCACTTTGCCATGCCATGCCTCATTAAACCGGACATGCATCATACTTGATTGTGCATCATGCCATATTTATGCTTGTGTGTTTACCATGTTGTTTGTTTCTTTCCGGTGTTGCTTCTTAGTCCCGGTAATGTTGCGATTGTGAGGATTCGTTCGACTGCGTCCGTTTGTCTTCTTCATGGACTTGTTCTTCTTCCTTGCGGGATTTCAGGCAAGATGACCGCTACCCTGGATCTCACTACTATCATTGATATGCTAGTTGCTTCGTTCTATCGCTTTTTGCTGCGTTACCTATCATTTGCTCTTCAAGCCTCACAAATTGCCATGAACCTCTAACCTTTGACACCATTCCTAGCAAACCGTTGCTTGGCTATGTTACCGCTTTGCTCAGCCCCTCTTATAGCATTGCTAGTTGCAGGTGAAGTTGAAGATTGCTCCATGGTGGACAGGGTTTATGTTGGGATATCACAATATCTCTTATATTATTAATGCATCTATATATTTGGTAAAGGGTGGAAGGCTCGGCCTTATGCCTGGTGTTTTGTTCCACTCTTGCCGCCCTAGTTTTTGTCATACCGGTGTCATGTTCCTGGATTTTGCGTTCCTAACGCGGTCGGGTGATTTATGGGACCCCCCTGACAGTTCGCTTTGAATAAAACTGTCTAGCAAGGCCCAACCTTGGTTTTACCATTTGCCTCACCACCACCTATCCCTTTCCCTTGGGTCGGCCAACCCGAGGGTCATCTTTATTTAGCCCCCGGGCGTTGCTTGTCTAAGTGCTGGTCCGAACCGAAGCGATGTCCGGCGCCCACAGGCAACCAGTGGTCTATGCCAACCCGACGTCTTGCTCATCCGGTGTGCCCTGAGAACGAGATATGTGCAGCTCCTATCGGGATTTGTTGGCACAGCGGGAGGCTTTGCTGGTCTTGTTTTACCATTGTCGAAATGTCTTGTAAACCGGGATTCCGAGACGGATCGGGTCTTCCTGGGAGAAGGTCTATTCCTTCGTTGATCGCGAGAGCTTGTCATGGGCTAAGTTGGGACACCCCTGGAGGGTATAAACTTTCGAGAGCCGTGCCCGCGCTTATGTGGCAGATGGGAATTTGTTAATGTCCGGTTGTAGATAACTTGACACCAGATCCGAATTCAAATGCATCAACCGAGTGTGTAGCCGTGATTGTCTCTTCTCGACGGAGTCCGGGAAGTGAACACGGTTTCTCGGTTATGTTTGACGTAAGTAGGTGTTTAGGATCACCTCTTGATCATTGCTAGCTTCACGACCGTTCCTTTGTTTCTCTTCTCGCTCTCATTTGCGTATGTTAGCCACCATATCATACTTAGCCGCTGCTGCAACCTCACCAATTTACCCCTTCCTTACCCATTAATCTTTTCTAGTCTTGATACCCATGGTAACGGGATTGCTGAGTCCTCGTGGCGCACCAGATACTTCCAAAACCAGTTTGCAGGTGCCGATGAAACCGAGCAATTGACGCAACCAAGCTCCAGGAGGAGCTCGATGAAGATCTTGCCCTTTGTGTTGTTTCGTTCTAGTTGATCAGTAGTGGAGCCCAGTTGGGGTCGATCGGGGACCTTTGTCGCATTTGGGGTTCTTCTTTTATTTTGGTTCCGTAGTCGGACCTTGATTGTATCTGGATGATGTAATGCTTTATTCATGTATTTGTGTGACGTGGCGATTGTAAGCCAACTATGTATCTCTTTCCCTTATGTAATACATGGGTTGTGTGAAGATTACCTCACTTGCGACATTGCTTTCAATGCGGTTATACCTCTAAGTCGTGCTTCGACACGTGGGAGATATAACCGCATCGAGGGCGTGACAAGTTGGTAATCAGAGCCTTCCCCGACCTTAGGAGCCCCACTGCTTGATCGTTTTTAGCGGCCGAGTTGTGTCTAGAAAAATGTTTTGAGTCATTTTGGATTATATATGTCGGAGAGTTAGGAATTCTTTTTACTCCCCAGTCTCTTCATCGCTCTGGTAAGGCATCCTGACGTAGAGTTTTGACTCTTCTCTTCTCAAATTTCACTAAATTTTTTTTAGGATCACGCGGGTATCTTGGAATCGTTCCGATGGTTTTATGATGAGAACATTGTCTTGGTGCCTCTGTCGGGGTTTAGTGGAAGTGTCCCGGGAGTTGAGCTCGAGGTGTTGTCGTCATAATTTTATCGTTGCAGTTCGGAATACCTGAGTTTAATGCGCCGACATCGAAAATCTCTTTTATGCAGTTCGTTGGTGAGATAACCCGATAACCAAGATCTTGAGGTGAGTGCGGGAGTATCGCCATAACTTGTATAACGGATGCTTTTCGAAGGTTGAGGTAGACGATTTCCGAAGGTTTCTTGGTTATGTGTTGAAGGATGGATACAGCTGGATGTAGGATTTGCTAGTTTTGGGTGAGATATTATGCTTCCCCTGTATCCCCAATACCTGATTGCATAACCAGAAAGTTTCGGGAGTTTCATAGGTGGGAATTCAAGTAGCTCTTAGGATATCTTTCCGACGGATGTATGATGTAAAATTGGGGTTCGACGTCTAGTGGTCCGCCTATTCACGGTTGGTTTTAGAGTGGTCTCGTTGTGTCTTAAAGAGTCCTTGGCTATGCCGACTCAGGGACGCTTCGTATGTCATGTGCACTGCCTTGTACATGATGGTGCTGTACGATCGAGCCCGTGTAGGCTCCAACACGAAAACTTCGGACAAAATCTGTATCATATGTTTGTTCCGGCTTATTCTGCAAGCCAGTCCTTTGTTTTTGTTTTGAGTTGTGGTATTCGAGTTGCTTCAATGTCAAGTGTTGATTCCATACCTTTCCGAAATGGTGTTCTCATACTCCGATGTGAATACCAATCCTTCTCGACAATCGAGATTGTCATGTCAATCCTTTTCAACCGGCGTGTTTCTCTTCAAGTGCATCCGATCACTTCAACATCAGCAAGACCAATTATCATATCTTCTCAACGGTGTTTGTTTCATCCGTCTCCAAGTTGCCTTTGTTTTTTTCCCGCCCACCCACCCTTTTTCCTCAAGGACTAAGATTTCTATACCAAGTATCCTTTTATTTTTGTGAAGTTTCTCCATTCTTTTCCGTCAATGTTCTTACCCGGTGGTTCTCAAGATGTTCTACTAGTTCGTCATTCCTCATTCCTTTCTCTTCTCCGGTGGATTCAAGTCAAGTTTTGTTGATCATACTTTTTTTTCCTCATTTCAATGTCTTCTCATACCGGTGCACCTCATTATCATTCTACTTCACGCTATTTGTTATTCCGGAGTGCTCAAGATATCTCGAAGATTCGTGTTTCCACTCTGCATTCGTTCAAGCTCTTTCGAGATTGGTATCTCATTCAAGTCATTTAATTCAACCGGTGCAACATCTCTTTTAAATCTTTTCAACAGTGTTCTTTTGAGTGGGCCCTAACCCACAGGTCTTTTCCCAGGATCTTACCTGACTCTTCTATTTTCCCAGAGCTATCCTAAATTCTTGGTGGTGTTTCTCGTTGTCATTCTCATCATTTGAAGACCGAAGAAGAGTTTCTCTTTAATCTTGCTCTATTCTCTTCAAGATTCATGGTGCTAGCTTGTTGCCATCCTCTCATAATTGTTTTCGATTGTGAGAATCTTTTTCACCATCGAGCATTTTAGGAGTCTTTTCGGTTTCATTCTTTGAAGCCCATCATCTCAGTATTATTCATTCAAGCTTTCAGCTCTCGTTCTCCAAATCATATCGGTGCATCATTCAAGTATCCTCTAATCAGTTCATGTTCTCTTCGTTCTCATGTATCTAAATCCCTTCAAGTATCTTCAATCGTTTTCAAATTCTTCCTGGTGAATTGTGCATTTGCTACTTTCATTTTCAATTCTTATGGTGGTTCTTTCCATATTCTTTTTCTTTGATTATCATATTAATTCATTCGTTCTTTTCAATCATACTGGTGGTTCATGAAGACCTTCCTCAAGTTTTGCGCTATATCCCTCTTAATCCTTTCTACGAGAATATGTAATATGCAAAATCCATTGCTTTCCATCAATTTATTTTGATGAAGGATAAGCATACAATAAATCTTATTCTTATTTCCTTGAGGTGATTCAATTCTTTTCTTCCGGAGATTATTCATGATGAATAAATTCTTGTTTACAACTGATTCATCTTTCTTTCCGGAGTTGGTCATCATATCACATTCTCGGTTCGAGATGCTTCATCTTTTCTTTTCCGGAGTTCCAAGTTTTCCGCATTATCGTCGCGAAGCTCATTCTAAATCATTGCAAGGCTTCACCTTGTGTTTTCAACTTCTCCTTCTTTCCACAATCCTTTTAATACTGGAGTTTATTCATAGTGGTTCCTCAAGGATTCTTTTCATTCTTCAGTTGTTCTTCAAGATTTCGCTCGAAGTTATGATCCGCCAAGCTATACCCAAAATTAAACAGGTTGCCCAACACTTGTTTTGTTTTTAGAAGCTCAAGTATTCTCCGTCTTGCTTTCCGAAGTGCAATTCTTTCTACCTTATCTTTTGAGGTGGTGTTATGTCACTCTTGACAATTTCCTTCATGTTTCATGATTCATATGTTGTCAAGAATGAGGTATTTTAAATCCATCAATCCCTTTGTTGGAGTTATCTTGGGTTATATTTCACCTAAAGCTTTCCCTAAGGATTGTTGCTATTTATGGTGCTTATAAATAACCCAAGTTCTTCTTTATCCTCCCGGTGATATAGCTTTCTCGTCTCCTTGTTCCTCTTTTCTAACGGATTGTTTGCAATCTCGTTCATCTCTGTTGTACTCTTTCTTTTAAATTGCTCAAACTCTCATGGTTCGTGGTTTCACTCGTTCGTCAAAGAAGCAACTTAGTTTACCTCTCATCTTCCTATTCCTTTTCCCTCCGGTGCCATCCTAGATCTCGGGACGAGATCCTCTCGTAGTGGTGGAGTGTTGTAACGCCCCGGATACAACTTTCCATATTCGTGACTCCAACTCTTGCCTTTTTCCGGAGATGCGATATGATTTTTCCTTCGTGGTTGGGTTTTTATCTTTTGTTTTGCATTTTGTTCTTGTCATGCATCTCATCTCATCGCATCATTCGCATTGCATCGGCATCGTTTTCATAAAACTTGCATTTGCTCGTAGTTGTCGCTTCTTCCTTGTCCCTGTTGACCCCTCTCAGATCAACCGGACCGCTCTCTTCTCTCTCTTTTCTGAGCCCATCAAAACCCTTTGTCTCCATGGCGTTTCGTCAAACCCCTCGCGCGCGCGTCCGAAACTCCCCCGAACATGACCCGTTCTGTCGTGACCATTGGATTCGGATCATCCCCAAACATCTATAAAACATCTCCCGTTTTCTTATTTGGACTCCCTAGCTATTTTTTTCGCGACCATCCGTTTCCGATCCGAGGGACCGAGATAGCCCTTAACTTAATCTGTGAGGTATATATAGTCCACCCTTAGTCATTTTGGTCAAACCCTAAAATCTAGGAACCTGTCCCGTCGAGCCGCCGCCGCCTACCGTATCTTCCTCGGGATCTAGATCCATCCCTTCCTCGTGTTCACCACCACACCAACCCGATCCAAAACCACCAGCCACAGTCGCCACCTTCTCCTCGATCCAAATCATTTCTGACCAGCTCCCTTGATTCCGCCGCCACCAGATTCCAGCAGCGAACCCAACCAGCAGCTCCCCCCAGCCCAGTTTGCCTCAGATTCGGCCCGTGTTGTTTTTTTCCAGCGTCTGCGATTTTGTCTATTATCCAGTGATTTATAGATTTGCAGAAAAGTCCCCCTAGATCATGCATTTAATAACTCATCAACCGTGCATCATATCAAAATGTTTTATATATGTAACTTGCTTAAAATTTTGCCTAGTTTCATAATATGCCACTTTCATCCATGTTTAAAATATTTAAAATGTTGTTTGTTTAAATTTCTAAATGCCATGCTAAAATGATTTAATTCATAACTAAATAACCGCAGCTCGGTTTTAAATGTTCTTTATATGTAAATGGGGTGGAAAAATGCCTAGATTAACATGGTCCACCTTATTTTCCTGTTTAACAACTTTAAAATATGTTTTAGGGCAGAACAGTAGCAAATTCATAAATTGCATATGAGGTTTTTCCGGAAATGTTGTTTGTTGTTCCGGCCTCATTTAAACTTGCCTAAATAGTTAGTTTACTTTTGTTACACCCCTTGCCATGTTTAACAACATTTAACATTGTTGTGTACCTAAACGAGAGCGAACTAAATAACTTATATGTGGTGTTTCGTCAATATGCAACTCGTTGCATATTGAGCTCCACTTAACTTATAGTATTGTGTGTTGCACTTTGCCATGCCATACCTCATTAAACCGGACATGCATCATACTTGATTGTGCATCATGCCATATTTATGATTGTGTGTTTACCATGTTGTTTGTTTCTTTCCGGTGTTGCTTCTTAGTCCCGGTAATGTTGCGATTGTGAGGATTCGTTCGACTGCGTCCGTTTGTCTTCTTCATGGACTTGTTCTTCTTCCTTGCGGGATTTCAGGCAAGATGACCGCTACCCTGGATCTCACTACTATCATTGCTATGCTAGTTGCTTCGTTCTATCGCTATGCTGCGTTACCTATCATTTGCTCTTCAAGCCTCACAAATTGCCATGAACCTCTAACCTTTGACACCATTCCTAGCAAACCGTTGCTTGGCTATGTTACCGCTTTGCTCAGCCCCTCTTATAGCGTTGCTAGCTGCAGGTGAAGTTGAAGATTGCTGCATGGTGGACAGGGTTTATGTTGGGATATCACAATATCTCTTATATTATTAATGCATCTATATATTTGGTAAAGGGTGGAAGGCTCGGCCTTATGCCTGGTGTTTTGTTCCACTCTTGCCACCCTAGTTTCCGTCATACCGGTGTTATGTTCCCGGATTTTGCGTTCCTAACGCGGTCGGGTGATTTATGGGACCCCCCTGACAGTTCGCTTTGAATAAAACTTGTCCAGCAAGGCCCAACCTTGGTTTCACCATTTGCCTCACCACCACCTATCCCTTTCCCTTGGGTCGGCCAACCCGAGGGTCATCTTTATTTTAGCCCCCGGGCGGTGCTTGTCTAAGTGCTGGTCGAACAAGCGATGTCCGGCGCCCCCTGGGCAACCAGGGTCTATGCCAACCCGATGTCTTGCTCATCCGGTGTGCCCTGAGAACGAGATATGTGCAGCTCCTATCGGGATTTGTCGGCACAGCGGGAGGCTTTGCTGCTCTTGTTTTACCATTGTCGAAATGTCTTGTAAACCGGGATTCCGAGACTGATCAGGTCTTCCTGGGAGAAGGTCTATTCCTTCGTTGATCGCGAGAGCTTGTCATGGGCTAAGTTGGGACACCCCTGCAGGGTATAAACTTTCGAGAGCCGTGCCCGCGGTATGTGGCAGATGGGAATTTGTTAATGTCCGGTTGTAGATAACTTGACACCAGATCCGAATTAAAATGCATCAACCGAGTGTGTAGCCGTGATGGTCTCTTCTCGGCAGAGTCCGGGAAGTGAACACGGTTTCTGGGTTATGTTTGACATAAGTAGGTGTTGAGGATCACCTCTTGATCATTGCTAGCTTCACGACCGTTCCTTTGTTTCTCTTCTCGCTCTCATTTGCATATGTTAGCCACCATATCATGCTTAACCGCTGCTGCAACCTCACCACTTTACCCCTTCCTTACCCGTTAAGCTTTGCTAGTCTTGATACCCATGGTAACGGGATTGCTGAGTCCTCGTGGCTCACCAGATACTTCCAAAACCAGTTTGCAGGTGCCGATGAAACCGAGCAGGTGATGCAACCAAGCTCAAGGAGGAGCTCGATGAAGATCTTGCCCTTTGTGTAGTTTTGTTCTAGTTGATTAGTAGTGGAGCCCAGTTGGGGTCGATCGGGGACCTTTTGTCGCATTTGGGGTTCTTCTTTTATTTTGGTTCCGTAGTCGGACCTTGATTGTATTTGGATGATGTAATGCTTTATTCATGTATTTGTGTGAAGTGTCGATTGTAAGCCAACTATGTATCTCTTTCCCTTATGTAATACATGGGTTGTGAAAAGATTACCTCACTTGCGACATTGCTTTCAATGCGGTTATGCCTCTAAGTCGTGCTTCGACACGTGGGAGATATAGCCGCATCGAGGGCGTGACATGAAGCTTGAGGATTCACGGGCGGTGCCGACCGCCCGCGCGCTGTCCTCTCCGTCCTCGCCGGGGCTAAGTCCCCGGCCACATTCGTCATCTTTGGGGCAGCACCCTGCACGGTGACCATCTTCCCCAAACAGCCTCACGTAGAGGGTGGCGTCCTCATCGAACTTGAAGTGTAGAGAGCACCGGTGGCGGAGACCACGCGCACGAGCAAACGTCTGGCAGCCGCGGGTCAAGGCCAGGCTCCCGGCAGCGGAGACCTCCAACGAAGCCCATGAGGCCCGGCTGCAGCGGCCATCTGCCTGGAGCCAGAGGCCACCAAAGGCGCCAGCTCGGAGCTCACCTAGGAGGAAGCGAGGGAGCTGAAGCCGGGCGCCCGTTGGCTCCACCGCCCACACAATGAACTCCGGCAGCACCTCCGCAGCATGGAGGCGCGGCCTAGGGGGTCGCATGGCCAAAACACGCCTACCGACCATGGCCAGCCGCTCATCGCCATGCAGAGAGCCACCTCCGCGACCGCGGGGGGCCGCCGTGGAGGCCACAGGATGTTTGCGAGGGCGACCTCGACCACGCTTGGGCGGGGGAGAGGTAGACTCGACCTGGCGAGCCTTTCCTTTCTCTGCGGCCGAGAACTTCCTTGGTGGAGCCATGAAGAAGAAGGAGAAGCAAGAGGGGATAGACTTGAAGGGTGCGCGCCGTTCCGTACTTATAGCTGGCGAAGGCCAACCGTCGACCTCCACGATCGCAGGTAATCATGACCTGCTTTGCATGCAGGGACTTGTCGAACCCGTGCGGTTACCAAGGCGTCATGGGGAAGTGGAGGTGCCGACGTCCAATCAACCGCCACGCGGCGCCCAAGGCCGCAGGCTGTTAGGGCCCGTGACGCTTCGCACTTGCCCTTTCGCCTCTCTACTCAGCCAAGTCCGGGCGCGCCATGGGCCCGGGGGCTATTGTCGGCGTTCTGGGAATGGGGGTCCCCAGACTTGCCTGCCTGCGGTCTGCGGCGTGGCTCAAACGAGGCCCAGCACAGCCCATCTTCGTCGACACAAGCTCAAGACCCTCGCGAGGGGCCAAGCCTCGCGGGGCGGACGACAAGGAGCTTCCTCAAGCATGGCCTCGTCAGGCTGGCTCACGAGGAGGCGGAGAGTCCAAGGCAGGGTACCTCACGAGGTGCCTATGACGCAAGCCATGACGACCAAGGGCGCCAGTTGGGCGCCAGCCCGTGCAGTGTCCTCCTTTCCTCTTTGGTGCAAAGGGAGCAAGCACAGGCAAGAGCATCAAGCAAAGGCATCCGTTTCAGTGGAACAAGACCAAGACCAGCCCAACGGCCAGAAGGAAGTCATTGTGGAGCCCAAGCAGGCGTCACCACCAGAGCCTTTGACAGGCGAGGACCAACTTTAGTCAGGATAAGTTTACCCGCTGTTCCCCTTCAAAATGGCCAATTGTTGGCGCCCTTCCCCCTCAATATTTGGGAAGAGTCCCAGGGCCTTTGCCTATAAATAGGACTAGCCACCCCCTGGGTAGAGGCATCTAGCATCGAGAACCCAAGAGCCAGAGCAAAGAAGCACCAGCCAAGAACAGACCCTCACGAGGCTGTTCTTCCTTGTATTGTTCATCATCAGCCCGAGAGGCAATCCACCACACCACACACTAGAGTACGGTATTACACCAAAATGGTGGCCTCAACCAGTATAAATCTTGCGTCTCTTGTGTTGTTCTGTTTGGTAGTTTAGGTCCTAGCGATTCGGCGAAGAGCAAGTAGGCAGAGGGTTAAATCTCCGCGCGCACCCCAGTGTTCGAACCCCAAGGGTCTGCCGGAACCCGAATGTGGGGACCCCGACTCAAGAGTCGAGATCACCGAATGCACGTGTACAATGATCCCAGAGATCAATGCTCACTGAACACATAGAAGCTGAATAACAAGAGTCTTACATCCATACATACCATCTTACACAAATTATGACCATTATGGTCAAGTCTTACATTGATAAAGCCTTAAGGGCTGAACATCAAATGAAACACAAGCAGCGGAAATCTTCGTCGATAAGTAGAACCCATGCCATCTGCCTTAACCCTACAGGCATTCTGACTTGGACACGTCCTAGTTCGCATGTTCGTCTCGAAGGAACTCTTCTTCGAACTTCGGTTTTTCCATACCTGGTCAATTAAATAACCAGTGGCAAGCCAATGAGTACTTTGAATGTACTCGCAAGCAACCCATGTTTTGGTTCAAGATGTAACAATGCATGATATAGGTAAATTTTTGCAGAAAGCTAGTTTTGAGTGCAATGACATGTTCAACAACTTGTAAGACATGCATCAAGAGAATTTAAGTAACCATGAGGACAGGTTACAGATATCAACATAAATAGAGTGGGCACCAAGCCAACTTAAATAGAGTGGGCACCAACCCATCTCAAACATGTCAAGTCCCTTGACTTGACCCATTTCATTTTATCAACACACACACACACACACAGTTGTGAAACTCTGGACGTAGTTTAAGCAGCACCGCCCAATTGTCCTTGACCGTGGACACGACTATTCGAATAGTTTTACACTCTGCAGAGGTTGCACACTGTACCCACAAGATCCGGGGAACTTCCGTGTCATCCACGACCCGCGATACCTCAAGTACCCGGGGTAAGCACCCGATCACTACCTTTCCCAAGACGACACTAACATGGAGTCCACTCGATTGATAGTAACCCCCGTGCCCAACATTTCACATCATAAAGTTGTGGAGCCTCGCTCCCATATTCATCATATACCACAAGCACGGGGTACCAACGGTGTGTTCGGTGCCCTGTGAAAAAAGTCATGGCCGCCCTACCTGGCACGACCCCGTCCCGTGAGAGAGCACCAACTCTCCCCCGTCACTAGTAATGCGGGCTCCAAGCTAGTATCAGCCTAGGTAATCAATAATGCCCTTTCCCATAGAAGGGTAGACTGGTTGCGCATGTAAGGTTGGGACAGTCGACAAATCTTAAATCTAATCCGTTTTCGAAAACAACACACACACTTGCCTCGGTACACCACTTCGTCATCAAGTGGTTACCGATTTCATCACCTCCCTCGGGCATAAGTGGCACCCAACGGGGTTTTCAAAAAAAAGTCTTTTGAAAATACTTTGCCTCCTCCACCATGCATATACCCGTCCCTTTTTGCGTAGCACTACCTTAGCATCCTAACTACTCCCACCGGCATAACCCTCATAAGAAGGTAGGGTCATGCACAATGCAGGTGTCAACGAGGAAGTACGGTGGCAACCATCGAAGTGGTTATCACCCCATCATGATTCCGTTGCAACGACGATAAGGTAATATATGACGTGCATAAAAAGGTTTCATAGACATGGTCAAAGGGCTGCTTGCCTGGTTCAACAAAGTGTTCGGGGTCTTCAAAGTCTTCTGGTCCAACTCCTTCGTCAGCAACGCAATCTATCGTCGCAAAATAACAATGAGAAAATAAGGCAAAAATAAAACAGAAAAACCAAAGTGCTCAGAAAAATGTCAACACACTTTTGTAAAATACTAGGCTGAAAACTAAGAAGGGAGGAATCCATAGTTTTGGATTTGGAGTTATACAAGAGGGGATATGAACTTCCAAACAGAGATTAAACTGCTCAAATTTGAATTTAAATTTGAACAGTACATAAAAGTTGGTTGGATTTGAATGAAAGCTGCACCATTAAATAGGTTGCAATATTCTAGGAATTTAGGAGTTGGAATTGTTGCATTTGGATTATTATTTAATCCTGTGGAATTTTTGGAAAAGAGACAGAAAAAGAAAAAGGAAAAGGGCACTATGCCACTGGGCGGAACAGCCAGCAGGCAGCAGGCCTGTGGGGAAAAAGGCTCAGCGAGCCAGAGCCAGGCTCAGTTTTTAAACTTGACGGGCGGGGCCCAGCTGCCAGATGGGAGAGAGGGGGGCGAGAGAGGTGAGGATGACAGGTGGGGCCGCTTTGTCATCTCTGACCTCGCGACCAGAGGGCCGGCGTGCTCACCGGCGGCGATGCAGGGCACGGCGGGTCGAGCTGATAGCACGGTTGGGATCAGCGTGGAGTCACTGTTCGGGTGGTGGTGGTGGGCGTCGCGGAGTTGCTGGTTCGCGGCGACGAGGTCTCAGCGCGGGAGCTTGGGAGGCGGTGGTTCGGTCGTTTCCGGCTGCAATAGAGAGGGAAAACGAGGGAAATGATCGAGGAGGTGAGAGAGTCTGATCGGGAGAGAGATGGCAACGGAGGCCTGTACCACGAGTTCGTCGGAGTCCCGAGGCGGCGGAGCTCGAGCTCGATCTCGAGCTTGGGCGCTTCTGGAAAAGAACTGGGGGTGCAGGGGGGTGACTTGGTGGTGCAGGGAGTGATTGGCGAGGAGAGAGGGGCTCGGGGATGCCCTTAAGTAGGCGAACGGCGGTCCACCGTGGGCTCGTGCGCCGGCGAGCTCGTGCTCATCGCTACGGGCCTCGGGAGGGTGCTGCGCTGTGTCTAGGGCGTTTGTAGGGGTCGACTACGCCCAGGGGAAATAAGAGGGGTAGCAGGGAAAGGTCAGGGACGCCGTGCGTGTGAGCCGTGCCATTGGCGTGCTCGGGCGGCCGGTGTCCGCTAGCGCGGAGGCGCGGGGAGGAGGAGAGAGAAGGGGGACAGCGTCGTGGCGTGTCGCGGATGTCGAGGCGTATCGGTTGGCGTGAGGGGGAGGGCCGAGCTGGCCGGAGGTGGTTGGAAGGGGGCGGCTACAGTGCGGGAGCGCACTGTAGCGCGCTCCAGAGCGCCCATATGGCCGGCATGGCCATTCTTTAAGCATGGTGAGTGCGTCCATTGGTGTCTAGCAGGTCTAGGGGGGAGTAAAGAAGAGGAGAGGGGCATTGGATGCCCTGGAGAGCCAGTAGGAGGGGAGAGAAGGTGAGGGAGAGAGAGAGAAAATGGCTGTCCCGAGAGGGAGAGAGAGATGGCAACGGAGGCCTGTACCACGAGTTCGTCGGAGTCCCGAGGCGGCGGAGCTCGAGCTCGATCTCGAGCTTGGGCGCTTCTGGAGAAGAACTGGGGGTGCAGGGGGTGACTTGGTGGTGCAGGGAGTGATTGGCGAGGAGAGAGGGGCTCGGGGATGCCCTTAAGTAGGCGAACGGCGGTCCACCGTGGGCTCGTGCGCCGGCGAGCTCATGCTCGTCGCTACGGGCCTTGGGAGGGTGCTGCGCTGTGTCTAGGGCATTTGTAGGGGTCGACTACGCCCAGGGGAAATAAGAGGGGTAGAAGAAAAAGGTCAGGGACGCCGTGCGTGTGAGCCGTGCCATTGGCCTTCGGCGGCAGTGTCACTTCATGCGGAGGCGCTTGAGGAGGAGAGAGAAGGGGGACAGCGCCGTGGCGTGTCGCGGACGTCGAGGCGCATCGGTTGGCGTGAGGGGGAGGGCCGAGCTGGCGAGAGGTGGTTGGAAGGGGCGGCTCAAGGTCGAGGAGGCGCCTTGAAGGCAGCTCAGCGCCCATATGGCCGGCATGGCCATTCTTTAAGCATGGTGAGCACGTCCATTGGTGTCTAGCAGGTCTAGGGGGGAGTAAAGAAGAGGAGAGGGGCATTGGATGCCCTGGAGAGCCGATGGGAGGGGAGAGAAGGTGAGGGAGAGAGAGAGAAAATGGCTGTCCCGAGAGGGAGAGAGAGGTTTTCATCCCCCCAACTATTGAGTTTGGGCTAGGAAAACTTACTGGAGGTAAAATATGACTAGAAGGGGCTGTGGTAAAAATTAGAGCTCACCAAGAATAGTGGAAGGGGTCAAAACAGTGGTTTTTGCAAAATGTCAGAAGGTGTTTGATGCTTGATTGGTTGAGCAAATGAACTCCAAATGCCATAAGACTCCACAGGGTGAAATGGCTCATATAAATATAGCCTTCCACCAATTTGGAGATTATTTGGGCAAAGTTGCCAATGCAACTTTTGTAAACCCTAGAAATGGGCAGCAATAGACTTGAGTAGATCTAGTTGAGCATAACACTCTTCCTTGATGCACCACTTTGTGTAGTGGCCTCATTTGGTCATGTGAACATGGTCACAAAAGTTGGGGTCAAGGGGAGAAAGCTGGTAGTTCAAAGTTGCTCAAATCCTTGAAATGGGCAGAAATGGTTTTGGGAGGGTTTGTCCAATATTTTGAACATGATGTTGAAACTCTTATATATGGAAAATATATGTCCACTGAGTTTCCCTGATTTTTGTCAAATATTTTTGAAACAATAAAATAATTTTTCCCTATTAAAGACCATTTCTGGCCTTAAGAAAAAGCTTTTAAATAAAATAGGAAAATAGCTTTTAAAATTATATTTTTGTGGTTTCTGGGTATCCTATATCTAATAGGTTTCAAATATACCTTTTGAAAGATTTTTCACACCTCAAATCAAGTACTTGCAGTGCAAATCTTAATTCAAGGGTTTTTGGAGAACTAATTTTAGAAAATACTTTTTGGCCAAATTATTTTTGTAGGAAAATACTATATTGCTCTATACACAAGGCATGATCATTGGACAGAAGTTTGGGGCAAGGAGATGAAGTATAGAAGGTGGAGTAGTTGACTATTAAGAGCACTTGAAAAACCACATAGAGAAAACCAACTCCAAATAAAAGCCAAATAAAGCAAAAGTTTTTGTTGGTCCAAATTTTCATGCTTTAATAATGCAAATGAAGTGTTACAAAATGCAGGGTGTGACACCAAAATCCGACAGTGCGCGGGCGGTGGAAGAGGAAGGAGAAGGGAAGCGGGTTGTGGAGTAACGGTTTTTACCACAACTTCTTAGGAAACTGAGTGCAATAATTGAGTAGTTTTGCAAACTACCAGTACTACACCTGAAACTGTTCAAAACCTATACTCCCTTGCTAGTGCGCACTTCCCGCATGAAACATTCGGCGTCGCCCTCGAGCGTCAGTGCCACATTAATGCCTGGCTAGAGCAGAGGCGACCTCTCACTGGCGCCGGCTTTGAAGTGGCACGACGGCCGAGAGAGCGCCGCTTCCCGGTGCACGCGACTGCTCCGCGTCGAGACTGGCCATAGGCCCTTTTTGGATCCATGGGTTAGAGTTAGTTTGAGCTACTTGGGGCTCAAATAGCCATGAAGTATCCAAGCATGAGGGTTTAAATTGGAGCAAGTTGCACCAAACCCACCAAAAAATACTATCCCACCCAAGAGGTGCTAACTGGAGATAGTTCTCATTGGGATGACTGGAAAATCACTTTTCTCTCTCCATCAAGTGCATTTATTGTCAATCTAACCCTATCACCCAAACACCTCTTTGGCTATAGTTAGTTCAGGGTTAGTCATGAGTTAGTCTAACCTCTAGCTAAGTTAGAGTATCAAATAGGAGCAGTATAGGACGTGCAAGTTGCTCAAAGCATACAGGCAAACTCGTACGTGAAAGGATTTTTTTCTTTTTGAAAACGGAACGTGAAAGGAATTTTTTTAGAATGCTCTTGGCATGTCGCTAACATGTGATGAGTTAACCGACCTCAATAGACGGCAAAACGCCAGCCCGCCGCACTTTGATAGAGACGAGGAGGGAGAAGCGATACATGCTGCTGGATTACTAGAGATAGGTGTCGCACGGAAGCCAAGAAATATGGTGATAGCGTGGGTTAGCTATGTACTAGTATGATGTTACTATACTGGGCTGCCATGTTTCGTACTCTTTTAGTCCACTGTGGAGATGATTGGTTAATTTTATATCGCTGAATAATATTAAATATTATGAGTGCAGACGCTCCACCACGAGGTTCCTTGCTCCTTCTCGGTCGTCCGGAATCTTTGTTCTTCCATTCTATTTTTTTACGTGAGCTTTGTTCATCCTTTTGCCAACACGCGAGACATCTAGCATCAAGGTGCACGTGTTATGCAAGGATCGTTCCATCTATATGAAGGACACATGGGACTGGAACTACGAGACGTACATGTACCCATGAGTGGATGTACGAACCTGAGTAATGTAGCGCAGTAAGTGAAGTAGAAAGGCACAATGGTATGAACATGTGTGGCCTATACGGTGTGTTTGGTTGCGTTCTCGTCTTAGCATAGTTGTTCCCTCTTCATGCATGCTCAACTCAACACCCCTCTTCATGCATGCTCTCTTCGTGCATGCTTCTAGTGTATTTGTGCTAAACTAGTGTGGACTCATGCACCCTCCATACACTCTACCAAACACCCACAAGTAGGTCGAGAAGGTAACTCTTGGGCGGTATTTGTCTCTTACTACGTACTACCACTAAATGTTGTACCTGCAATGCACGGTGATGTTATGGAGTACGTGCCTAAGTACTCTACTACTACTATATTAGTTGGAGGCACATACTAACTTTCAACTAGACGTGTATGCCTCGAGACCTTCCAACTAGACGTGTCTTTCTCTCCAGGTCGCACTTTGTATTGTTCGTACCGCTAAGTATTACTACGTGTGGTCTCTGACCTAGAAGTGGAAGAAGTGGAGACGCTCTACCACGCTGTTTTTTTGCTGGGCTCTACCACGCTGTTCATGTCCCACTCCTTTTGCTAACGTGTGGGACATCCGGCACGTGCCGTAGTTGGCACCCTTCGTCGTAAGAGTTGAAACGCTAGCATTCATCAGAAATAAAAAATAATTATAAATCAGCAGTGATTCTATTTTTTGCGAACCAATCAGCAGTGATACTATACCACGCGGTTTCCTTGCTCCTCGATATCGGAAAGAATACTTCCGTTCGCCAACATGTGGGATGTCGACCATCTGGTCCACTTGCCACGCATGCGTAACTCAAGGAGAGTCACCCGGTCGTCGCGCCCACAAGAAAAATGACTAATGGCGGTCAAATCACAGGCCCACTTCCCACTTTGAAGTTGCTCGGACGAAGGAACCATCATGACTTCGTTGAATTCCGCTTCTTGAAGAAAACTCTGTACCAGCGATCTTTGCTAGCTACAGTAGTTACTCCAACAGAGGCCTCCTTTCGTTCATACGAAAGGAATTTTATAGGAATATGAACATCATAGGAAGTGAGATGACATGCATCTCAATTTCTATAGAGAAAGAGATGCCATTTGATGCATAGGATAGGAATCTTTTCCATTTAGTCTAGGCTAATGTATTGGTAATTTGCTCTAAAAACTACAATAGTAACTAGTAGTGCCGGTACATGCTCGTACTCAGACACAGACACACCCACTAACTACTAGTACTACTACTTCTCACATGCTGGCCAAACGCCGTCGTTCTCCTTCTCGGCTTTGTCAGTGACACCCCACCGTGCTTGGATCTCAGCCGACCTCTCTGCAGTAGCGCGTGTGTCCTTTTCTTTCTTGCAGCAACGTGCCTCTCTTTTCTTGAGTGCTTTCTGACTTTTCCGCTCCCTCTGTGCGGCTTTGGAGGCCTCTTGCTCTACCGCCCATTCGGCCTTGGCATCTTCAAATTCCTCCGACATAGTTGTGAGGTCACTCTCGGTGTCAAAACTGGTGAATCTCGGGTAGCGGGTCTCGATCTGTGCGTCAAGGCTGATGGTAACAAGAAGTAAGGGACACAGATGATTACCTAGGTTTGGGCCCTCTCGATGGAGGTAAAACCCTACTTCCTGCTTGATTAATATTGATGATATTGGTAGTACAAAAGTAGATCTACCACGAGATCGTAGAGGCAAAACCCTAGGAGCTAGCCTATGATTGTATGAACGTAATTGTGATCGGCCTTCTCAGGACCAACCTCTCCGGTTTATATAGACACTAGAGAGGGCTAGGGTTTACATGGAGTCGGTTACAAGGAAAGAAATATAATATCCGGATCGCCAAGCTTGCCTTCCACACCAATGAAAGTCCCATCCAGACACGGGCCAAAGTCTTGAGTCTTGCATCTTCACGCTTCAATAGTCCGGACGTCGTACACAGTCCGACAGTCCGGATATCTCCTAATCCAGGACTCCCTCGGTATCCCCTGAACCAAGCTTCAATGACGATGAGTCCGGCGCACAATATTGTCTTCGGCATTGCAAGGCGGGTTCCTCCTCCGAATACTCCAAAGTGGTTATCGAACACGTAGACCGTGTCCGGCTCCGCAGAACGATCTTTGTATGGTATAGATCTGATTTGCTGGCAATCTTCGTGCGTCGTGCCCTTGTATCGTGGTTCGGTCCAATGTGAACCGACGTTTCCTACCCCACAACGACTCGTGTTATGAGGCAGTTTTATTGGCACGTCCCGTCGAGGCAGAGATCGTGTCCCTTCTATTACGGCATTTTCCATCTATATGAGCGTGCATGACCCCACAACGGCCGTTGGTATTACCCCGTGTGTTTTATATAAACCTCAAACGGTCACACCGGGGACCCTTGATATTCACCCTCTTTATAAAGGGGTCGAGACCTTCATCGCGCCTTCTCGCACCTCGAGTTCTAACACACAAAACCTAAGCTCCATCCCTCCGGAATCCGCCAGTATGTCCGGATCTGATCCTCAAGGCCGGTGGGTCGCCTCCTCGATCGAGGAGAAGGGCATTGCGAAGCTTAGGGAGGTCGGATACCTAACCGCAGATATCCAGCACAGGCTTCCTGCTCCAGGGCAAGTTATCCCCATGCCGGAGCCCAATGAGTGTGTTGTTTTTGTCCCACACTTCCTCCGTGGTTTGGGTTTCACCCTCCATCCCTTCGTGAGGGCGCTCATGTTCTATTATGGACTGGATTTTCATGATCTGGCTCCAGATTCTATCCTCCATATCTCGTCGTTCATTATCGTGTGCGAGGCTTTTCTCCATGTCACGCCACACTTCGGCTTATGGCTAAAGACCTTTAATGTGAAGCCGAAGATGATCGAGGGGCAACACGTGGAGTGCGGAGGTGCCGTAATAAGCAGAAACGCCGATACCCCATGGCCGGAGGGTTCTCTCCCAAAAGTATCTGACGTATGGCAGCGGAGGTTTTTTTATGCTATGGCCCCAAGGGGCACAAAGTGGGTAGCTGCCCCCGAGTTCCGCTCGGGCCCCCCGTTGCAGTTGGCTTCCTGGACAGACGTAGGACATAATTGGGGACCCGCAGGCGACGTACCAATACTGCAGAACCGCATCCGTGAGCTTCTCGAGAGGGATATCAACCTTGTCAGCGTAATGCAAGTGATGTTAATCCGGCGGATGTTGTCGTGCCAGGGCCGGCCTCTTCGGATGTGGGAGTTCAATCCGGAGGGTCCGCGGACCATGAAGAACTTCTTCGGCTTAAAGCCTGAAGAGATGTGCAAATTGTTCTTTGGACGGAAGGTAGCGTGTCCGGATACCACCAAGGACGCGGGTCTAAGCTGCAATCGCCTGGATACTCAAGTAAGTAGCCTTGATACCGGACACCCTGTTTTGTATTTGTCATACTTGTTTATTCTGAACATCATACCCGTCCAGGAGTGGCTCAGCAAGGCGGAGAGAATCAGGTGTCCGGCACCACTTCCCGAAGGCTCGCCCACCCCTACCGTGGCCAAGATGCTCGACCGGGTACTCAGCAGAATGCCCTCGGGGAAAGACAAGGGGAAGAATGAGAAATCCGAACCCCACATACTACGCATCCGAACAGGGGATAGTCGGGGAGGAGAGGTCGAGGCCGCCTCCCCACGCGGGAAGAAAAGGGCCGCCTCCGAAGATTTGGAGGCAGAGATGCCCAAATTGGGGAAAAAGGGATCCCCAGGGGTCCTTGCCCCGACAGGCACCCTCACCGCATCATGCCCTCCAACGGGCCAGCCCTCCAACGAGTCATAAGTCAATCATTAACTTAAAGGTACTGTATTTCTCCTGGATCAATGACCAGGACTCAACTTTTTGCAGTCCGGCTGGCAGCTCTTCTCAACAGGGATCGTCTTCGGGCGACCTTCCTCCGGAGATGATGGAGAGCGAGACCCCACCCGCCTCTCGGGTTCTTGACGTGGGCGACACCGAGGTGTCGTCACGGAGGAGCCCGGATCCGCCAAGGTCGGAAGCCAATACGTCAGCCGCCCTGAGTCCGGATGTACTGACGGGCTTACTGGAGCGAGCTGCACTCTCAGAGGAGCACCGCTCATTATTGGGCAGAGTGCTCAAGAAGATTTCATCCGCTACAAGCGGTTTGAATGAAGCATTCACAAGCCTGCTCAAAGGCTTTGAGGTATGTAATGGAGAACTCACTATTTCTTTGGTTGTAAGGCACGCGCTAGGTGTGCTCCATATAGATAGTAGCCCCTGAGACTCTAGTTGCCCGCCCTAGGCGGCAAACGAGGGATCATAAACCAATGATAGTGCTGTAAATGTGTGCAGGTACCTGTGGGTCCGGCCGCCGGCCCGTCCGTTGAAGTTGCGGAACTATCGAGGCAAATTGGGTCGATTAATGTCGATATTACTCTTTTGAATGAGTGGCTGGATACATCACAAGGAATGTGGCCTGTCTCCCATTGCATAGGAAAATATTAAGGTGGCATGTATTAATATAATTTGTTCGGACTGCAGATGGTGCTGCTGCCGTGGAGGCCCTAAGGGCTGAACTTGCTCTAGCCAAGGAATAAGCTCGGGTGAGCAATGCGGCTGCCCTAAAGGCGGCCGAGCAATTGAGAGCCGAACTGGCTGCTCATCGCCGAAGCGAGGAAAAGATAGCTGAAATGGCTATCGAGTTAAAACATGCCGCTGACCGGTATGAGCTCCTGAAGAAGGAGCATTAAGATAAATCTTCTGGCCTGAGCAAGGCGCCGAATGCCACCAAGGAAATACGGACCGAGCTTAGGTGTGCGTGGGAGGAGCTTCAACAGGCCGGAAAAATCGCGGCTGGAGGCTCCTATTTGCTGCGGACGAAGTTCTTCGATCCGAAGTACGCTCCCCTTGATGGGCACTGGAGCTCGCCGGACGCATACGCGGACCTGGCAATGAGTACGGCTAATGCTATGGAGTTCTTCAAAGATCAGGGTGAAAAGGAGGCGGAGAAGCTTTTTTGGTCGCAGTTCCATGCTCCCATGCGCCCACTACCGTTAAGTGATAAGATGGCTGTTGTGGCGGAGCTTCACAGGCTGTCCGGGCTTGTGATGCGGTCTGTGATAGATCATATTTGGCCGAAGGAGCCTATGTCGGACAGCTAGTTTGGTTTAGTGCAAAAGTTCCTTAGGGTCGTGCCCCGGATCGATGCCATGAGGAGGTCAGCATGCATAGAGGGTGCGCTGATGGCCCTTGCACGTGTTAAAGCATATTGGACGGATGTGGATGCCACTATGATAGCGTCTCAGGATCCGGTAGGGGGTTAATAGCCGGCCAGGCACTACTTGGCGCAGGTCACGGAGGGTGCCTGCCTGATAGAGGCGCAGTGCCCGAAGGATCTTCTCTTCAAGTGATGATTCAAATTATTGTAAAAACATTTTGATTAGAAGGTTATATTTATATTTTGTGTCTGAAAATATGATTGTGTTCCCTGTGCTGCTGTTTATATATATATATATATATATATATATATATATAATATATGTGTGTGTGTGTGTGTGTGTGTGTGTGTGTGTGTGTGTGTGTGTGTGTGTGTGTAATCCGAAAGATAGCAGTCGTTGGCTTCAGCCCCCATGCATACAATGCGGGGGTGTTCGCGAAAAAATGTGCCTGATCACTCTTTATCCAATGTCTTGGTCTGGCAAGTAGGTGATCGCACGTTGAACTAGGCAACCAGACTATATAGATGTAACACTTTCGCTTAGCCGCGGGATTCTAATATTGGGGCTACTATGTAGCACCTGGTACCATCGCGTGCATCCGAATCGGTAGCGTATGTACTGGCGGCAAATGGCCCGCCGTTAAAGGCGGAGGAATCCTAGAGATTCCGGTGAGTAATCGAGTATTTGATCAGTCTCTCGCTGTATAATGATGGTCAGTTTTCGGCTTTCTCTACTGAGGTGCTCATCCAGAATAACCAGGGCACAATCACAGTAGTTCTTCTTTGGCTACCTTAGCCGATTATAAAGGAACGTAAGGCGGCAAACCCAGTAGTCGGGCAATCCCAACATTTGACCAAAGACATGATTCGGAACTGATGCATATAAGGCCAAACACGTGACGCCGAACACTCCCGAAGGTATTCGGACTTTCTAACAGATGATGAGCTCAAGAATGCCCATTCATTATAAACCCTATATGTCCAGGTGCGTGCATTAATCTGTCGTGGCGCAATGCCAAAAATGGCAGTATCCTCTGTGGGTATGGAACCCGTGGGATGATGAAACAACAAGAGGAAATAGAAAAGGTTTACACAGGGGCTTAATCTAAATAGAAACCTGTTGTACGGGGCCCTGCTGCACGTCTGCGCCTTTGTCTCCGTTGTGCCGCATCCTAGAATGGTATCGCGCGAGTGTTGTCTGCAAAAAAAGGGGATCTCATAGAAGAGTGCAACCTAAGTGTGCGATGGACAGTAGAAAATGTAAACTGCTGGCCTGCCAATAAGGTTGAGCCGAGAGCGTGGGGCTTTATTATTAGCCCCCGGTGTCCACTATAGGATTACATACAATGCCCTGGTTTAATGTGGGCTGCCGGACTCGTCTAACCGTGTCCGTGGTCTTACTGACCTGGTATAATTTTGTTAGAGGCCACTTATAGTCCGGCCGCTAGGGCCGTCGCGTATTCCTCTGCACGCGAAAAGCGCTCCGTTGTTCCGCTAACGGTGATGACACTGCATGGACTAGGCATCTTGAGTGTAAGGGAGCCATAGTGCAGCAATGCGTTGAAGCGGGCGAAGGCCATTCTTCCAAGCAATGCTTGATAACTACTTTGGAAGGGTGCAATGATGAAGATTAGTTCTTCGCTTCTGGAGTTACCTGGAGAGCCGAATGTTACCTCCAGTTTCATGGAGCCCTTGCTATAGGCTTCAACGCCTGGTATCACCCCTTCAAAGGTGGCGTCAATCTTGCTGATTCTGGATGAGTCTATCCCCATCATGCGGACAGTGTCCTCATGTATTAAATTGAGACTGCTACCACCGTCCATGAGGACGTGAGTGAGATGGTATCCGTCAATTATTGGGTCAAGCACCAAGGCATTTGATCCTTCGCGCCGAATACTAGTTCGGCCATCCCGGCGATCGAAGGTGATCGAACAAGACATCCAGTAGTTAGGTGTGGGTACGATGGGCTCTATATCGCGTGCGCCTTTATGGGCGCGTTCGTGCCTTCCCGAGGATGTGCGAGTCGCGTGGATCATGTTCACTGTTTTAATCTCTGGCGGGAATGTTTTCTGTCCCCCAGTGTTCGGTTGGCGAGGTCATCCTCGTCTTCACTTGGTGTTTCCCTTCCCTTGTGTTCGGCGTTTAGTTTGCTCGCCTGCTTGAAGACCCAGCACTCTCTGTGCGTCTGGTTCGCAGGTTTGTCGGGGGTGCCATGAATTTGGCATAGTCTGTCCAGAACTCTGTTCAAACCGGACGGTCCCTCTTTACTTCCCTTAGGTTTCTTATTTTGCTGGTTAGGTCAAGAGCCTCGGAATCCGGCATTAACCGTGGTGCTGTCCAGGCTCTCTTCCTTGTTTTGGCATTTGTTTTTATTACGCCGTGGCTTCCCGCTGCCATCCCTTAATTCGGATGTGCTGGGGCCGCTGGTGCCTTTGCGGGCGAGCCAGCTATCTTCTCCCGCGCAAAAGCGGATCATAAGGCTTGTTAGGGCTGCCATTGTCCTTGGCTTTTCTTGGCCGAGGTGTCTGGCGAGCCACTCGTACCGGATGCTGTGCTTGAATGCCACTAAGGCTTCGGCATACGGGCAGTCAACGATTTGATTCTTCTTAGTGAGGAATCTGTTCCAAAGCTTGCGGGCGGACTCTCCGGGTTGTTGGATTATGTGACTTAAATCGTCAGCATCCGGAGGCTGGACATAAGTCCCTTGAAAATTGGCCCTGAAAGCGTCCTCTAGTTCCTCCCAGCTCCTGATTGAATTTTTAGGGCGACTTTTCAACCAATGCCGAGCCGGTCCCTTCAGTTTGTGTCACACCCTGCATTTTGTAACACTTCATTTGCATTATTAAAGCATGAAAATTTGGACCAACAAAAACTTTTGCTTTATTTGGCTTTTATTTGGAGTTGGTTTTCTCTCTGTGGTTTTTCAAGTCCTCTTAATAGTCAACTACTTCACCTTCTATACTTCCTCTCCTTGCTCCAAACTTCTGTCCAATGATCATGCCATGTGTATAGAGCAATATAGTATTTTCCTACAAAAATAATTTGGCCAAAAAGTATTTTCTAGAATTAGCTTTCCAAAAACCCTTGAATTAAGATTTGCACTGCAAGTACTTGATTTGAGGTGTGAAAAATCTTTCAAAAAGTATATTTGAAACCTGTTAGATATAGGATACCCAGAAACCACAAAAATATAATTTTAAAAGCTATTTTTCTATTTTATTTAAAAGCTTTTTCTTAAGGCCAAAAATGGTCTTTAATTGGAAAGAAATTATTTTATTGTTTCGAAAATATTTGACAAAAATCAGGGACACTCAGTGGACACATATTGTCCATATATAAGAGTTTCAACACATGGTCATGTTCAAAATATTGGACAAAACCTCCCAAAACCATTTCTACAGGAAATATTTTCACAAAAATCCAAGAAAAATCCAGCAAGTCACAAATGCATATTGTGATCACCTTGCAAAGCCTCATGTCAATCAAAGTCATTTTGGTTCACCAAAAGGCCCCAAAACCCTCTCTGACCAGAATCAAGTTTGAGCAACTTTGTACTACCTACTTTCTCCCCTTGACCCCAACTTTTGTGAGCATGTTCACATGACCAAATGAGGACACTACACAAAGTGGTGCATCAAGGAGAAGTGTTATGCTCAACTAGATCTACTCAAGTCTATTTCTGCCCATTTCTAGGGTTTACAAAAGTTGCATTGGCAACTTTGCCCAAATAATCTCCAAATTGGTGGAAGGATATACTTATATGAGTCATTTCACCTTGTGGAGTCTCATGGCATTTGAAGTTCATTTGCTCAACCAATCAAGCATCAAACACCTTTTGGCATTTTGCAAAAACCAATGTTTTGACGCCTTCCACTATTCTTGGTGAGCTCTAATTTTTACCACAGCCCCTTCTAGTCATATTTTACCTCCAGTAGGTTTTCCTAGCCCAAACTCAATTGTTGGGGGGTTGAAAACCTCTTTCTCCCTCTCTGGACAGCCATTTTCTCCCTCTTCCTCACCTCCCTCCTCCATCCAGTGGCCATCCAGGGCATCCAATGCCCCTCCCCATTTGTTTACTTCCCCATAGAGCCCCCAGACACTAGAGGCCAAGCCCAGAGCGCGGGAAAAATGGCCATGCCGGCCATATGCACGCTCTAGCTGCCTTCTGATCAAGACCACTAGTAGCCGCCCCTTCGGCCGTTCCGGCCACCTCGGCTGTCACATCCCTAGTTCTGGTATGCTCAAGGCTAGCTAGTCATTTGTGCATCATGTTCAAATTCTATTTAAATTTGAATTGGGGATTTGTGAAACCCTCGAATCATCTCTAAAATGGCCCAAACAAAAGTGCTCCAAAAGGTCAAGAAAATGCTCATGTTGCTCTCTGAAAATATTGGACAGACATAAAAATCAAACCAATATTTTTAGGAGCTCATAATTATTTATTTTGGGCATTTGAAATTAATGCAGTAAATATTTGCTTTGGATATATATAGTTATATATATACAATATTGTCCAAAAATTATGCTAGTTGATGAGGAGCTCTGGTATAATGCCACTAGCTCCTGCAAAAATTGGCATAAGAAAATAAAATGGTTTAGTATTTTATTTAAACCAAACAAATGTCAGAAGAATAGAAAAAAGAAATAAGCAGGAAAAACTTACAGCGCTTACCTCCTGTGCAGCCACAGGCGCCCAAGTGGCCAGCCCAATGACAACCAGCCTGCTGGCGCCTCTGTCGTCTTCCTCCCCTGCTTAAAAGCAGCTGCGTGGCCGGCATGCCGCAGCCGCGCCATGGCCTCCTGCCTGCCTGTCCTCCCCTCCGTCACCCTGGATGCCCCACACGTCGCCACGCACCCCCCCGGACCCTCTCACTCTCCCGTGCCCTTTCCCTCCTCTCCCTCGCTCTCTCTCTCGCGCGCCCGAGAATCGCCGTCGCCGCCGCTCGCTGTTGCCGCGCTCCCCGCCGTCCCCTCGCTTCTCTGACACGCACAGGAGCTCCGCCTCCTCCCTCTGAAGCTCTCCGCCGAGCCACGCAAGCCGGGACGCCCCGTGGAGCCGTCACCGCCGTCTTCTCCAACCCAGGCCGCCCGAGATCGCCGGCGCCCGTCCGTCGTCTCCGTCTCTTCCCCGAGCTCGCTGAAGACGCCACCGGAACCCCAGTGAGCTCCTGCCCCGTCCCCCTCTCTCCATTTCCCCGTTCTCGCGCCGTAGCTCCCGTTCCCCACCATGGCCGTAACACCTCGCCGCCGTCCATGTCGCCGCCGTCGTGCTACTTGCCGTAGCTCACGCCCGAGCATGCCAACGTGCTCAGCTGCCTCCCAGCAAGCCAACGCCGCTGCCCGCAGCCCCTGCCGTGCACCACAGCTCTGCGCGCGCACTTGGCCGAACTCCGGCCACCGCCTCGAGCTTGTTTCCGGCGAGCTCCGGCACCCCCACGGTCTCCCGCGTGTCCCACTGGATGCGCGCGAGCCTGGGCTTCGCGTAGGTGGTCTCCGCCGCCCGAATGGTCGCCGGAACGGCGATTCCGAGCCCCTCCGCCGCGCTCGACCTCGCCGGCGGGATTGACCGGGTCAACCCACGCTAACCAACCCCCAGTTGACCAGTTTTGACCCGCGTGGGTCAATGACAGGTGGGGCCCGGCTCTGCTAATCTTTAGCTTAGGATAAGTTTAAAACTAATTAAATCTGTTAACTAACTATAACAATGACGTGTGGGCCCTTGCGTCGGGTTTATTTGGTCGATGCCGTTGATCGCTTGACGCGATCTTGGCGTCTTCTTGTGCGATTATTTATTTTCTGGAATTATTTTTAAACAGGAAATCCCAGAAAATATTCAAAACTTCAAAAATTCATATCAATTCAACCGTAACTCAGATTGAAATAAGTTATATATGAAAAATTATCAGAAAAATGCAATCTATGCATCTGTACTAGTTTCATGCATGAAAAACCAACTTATACATACTGTATAGGTGAAAACACATAAATGGCATTTATAAAGACTTTGCTTGGAGTTGCATTTGAATTCTTGATTCAAATGGACTTCAAGCAAATGAATGCTAGCTGCATTACCTCAAACAGCATCACATCTATATGCCATGATCATGCATCATATTGTTGCATATGCTTGTGTTTTGATTGTTGGCACCGTTCCTTCTCGATAGGTCCTGCTCCAGAGAGTGCTCGAGAGTACCTGTCTATGAAGCAGTGCCTTCCTTGTTGATCTACCAGGCAAGCAAACCCCCCCTTGTTCATTCCGATAAAATCCTACTCTCTCGCTCCTGCTCTCAGTTATTGCATTAGGACAACAACGAATCATTTGCTACTTTGTGCTGCGGTAGTTGAACCCATTCCTCTGCATGACCTGTCATTGCCACAGTAAATAGTTAAAACCCACTGGCATGTGTAGGAGTTGATTGAGCCATGTTGTGTTCCTACCATGCTATCCCTGCTATTGCTTAGAGTTGTGTCAGGTCTGATTCATTGGGAATGAATTGGAGTGTTATGAGTTGATCTGGTGCTGAAAGTTAAGTGTGTGAACACGATTTGGTAAAGGTAGCGGTGAGAGGCCATGTAGGAGTACATGGTGGGTTGTCTCACTGGAACCGTCCTTAAGCACTGAGTTCTATGCATGTTGTCCAATAACTCGGCCCCTCTCGACTTATTAACCAACTTGATCTCTGTCCAGGAGTCGCAACTAGTTTCTGGTGTTTGTAGGTAGTGTTAGTAGTCTACCAAGTGGCACCCGGCCAGGTGGGCTTGGGACAGACTAGGCACAAGTGGCACGGTGTACCAAGCATAGATCCATCCGGCGAGGTGGGCTTGGGAACCCTGTTCACGTCGTTTGGGGCCGTGGCGACACCCGGCGGATCTCCTTGCGGATGGAACCGAATAGGCGATAAACACAGGCTAGAGTCTTGTGTGGTTAGTCGGTCGTGGCCGACTCCCTCGCCAGGCTTCCGCTTGAAGGTTGCCAAGATACACGTTATGTACATGGTGGTAAGTGGCGAGAGCGTGTGTGAAGAAGTACACCCCTGCAGGGTTAACATGATCTATTGAATAGCGGGTCATGCGGATATGGACTTCTTGGATGCTTACATGGTACATAGACAACTTGAAGTGGATACTCTAAAATGCTCAAGACAAGTGTGAGTGCTATGGATGGCCTTCTCGTAGGGAGACGGGGATGAATCCATAGTAGTGTATTGTCTGGTGATTAGTGGACTCGTGTGCGCCATATCACCTCAAAGAAGTTCTGGTAGTCGTAGAACACGATAGCCACAGAGTCAAAGTTGGCTTGCTGCAACTAAACCCCAAATTACCCTCTTGATACAAATGCATGTATGATAGGATCTGATGTAAGTCTTGCTGAGTACCTTTGTACTCATGTTGCTTTATTTATGTTTTTGCAGCGGAGACTTCGGTCTTACTAGTGTTCTCGTGGACTTGACGAGTAGCTTGTACCTCAGCTCGATCTTGATCGGATGTTGTAGATAGTCGAGCTCTTGACCTTTTTCATTTGTAGATGTCTGTACCTGGACATGTAATGCTTCCGCTTGTTGCTTGTATGCTCTGTATGATGGGTCTTGTGACCCCGCTTGCAATAAATGCTATGATGGCTCTTTGAGCCTTATCTATATGAGTTGTTGAGTTATGCTGTGATGCCATGTTGTACAGCACATACTTGCATGTTATGCGTACGTGTAATGTGTATTGCTATGTGTGGGATCTGACTATCTAGTTGTTTATCCTTAGTAGCCTCTCTATCATATGGATGCTAGCGACACTATCATATACATGTGCCAAAAGGCGCAAACGGTCCCGGGCAAAGGTAAGGCGACACCCGTGGGGATACCATGCGTGAGGCCGCAAAGTGATATGAGGTGTTACATGCTAGATCGATGTGGCATCGAGTCGAGGTCCTGACATCGGCCCTCCCCCTCACGCCAACCGATATGCCTCGACGTCCGCGACACGCCACAGCGCTGTCCCCCTTCTCTCTCCTCCTCCCCGCGCCTCCGCGCTAACGAACAAGGGCCGCCCGAGCGCACCAGTGAGCGTGCTCACACGCGCGGTGCCTCTGGCCCCTGCTCCCTCTCTCTCTTCTTCCCCTGGGCATAGTCGACCTCCCCGAGCCCTTCCACACTCACCAATCGCTCTCTGCACCACCAAAACCTCCTCCTGCACCCACAGTTCGCCTCCAAAGCCGCCCGAGCTCGAGATCGAGCTCGAGCTCCGCCGCGTCGGCTCGCCGGAGTTCGCGAGGTATAAGCCTCCCCCGCTCCTCCTTTGCCTCGATCTGGAGCCCCTGCATCCCCCTGACCCTTTTCCCCTCGTTTCCCCTCTCTGTAGCTGCTGGAAACGGCCGGAGCTACCGCCTCCCGAAGCCCCTCCGCCGCGAACCTCGTTGCCGGCAAACCAGGCATCCCCGCCGGCCGAGTCCACCACGCACCGACGTGCGGCGGCCCCCTGAAGCCATCCCCACACTCGCCGGAGCTCGCCATGGCCCGGATCACCGCCGGTGAGCACGCCGGCCCTCTGGTCGCGAGGTCAGAGATGACAGGCGAGCCCCGCCCGTCATCCTCACCTCTCTCTCGCCCCCTCTCTCTCCCACTGGCAGCTAGGCCCCGCCCGTCAGGTTTAAAATCCTGGCGCGCGCGCGCGCTGGCTCGGCTGGGCCGGCCTGCTGGCTGGGCACTGCCTGCGGGCTGTTTCAGCCCAGCAGAGCACGGTGCCCTTTCTCTTTTCTTTTCGTCACTTTTTCCAAAAATTCCACAGGATTAAATAATAATCCAAATGCAACAATTCCAATTCCTAAATTCCTAGAATATTGCAACCTATTTAATGGTGCAACTTTCATTCAAATCCAACCAACTTTTATGTACTGTTCAAATTTAAATTCAAATTTGAGCAGTTTAATCTCTGTTTGGAAATTCATATACCCTCTTGTATAACTCCAAATCCAAAACTAAGAATTCCTCCCTTCTTAGTTTTCAGCCTAGTATTTTACAAAAATAAGTTGACATTTTTCTGAGGACTTTGGTTTTTCTGTTTTACTATTGCCTTATTTTCTCGTTATTATTTTGCGACGATAGATTGCGTTGCTGACGAAGGAGTTGGACCAGAAGACTTTGAAGACCCCAAAGACTTTGTTGAGCCAGGCAAGCAGCCCTTTGACCATGTCTATGGCACCTTTTTATGCATGTCATATATTACCTTATCGTTGTTGCAACAGAATCATGATGGGGTGATAACCACTTCGATGGTTGCCACCATACCTCCTCGTTGATACTTGCATTGCTCATGACCCTACCTTCTTATGAGGGTTGTGCCGGTGGGAGTATATAGGATGCTAAGTAGTTTGCTACGCAAAAAGGGACGGGAATATGCATGTGATGGAGACAAAGTATTTTCAAAAGACTTTTTCGAAAACCCCATCGGGTGCCACTTATGCCCGAGGGAGATGATGAAATGGGTAACCACTTGATGACGAAGTGGTGTACCGAGGCAAGTGTGTGTGTTGTTTTCAAAACGGATTAGATTTAAGATTTGTGTTGTCCCAACCTTACATGCGCAACCACTCTACCCTTATATGGGAAAGGGCATTATTGATTACCTAGGTCGATACTAGCTTGGAGCCGCATTACTAGTGACGGGGAGAGTTAGTGCTCTCTCTCGGGGCGGGTCGTGCTGTAGGGCGGCCATGACTGTCTTTACAACACGGACACACCGTTGGTACCCGTGCTGTGGTATGTGATGAATATGGGAGCGAGGCTCCACAACTTTATGATGTGAAATGTTGGGCACGGGATTACTACCAATCAGTGGACTCCATGTTAGTGTCGTCTAGGGAAAGGTAGTGATCGGTGCTTACCCCGGTACTTGAGGTACCGCTGGTCGTGGATGACACGGAAGTTCCCGGTTCTTGTGGAGTGCGATGTGAAACCTCTGCGAGTGTAAAACTATTCGAATAGCCGTGTCCACGGTCAAGGACAGTTGGGTAACCGCTCTTGGGCTACGTCCACTTGTTTACAAACCAAGTGTGTGTGTTGATAAAAATGACTTGGGTAACCGCTCTTGGGCTACGTCGAACTGGCCGAACCCCCTCTACGTTGTGCATGGGCCCCCTTTTATAGCGCAAGGGGTCACCGACAGGTGTCAACGTAGGAGAAAGGGGTAAAAAGGTAAAAGAGGTGGTAGTTGGAGCAGTCTTGGGAACAAGAAGCTACTGATGCATGAGCAGTGGTTTCTACCTACTTTTGACAGAGGGGGACAAGGGCATTTAATGCCCGTCGCCGTCGACCCCAAAAGCTCCCGCCCTTGCGTCTCCGTCTGCCACGGCGATGGATCCACCACCGTGAAATGCCACCGTGTCCCCCAGGCTGCACAGCCACCCGCCACGCGTCCTGAAAGGCCCGTGGCGGCGCGTGGGCGATGAGCTGGGCGCGAGCACACAAGCGCAGCTCTCCGGCAAGCGCCTTGCCGGGGTCTTGATCTTGCCGGGCCCGGGAGCTTGCCGGGCTCTGTAACTTGTCGCTTCCCGGGCCCTCGCCGTGACGCGTATAGCGCCGAGGCGTGTCTTGTCTGTTGTAGTCTTCTAGTCTTCCCGGCGAGCTCCTCTCGCCGGGGTCGTGCGTGGGTGATGTGATCTTGAGCCTGAATGGCCTTCCCGGCAAGCTCCGCTTGCCGGGGTCTTGATCTTCTGTCTTGCATATTTTGTTCTTCCTTCCCGGCAAGCTCCTCTTGCCGGGGCCCTCGTTCTCTTGGTTAGCACTTTGTTCTTGAATGGCAGTAACAAAGCATGGGGGAGGGTTTTGGCGGACGCCCGGCAAGCCCCGCCATGGGAATCTTCGCGATGCGCCGTGCACAAGTTCGGGGTACTAGGGCACCCCTGTTTTAGTACACCGACACCGGTCTTCGCCATGGCCGACGCTCCGCCCAAGTCTGGCGCTTCCCGCGTCCAGCGCGACCACCTCTGGGCGCGGCGTGGGACGGGGCATCCGCCCAGACCACCGGCCTGGCCCCGGGCGCTCGCCGTCTGCCCCATGCCTCTGCCCATCGGGGGGAAGAAGGAGGAGGCGGGAGAGAGAGAGAGAGTTGGTGCGGGACCCGCAGGTTAGCGACCCAGCAGGCGGGCCCCGCCCGTTTAAGTGGAAACGGACCGGGTGTAAAGCCGCTTCCTGCGCAGCGAAGGCATACTCCGTCAGGGGCGCCTCCGATGTCACCCTCCTCGCCCGCGCGGCTGAGCCAGCGGGCCGGCCCACTTCTATCCTGCGCCCTGTGCACGCTTTGGGTAAACCCTAAACCTTGGTCTTTTTCTTTTTCCAGTCAACTTCAAAAATCAACAAATAAATCAAATCAACTCCAAATTTGATGATTCAAATTTCTAGTGACTCTATAAATCATGATTTATCCGATGATGCTACATGCACCTTTTTCCATAGACATTTTCTTCACAAATATTTATCAAATCCTATTTTTCCTATTTCTGTGATGAACTTTAGAAAATCACAGAGAGCTCACAATTGATCCAAATGCCATGATTCAAATTCCTAGATGCTTCTAAGTTCATAACTTAGTTTATGAACATTTTTATTAATACCTTCTGTGCCCCACAATATAATGAGCCATTTCTTCATATTTGTCAACTTTGCAAATTCATAAGAAATTCATTTGAACTCCAAATCCAGTGAAACCAAATCCTAGATGCTTATAAAATCATCCTTTGTTAAATGGGTGCCTTTGCTCATTTTTCAAAAATATATTTTGTACACTTCTTGCAAATCCACAAATCCCTTGTTTCCATCATATTGAAATGTTCAGAGATGTCCATTCATCAAATCCCAATGAAACCACTTTGGTCACTCCTCATATGACCAGAGGTATCCTAGAAAAGTCCAACTAACATTTTAAGAGCACTTTTATTTCCTGCCTTGTTGTGTTGCTTATTGTGTTTGTTTCTGACGTTAGTTGACGAAGTAGACGGAGTACTTGGAGAAGGACCAGAAGATTTCAAGACTCTGATGAACCAGGCAAGCAGCCCTTTGACCATGTCTATGAAACCTTTTTGTGCATGCCATATAGCTCTTATTTGTCGTTGCATCGGAATCATGATGAGATGGTGAACCACGTGGGTTGGTTGCCTTTGTTACTTCCTAGTTGATACTTGCATTGTGCATGACCCTACCTTCTTATGAGGGTTATGCCGGTGAGAGTAGATAGGATGCTAAAGTAGATGCTACGCAAAAGGGATGGGTATATGCATGGTGAAGGAGACTAAGTGATTTCAAAAGTCTTTTCGAAAACCCCGTCGGGTGCCACTTATGCCCGAGGGAGACGATGAGATGGGTAACCACTTGATGACGAAGTGGTGTACCGAGGCAAGTGTGTGTGTTGTTTTCGAAAACGGATTGGTCGAAGTTCCGACCGTTATTCCAACCTTACATGCGCAACCACTCTACCCTTATATGGGAAAGGGCATTATTGATTACCTAGACCGATACTAGCTTGGAGCCCGCATTACTAGTGACGGGAGAGTTGTTGGTGCACTCTCTCGGGACGGGGTCGTGCCAGGTAGGGCGGACAAGAACATTTTTATGGGGCACCGGACACACCGTTGGGACCCCGTGCCAGTATGTGATGAATATCGGAGCGATGCTCCACAATTTTAAGATGTGAAATGTTGGGTACGGGGGTTACTACCAATCGAGTGGACTCCATGTTAGTGTCGTCTAGGGAAAGGTAGTGATCGGGTGCTTACCCCAGGTACTTGAGGTACCGCGGGTCGTGGATGACACGGAAGTTCCCCGGATCTTGTGTGTACAGTGTGCAACCTCTGCAGAGTGTAAAACTATTCGAATAGCCGTGTCCACGGTCAAGGACAGTTGGGTAACCGCTCTTGGGCTACGTCCACTTGTTTACAAACCAAGTGTGTGTGTTGATAAAAATGACTTGGGTCAAGTCAAGGGACTTGACATGATTGAGATGGGTTGGTGCCCGCTCTATTTATGTTGATACCTGTAACCTGTCCTCATGGTTACTTGAATTCTCTTGATGCATGCCTTACAAAGTTGTTGAACATGTCGTTGCACTCAAAACTAGCTTTCTGCAAAAATTTACCTATGTCAAGGATTGTTGTATCTTGAACCAAAACATGGTTGCTTGCGAGTACATTCAAACGTACTCACTGGCTTGTCCCTGGCTATTTACTTGGCCAGGCTTGAAAGAACAGAATATGATGAAGAATACTTCGGCGACAAGCATGCGAGCTAGGACGCTTCCCAGTCAGAATGCCTGTAGGGTTAAGGCAGATGGCATGGGTCCAAGTTATCGACGAAGATTTCCGCTGCGATGATATGCTCAAGACTTGACCATAATGGTCCTACTTGTGTAAAACGGTATGTATGGATGTAAGACTCTTGTTATTCACCTTCTGTGTGTTCAGTGAGCATTGATCTCGGGATCATCAGACACGCAGCATTCGGTGATCACGACTTATGAGTCGGGGTCCCCACAGAGCTGGTATCAGAGCCATCCTGACTGTAGGAAGCCATAGTTAGCATGGTCGTTAGTTAGGGTAAAACTATTTCCAAAACTACTACTAGTTTTCAAAACTATCTGTACTTCTCTTCCCTTCTCAGTTTTTCGAAAACTAAGGTATACTTTCCTTATTGATCTCTTCCCCTTCAAAACCTTTGGTCGCTAGAACCCTTATGCCCATGACCACTGGATTCCTTGTAATCCTCGTGGATAATCTAGAAGGAAGATGCCTTGCCAAACATTCACCCACATCTCCTGAACACAAGATTGGCGACATCACAACAACATGATACCAACAGAAGATACATCCTCAAGGAATGAGGACCTGAAGACCCAGGAGATGGTGACACCCTTGACACTGCCCCAAGATGATGCAACCTTAGCCTACGATGATCAGGGCATAGAATATGCAAGATCATGATATACATCGCTAATAGAGTAACCCTGTCACTGTCGTTGTTGTATCGGCAACCACCGGTGGATGAGAACCTAGCCATTTGGTCCGCCTCATGATAGTGAGCAGGAAAATGGTTCTCTTTATCCCCCACTCTCGTTGACGATATTGTCAACAATGTGTCCGACAGATTGGGCCTCTATTATGCCTTGTTAAATGTCATTGCATAAAGGAGTGCCACCTGGAACCACCAACACCTTAAAAAGGCAAAAGTGATCGTCATGATTAAGAAGACAAGAGAAGACCAAGTCAATGCCAGCTACGAGGAGCCACCGTCACCCCATCACTTCAACATGCGAGAAGTTGCTGAAGACTCTTCAGGCTCAACCTGGATCGTTTTGTCAAACAACTACAGGAGACATAGCGACACCTGAGGAAAACTCAGAAGACTGCATGAGGCACAAGGCACGACTACTGAGTCCGAGAACCCCTAGGGTAGGATGAGTCGTGTACCCCCTATGCGTAGTCGAGTCCGTATGGTAGTTCGAATAGAACCATGATTGTGTGTTGCTTGTTTTTTTGATTTGTTTATGTTTTGATATCAGTCGCCCTTTTGTCCTAGGCAACAAGTACGCAACTATATCACCTGCCTTATTATGTTGTTTGTGTTTGGCCCTTTTTGGCACTTGTTTGTTTGCACTTGCACTATAGAACACCCTTTAGGCATTCCCCTCCTCTATGCTACTTTTCCCTCTCACCTTTCTCCTCAACTGAAGACAAGCAAGACAATATGCACCAAGGATTCCACCTCGGCGACCAACAAGCACTGAAGACTTTTGCTACAACCTCGTTGACCAAGTGCAGCCCCTTAGAGTTATGGTTGCCCCTCAAGACTAGAAACCCATTCCTAGACCCTTCGAGACTTCACGAGACACCAAAGCTCGAATCCTTAACCATGACCTTAACCTACGGAATTGCAAGAGAACCTGTTAAGCCTCCGTAACCTTGCTTATCATTGGGTTCATTATGGAACTAGTGGACATAGTGAACAAGCACATTATCATCCTAATATAGCACCAGGACTGACGATGCCATAGGGAGGACCAATCTGAGGATATAGGAATAGAGGGCAAATGACTTGATGAGTTTATATCAATGACTTGAGGAATTATATGAGACTACTTGGTGGATTATGAGGCCTTGATGTTGGTAGATGAACTTGGTGGGATCATGATTATAGATTAGCATAACTTTCATTACCCCTGAGTAAATTGGATTTAATAGGACAATTATGACGGCAAGCTGAAATTCTTGGAAGTATTTGGATTTGTCTTAGGCAGGGGATATTGATAAGTGATAGTTGATATTATGTAAATGACTTGGGGGAACATGTAGGGATCCCTCGTTGGACACAAGATTTGGATTTTAGTAGCTGATTCTAGCTGAATATAGATGCTGATTATGTCTACATGGTTCGGAGTAAATTGGAATTAGACAGATAATCTTGATCGTGATACCATGTTTCTCGGTGGACGATAAACTAGGAGATTGGATTAAATGTCGGAGTTGATATAAACTTGACCTTGGAGGTTACTTGACCATGATAATGGAAATTGGTGGACTAACTATAGTAGAGATAGCCTTTTCAAGTATTCGGGGATTATAAGGACTTTAGAAGATCATGTGGAACACCAGCATAGGCGTCGGATTTGTAGAATTAATGGATTATGCGGTGATTAATGGAAGTTAATAGGTTGTTGGAGTTGATTCATAGGAAGGAAACAAGATCTTGGAGTGGCTTATGACGTGTTTCCTTAGGATAGAGATGCTTTATCTTAGACCTTGGGATAATAGGATGAGCACTTGGATTGTCCTGTTTTATTCCTGCTTGGAAGCTTGTATGCTCTACCCATGGATTTTTAGGGGTAGCCACACACATGAGTTTGGGGATTGTAGACATGTATGATTTTGTTAGACATCCTCTCGGGAGCCATGAGGATATGAATGACATGAGTAATGATTGGAGTTGACCTATACGAGTTGATCCTTTTGGTAATATGAGGTGAAGACTAGGTAGAAGTATTGGCATCTCAGAAACTGTTCTCAAGGATGGGATGATAAACATTCACTCGCGCACTAGAATCCTTGAAACCCTTACGCCCTACCAAGCCACAGCATGGTCGGATCATGACCTTGGGTTTTGGCTCTAGATAGATAAGACCTTGGCCAATGCTCAACCATGATCATCAGCAATGACTCAGCCCACTTTACGTACCCCATAGACTTCATGGAGTGCTTGGACAAGTTAGTTGTCATCTTTCTTTGATGACATACTTGTCTACCCGACGACGGAAGAAGAATTGTTGAGCTGGTCAAGGAACGTCTGAAGATCGCCATGTCCAGGAGGAAGAACTATACCAACCATCATCGTCAAGAAGTGAACTTCCTTGTCAAAGACCGTGCATATCTACAAACAACTCCTCTCAAGGGAACCAAGCATTTCCATGACAAGGAGACCCACACCAAGATTCATCGGCCCCCTTCATGATCACCCCAAAAATTTAACAACCCCCTTTGAGATCACTACGAGACGAAGAGAAGACAGTTACCAGCTGGAGTTGCCACCTGAGTTACCTGATGTGCACAATGCTTTCCATGCATCACAACGCCGCAAGTGTTTCCAACTTCCTAACTTGCCCGATCTCTAAGAGGGCATTGACCACCGAGCCATCGACCCCTAGCCCAATCTAACCTACCGCGAGCTACCCATTAGCAACCTGGATCAAGAAGAGCATCATAAACGAAGTCACACCATCAAGTACCTCAAGGTTCTATGGAGCACTACACAGGAGCAGAAGAAGTATGAGGACGTGAAGACTACCCCAGATCCAAGCTTCTGTATCCCTTCCACGCCTAGTTTGGGAATCTCGGGGACGAGATTCTTGTAAGGGGGGTAGGTCAGTCACACCCAGATTTTCATGCCACAACACTTAAGTCAATAAATCATGCTAAAATGTGGTTTGACAAAAACTTTTGAGTGTTTTGTCTTTGCTTTGATTGAATGTTTGTCTGCTGTTTGCAAGTGCTCTAAAAATCAAATAAATCCTCCAACTCCTATACTTCATTTCATTGCCCCAAACTTCTGCCCAATGATCATGCCATGTGTATAGAGCAATATAGTATTTTCTTACAAAATTAATTTGGCCAAAAAGTATTTTCTGAAATTAGTTTTTCAAAAACCCCTGAATTGAGGTTTGCACTGCAAGTACTTAATTAAGGGCAGTAAAAATCTTTATAAAAATATATTTGACTCCTATTAGATATAGGATAACTAGAAACCACAAAAATATAATTTTAAAAGTTATTTTACTATTTTATTTAAAAGCTTTTTCTTAAGGCCAGAAATGGTCTTTAATAGGGAAAAATTATTTTTTTCGTTTTAAAAATATTTCGAAAAAATCAGGGAAACTCAGTGGACACATATTGTCCATATATAAGAGTTTCAACACATGGTCATGTTCAAAGTATTGGTCAAATCCCTCAAAAACCCTTTCTGGATATTTCATGCTTTTGAAATATTTATAAAGGAAATATTCTCCAAAAATTCGAAGAAAATTCTAGCATGTCACATATGACATGTTTGATGATCTTGACAAGTATCATGTCATGGAGAATAGTATAACTCCATGAAACCCCCTCAAAACCATTTCTGTCCATTTTGAAGTTTGAGCAACTTTACATTGCCAAATATGTCCAAATGTTATCAAAACTTTTGAACATGCTCAAATGGTCTAATAATTCATCTGGACAAAATGGCACAAGTTGGAGAACAGGTTAACTTGACCAAAGTGCCTCAAAACTCTTTCTATCCAGAACCAAATTTGGATAACTCTACATTGCCAAGTGTGTCCTTTTGATCTGAATTTTTGTGGACATGGTCAAATCCTCAAATGATGACACTAAACCAAGTGGTGCATCAAGGGGAATAGATTTGCATGACTAAATCTTGGCAAAGCCATTTCTGCTGATTTCTAGGGTTTACAAAAGTTGCATTGGCAACTTTTCCCAAATAAGCTCAAATTTGGTGGTACACCCTATTTCTAAGAGTCTTTCCATCCTGTTAAGTATCATGGCAACGAGAGTTCATCTGCTAGCCCAAACCATTATCAAACACCTTCTGGCATTTTGCAAAAACCACTATTTTGACCCCTTCCACTATTCTTGGAGAGCTCAAATTTTTACCACAGCTCCTCCTAGCCCCCTTTCACCTCTAGTAACAATGGCAAGTCCATATCTCACTTATTGGGTGGGTAAAACCCCACTTCCTCTCTCGGGTCAGCCCATTTGCACACTTCTTCTTCCTCTCCCCTCACTCTACTGGCTCTCCAGGGCATCCAATGCCCCTCCCCTCTTCTTTACTACTCCCTAGCACTACTGGACATCAGTGGCCGCGCCCACAAGGCATATAAAATGCCATGGCATGCCATTTGGGCGCTTTGGAGCATGCTACAGTGCGCTCCCGCACTGTAGCCGCCCCCTGCCAAGCACCTCCGGCCACCTCGGTCCTTCCTAGCACGCCCGACGAGACGCCTCGGCGTCCGGGACACGGCACGCTGCCGGCCCCCTCCAGAATCTCTCTCCTCTCCCTCTATGAGCTCACCGTGCGCGTCCATGGCGCCGTCCCACGGTGCACCGCGTGCCCATATAAACCCCTCCTGACCTCTTCTATGGCCTCTCCCCGCTCCCCCTCTCTCGCTTACACCTCCCTGACAACCTCCCTCTCCCTCTCGTGCCCTCTTCCCACCTCCATGACCGGAGTGCCGCCGCCGTGCCCTCGGGCGTAGCCGAGCTATCGTTGCTTTCCCGCTCCCACTGACCCATCCCGAGGACTCCCACGACCCCAAGAAAACTCTCACGCACGCTAGGACCTCCTCCCCATGCCTGCCTCGCCGTGCCCATCCGCGCCGTCGCCGGTCTCCGCCATGGCCGACGCTCCGCCCAAGTCTGGCGCCTCCCGCGTCAGCCACGACCACCTCTGGCGCGGGCGTGGGGCGGGCATCCGCCTGCACCACCGGCCTGGCCCGGGCGCTCGCCGTCTGCCCCATGCCTCGCCCATCGGGGAAGAAGGAGGAGGCGGGAGAGAGAGAGAGTTGGTGGGACCCGCAGTCGGCGACCAGAAAGCGGCCCCGCCTGCTTAAGTGGAGACGGACGGGTGTAAAGCCGCTTCAAGCAAGGCGGCGTACTCCGTCGGCGCCCGACGTCACCCTCCTCGCCACATGCCGAGCTGAGCAGGGCTGGCCCACTTATCCTGCATACATGCACGCTTTGGGTAAACCCTAAACCTTGGTCTTTTTCTTTTTCCAGTCAACTTCAAAATTCCACAAATAAATCAAATCAACTCCAAATTTGATGATTCAAATTTCTAGTGATGCTACATGCACCTTTTTCCAGAGACATTTTCTTCACAAATATTTATCAAATCCTATTTTTCCTATTTCTGTGATGAACTTTAGAAAATCACAAAGAGCTCACAATTGATCCAAATGCCATGATTCAAATTCCTAGATGCTTCTAAGTTCATAACTTAGTTTATGAACATTTTTATTAATACCTTCTGTACCCCACAATATAATGAGCCATTTCTTCATATTTGTCAACTTTGCAAATTCATAAGAAATTCATTTGAACTCCAAATCCAGTGAAACCAAATCCTAGATGCTTATAAAATCATCCTTTGTTAAATGGGTGCCTTTGCTCATTTTTCAAAAATTTATTTCTGTACACTTCTTGCAAATCCACAAATCCCTTGATTCCATCATATTGAAATGTTCAGAGATGTCCATTCATCAAATCCCAATGAAACCACTTTGGTCACTCCTCATATGACCAGAGGTATCCTAGAAAAGTCCAACTCACATTTTTAGAGCACTTTTATTTCCTGCCTTGTTGTGTTGCTTATTGTGTTTGTTTCCAACGTTAGTTGACGAAGTAGACGGAGTACTTGGAGAAGGACCAGAAGATTTCAAGACTCTGATGAACCAGGCAAGCATCCCTTTGACCATGTCTATGAAACCTTTTTGTGCATGCCGTATAGCTCTTATTTGTTGTTTCATCGGAATCATGATGAGATGGTGAACCACGTGGGTTGGTTGCCTCTTCTACTTCCTCGTTGATACTTGCATTGTGCATGACCCTACCTTCTTATGAGGGTTATGCCGGTGAGAGTAGATAGGATGCTAAAGTAGATGCTACGCAAAAGGGATGGGTATATGCATGGTGAAGGAGACTAAGTGATTTCAAAAGTCTTTTCGAAAACCTCGTCGGGTGCCACTTATGCCCGAGGGAGACGATGAGATGGGTAACCACTTGATGACGAAGTGGTGTACCGAGGCAAGTGTGTGTGTTGTTTTCGAAAACGGATTGGTTGAAGTTGCGACTGTTATTCCAACCTTACATGCGCAACCACTCTACCCTTATATGGGAAAGGGCATTATTGATTACCTAGACCGATACTAGCTTGGAGCCCGCATTACTAGTGACGGGAGAGTTGTTGGTGCGCTCTCTCGGGACGGGGTCGTGCCAGGTAGGGTGGCCAAGAACATTTTTATGGGGCACCGGACACACCGTTGGTACCCCGTGCCAGTATGTGATGAATATCGGAGCGATGCTCCACAATTTTAAGATGTGAAATGTTGGGTACGAGGGTTACTACCAATCGAGTGGACTCCATGTTAGTGTCGTCTAGGGAAAGGTAGTGATCGGGTGCTTACCCCGGGTAATTGAGGTACCGCGGGTCGTGGATGACACGGAAGTTCTTGTGGGTACAGTGTGCAACCTCTGCAGAGTGTAAAACTATTCGAATAGCCGTGTCCACGATCAAGGACAGTTGGGTAACCGCTCTTGGGCTACGTCCACTTGTTTACAAACCATGTGTGTGTGTTGATAAAAATGACTTGGGTCAAGTCAAGGGACTTGACATGATTGAGATGGGTTGGTGCCCGCTCTATTTATGTTAGATGGGTTGGTGCCCACTCTATTTATGTCGATACCTATAACCTGTCCTCATGGTTACTTGAATTATCTTGATGCATGCCTTACAAAGTTGTTGAACATGTCATTGCACTCAAAACTAGCTTTCTGCAAAAATTTACCTATGTCAAGCATTGTTGTATCTTGAACCAAAACATGGGTTGCTTGCGAGAACATTCAAACGTACTCACTGGCTTGTCCCTGGCTATTTACTTGGCCAGGCTTGAAAGAACAGGATATGATGAAGAATACTTCGGCGACGAGCATGCGAGCTAGGACGGTTCCCAAGAATGCCTGTAGGGTTAAGGCAGATGGCATGGGTCCAAGTTATCGATTTAAGATTTCGCTGCGATGATATACTCAAGACTTGACCATAATGGTCCTACTTGTGTAAAACGGTATGTACGGATGTAAGACTCTTGTTATTCAGCTTCTGTGTGTTCAATGAGCATTGATCTCTGGGATCACTGTACACGTGCATTCGGTGATCACGACTTATGAGTCGGGGTCCCCACAGGCGAGTACCGAAAGATGTCTGCCGCGGTGAACTCCATTACCGGAGCCCAACCAGGATCGGCGGGCCCGGGGACGCGCGGGCTGTAGCCTACAACCGGACACGAGTCCAGGGGCCCGGGATCACCGGCTTCCTCGAAAGTGAAGCATGTGTTCACCGCTGTGAAATCCATCACCGATGAGGGTACGACCTGTGGGGCGGGGTCCAGCCCTCCGTCTTTAGGCAACGCAACTTGTCACAGATTTAGGTCCGGGGCTTCTGCCGGGATGACATCCCAAGCAACGTCTGACAGCAGGTCTAAGCCGTACTCATCGTGACTGTTCGGTGCTTCTGGGGCTGGCCCGAGTCCGACGAAGATCAAGTCTTCTCGGGTATCCGCCGTGTGGCTCAGGTTTCTGAACCCGATTTGAGGGCCAGAGGCATAGTTGTCGATCTGCTCCACGTGGCTAAGAGAATTGGCCCGCAGCGCGAAGCCACCAAACACGAAGATCTGTCCAGGGAGGAAAGTCTCTCCTTGGGCAGCGTCGTTAATGACGATCGAAGGAGCCATCGAGCCTGACGGCGACGTCATAGAGGAACTCTAAATGAAAGCACCAATGTCGGTGTCAAAACCGGCGGATCTCGGGTAGGGGGTCCCGATCTGTGCGTCAAGGCTGATCGTAACAAGAAGTAAGGGACACAGATGTTTACCTAGGTTCGGGCCCTCTCAATGGAGGTAAAACCCTACTTCCTGCTTGATTAATATTGATGATATGGGTAGTACAAGAGTAGATCTACCACGAGATCGTAGAGGCTAAACCCTAGGAGCTAGCCTATGATGGTATGAATGTAATTGTGATCGGCCTTCTAAGGACCAACCTCTCCGGTTTATATAGACACCAGAGAGGGCTAGGGTTTACATGGAGTCGGTTACAAGGAAGGAAATATAATATCCGTATCGCCAAGCTTGCCTTCCACGCCAAGGAAAGTCCCATCCGGACACGGGCCGAAGTCTTGAGTCTTGCATCTTCATGCTTCAATAGTCCGGACGTCGTACACAGTCCGGCAGTCGGGATACCCCCTAATCCAGGACTCCCTCAGTCACGAGCGGGGATGAACTCGGCACGGCGGGATGCCATCGCTTCCCTACCATTTTGTGTGCGGTCGTGGGCGGCGAGGAACTCGGCGCGGCGGGATGCCATCGCTGCCTTACCGGTTAGTGTGCGGCGTGGTGGCATGAACGACGCTTGGTGAGAGCTCTGGGGTAGTGTGGCCGGAAAACCGTATAGTGCATTGGTTTGTCAAGAGCTCAAGGACAGAAGACGAAGCAAATTCAGATTCACCTTCAATCCTGGTCATTTATTACCGAGTAAAATGCCTGGGCGGTCCTCGAACTTGTCTTGATAGCTCACTTTGATCATTGTATACGAGATATGGTGATTATACGGTCACTGGCTCAGCATATAGCTCCGTATTTGTCTAGTTGACCAGCCAAACAGTCTGCATGCGCCTCATCAGCTCGTGTTCTTTATCTATCTACGCGGGCCTACCTGTCAATGGAGAAAGAAATACTGTAAAAACCAAAATTATGCGTATGTGGGGAATCAAACCACAGACTCGTCGCTGCAACGCACCCTCATCAGCCAAATGAAAATGAAATACTCCGCGTCAGACACTCACGCTCATGCTGTCAGAGCATGCTAATGCATGCACGTCGCCCTTAAATAAAAGTCCTGGTCATGGCGCAACGCAAACGGCGAGCCCATCACCTGCACGCCCCGGCCGTGCCTGACATTACTGTTTAGACGTTTGATGGAGGCCTACGCGAACACCGAGCATGTATTCACCTGGCTCAACACCAACGGTCATACTCGGACCGCCTTGCTCATGTATATCGTCCATCACAACGACAATCTATAAAACAGCCTAGCTAGAGAGGGTACTGTGGTAGTATGGTATGAATTATGTACTATCATGAGCGACCAATCTTAGTGCCACTGCACTCCGAAACCCCTTCCATCGCTCCCGCGCGCTTCCAGCCTGAAACGGTCACCGTCTCTCCAGAATGTCAATGCCGCATTAACAAGACTTAACTGCAGGTGCAATTGGTGTGTCACTGACATGCGGGCCAGATGCCCATTGAGCCCACATGTCAGTAACCCAACGCATCTATAGTTAAGTCACCGAAGCAGCGTCCGCATTCACGCCCGACAAACCTACTCCGGCGCCAGTTGTCCATCTGTCTGCCGCGGCTCATTGCCATTTGCCCACTATATTAACTTGAGACCCAGCTCCCAGCCATAGCCAAAGACCCACACTTATTCTCGTCTGGTCCCTTCCTTCTGTCGGCACCACTCCAACCATGGCATCCTGGCGCTCCGAAGCTCTCTTGGACGTACTGTCGCATGAGAAGATGAGGGACATCAGCGGCTCCACTCTGGACACGCTCCAAAGCTCTCTTCGACGTATTGTCGCAGGAGCAAACGAAGGTGATCGCCGGCACCACCCCCCCACCCCCCGCCTCCCGGCCGCCCTCCGCCGCCATGATCACGAAGCCGGCGCGCGTGCACAGGCGTAGCCGACAGCGAGGAAGAGTAGTACACGGTAGGTCGCCACCGCTCTGGTCCCGGGAAGGCCACCGCTACTCCACTCAGTTGACGCCAAGCTTGGTGGGGTAAACATCGGCGGCCGATTAGCCGCTTGACGGCAACGTGGAGGCGGTAATCTTTAGAACCTTGTGCTCCGGAGGAGGAGGTTATCGAGGCGGATCAGGAGGAGGTAAAGGCAATGGCCGGCTTTCTCGGGTTCATGGCCGGACATGGTGGTCGGGCGCCTGCGATCATTTAGATTAGGTTTACAGTAGGTTTTAGTACGGTTTGTGCGAAATATGTAATGCAGTTTGTAGGAAAAGTTTTTGAAATGTAATGAATTTCATCCAGTTAATTTGAAATTTGCTTTGTTTGCACGAATTCCGTCTGGTTAGTTCATATAGTTCCCGAAAGGAATGAGGGCAGCATCGGATGGCATCCATTAGTGTCCTCGGACAGATGCCGGTGTAAATTTGTGGGCCAGTGCTGGAGATGCCCTAACTATCATGCTATAATCGCTAACAGTCCTCCATTATTTTGCAAGGAACAGTTATCCCTCGATCAAAATAAGATCCGTGGTGTTTCGCACTCCTCCCGCGTAAGAGTGTAAACTCTTGCTTACATTAAAATGGAGCACGTGGACGGCACCCTAGCACGTCATATCACTCGAACTAGCCCGCCTAACGAGCGGGAAAGCACCGCCCTCGTCATTTTGTTCTGGATTTCTATCGATCGATCACGCAAAAATGTTATGCTTCGCAAGTTCTAAAGGAAAAGGCGGCACACTTACGACTCGTACGCGTCGCACCCCCGACAGTCCGGCTCACACGCCGCTCACCAGAGGGGACACGCGTTGTCTTGCAATTTCACTGACATGTGGGACCATAATTGAATAAACCGTCGATCGACGAAATCTAATCGCTCGGCGGGCGTCAGCCGAGAAGAGAGAAATGGGGGAGGGAGAAGAGATCGCCCGCCCGCCGCACACTGACTCCAAGAAATATATGGTGATAATGTGAGGTGGGCCATGCCGAGTCCGACCGCCTCGAGCCCGCCTCACCGCCTGACCCTCAAGACGCCAATGCCCCGCCGATGCATGCATAGCAAGTAGTACTCCTTATGTGGAGGTGAGAGAGGCATTGACAAAGTCAAGGAGTGCGCTCTGCAAGAGCCCCTCTCTACACGTGCTCCTAGGTATATAAAATAATTCTAAAAAAAGGCATAAAAAACAATTGTGTCTTAAAAAAAGAAAGGTAAAAAACATTTGAGAGGTAATAGATAGAGAGAAAGTGAGAAAAAGCTATAACCTGGGCATTACATGAGGAAGGAGGGAGTGGTGCACATGCCAAGTTCACTGGGCTGCCGTGTTTCACACTCCTCCGTCGTAACAGTGGAGACAATAGCTTTCATCAAAAATAAACAATGAATACTCGTTGCTCGTCCTCTATATCGGAAAGAATACTTTCATTCATCGAGATGTGGGACATCGACCATCCTGGTCCACCTTCCATGCACAAAATTATCCTAGTCTACCC